>CM018680.1:114736448-115936448 GCA_009363875.1 Mikania micrantha
CGATATTCCATGAATTATAAATTCAATCGAAATACGATACGAGCATCGGATTCGCAAAGGTGACGATCTTTACGAATACGTACGCGAGTAACGCGTTTCGACGAGATAATTGAATAATATCAAACGTTATTAATTTAAATAATAAACCAATAATGTTTATTAGGAATTACAACTGAAATTCAACTCGAATAAATCGGGTAATTTGAATCATTAAATTAACGAAAACGAAACGAAATTATTTTACGAAGTAGCTCATTAGAAATCATTTTCTTTAAAATTATTCTATAAAGATGAAATTTAAATTATTTAAACGAGTTATATTTTTAAATATGTTTACGTTAAAAACTGAACAATTATTATATTTTATCGCGATAAAAACGAGACCGGACACGCGGGAACGGGATAGACTTAAATGGTGGAAGACTCCACCATTTCCCCTCATTTTCTCAACTCTCCTTCTCTCTCTAGAAACACACACACTTTCTCTCTACATTCTTTCTAACTTATCTCACTCGTTACTCGACGGATTCAAGTGTTCTTGGCGCCAAAACGACCGCGTGATCGAGAGCTACAAGAGGATACGAAGAAACCCTGCTGTTGACCACGATTTGAAGGTGATTGAGTTGCTAGTGAATTCTCTTACTTGAGCGCGCATATTGAGGGAACACTGAATCTAAGGAGACAGGTGAGTTCTCATACCCTCCCTTTCTTTTAAACTGTTTTGTTTTAAATTCGGAGGTGAAACATGTATACCCATTTTCAATATTATTCTGATATTACATGAATGACACTTGCTTAATTGTATGAAATCCATAGTTATGGATTATCATATTCCATGAGTTGTTACTATTGACTTCGGTCCTTCGTAATGACTGCATGTATTGTCACGAGGATTTTGCCTCATCCGTGTGTTGTTGTCTTTGACTTCGGTCAACTACAATGATGCATGTATTGTCACGAGGAGTTTGCCTCATCCGTGTGTTGTTGTCTTTGACTTTGGTCAACTACAATGATGCATGTATTGTCACGTGGAGGTTGCCACATCCGTGTGTCGTAGCCTTTGACTTCGGTCAACTACAAGGATACATGTATAGCCACTTATAAAATTTGAGATGATTGATGATTGAGATTGGTTGAATGGTTATATGATCGACTATCTATGATTTGTTATGATTAATTGAGATGTGTGGTTATGTGTTGGATTATGTGTTATGGGTTATGTGCTTGGTTATTGTAATGGATTATCTCGCAGGTGTCATATGGATTTCTAAGGAAAACTCTAAACTCTATACCCGTTTCATAAAACTAATTTGTAAAACATTTTAAATTATAAAGACTTATGATTACTCACCAACTACTTTGTAGTTGACATTTGATTTTTACATGTTTCAGGTAATGAGGCTAAGTAGGTTGATGAAGATGGAACTTACGCTTTTGGATATCATTATATAGGGTCTTGGACTTAGCTAATTAACTAAAATTCTGGCGAATAGAGTTTAGTTAGTTTAGCTAATTCTTTTGTGTAACTGATGTATTTAATTCATGATGAACATGATTTTTGTGTAATCATTTTGGTTGATTGAATGTTATATGATGATTTTATTTAGATGCCCACGAGCTTTTGAACAATCTACACATCCCTCGTGGCATCCCGACGTTTCCGCCATTGGTCGGGGTGTTAAACTCAAAGTGGCTCTATTTCATTATATTCCATCCATATCCCAATTCCATTCATTTAATATCCTTTAGGTGTCATTAACATAACATATGTCATTTCTAGTCTATCTCTTTCTATTTCTTTTCTATATATGGAACGTTTCAAAATCATCATATAATAATCCAGAAATTGCAATAGAAAAGAAAAAGGGAGGTTTGTGATGATTTTGAAATCTTTTCTACTAGGTAATCTAGTATCTTTATGCATGAAGATAATTAATTCGGTCGTTGTGGTCGGACTCTAATATGGATTTCTGACCACATTCTCCATAGGACCCTCCTATCTCTTCCTCTCCGAGCTCACATTATGGAAGAAGGAGAAGATGGGCCGAGAAGAAGGTATCAGCAACAACTGGTTTTATTACGGGACAGCTCATCATGTTCATATCGATCTATTATGCGCCTCTGCATCTAGCACTGGGTAGACCTCATACAATAACTGTCCTAGCTCTACCGTATCTTTTGTTTCATTTCTTCTGCAATAATCACAAACACTTCTTTGATTATGGATCTACTACCAGAAATTCAATGCGTAATCTCAGCATTCAATGTGTATTCCTGAATAATCTCATTTTTCAATTATTGAATCATTTCATTTTACCAAGTTCAATGTTAGCGAGATTAGTCAACATTTTTATGTTTCGATGCAACAGCAAGATGCTATTTGTAACAAGTAGTTTTGTTGGTTGGATAATTGGTCACATTTTATTCATGAAATGGATTGAATTGCTATTAGTTTGGATACGGCAAAATCGATCTATTTGGAAGTACATTCGATCTAATAAGTATCTTGTGTCAGAATTGAAAAATTCTATGTCTATGGCTGGTATCTTTAGTATTTTCTTATTAGTTAACTGTGTCTACTATTTAGGCAGAATACCGTCACCCATTTTTAGTAAGAAACTGAACAAGCTTGATAAAATGGAAGAAGAAGAAGAAGAAGATTTTGATAACAATAAAACGGTTGATTATATGTATGGGAATCAAGAAAATTTGAAGTTCAAAATACTTGAAAAAAAGCAAAAAGATAAAGAAAAATACTTTTTTTTGTTTGAAAAACCTATTCTTACTTTTTTTTTCCGATTATAACCGATGGAATCGTCCATTACGATACATAAGAAAGAGAAATAAAAAATTTAAAGGCTCTGTAAGAAAAGAAGCCTCACAATTTTTTTTTATACATGCCAAAGTGATGGAAAACAAAGAATATCTTTTACATATCCTCCGAGTTTGTCAACTTTTAGGGAAATGATGGCAAGAAAGATATCGTTGTCTACATTAGAAAAACTATCCCCTGATGAACTATACATCGAGTGGCTTTATACCAATAAAGAAAAAAAGAACAACTTAAATAATGAATTTATAAATAGAATTGAGGCCTTAGAGACAGTATTTCTTTCTCTAAATATACTTGAAACAAAGACTAGATTGTTTAATGCTGAGACTAAAAACAAAAACAATTGCCTAGTTAAAATGTATGATCCCTTTTTGAATGGGATGTATCGTGGAAGAATGAAGAAATTGTTTTCTTCTTCAATCATAAATGAAACTTCGATAGAAAATTGCACAGAAACAGCTGAACTAAATAAAATTCATGATATCCTTCTTCCCTATCCTAATTCTCTAAAAAATGAACAGAAAATCGAAAGATCAGAAAAAAAAAACCTAAAAATTGATTCAAATAATAGGTTAAAGTTTTCATTGAATGCAATTCTAACTAACCCTAAACGCAAAAAAAAAATATTGGAATAAACGAAATAGGCAAAAAAACCCCTTGATGGTCATACAAATTAATCAACGAGTTGGAACAATATTTTAAAAAACGACGAAAAGAACAAGGCATAATGCAAGGGCTGGATCACCAGCTTCGAACAAGAAAATTTAAACGTATAGCTGTTTTAACTCGTTCCGGACGAAGTTTTAAGAAGTCTCATTTCAAGAATTATAATCTTTATAGAAAATTTAATAGAGATTCGGGTTTTATAAGTTATTTGGAAGAACCAGATTTTCGTCGAGCCGTAATCAAAGGCTCTATCCGTATTCAAAGGCGTAAAATGGTTATTTGGGGACCGTCTCAAGGAAATCCTCATTCCCCGCTTTTTTTGGAAAAAATGGAAGATTTTCCTTTTCCTATATCCGACCTAATGAAACTTTTTTTTAATATTAGAGATTGGTTGGGTAAAAAGTCAGAATTCGAAATTTTAGATCAACAATTCCAAATAAAAAAAAAACAACCAAGAAGACACAATAGAATTTTGGGAGAACATTCCATATGCACAAAAATCACGAAGTGTTCTGTTATTAGCTCAATCAATTTTTAGAAGATATATTAAATTACCCTTATTGATAATAGCTAAGAATATTGGCCGTATTTTATTACGACAATCTCCGGAATGGTACGAGGATTTCCAAGATTGGAATAGAGAAATTTATCTAAAGTGCAGCTATAATGGTCTTCAATTCTCCAAAACAAAATTTCCTAAAAATTGGTTAAAAGAAGGTTTTCAGATAAAAATCCTATATCCTTTTCATTTGAAACCTTGGCACAGATCTAATATATGACTCTCTGATAGAGATCGAAAGCAACAAGATGATTTTGATTCTTGTTTTTTAACAGTTTTGGGAATGAAACAGAATATCCTTTTGGTCCTTTGCGAAAAACACTTTCCTTTTTTGAACCCATTTTTCAAGATATAGACTATAAAGTCGAAATCAGAAAATTCAATTTTAGAGTTCGAAGAGCTTTAAAAAAAAAAAAAGAAGCCAAAGCATTTTTATTTGTAAAACAAATACTAAAAGAACTTTTAAAAGGAAAGAAAATTCCATTATTTATATCGAGAGAAATATATGAATCAAATGAAACTGAAATAGAAAAGGATTCTATAATAAGCAATCAGCTAATTCATGAATCACTTAGTCAAAATCGATCTACAGGTTTGACAAATTATTCACACGCAGAGGAAGAAATGAAACATAGAATTGATAGAAGAAACACAATCAGAAATCAAATAGAAAAAGTAAAAAAAAAAAAAAAGTCACGCTGGGACTCAAAAAAATAAAAATAATAAGGGAGAATCACCCCCAAAAATTTGGAAAATATTAAAAAGAAAAAATATTGAATTAATTGTTAAATTTTTAATTGAAAAAATATACATAGATATCTTTCTATGCATCATTAATATGCGCAGAATCGCTCTACAACTTTTTTTGGAATCAACAAAAAAAATGAAAATGATTGAGAAATACATTGACAATAACGAAACAAATCAAGAAAAGATTAATAAAACAAAACAAAATAAAATTGACTTTATTTCGACTATGACTATAAAAAAAGCTTTTGATAATCTTAGAAATAGTAAGCGGAAGTCACATATTTTTTTTTTATTTATCTTGTCACAAAAATATGTATTTTTAAAATTATCACAAACCCAGGTTATTAACTTCAATAAGTTAAGATCTATTATTCAGTATAATGGACCGTCTTTTTTTTCTTAAGAATGAGCTAAAGTATTTTTTTGGAAGACAAGGAATATTTGATTCCGAAGTAAGACATAAGAAACTCCCAAATAATGGAATGAATCCATGGAAAAACTGGTTAAGAGGTCATTATCAATATGATTTATCTCAGATTACATAGTCTAGATTAATTCTACAAAAATGGCGAAATGGAAAAAAGAAATGCCAGCCGTCTCAAAATAAGGATCTAAAGAAATGATATTCTTATGAAAAAGACCCATTATTTGATTACAAAAAAAAACAAAATTCGAAAGTCTATTTATTACCAAATAAAGAAGAAAATTTTCAAAAAAACTATAGATAAGATCGTTTATCATATAAATATATTCATTCTGAAACTAAGAAGAAGCCCTATATTTATAGATCATGATTAGAAACAAATAAAAAGCAAGAAAATTCCACCAGAAATAAAGAAAAAGTTGTTAACATACTCAAAAATATTCCTATCAAGAATTATCTAGGAAAAAGTGATATTATATATATGGAAAAAAATAAAGATAGAAAATATTTGGGTTGGAAATTGAATACAAATATTCAGATTGAACCTAATAAAGACCAAATCCAAATAAGGGATAAAATTCATAATAATGGTTTTTTTATCTTCCAATTGATTCAAATTCCGAAATCAATTACAAAAAGGTATTTTTTGATTGGATGGGAATGTCTTTTGATTGGATGGGAATGAATGAAAAATTCTTAATATTAAATCGCCTCATATCAAATCCAAAAAAATTTTTCTTTCCAGAGTTTGTGATACTTTATCATAAATATAAAGAGAAACCTTGGTTTATCCCAAGCAACTTACTTCTTTTTCATTTGAATATAAATCCAAATTTTAGTGAAAATCAAAATATCAAGGGAAAGCAAGAGGAGGATGATAATTTTTTAAATTTTAGCCCATCTAATTCAAAACAATATTTTGAATTAAAGAATCAAAACAATATTGAAGAATCTTTTTTAGAATCGATCGAAAAACTAAAAATATTCCTCAAAGAAGATTTTCCTTTGCAATAAGATGGACGGGACGTTTGAATCAAAAAATGATGAATAATATCCAGATATATGGTCTTCTGGTTAGACTCATAAATGTAAGAAAAATTACTATATCCTATATTCAAAGGAAAGAAATGAATCTGGATATAATGAGGAGACGTTTAAATCTTACACAATTAACGAAAAAGGGAATATTAATTATGGAACCTGCCCGTCTATCTGTAAAAAATGACAGACAGATTTTTATGTATCAAATAATAGGTATTTCTTTGGTTCATAAAAGTAAGCACCAAAGTAATCAAAGATACCGAAACCCCAAAAATGTTGTTAAGAATCATTTTGATGAATTAATTCCAAGACATAAAACTCTAAATAGAGACAAAAATAATTCTGATTTGCTTGTTCCTGAAAAAATTTTATCGTCTAGACGTCGTAGAGAATTGAGAATTCTAATTTCTTTCAATTTAAAGAATCAAAAGAATGTGCATAGAAATCAATTATTTTGCAAGGAGAACAAGAAAAAAAACTGGAGTCAATTTTTGGATGAAAGTGAAAATTTTGACATAAAAAAAATGAATTAATGAAATTAAAGTTCTTTTTTTGGCCGAATTATCGATTAGAGGATTTAGCTTGTATGAATCGCTATTGGTTTGACATCAATAATGGGAGCCGCTTTAGTATGTTAAGGATATATTTGTATCCCTAATTGAAAATTTTTAATTTTCTATATATTCTGTTGTTCTATCAATCATATTTTTCATTTTTTCTGCTGTCCGTGATCTGTAAATATCCATGTTATATGCAAGTAACCTGATGCTTTTGATGTTCTTCAAAAAATTCACATGATTATTGAAGTGACATCACCATTCACCGCTACCGACGAAGAATACAAGAATGCCGTAAAAGTGATACGTTTGCCTATTGGTTTTCCCGACGCCATAAAACGGGTCCCATCCTTCTTGGTTTTAAAAAAACTAGTTGAAACTCCCTGATGCGTTGCGTCAGGAGTTCTGTCATAACCCTAATATTCAAAACGTGGTATGTCAATCTAACATAAACCCTTAAGATAGTCAGAAACCTAATTGCAAATAGGGGTGTGCATGGGTCAGTTTTTTGCTTAGTCCAAACCTAAACCAAAATTTCGGTTTTTAAATTCATTTGGGCTCGGTTTGTATCTTTTTAAAACCCAATTGGGTTTGGAATATATCGATCTTTTTCTATCTTTTTGAAATATATATGAATGTTTATTTATTTGCTATTTGTGGTAAAATTGGAGTATATAGAGCATGAAACTATTCTCAAATAACTAAATAAGCGAACTGGTATTCAAATGAATCATGGCTGCAGAGTAATCTAAACTGTAATTTCTTGTTATCCAAAATTGCATTAATGTGGTAATCCAGAAGAGGCTTTCCATTTCATCATATCTATATTCTATAATCAAGGTGCTGCATAGTCAACTCACCCATTATGGATGTTGTGTCATAAAGGTAATAAGTAGACCCGTTTCTGGTTTTTAAAACATTAGTTTGAGTTGTTACAATCGATATTGGTTCTAAATTCTTTAAAACTTCCTAACATAGTGTCATAGTGATGGATGGAATCTTGAAATCTGCTCTCAGGCTGGCACAAGATCACTATGGAAATTATTTGGTTCATGTCCATTTACAAATTATTAAGTGAAATTTAGACCAAATTTCCTTTTTATGCAAGTTTTTAATATCCGTACGCCATCCCATTATCGGTATATCATTCCGTTGTCAAATAAGTCAAATCACACACACGTTATCTTTATACATGCATTTTAAAAAAATAATAATAATATAAAAAGGGAGGATTTATGTACACACCCCAAAATTATAATTCAACACCCCGGCCGCCACCCATACGCCCCGTAGTGGCCACTACGGGGCGTTTTGATCACAGACTGACAACCTTAAACGAGTCAGACATTATGTTGTCAGTTGTCAGACCTATACGCCACGTAGTGACCACTACGGGGTGTATATGGTTAAAGAAATTAAATTCGGCAGTTTTGCGGGGTTTGATTATGTTTTGCGGGGTTTGAGTATGTTTTTGGGGGTAAAACTATAGTTGTTTTGTTAAAAAATTAAAAATATAATAGTTTTGTTTAAAAACTATTTTTTATATTTTGCGACGTATCTCTCGTTACGTTTATACTTTACGACAATGTATCTCTCGTACGGTAAAAAGTTTCGTTATTTTTTTAAACACATGTTTTTTTGTTTGTAAAAATCTAATAGTTTTTTGTTTAAAACTTGTTTTTTATGTTTTACGGTCTCTCGGTTCGTTTATTTTTAATTGTTTTTAAAACTTTTAGTTTTGAAATCTAAAAATGTTTTAATTATTAGATTTAATAATAATTTAAATATATTAATTAATTGATATATAAATGACGTTATTTGTCTAAACATATTGATGTTAAAGAATAATATGATAAATAATGCATCACCAACCAAAACATATTTAAATTATAAACACGCATCACCAACTAAAACAACCAAATATATACACGCATCATCAACCAAAACAACCAAATATATACAAAACATAAACATGAATACAAGTGTATGTTTAACAAATACAAATATAACTGAAAATACTAACTAGTCATCGTGAGGTGGAGATGGAGGGAGGAGGATAATCTCGTGGCTGCGGAACTGCAGGGAGCTGGACACCCTCAGCATGAGGATGCCTAAGCTCGACATGTCACAACCCACGCCGCGTGCGGAATACACGGCGCGTGACTATGTGTTCATGTGCCAATGTTGGAGAATAACCCATGATTAACTATGTTTCATAATTTTAAGTTCATTTAAACAAACATAACATACATATTATACAACAAGTTTATCATAAGATAATTATTATACAATACGATGTTTTTGTTTTCTTTCTAGGTCACAACTATTCTTGCTGTTGATCCTGACCTAGATTGCTTTACTGATGCTCCCGATTACCTGAAACATGTAGATAAAAGTCAACTATGAATAGTTGAGTGAGAATCATAGGTTTTGTTGATGTAAAATGATTGTTCAAACAATGATTTTCATGATATATATAGTAATCACAAGTGATCAAACAGGTACTTTGAAATTGAATCTACTTGAGCATGCAAACATCAAACCTAATGATAAATGATCGTTAGTAATGATTGTTAGCTCACATGATGATGTCCAACCCACGGTTGGAGCGATTTGTGATAATGATCTTGTGTTCCCGCATATGATCATACCAGTACTACCAAGGGCTTGATAACAAGTTAATGATGTTCACATAAGAATGTGCCCAAATAACCTCCACATAACCAAAGTTTCCAAGTGATACGCTTGTTTTTAATGAGTTGATAAAATAATCATTTGATGATTGTTTACCATGATTTTCCTGATGATACTGATGTATGATTTCATGGTAGTTGATAAATGTTTATCATGATTTTCCTCATGATACTGATATATGATTTTAAAATAGTTGACAAAATATGTTTCAAAAATATATCTACATGTTCCACCTTGAGTTTTGAAACACAATTAAAGAAAGAGAGGAGGGGTATGATCTCACCTGTGTTATTGAAGTGTTTTGATATTGAAGTATCATTCAAGATTTGAAGAGAATTTTGCAATTTATTAATGTTTTATGAGTTCCTTGTATTTGAATTGGATTATCGGAATTTTCCTTGACTTTTGATAACAAGGAATCGTAGTTCAAGTCATCAAACTGATCTTAATCCTTAATCAGCCTCCTTAAGTTATTATTGCACAACGTGCGATAAACAAGGAACCTATAATGATTTAGGCTCCTATTAAGGAGTTTATGACTAACTGGATTAATCACGACATTTTCGGATTAATCACATAGATGTTGTTGTCGATTATTTCACTAACACAATTCCTAGATAAATTTCTGGCTTAGGAATAGTCAATCCTTGTTATTGATCATTTAGGTATCATGAAACATGAGAATGTGATATTAAAATAGGTTTAATAACCATGCTCAATGTACTAATCTGACTGTTATCATAAACATCAGATCGTTATTCTGGTGATTATCTTTATGCTTGTCATTAGTTTGAAACACTTGGATTTAACCTAGCATTTCAAGGAATGATCAAGACTATGACAATCCGACTTTTCGAGTTAACCTCGTTAACCCTCGTAGGCCCAATAAGGCCAATGAAGGCCCAACAAGGCCAAGGAAGGCCCAGTAAGGCCCAATGGAGTCTAGGTAGGCCCAATAAGGCAAAGTCAAGCCCAATGAAATCAAGGAAGGCCAATGAGGCCCAAGTAGGCCCACTAAGGCCAAAGGAGGCCCAAGATAGGTCCAATGAGTTTAATGTAGGCCCAATTTCACTTGATGAGGCCCACATTGCGACAATTCGATATTTGGGCTTAATTTCGATAATCAAAAGTTAATGAAATCATAGGAAATCAACCTATATTAAATAAATAGGGATTTAATGGATTAAATTGGTTACATAACACTTAAATTGCAAAGATTAAATTATAAATTCATGGAATACTAAATCAAACATCAAAACAACAAGGATTAGGGGTATATTTTAATTTAAACTTGTAATTTTGACTTTGTGAAGTCAAAATTCGTCACATTCAAGGAGTAAACCAAGAACCCAATGTAAATTCGAAACTGATAATCAAATTAAACGGTATTAATCATTATTAGGATGATAATTATCATCAATGGCACGTTTAATTTCATGATTAATATCGAATTGAAACTCACATCACACTCAAGAGCCGTAACCGTTACCAATGAGTAGCAAATTCGTATAAACCAACTGTGATTCACACAATTGAACCTTATCACACTATAATCGGCACTTTTAGCAACTCTAGCATACATCAATTCAAACTCAGGAGTTGCGGATAGTCGAAATCGATTGAAGGGGGTCGAAGAACAACCTTATAGTCGAAGTACTTTGATTCAAGCTCCAATCAGGTAAAAACCTATACCTAAACATCCTAAAACATCCGACTAAGCAAACCTCTATGCCAATTTCTGTTCTAAACATCGAAAGATAGGAGATCAAGTTCTAGGGTTCATCATTGTGAACGAATTGGGGGTCGTTGATCGAACGAGTTTGAAAACCAAATTAAAATATATGGATAGTTTCAGAAGATCCCGAATAAGCTAACACACATGACAATTTCATGTAATGTACACGATTTATTTGATTTCGATTTCTAGGGTTCTAAGCATAAACGGGTTTGGGGGTTTTCAACTTAATGAGTATTAGAATAAAATTAATGCACATGTATAGTTTCAGAAGGGTTCGGTTAAGCTAACCCATGTATCAATTTTAGTGAGTAACATCGAATTGGTTGAATTTTAGTTTCTAGGGCTTGTTATAAGAACGAATTAGGGATTTCGGATTAATTGAAGTTAATAATCAAATTAATCATTACAGAAGGTTTCGAAATTAGGGAATTGATGAAAACCCTATGAATTAAAGATCAAGTGGACATCAATTCGATTGATTTTGATTAGAAATTTACGGATTGGAATTCGATCATGTATATAACCAATTAATCGGGTTATAGTGGTTTGTTTTCGAATTAAAACCACATGTAGAGTCGGTTGAATGTCAGAAACAAAAGCCCTATGGTTTCATGGACTATCGAGATCGAATTCGTGGTCAATTTGGGACTTTTTGCTTCGGCTATAGTAAGAAATAGGGAAATCAGATTTGTTGTGAATAAAGGAATTCAAATAAGAATTGATTAATGAAAAATGAGATAGATCAGATGGTAAGTTGGGTGTATGTTGGATTGGAGGTCACGGGTTCGAACCCGACCCCAACCATTTTTGGGTTTTAACATTATTTTAGTGTTTTAATCATATCTCACTCGTTTTAACTCCGATTCGAGCCATTCGAATTGCGTTAGAACCAGAATTAAATTTCGGACGAATTAGAATAATAAAATTTACATTTTTAATCCGAAAACGAAATCGCGTATAATTACGATTATTTAAATAAAATCAAATATGATTTTATTTAAACGATTTCTAAGTCCCGCGTACATACGTATGCATATCTTTAACACTCTAACATACGTATGTTGACACGTATGTGATTCCAAGCACAAAACGATATCTCGAATAACACTAGGTTATTGTTTAAACACAGATTCTTCGTAGAAGGATTTCTTACACGAGCTTTTAGTGTGTGATCATTCTGCTATTATCAAAGGTGCGTACACGGCCCCTTTCTTATTTTAAACTGTTTTGGGGGAGAAAACATGTACAACAAACTGTTTTTAGATACATATCACTTGCATGAGTTAGCTGTTTACATTATGTGAAAACATATCAACTTGAAAGTCCTTACACACCTCGAACCGTTTAGTTTGCTGTAATGCAAAGCGTGGTAGTTGGAAATAGATCTATTAGGTTTGACAAACCTCACCTGGTAGATGGGATCTACGCAGGTGTTTGACTGACCAAACACAATTTTACTATTGTTGTGATAGACAATAGTGGCAAGGCGAAAACATGCTATAGCATGGCAATCCGTCAGCTTCGGTGTCGAACACGTATGTAAATAGTTTATATGACTAGCTATCATGACTGTGCATTTGTGATTATGTTATCTACCAACTTGTTATTCAAACTGCTGTTTTGAACACTATGATTATTTAAAACCTGTGTTATGCACCAACCTTTGTGTTGACTTGATTTGCATGTTTTCTCAGGACGCTAAGGCGCGCGTTAAAGCTGGCATGGACTAGGAAGATAGAGTCTCATGCATTATAAACACTTTGAATTTGAATTTGAATTTGAACATTTGAATATTTAAGTACTTTGGTTTGTAATGTTTACTTTACAACTGCTTATGGTTTTTTAAACGCTTCCGCAACTTTTTGTAAACTCTGAATGTTATGTTTTAAAGACCAACGTATGTTTTGAAATTCATATAGAGGTCTTCGCTATGTCTAATGATCTGAGATCCTGGTTTGTCATGCTTCCAAACGGTGTGTTTCCGTTAGTTGAAATTTGGGGGTGTGACAGATTGGTATCAGAGACATTGGTTATAGCGAACTAGGTTTGCATTTGTAGGCCTAGACTATGACTGTTAGACATTAGACACACATGTTTACACATACTGTTTAGAATTACATATGACATTATGTAATTGATTTGCTTACGCATTGCACTTACATATGGTATTATGTAACAGGCATGGCATCATCATCGGTACCTTATATTGTCATTGATGATTCCGAGGACGAGGAGCCGATAGTTCCGGCACCACCATCATCACCACCACCACCTATTCCATCACCTCCACCATATGAGCAGGATGACTCAGATCCGGAGGAGGATCCGGAGGAGGATCCAGACGAGGATCCAGACGAGGATCCAGAGGAGGATCCATACGAGGACCCGGATGAGGATCCGGAAGAGGAGCCTGAGGAGGGCACTTAGCAGATCCCTGCTGAGGGACCTTCTACACATCCACCACCAGCACTAGATGCTCCTGAGCCTAAGAGGCAAAGGACGGACGCCGAGGAGATCGCCAAATTGCGCGAGGATCTGGAGGTAGCAGAAGATAGGATAGCACAGAGATCTCAGGAGTTATGGGATGCTATTGAGAGGCAGGATGATCTTGCCCATCTTGTTCACGATATGCGTGATGAGATGATCAATTTGATTGGTCGTCTAGAAGAGTCAGAGAACCGAGAGGAGATCTTGGCAGGCAGAGTTGAAGCTTTGGAGGATTTAGTGGTAGTTGAGAATGAGGAACAGGATGAGGATGAGGAGGAGGAACCAGCACCAGTTGCTGAGTCCGATCCTGAATCCACCGTTGAGGACGACTGATTATTTTTCTTTTCTTTCTTGTTTTGTTTAAACTTATTAGGAACGGGTTGTGTTCCTACATTAGTAGTTTGAAAACTTGTATTTCATTCCAAAAGTATTGTACTCAAAGAAAGTTCTATCTATTGAAGAGTTATTATTTATTTTCAACAGTTGTGTTGATTTATACTACATGTTGTGTTTGTTGTTTTACTTACACATGTCACATTAGATTTTGACTTCGTGCTAACACTTCTTGTAAATAGGAAACTAATGGCTGAAGGAAACGTACATATGACTGTTGCTGAGCTCAATGAGCTAATCAACAACAGAGTTGCAGAGGCAATCGCACAGTATGCTCAGACTCACAACACAGGGCCACAGGGTCCAGCTGGGGGATTAGTTAATCCACAAGTCTGCACGTTCAAGATGTTTTTGGATTGCAAACCACACAATTTCAAAGGGTCGGAGGGGGCCATTGGACTCCTTCGGTGGATTGAAAAGGCTGAGTCGGTATTTGAAATGTGCAACTGCCCCAACGAGAGCAAGGTGAAGTTTGCAACGGGAACATTGGAGGGTCCAGCATTAACCTGGTGGAACTCGAATGTTCAGACTCTGGGATTGGGTGAGGCAAATGCCTTAACATGGGATGATTTCAAAACTTTACTGCGAGAGGAGTACTGTCCTCGCAGTGAAATGCAGAAGTTGGAAGAAGAATATTGGCACCTCAAGATGGAGGGGTCAAACATTGAAGAGTATACAACCAGGTCACACGAGTTGGCCAGACTGCTACCACACATGGCTACTCCAGCCAGTAAGTGGATTGAAAGATACATTGGAGGACTAGTGCCTCAGATCCAAGGGTTGGTTACTTCAGCGAATCCCACCACCATCCAACAAGCTGTTCGTTTAGCGCATCAGCTTACTGACCAGGCAGTGTTACAGGGGACTCTGCCCAAACGAACATCTGCTACCAAGGTAGGAGATCATAAGAGAAAGTGGGAAAGTAATAACTTCAAGGGTAACAACCAACAGCAGAACAGGAAGCAGGACTCAAACAAGTCCTATCATAATTCCAACAGTGGTCAGCAATCATCATCATCGGGGGGCTATATTGGTAAGCACCCCAAGTGCAACAGGTGTGGTTATCATCATGCGGGTAACCAGTGTGACAGAGCTAAGTGTCAGAGGTGTGGCAAGATTGGGCACGCGGCTAAGGATTGTCGCGGGGAGTTGCAGAACAACCATAACAACCAGAACAATAACCAGAACAACGCTCAGAAAGGTTGTTTTGAGTGTGGCAAAATGGGGCATTTTAAGAAAGATTGCCCACAGCTTAAGAAGGGCGGGGACAATAATGTCAATAACAATGGTAATGGAAATGGAAATAGCAACGGTAATGGAAATGGCACCAACAACAACAACAACAACAAAAACAACAATGGTGCTAGAGGCAGGGCGTCTGTGATAGGAGGACGTCAAGCGCGGGAGGATCCCAACATTGTTACGGGTACGTTCCTCTTAAATAATCACTATGCCTCTATGTTATTTGACACCGGTGCCGATCGGAGTTTTGTATCTAGTTCACTTGCTAAGTTGCTAAATGTTAGTCCCACTGCCTTAGATAGTCCCTACACTGTGGAATTAGCTGATGGTAAGTTGATTGTAGTAGAAAACATTTATAAGGGATGTATCCTTGATTTGATGGGTCAAACATTAGAGATTGATCTTATGCCTATTGCTTAGGCAGTTTTGAGGGAGTCATTGGCATGGACTGGTTGTCCAAGAACCAGGCTGAAATTGTATGCCATGAAAAGATTGTTCGCATACCTCTTCCGCAGGGAGAGACATTATATGTACAAGGCGAGAAGAGCAGTACGCCACTGCGTCTCATATCTTGTATGAAAGCACACAAGTGTCTACGTAAGGGTCATACGGCAGTTATAACACTTATAACTGAAAAGCCAGTAGCTGAGAAGAAGCTTGAAGATATACCTATAGTTTGTGAATTTCCGGAGGTATTTCCAGAAGACTTGCCGGGATTACCGCCTATCAGACAGGTGGAATTTCGAATCGACCTTACACCAGACGCAGCACCGATAGCTAGGGCGCCTTATCGACTTGCACCATCAGAGATGCAAGAGTTATCCACACAATTGCAAGAGTTGTTGGATAAGGGTTTCATACGACCTAGTTTTTCACCATGGGGAGCTCCAGTATCGTTTGTAAAAAAGAAGGACGGGACTTTTCGTATGTGCATCGATTACCGGGAATTGAACAAGGTTACTATCAAGAACCGGTATCCGTTACCCAGGATTGACGATCTGTTCGATCAGTTGCAAGGTTCGAGTTACTACTCAAAGATTGATCTCAGGTCGGGTTATCATCAACTAAGAGTTCAGGAGGAGGATATTCCGAAGACAGCATTCAGGACAAGATATGGCCATTATGAGTTCTTGGTCATGCCATTTGGGTTGACAAACGCTCCAGCTGTATTCATGGATCTCATGAATCGTGTTTGTAAACCTTATCTGGATAAGTTTGTCATTGTTTTCATTGATGACATTCTCATCTATTCACAGTCTGAGGAGGAACACGCTGAACATCTTCGATTACTGCTAGAGCTATTGAAACAGGAACAACTGTACGCTAAGTTTTCGAAATGTGATTTCTGGATGCGAGAAGTACAATTTCTGGGTCATATAGTTAATGAAAAGGGCATACATGTTGATCCAGCGAAGATTGAAGCGATTAAGAATTGGGAAGCGCCAAAGACCCCTACTGAGGTACGACAATTCCTTGGTTTGGCGGGTTATTATCGACGATTCATTGAAGGTTTCTCAAAGATCGCTCAACCACTTACAGCTCTTACGCATAAGGGAACGAGGTATAACTGGACGGATAAACAGGAAACTGCGTTTCAGTTATTGAAACAAAAGCTTTGCAGCGCACCGATTCTGTCCTTACCGGAAGGGACGGAAGATTTTGTGGTGTATTGTGATGCATCTGCACAGGGATTGGGATGTGTGTTGATGCAACGTGATAAAGTGATCGCTTATGCTTCCAGGCAACTACGAACACACGAAAAGAATTACACTACTCATGACTTGGAGTTGGGAGCAGTGGTTTTTGCTTTGAAAATTTGGAGGCATTACTTGTATGGAACTAAGTGTACTATTTATACTGATCATAAGAGTTTGCAACATATCTTTGATCAGAAGGAGCTTAACATGAGGCAACGACGATGGGTTGAGTTGTTGAACGATTATGAGTGTGCGATTAAGTATCACCCGGGAAAGGCTAATGTAGTAGCTGATGCTTTAAGCAGAAAGGATACTTCAACAAGACGGGTTCGTGCACTTATGATGACAATACACACTGACTTACCAGACAAGGTACGCAGTGCTCAGATCGAGGCTTTGAAAAAGGAAAACTTGGTACAGGAATCTTTACGAGGAATGGAAGAACAGTTGGATGCGAATTCTGATGGAATTCGTTATTTCATTAACCGAATGTGGATACCTTTATATGGAGGTTTAAGGGAACTCGTGATGGACGAAGCACACAAGTCTAGATATTCAGTCCATCCGGGATCAGACAAGATGTACCATGACTTGAAGGCACTGTATTGGTGGCCTCACATGAAAGCTGATATTGCTAAGTATGTTAGCAAATGTTTGACTTGTTCGAAAGTCAAAGTTGAATATCAGAAACCGTCTGGTTTACTGCAACAACCAGAGATACCGATGTGGAAATGGGAACAGATTTCGATGGATTTCATTACTAAGTTACCCCGTACACCGAGTGGTTGTGATACGATATGGGTAATTGTCGATCGATTAACAAAATCTGCACACTTCTTAGCAATTAAGGAAACTGATAAGATGGAGAAACTGACTCGCATTTACATCAAGGAAGTAGTAGCACGGCATGGCGTGCCAATCTCTATCATATCAGATCGGGATGCCCGATTTACTTCCAACTTTTGGAAATCTCTTCATAAGTCATTAGGGACTCGCTTGGATATGAGTACCGCTTATCATCCACAGACCGACGGTCAAAGTGAACGAACGATTCAAACGCTCGAGGATATGTTACGAGCTTGTGTCATTGATTTTGGCGATAGCTGGGAGAATCATTTACCGTTGGTGGAATTCTCTTACAATAATAGTTATCATACAAGTATTCAAGCAGCACCGTTTGAAGCTTTGTATGGTCGCAAATGTCGTTCACCAGTTTGCTGGGCTGAAATTGGTGACAGTCAGATAACAGGTCCTGAACTGGTGCACGAGACGACAGAGAAGATTGTTCAAATCCTGAACCGTATGGCAGCGGCTCGAGATCGCCAGAAGAGTTATGCTGACAAACGTCGCAAGCCGTTGGAATTTCAAGTAGGAGATCGAGTTCTTCTAAAGGTATCACCTTGGAAAGGTGTGATACGATTCGGCAAGCGCGGGAAGCTTAGTCCACGTTACGTAGGACCTTTTGAAATCCTGAAAAGGATTGGTCCGGTTGCGTATCAACTCAAACTACCAGATGAACTCAGTGGAGTTCATGATGTCTTTCATGTATCGAACTTAAAGAAATGTCTTTCTGATGAGACATTGATTGTACCGTTGGAAGAAATACAAGTAGATGAACAGTTACGATTTATTGAAGAACCAGCTGAAATCATGGACCGAGAGGTCAAACAACTGAAGCAAAGCAAGATTCCAATAGTCAAAGTTCGATGGAATTCAAGACGTGGTCCTGAATTCACATGGGAACGGGAAGATCAAATGATGAAGAAATATCCTCATCTATTCAAGACAACTACTGCTAACACTGAGAGCGCACGTTAAATTTCGGGACGAAATTTCCTTCAACAAGGGGATGACGTGATGCTTTCACACATCAACACTGCAAATTTCAAACTGTAAGCACAAACATTTTATTTATTCAATTGATTTTGTTGCAAACATTTGTGCTACACTACATTACATTCTATATATTTTATGTGCTACATTTCATATGTTACATGTTATGGTAGTACATACACGATTAGTTACATACACTTTGCTATGTGCGGGGTTGCATAGTACAAACAGTTATAGACACTCACTATGTGTGAGGTTACACAACACAGTATGATCAAACACAAACAGTCACAGTTAGGTGAACTAACTAATGTACACGCAAAACAGTTACATTGAACGATCACAATTGAGTTGTGATGTTGCAAGCATTAGACTTTGTGTGTGAGTACACACAAGCACACAGAATGATCAAATCACACTAACACGTACGATCACAACTCGTAAGTAGTTTCCTAACTACTCTTAACATTTACTAATTTTCGGGACGAAAATTCCTTCAACAAGGGGATGATGTGACAATCCGACTTTTCGAGTTAACCTCGTTAACCCTCGTAGGCCCAATAAGGCCAATGAAGGCCCAACAAGGCCAAGGAAGGCCCGGTAAGGCCCAATGGAGTCTAGGTAGGCCCAATAAGGCAAAGTCAAGCCCAATGAAATCAAGGAAGGCCAATGAGGCCCAAGTAGGCCCACTAAGGCCAAAGGAGGCCCAAGATAGGTCCAATGAGTTTAATGTAGGCCCAATTTCACTTGATGAGGCCCACATTGCGACAATTCGATATTTGGGCTTAATTTCGATAATCAAAAGTTAATGAAATCATAGGAAATCAACCTATATTAAATAAATAGGGATTTAATGGATTAAATTGGTTACATAACACTTAAATTGCAAAGATTAAATTATAAATTCATGGAATACTAAATCAAACATCAAAACAACAAGGATTAGGGGTATATTTTAATTTAAACTTGTAATTTTGACTTTGTGAAGTCAAAATTCGTCACATTCAAGGAGTAAACCAAGAACCCAATGTAAATTCGAAACTGATAATCAAATTAAACGGTATTAATCATTATTAGGATGATAATTATCATCAATGGCACGTTTAATTTCATGATTAATATCGAATTGAAACTCACATCACACTCAAGAGCCGTAACCGTTACCAATGAGTAGCAAATTCGTATAAACCAACTGTGATTCACACAATTGAACCTTATCACACTATAATCGGCACTTTTAGCAACTCTAGCATACATCAATTCAAACTCAGGAGTTGCGGATAGTCGAAATCGATTGAAGGGGGGTCGAAGAACAACCTTATAGTCGAAGTACTTTGATTCAAGCTCCAATCAGGTAAAAACCTATACCTAAACATCCTAAAACATCCGACTAAGCAAACCTCTATGCCAATTTCTGTTCTAAACATCGAAAGATAGGAGATCAAGTTCTAGGGTTCATCATTGTGAACGAATTGGGGGTCGTTGATCGAACGAGTTTGAAAACCAAATTAAAATATATGGATAGTTTCAGAAGATCCCGAATAAGCTAACACACATGACAATTTCATGTAATGTACACGATTTATTTGATTTCGATTTCTAGGGTTCTAAGCATAAACGGGTTTGGGGGTTTTCAACTTAATGAGTATTAGAATAAAATTAATGCACATGTATAGTTTCAGAAGGGTTCGGTTAAGCTAACCCATGTATCAATTTTAGTGAGTAACATCGAATTGGTTGAATTTTAGTTTCTAGGGCTTGTTATAAGAACGAATTAGGGATTTCGGATTAATTGAAGTTAATAATCAAATTAATCATTACAGAAGGTTTCGAAATTAGGGAATTGATGAAAACCCTATGAATTAAAGATCAAGTGGACATCAATTCGATTGATTTTGATTAGAAATTTACGGATTGGAATTCGATCATGTATATAACCAATTAATCGGGTTATAGTGGTTTGTTTTCGAATTAAAACCACATGTAGAGTCGGTTGAATGTCAGAAACAAAAGCCCTATGGTTTCATGGACTATCGAGATCGAATTCGTGGTAAATATGGGACTTTTTGCTTCGGCTATAGTAAGAAATAGGGAAATCAGATTTGTTGTGAATAAAGGAATTCAAATAAGAATTGATTAATGAAAAATGAGATAGATCAGATGGTAAGTTGGGTGTATGTTGGATTGGAGGTCACGGGTTCGAACCCGGCCCCAACCATTTTTGGGTTTTAACATTATTTTAGTGTTTTAATCATATCTCACTCGTTTTAACTCCGATTCGAGCCATTCGAATTGCGTTAGAACCAGAATTAAATTTCGGACGAATTAGAATAATAAAATTTACATTTTTAATCCGAAAACGAAATCGCGTATAATTACGATTATTTAAATAAAATCAAATATGATTTTATTTAAACGATTTCTAAGTCCCGCGTACATACGTATGCATATCTTTAACACTCTAACATACGTATGTTGACACGTATGTGATTCCAAGCACAAAACGATATCTCGAATAACACTAGGTTATTGTTTAAACACAGATTCTTCGTAGAAGGATTTCTTACACGAGCTTTTAGTGTGTGATCATTCTGCTATTATCAAAGGTGCGTACACGGCCCCTTTCTTATTTTAAACTGTTTTGGGGGAGAAAACATGTACAACAAACTGTTTTTAGATACATATCACTTGCATGAGTTAGCTGTTTACATTATGTGAAAACATATCAACTTGAAAGTCCTTACACACCTCGAACCGTTTAGTTTGCTGTAATGCAAAGCGTGGTAGTTGGAAATAGATCTATTAGGTTTGACAAACCTCACCTGGTAGATGGGATCTACGCAGGTGTTTGACTGACCAAACACAATTTTACTATTGTTGTGATAGACAATAGTGGCAAGGCGAAAACATGCTATAGCATGGCAATCCGTCAGCTTCGGTGTCGAACACGTATGTAAATAGTTTATATGACTAGCTATCATGACTGTGCATTTGTGATTATGTTATCTACCAACTTGTTATTCAAACTGCTGTTTTGAACACTATGATTATTTAAAACCTGTGTTATGCACCAACCTTTGTGTTGACTTGATTTGCATGTTTTCTCAGGACGCTAAGGCGCGCGTTAAAGCTGGCATGGACTAGGAAGATAGAGTCTCATTCATTATAAACACTTTGAATTTGAATTTGAATTTGAACATTTGAATATTTAAGTACTTTGGTTTGTAATGTTTACTTTACAACTGCTTATGGTTTTTTAAACGCTTCCGCAACTTTTTGTAAACTCTGAATGTTATGTTTTAAAGACCAACGTATGTTTTGAAATTCATATAGAGGTCTTCGCTATGTCTAATGATCTGAGATCCTGGTTTGTCATGCTCCCAAACGGTGTGATTCCGTTAGTTGAAATTTGGGGGTGTGACAATGACAATCACAATCATTGTTACAATCAAATGGTTTAAACCATTCTAACCATTATTGTGGTTTCATGAAAACCGGGCATTACAACAGATCAAAACAAAGATTTAACCGTTAACATACCGTGTTTTTCGTTTATAATCAATCCTAGCCATCATCTAGACAATAATCAGCAACCCTAACTATATCATTACGTTCAAAATCAAGATCTAATCAATCATTATCAAGCTAGAAGGTTAAAATGAACCGTTACCTAACTAGATGGAGTTTCAACTGCAGAACAACGATCAAAACTCGTAGATATGTTCCCTTGTACGATACAAGCGATTAAATGGCTTCAAAATAGGATTTAGATGATAAAAAATTGATCTGGTGAGAGTTTTGAGCTTATAAGATCGAGAAAAAACGAAATATAAGCTTCTGGATGCGTTCTTATCTCTTAAACCCGTTTTTTCCGACTTTCTGACCCCAGGCGCATCGCCCCATCTCGAAGGTTGGCCCGGGGCGTACCGCTCGGAGTGGGGATCCCAGATATTTTGGATTTCCTTCGTTTCGCGATTCCGGACAATCCGTAACTCCGTTTCGCGCACGGTTTTCGCTTACGTTCACGATTTTTCGAGCTCTTTCCAATGGTTATAATTTCAAGACCTGAAGAATTCAGAATATTTGATCTCATATTTACGTTATATTTGACTCATTGTATCTTGAAATCGGAGCCTCGTTTCGAGATTTTGCTTACACTCATTCTCTTCATTTCCGAGTTATGATTCTAAACATGAACTCAGTTGGTCATCTATTTAAATAAGCATTAGGTGATGGACGTTTCTTTGCGATCTACTAACACCATTTTTCGCATACTATCAACCTGTAATAATTAAAATCATCAAATCAACGTGTATTTTAAGAACGATGATATGTGTTCTCGGTCATTGCTGACGTAATTCTAAAACACAATTGTCACACGACATGCACCTGCCACGAGATCAGATTCCCCAACCGATCCACTCGTCGCGTCAGCTTCTCGCTGGTATGAGCGAGCCGCTGACTGAGCTAGAGCTGCTGTTGGATCTGCGTGTGGCAGTTGCGTACGAAGAATTCGGCATTAATGACGTAAGCACATTTGATCGTGTTTGAAATCCACGAGGAATTAACAACTTTTGTTAATGGGGATTGTTAGAACGTGAAAAATGATGAACGTGGGCGAAAACCGCACGCAAAACGGAGTTCGTATGCCCCCGGAATCGCGAAACGAAGTTTAAATCAAAAATGGGATGAAAATCGGGTCAGGCGGTACGCCTGGCGTGGGTGTACCAACCCAGGCGATACGCCTGGCGACTATGTCGGCAAAAAAATATATTTTGATGATCAGATCGCATAGAAACTTGTAGAAACTCATTTTCTCGACCCTGCTTCGTTCTTAGACGAAAAACCAGCCATCAAACACTTCCAAACTTCAAATCTAAGCTCCTCAAACATCTGGATCATCCCACGGATCGTATATACAAGTCCTGATCGTAGTTTTACCCGCACAAACTCGTCAGAACAGGTAACGGTTCGTTTTAACCTTCTAGTTTGATTTTGATTGATTAGATCTTGATTTTGAACGTAATGAGATAGTTAGGATTGTTGATTATTGCCTAGATGATGGCTAGGATTGATTATAAACGAAGAACACGAAGTTCTAACGGTTAAATCCTTGTTTTGATCCGTTGTGATGCCCGGTTTGCATGAAATCATACCTATGATTATAATGGTTTAAACCATTTGATTATGACAATGTAAGTGATTAGTTTGATTAATCTTTGAAATGCAAAGGTTAAATCCAAGTGTTTCAAACTAATCATAATCATTAACATACTCATTGGAATGATTATCTGATGTTTATGATAACAGTCAGATTAGTATGTTAAATCTGGTTATTTCACCTATTATGGTGCTACATTGTGATATTTCATGATATTTGGGTAATCAATAACAAGGATTAATCAATTCTAAGCCATTAAATCATCTAAAAATTGTCTTAATATTATAATCAACAATATTAACTATTTGATTAATCCGAGATTATTTAGATTAATCAAGAGAGTCATCAACTTTGTATTAGGAATCTAATGCAATGTAGGTTCCTACATTATCATACATTGTATGATATAATATTAAATTGGTTAATTATATAATTAATATCGAGTTGATGATTTACTGAGCAATGTCTTTGACATTGAACGTTCAGAAGGATCTAATCAGTAAACTAGAACATAAATAACTTATTAAATATAATTAAATGCAGAATCATCTCTTTGTTGTTAGATTTGAGAGATTTTGCTACCTTATATCATCAGGTGAGTTTCGTATCACCCCTGTTCTTTTAATGTTTTATAAACATCGGGGTATAACTGCTAAACTTTTCTCGATCATATGATATGTGTCACTGTTATCTGCGTGATTTCATGTGATTAACTGAATTTGTGGATTTCATGGGATTGTTGCCGTTAGTATCTCTATCATGATATCAAAGTCCTCATTCTTGAACTGTATCTAGTGAACCCATGTGTGGCCGAGCAGAAAACATTGATAGTACTATCGGTTGACACCCCATTCACTGGGAGGATTGCATCTCCCTTGGTGTGAATGTTTGTTATCTGTTTCCTGAACTTCTTAATGGTGTGATAGACATTAAGATAATGAGGCAATAAGATATTTACCGACGGGTAATATCGAGAACTGAACATATCGTCCGAAAGGAACTAGATACGGGTCCCATGGTTATCCGGAACTGTGAACATGTATTTGAACTTAACTGTCATATCATATGATTTAACTAAACTGTATGAACTCACCAGCTTTGTGCTGATGTTTTCGAAACTAAAACTTTTGCAGGCAATCAAGGACAACGGTGAGGATGCACTCACAGCACTAGCAACAACTGTAATTAAATAAATTGTAATATGTATAAACTGTAATAATATTTGTAACCACGAACCTTGTAATGTAAGTTTTACTTTTCGTAATCTGTGTGCTATGATGATACCGGATCAAGTAAGTCACCCCTCATGCTCTGAGACATCACCACTATGCTTCCGCTACCCTTTTGATGACATCATTCTCAGGTGACGAGAGGTGGGGGTGTGACAGGGTGGTATCAGAGCCACAGGTTATAGAGAATTAGGTTGACTTAGAGACCTAGACTATAACTGTGACAATCCGACTTTTCACACTAACTCTGTTAACGGGAGTTGGTGCTATCACAGGCCCAACAAGGCCAATCAAGGCCCAATAAGACCAATGAAGGTCCAACAGGCCCAACAAGGCCAATGAAGGCCCAACAAGATCAATGAAGGCCCAGTAAAGCCAAAGAAGATTCAGTAAGGTCAAGGAAGACTCAACAAGATCAATTGGGCCCAACGAAGTCTATGTAGGCCCAACAGAGCCAATGTAGGCCCAATAAGTCAAGAGAGGCCCATTAAGGCCCAACAAGTTTTAATAAGGCCCAATGTAAACAAGTTAAAGCCCAACAAGGCCCAGAGAGGCCCAATGAGATTTAGGAAGGCCCATTAAGGTAAGAAAGGCCCAATAAGTTCAAATGAAGCCCAATTAGGATAAATTAGCCCAACAAGGAGTTAAAGGACTCAATTAGTGAAAATTCAAGATTTTTAGCTTAACTTTATTAACCGAAATGATGGGAAATCATTTAAAAATCAAAATAGAAGGATGGAAATTGTTCAGAATCACTAATTGAATGATAAAATTTCAAGGATTGGGATTACAATTTTATAAAAGAATCAATTTTGACTTTGGAAGTCAAAATTTGGCCATATAGTGAATAAATTCGAAATTCTTATTAGATAGGTATAATTGATCGAAATTATCACTCATAACCGTCATGTTAATGATGAATATCAATGATTATCGGTTACTAGATCCATAAATAATCGAATTAAATCGTAGGCAAGCTCAAAAGTTTGTAACCGTCACATGGGTGCATCAAAATCGTGAAATTCGACTTCAATTCTTACAATTGCACATTCTTACATCACATTCGGCACATTCAGAGTCATTCCCATATATCAATTCGATCAGTGAAGTTTCAGTTCGAAGGATTGGATCGCGAGTAGGCCGAATATAGGGCTTGGAGTGAGCTACATCGATTGGAGATCAAATAAGGTAAGAAATCATTCGTACATCTTCTAAAACAACCGACTAACATAATCCCTATGTAAATTCGGGGTTCTAATATCGAATTGTTCAAGATCGACAATTAGGGTTTATACTAAAAACGGTTTTGGGGGTTTGGTTCTTAAAGAGTTTAAGAATCAAATTAAGGTATGTATGTAGTTTCAGAGAAGGTCGATTGAGGTTATGCATAGATTGATTTCATATAACAACTACGAATTGTGGGAAAAAGAGTTCTAGGGTTCTTATAGTGAACGGTTTTGGGGATTTCGTATCAATTGAATTGTAGAATCGAATTAAATCACATAATCACTTTCAGAGGATGTCGATTAAGGAACAACATGTATCAATTGGGTGTCTTAGTAACGAATTGCACAAGATCGATAATTAGGGTTCATAATGAAAACGGTTTAGTGGTTTTTGATCCAAATGAGTTCAATAGTTAAATTAATTGGCACAGATATGATCGAAATACATCTCTGAATGAAAACCATGTATTAATTTTATGAAATGATCAGGAATTGAATGGAATCACATTGTGGGTTTTGGGATCGAGTTCGAGGCTGTGTAGAAGTATTTTCACAACATTGAATCATCGATTAAGCAAATTAGAAACAAGGTTGGAGTCGTTTAGGATGATAGAACATTAGCCCTATGGTTTTAGCTTGAATAAAAATTGAATTCGTGGTCAATTTGAGTAAGATGCTTCGGTTATATTAGGAGAAAGGAGAACCAGTGGATTAGGAGTTAAAACAATTAATTCCTGGTTAACTAACGCGATACCCTAGCGGGCGTAGTGGTTAGGTGCGGTGTGTGTGATGTTGAGGGTCGCGGGTTCGAGTCCCGGGCCAACCATATTTTGGAGTTTTTAATATTTTTAGTGTTTTAATCATAACTTCCACATACGAACTCCGATTTAACCCGTTCAAGTTGCGTTGGAACCGTAACGAGAATACGAACGTGTTAGAAGGATAAAATTTATATTTTAGTCCGAACACGAAATCGCGTATAATTACGTTTAAATTAAATAAAATCAAAAGTGATTTTATTTAATCGATTTCAGTGACACGCGTACTTTCGTAGGCCTAATTCTCACACTTTAACATACGTGTGTTGACACGTATGTGATTTCAAGCACAAAACGATTATTCGAATAACAATAGGTTATTGTTTAAATCACAGATTCTTCGTAGAGGATTTCTACGCAAGTTCACACGTGTTTGATCATTCTGCTATCGTCAAAGGTGCGTACACGGCCCCTTTCTTATTTTAAACTGTTTTGGGGGAGAAAACATGTGCAACAAACTATTTTTAGATACATATCACTTGCATGAGTTAGCTGTTTACATTATGTGACAATATATCAACTTGAAAGTCCTTACACACCTCGAACCGTTTAGTTTGCTGTAATGCAAAGCGTGGTAGTTGGAAATAGATCTATTAGGTTTGACAAACCTCACCTGGTAGATGGGATCTACGCAGGTGTTTGACTGACCAAACACATTACTTTACTATTGTTGTGATAGACAATAGTGGCAAGGCGAAAACATGCTATAGCATGGCAACTAGTCAGCTTCGGTGTCGAACACGTATGTAAATAGTTATATGACTAGCTATCATGACTGTGCAATTGTGATTATGTTATCTACAAACTTGTTATTCAAACTGATGTTTTGAACTCTATGATTACTTAAAACCTGTGTTATGCACCAACCTTTGTGTTGACTTGATTTGCATGTTTTCTCAGGACGCTAAGGCGCGCGTAACAGCTGGCATGGACTAGGAAGATAGAGTCTCATGCATTTCTTTTACTTTGATTATTTAAATCTGAATATTTAAGTACTTTGAATTGTAATGTTTGATTTACAACTGTTTATGGTTTTTAAACGCTTCCGCACTTTTTGTAAACTCTGGTTATTATGTTTGTTTTAAAGACCAATGTATGTTTTTGAAATTCATATAGAGGTCTTCGCTATGTCTAATGATCTGAGATCCTGGTTTGTCATGCTCCCAAACGGTGTGATTCCGTTAGTTGAAATTGGGGGTGTGACAGATTGGTATCAGAGACATTTGTTATAGCGAACTAGGTTTGCATTTGTAGGCCTAGACTATGACTGTTAGACATTAGACACATCTGCTTATACACATTGCTTAGAAATTACATATGACATTATGTAATTGATTTGCTTACGTATTCCATGGCACTGCACTTACATATGATATTATGTAACAGGCATGGCTTCATCATCAGTTCCTTATGTTATCATTGATGATTCTGAGGACGAGGAGCCGATGGTTCCGGCACCACCATCATCACCACCACCACCCATTCCATCACCTCCACCATATGAGATGGAGGACTCCGATCCAGAGGAGGATCCGGAGGAAGACCCAGAGGAGGATCCGGAGGAGGATCCAGACGAGGATCCTGATGAGGATCCAGAGGAGGATCCAGTTGAGGACCCGGATGAAGATCCGGAGGAGGCACCATGGGTGAATACCCAGGGACTCTATGCTGCAGGACCATCTACACATCCACCACCCGTACTGGACGCTCCTGAGCCTAAGAGGCAAAGGACGGATGCAGAGGAGATCGCCAAGTTGCGCGAGGACGTGGATACAGCAGAGGAGAAGCTCTATCAGAGATCTCAGGAGTTATGGGATGCCATTGAGAGGCAAGAGGAACTTGCCCAACTGGTTCATGACATGCGAGATGAGATGTGGAACATGATTGGTCGTTTAGAGGAGTCAGAGAACCGAGCCGAGATCTTGGAGGGCAGGATTGAAGCTTTGGAGGATTTGGTGGTAGTTGAGAATGAGGAACAGGATGAGGACGAGGATGAGGAGGAGGAACCAGCACCAGTTGCTGAGTCCGATCCTGAATCCACCGTGGAGGACGATTGATTCTCTTTCTTTTATTTCTGTTTTGTTTAAACTTATTAGGAACGGGTTGTGTTCCTACATTAGTAGTTTGAAATTTTGTATTTCATTTCAAAAGTATTGTACTCAAAGAAAGTTTCTATTTATGAAAGAACTATTGTTTGTTTCCAACAACTGTGTTGTTTATATTACATGTTGTATTTATTGTTTTTACTTACACATGTCAAAATTGGATTTTGATTGTGCATTAACATTTCTTGTAAATAGGGAGGAAATGGCTGAAGGAAATGTTCAGATGACTGTTGCTGAGCTCAATGAGTTAATCAACAACAGGGTTGCCGAGGCAATCGCACAGTACGCTCAGACACACAACACAGGACCACAGGGTCCAGCTGGGGGAGTGATTAACCCACAAGTATGCACGTTCAAGATGTTCTTGGACTGCAAACCTCACAACTTCAAAGGGTCGGAGGGGGCTATAGGACTTCTCCGATGGATTGAAAAAGCTGAATCTGTGTTCGAGATGTGCAACTGCCCGGATGACAGCAAAGTAAAATTTGCTACTGGAACTTTGGAGGGTCCAGCCCTGACATGGTGGAACTCCAATGTTCAGACTCTGGGGTTGGGAGAAGCAAATGCATTGACCTGGAACAACTTCAAAACCTTACTACAAGAGGAGTATTGTCCTCGTAGTGAAATGCAGAAGTTGGAAGAAGAGTATTGGCACCTCAAGATGGAGGGGTCAAACATTGAGGAATACACGACCAGATCACATGAACTGGCCAGACTGCTACCACATATGGCTACTCCAGCCAGTAAGTGGATCGAAAGGTACATTGGAGGACTAGTGCCTCAGATTCAAGGGTTGGTGACTTCAGCGAATCCCACCACCATCCAACAAGCTGTTCGTCTAGCACATCAGCTTACTGATCAGGCAGTGTTGCAAGGGACCCTGCCTAAGCGAACATCTGCTACCAAGGTAGGAGATCACAAGAGAAAGTGGGATAGTAACAACTTCAAGGGCAACAACCAACAATCACATCAGCAAAACAGGAAACAAGACTCAAACAAGTCTTATCATGGTTCAAGCAGTGGTCAACAATCATCATCATCGGGGGGCTATATTGGTAAGCACCCCAAGTGCAACAGATGTGGTTACCATCATGCGGGTAACCAATGTGACAGAGCTAAGTGCCAGAGGTGTGGCAAGGTTGGACATGCAGCCAAGGATTGTCGTGGAGAGCTGCAGAATAACAATAACAACCATAATAACAATCAAAACAACGCGCAGAAAGGTTGTTTTGAGTGCGGCAAGATGGGCCATTTCAAGAAAGATTGCCCACAACTTAAGAAAGGCGGGGACAACAATGGTAATGGTAATGGTAATGGAGGTGGCAACGGTAATGGCAATGGCACCAACAACAACAACAACAACAACAACAACAATAACAACAACAACGGTGCTAGAGGCAGGGCGTTCGTGATTGGAGGACGTCAAGCGCGGGAGGATCCCAACATCGTTACGGGTACGTTCCTCTTAAATAATCACTATGCCTCTATGTTATTTGACACTGGTGCCGACCGGAGTTTTGTATCTAGTTCACTTGCTAAGTCACTAGATGTTAGTCCCACTGCCTTAGATAATCCATACACTGTGGAGTTAGCTGATGGTAAATTGATTGTAGTAGAAAACATTTATAAGGGATGTATCCTTGATTTGATGGGTCAGACATTAGAGATTGATTTGATGCCTATTGCCTTAGGCAGTTTTGATGTAGTTATTGGCATGGACTGGTTGTCTAAGAACCAGGCTGAAATTGTATGCCATGAAAAGATTGTTCGTATACCTCTTCCGCAGGGAGAGACATTATATGTACAAGGAGAGAAGAGCAGTACGCCACTGCGTCTCATATCTTGTATGAAGGCACACAAATGTCTGCGGAAAGGTCATACAGCAGTTATAGCCCTTATAACTGAAAAGCCAGTAGCTGAGAAGAAACTTGAAGATATACCTATAGTTTGTGAATTTCCGGAGGTATTTCCAGAAGACTTGCCGGGATTACCGCCTGTGAGACAGGTGGAATTCCGAATCGATCTTACACCAGAAGCAGCACCGATAGCTAGGGCGCCTTATCGACTTGCACCGTCAGAAATGCAAGAGTTATCCACACAATTGCAAGAGTTGTTGGATAAGGGTTTCATACGACCTAGTTTTTCACCGTGGGGAGCTCCAGTATTGTTTGTAAAGAAGAAGGACGGGACTTTCCGAATGTGTATCGATTACCGGGAATTGAACAAGGTTACTATCAAGAACCGGTATCCGTTACCCAGGATTGACGATCTGTTCGATCAGTTGCAAGGTTCGAGTTACTACTCAAAGATTGATCTCAGGTCGGGATATCATCAACTAAGAGTTCAGGAGGAGGATATTCCGAAGACAGCATTCAGAACAAGATATGGCCATTATGAGTTCTTGGTCATGCCATTTGGGTTGACAAACGCTCCAGCCGTATTCATGGATCTCATGAATCGTGTTTGTAAACCTTATCTGGACAAGTTTGTCATTGTTTTCATCGATGACATTCTCATCTATTCAAAGTCTGAGGAGGAACATGCTGAACATCTTCGATTACTGTTAGAGCTGTTGAAACAGGAACAACTGTACGCTAAGTTCTCGAAATGTGATTTTTGGATGCGAGAAGTACAGTTTTTGGGGCATATTGTTAATGAAAAGGGCATACATGTTGATCCAGCGAAGATTGAAGCGATTAAGAATTGGGAAGCGCCAAAGACCCCTACCGAGGTACGACAATTCCTTGGTTTGGCGGGTTATTATCGACGATTCATTGAGGGTTTCTCAAAGATCGCTCAACCACTTACAGCTCTGACGCACAAAGGAACAAAGTATAACTGGACTGATAAACAGGAAGCTGCATTCCAGTTGTTGAAACAGAAACTCTGCAGTGCACCGATTCTGTCCTTACCGGAAGGAACGGAAGACTTTGCGGTGTATTGTGACGCATCTGGACAGGGTTTAGGATGTGTGTTGATGCAACGGGATAAAGTGATCGCTTATGCTTCCAGACAATTAAGAACACACGAAAAGAATTACACTACTCATGACTTGGAGTTAGGAGCAGTGGTTTTTGCTTTGAAGATTTGGAGGCATTACTTGTATGGAACTAAGTGTACTATTTATACTGATCATAAGAGTTTGCAGCATATCTTTGATCAGAAGGAGCTTAATATGAGACAACGACGATGGGTTGAGTTGTTGAACGATTATGAGTGTGCGATTAAGTATCACCCGGGAAAGGCTAATGTCGTAGCCGATGCTTTGAGCAGAAAAGATACAACGGGAACAAGACGGGTTCGCGCACTTATGATGACGATACATGCTGATTTACCTGACAAGGTACATAGTGCTCAGATTGAGGCTTTGAAAACGGAAAACTTAGTACCGGAATCTTTACGAGGAATGGAAGAACAATTGAATGTTAAACCTGATGGAATTCGTTATTTCATTGATCGAATGTGGATACCTTTGTATGGAGGTTTAAGGGAACTTGTGATGGACGAAGCACACAAGTCTAGATATTCAGTCCATCCGGGATCAGACAAGATGTACCATGACTTGAAGGCACTGTATTGGTGGCCTCACATGAAAGCTGATATTGCTAAGTACGTTAGCAAATGTTTGACTTGTTCGAAAGTCAAAGTTGAATATCAGAAGCCATCTGGTTTACTGCAACAACCAGAGATACCGATGTGGAAGTGGGAACAGATTTCGATGGATTTCATTACTAAGTTACCCCGTACACCGAGCGGTTGTGATACGATATGGGTAATTGTCGATCGGTTAACGAAATCTGCACACTTCTTAGCAATCAAAGAAACTGACAAGATGGAGAAGTTGACTCGCATTTACATCAAGGAAATAGTAGCACGGCATGGTGTGCCAATCTCTATCATATCAGATCGGGATGCCCGGTTTACTTCAAATTTTTGGAAATCTCTTCATAAGTCATTGGGGACTCGCTTGGATATGAGTACCGCTTATCACCCACAGACCGACGGTCAAAGTGAACGAACAATTCAAACGCTCGAGGATATGTTACGAGCTTGTGTAATTGACTTTGGTGATAGCTGGGAGAATCATTTACCGTTGGTGGAATTCTCTTACAACAATAGTTATCATACAAGTATTCAAGCAGCACCGTTTGAAGCGTTGTATGGTCGCAAATGTCGTTCACCAGTTTGCTGGGCTGAAGTTGGTGACAGTCAGTTAACAGGTCCTGAACTGGTGCACGAAACAACAGGGAAGATAGTTCAAATTCGGAACCGTATGGCAGCGGCTCGGGATCGACAAAAGAGTTATGCAGACAAACGTCGCAAGCCGTTGGAATTTCAAGTGGGAGACCGAGTTCTTCTAAAAGTATCACCTTGGAAAGGTGTGATACGATTTGGCAAGCGCGGAAAGCTTAGTCCACGTTACGTAGGACCTTTTGAGATTCTGAAAAGGATTGGTCCGGTTGCGTACCAACTCAAACTACCGGATGAACTCAGTGGAGTTCATGATGTTTTTCATGTGTCGAATTTAAAGAAATGTCTTTCTGACGAGACATTGATTGTACCGTTGGAAGAAATACAAGTAGATGAACAACTACGATTCATTGAAGAACCAGCAGAAATCATGGACCGAGAGGTCAAACAATTGAAGCAAAGTAAGATTCCAATAGTCAAAGTCCGATGGAATTCAAGACGGGGTCCTGAATTCACATGGGAACGAGAAGACCAAATGATGAAGAAATATCCTCATCTATTCAAGACAGCTGCTGATAACACTGAGAGCGCACGTTAAATTTCGGGACGAAATTTCCTTCAACAAGGGGATGACGTGATGCTTTCACACATCAACATTGCAAAATTCAAACTGTAAGCACAAACATTTTATTTATTCAATTGATTTTGTTACAAAACATTTGTGCTACACTACATTATATTCTATATGTTTTACGTACTACATTTCATATGTTACATGTTATGGTAGTACATACACGATTGGTTACATACATTCTACTATGTGCGGGGTTGCATAGTACACTCACTATATCAAACACAAACAGTCACAGTTAGGTGAACTAACTAGTGTACACGCAAAACAGTTACATTGAAAGATCACAATTGAGTTGTGATGTTGCAAGCATTAGACTTTGTGTGGGAGTACACACAAGCACACAGAATGATCAAATCACACTAACACGTACGATTTAAACTCGTAAGTAGTTTCCTAACTACTCTTAACACTTACTAATTTTCGGGACGAAAATTCCTTCAACAAGGGGATGATGTGACAATCCGACTTTTCACACTAACTCTGTTAACGGGAGTTGGTGCTATCACAGGCCCAACAAGGCCAATCAAGGCCCAATAAGACCAATGAAGGTCCAACAGGCCCAACAAGGCCAATGAAGGCCCAACAAGATCAATGAAGGCCCAGTAAAGCCAAAGAAGATTCAGTAAGGTCAAGGAAGACTCAACAAGATCAATTGGGCCCAACGAAGTCTATGTAGGCCCAACAGAGCCAATGTAGGCCCAATAAGTCAAGAGAGGCCCATTAAGGCCCAACAAGTTTTAATAAGGCCCAATGTAAACAAGTTAAAGCCCAACAAGGCCCAGAGAGGCCCAATGAGATTTAGGAAGGCCCATTAAGGTAAGAAAGGCCCAATAAGTTCAAATGAAGCCCAATTAGGATAAATTAGCCCAACAAGGAGTTAAAGGACTCAATTAGTGAAAATTCAAGATTTTTAGCTTAACTTTATTAACCGAAATGATGGGAAATCATTTAAAAATCAAAATAGAAGGATGGAAATTGTTCAGAATCACTAATTGAATGATAAAATTTCAAGGATTGGGATTACAATTTTATAAAAGAATCAATTTTGACTTTGGAAGTCAAAATTTGGCCATATAGTGAATAAATTCGAAATTCTTATTAGATAGGTATAATTGATCGAAATTATCACTCATAACCGTCATGTTAATGATGAATATCAATGATTATCGGTTACTAGATCCATAAATAATCGAATTAAATCGTAGGCAAGCTCAAAAGTTTGTAACCGTCACATGGGTGCATCAAAATCGTGAAATTCGACTTCAATTCTTACAATTGCACATTCTTACATCACATTCGGCACATTCAGAGTCATTCCCATATATCAATTCGATCAGTGAAGTTTCAGTTCGAAGGATTGGATCGCGAGTAGGCCGAATATAGGGCTTGGAGTGAGCTACATCGATTGGAGATCAAATAAGGTAAGAAATCATTCGTACATCTTCTAAAACAACCGACTAACATAATCCCTATGTAAATTCGGGGTTCTAATATCGAATTGTTCAAGATCGACAATTAGGGTTTATACTAAAAACGGTTTTGGGGGTTTGGTTCTTAAAGAGTTTAAGAATCAAATTAAGGTATGTATGTAGTTTCAGAGAAGGTCGATTGAGGTTATGCATAGATTGATTTCATATAACAACTACGAATTGTGGGAAAAAGAGTTCTAGGGTTCTTATAGTGAACGGTTTTGGGGATTTCGTATCAATTGAATTGTAGAATCGAATTAAATCACATAATCACTTTCAGAGGATGTCGATTAAGGAACAACATGTATCAATTGGGTGTCTTAGTAACGAATTGCACAAGATCGATAATTAGGGTTCATAATGAAAACGGTTTAGTGGTTTTTGATCCAAATGAGTTCAATAGTTAAATTAATTGGCACAGATATGATCGAAATACATCTCTGAATGAAAACCATGTATTAATTTTATGAAATGATCAGGAATTGAATGGAATCACATTGTGGGTTTTGGGATCGAGTTCGAGGCTGTGTAGAAGTATTTTCACAACATTGAATCATCGATTAAGCAAATTAGAAACAAGGTTGGAGTCGTTTAGGATGATAGAACATTAGCCCTATGGTTTTAGCTTGAATAAAAATTGAATTCGTGGTCAATTTGAGTAAGATGCTTCGGTTATATTAGGAGAAAGGAGAACCAGTGGATTAGGAGTTAAAACAATTAATTCCTGGTTAACTAACGCGATACCCTAGCGGGCGTAGTGGTTAGGTGCGGTGTGTGTGATGTTGAGGGTCGCGGGTTCGAGTCCCGGGCCAACCATATTTTGGAGTTTTTAATATTTTTAGTGTTTTAATCATAACTTCCACATACGAACTCCGATTTAACCCGTTCAAGTTGCGTTGGAACCGTAACGAGAATACGAACGTGTTAGAAGGATAAAATTTATATTTTAGTCCGAACACGAAATCGCGTATAATTACGTTTAAATTAAATAAAATCAAAAGTGATTTTATTTAATCGATTTCAGTGACACGCGTACTTTCGTAGGCCTAATTCTCACACTTTAACATACGTGTGTTGACACGTATGTGATTTCAAGCACAAAACGATTATTCGAATAACAATAGGTTATTGTTTAAATCACAGATTCTTCGTAGAGGATTTCTACGCAAGTTCACACGTGTTTGATCATTCTGCTATCGTCAAAGGTGCGTACACGGCCCCTTTCTTATTTTAAACTGTTTTGGGGGAGAAAACATGTGCAACAAACTATTTTTAGATACATATCACTTGCATGAGTTAGCTGTTTACATTATGTGACAATATATCAACTTGAAAGTCCTTACACACCTCGAACCGTTTAGTTTGCTGTAATGCAAAGCGTGGTAGTTGGAAATAGATCTATTAGGTTTGACAAACCTCACCTGGTAGATGGGATCTACGCAGGTGTTTGACTGACCAAACACATTACTTTACTATTGTTGTGATAGACAATAGTGGCAAGGCGAAAACATGCTATAGCATGGCAACTAGTCAGCTTCGGTGTCGAACACGTATGTAAATAGTTATATGACTAGCTATCATGACTGTGCAATTGTGATTATGTTATCTACAAACTTGTTATTCAAACTGATGTTTTGAACTCTATGATTACTTAAAACCTGTGTTATGCACCAACCTTTGTGTTGACTTGATTTGCATGTTTTCTCAGGACGCTAAGGCGCGCGTAACAGCTGGCATGGACTAGGAAGATAGAGTCTCATGCATTTCTTTTACTTTGATTATTTAAATCTGAATATTTAAGTACTTTGAATTGTAATGTTTGATTTACAACTGTTTATGGTTTTTAAACGCTTCCGCACTTTTTGTAAACTCTGGTTATTATGTTTGTTTTAAAGACCAATGTATGTTTTTGAAATTCATATAGAGGTCTTCGCTATGTCTAATGATCTGAGATCCTGGTTTGTCATGCTCCCAAACGGTGTGATTCCGTTAGTTGAAATTGGGGGTGTGACAATAACCATAGGTTCGTATAATGACACAGAGAGCACTGAATACAACGAACGAACAAAACTTGTGTTGATTTAAGTTAGGATAATCGAGTGATCCAGGTTTCAGTTATGAGTGGCCAGCATAACTGAAATTTGTAATACTTGTGCATTCTAGTTTAAGTCAATCCAAGCTGAACTATAACAATTCTAAAGACTAATAGTTGCTTTGAGATAGGAAGAGATATCATATCATGTTTGTATTGAATATTATTATTCAATGTTTATTTCATGATACTGATCTAGAACTTTGTTTATTCAGCAATGGCGAACCCGGGAGAAAACTATATTTACCAGAGATTCCCTTACATCATCCTTGACGACACACCCAGTGACAGCTCGGGATCGAGCTCGGGTGCAGTACCATCTCATGCGTCTTCTGTATCATCTCAGGTGGGACCACAGCTACCAGCTACACCACCCGGATCTCCTTTTGTACCACCACTACCGCCTGGATCTCCGTTTATACCACCACCACCACCGGGATCCCCACCGGTGCACAGTCCACCCCACTCACCGCTGGCCGACGCTTCGGCCATGAGGAGGCAGAGCTCCTCACCACACAGAGCCCCGGCAAGGGACGGGCTCAGGCGTATGCGGGGCCAGGCCCGCAAGACTACCGGACTACCTCCACGACGCCCTATGGCTCCACGGGACGAGCCAGCACCAGTACACGAGGTGGGAGAATCCTCCCACCAGGCTGAGCTTCGGGCTCAGGTACAGCAGGTATCTCAGGACCTGCTGGGCCTCCGACAGGATTTGCAGCAGCACCATGCCACGATGGAGGACACCCGTAACACGGTGTTGGAGATTCTCACGTCTCACCTGGCTCTTATGGAGCATGTGACTACTCAGGGTGCGGACACTCTAGCTTGGAGGGCGACCATTGAGGATCGCCTTCGGAGGACCTGGTGGAGGGAGATGATTGCTGCATGTAAGCAGCGGGTGGCAGCCTTTGGGGAAAGGCTGCAGGGACTGATCTGGATGCTCGGTACGCTGAGCACCGAGGCTAGACTTATCTGGTTAGCTATAGTACTTGCTACTATAGCTATAGTGCTAGCCTGTTTACCGTATTTCTTACGGTAAGTCAGATCAGTTGACCCACATTTTTGGGATTTTCATTGTACATCTCATAGACGGATAGGTTGTTTGTATGGATGTATTATGAGGGCACTCTTTGTATCATAAACTTTATGGTTCTATAATAACAGTGTTGTTTTAATCAAACGTTTGTTTCTGTATATCTGTTGTATGTTATGTGAACACTATATCTATATCAGTATGAGAACGTATCTATGAACATATCAGTATGAGAACGTATCTATGAACATATCAGTATGAGAACGTATCTATGAACATATCAGTATGAGAACATATCTATGAACATATCAGTATGAGAACGTATCTATGAACATACCAGTATGAGAACGTATCTAACTGAAAACATATTGCGCTGATATACAGTACGAGAGCCATACTGTATGCGAATATGTCGAACTAAAAATATATATATTGTGCGAAAATACAGTACGAGGGCAATACTGTATGCAAATATATCTAACTGAAAATATATTACGCTGATATACAGTACGAGAGCCATACTGTATGCGAATATATTTAACTAAAAACATATATTGCGCGAAAATACAGTACGAGAGCCATACTGTATGCGAATATATTAACTAAAAGTACAGTACGAGAGCCATACTGTACGAGAACATATCTAAACGAGAACGTATCTGTAATGTGAACGAGAACATATCAGTAACTAAAGTATAGTACGAGAGCCATACTATACGAGAACATATCAGTTACTAAAAGTACAGTACGAGAGCCATACTGTACGAGAACATATCTAAACGAGAACGTATCTGTAATGTGAACGAGAACATAACTAATGAGAACATATCAGTAACTAAAGTACAGTACGAGAGCCATACTGTACGAGAACATGTGAACATATTTGTTGTTGTGTGAGAACATATCTAGTACATGAACTGAGAACATATCAGAGGACTTGTGTGAGAACATATTCTAGTCCTGTATGAACATATCCCTAAAAACATGTATTGCGAGGCAATGAGTTGGGTTATACTCTACACATGTTTTGGAAATAACAGGACTAAGTATAACTACGAATATCTGAATGACTAGTGTGAATTGAGAACGTATCTGGATCTTTTCAATGTAGTTATACTTGAATACTTGAATGATCACATTTCAACATGAAATTATCAGCATGTCTGAACATGGTTGAGTTATGTGAAAAAAAAAAGGGTTTATATCTTTAATATTCTTGAACTGACCTGAGTTTGTCTGCATGTGAGCAGAACTATGGCTCCGAAAAGAGGTCGTCCAGCTAAGAAAGCTACCGAGAATATTACTTCCCCTGAACCGAATCCAGTTCCACCACCTGTTTCTGAAACAAATACCGTTCCTCTGGTGAACCAGGACCCAAACCCGACATCAATAGCAGCTCCTAGTGGGTCGGTATTGAATGAAGCAGCTATAGCCCGAATCGTAAAGGAACAATTATCGGCTGCTGGCATTGTAATACCACCACAGCCACATGTCACTTCTGGGTCTGGTCATGTGGAACATAATGCCACAGGTGGACACGTTGAAACTGTTCATACCACAGGCACAACTACTACTGCTCCTGATCCACCACGACAGGGATGTACGTATAAATACTTTGCTTCCTGTAACCCACCTACTTTCACAGGTAGGGAAGGAGCGGCTGGACTCCTTAGGTGGATCGAGGAGATGGAAACAAAACTGAAAATCAGCCAGTGTCTGGAGGAGCATAAGGTGTCTTATGCTGCCTGTTCTTTGAAAGAATCAGCTCTTACCTGGTGGAATACCCAGGCTAAAACTTTGGGTTCTGTTACAGTTGATTCTATGGGCTGGAATGAATTCAAAACTCTGATTATGTCAGAGTACTGCCCAATCACTGAAATCCAAAAACTTCAGGAGGAATTCTGGAGTCACTCAATGGTCGGTGCTGATTCTTTAGCCTACACCGATCGTTTTCATGAACTTACTTGTCTACTTCCCAATATGTTTCCAACTGAGGCAGCATTGATTGAGAAGTATATCAAAGGGTTGGTTCCCCAGATTCGGGGAAATGTAACTGCTGCTGAACCCGCAACCCTTAAAAGAACCATTCTGTTGACCACCAAGCTTACCGATGAGGCGGTAAGAAGTGGTACATTGATCTCAAAATCTCAGACGGCCGTGGGCCGTAGTGAAGCTGGTACCTCGAACGTTTCTAAAGGTACCAAACGTAAATGGTTTGGCAAGTCCAAGACTAAAGCTCCAGCTGAAACCAGTCAGAACAAACCAACCGTGAAAAACTATGGAGCGGCGGTACCGGAGAGGAAAGTTTACACTGGGCCGGCGCCCAAATGTGATAGGTGTCCCTACCATCACACAGGACCATGTCCTGTTTGTGCAAAATGTAATCGGGTAGGACACTATGCTAAATACTGCAACTTTCCTGCTCGTCAACCAAACCAAGCTCCACGACCCACTGCTCAAACGAATCGGTCATGTTACACTTGTGGAAGCCCTGATCACCTCATGCGCAATTGTCCAACCAATAACACCAATCCAGGGAATCAAGCTAGGGGCAGAGCTTTTCAGATTGGTGCAGCCGAGGCAAGACATGATGCAAACATTGTCACTGGTACGTTCCTTCTCAATAATCTTTATGCATCAGTTTTATTTGACACAGGAGCAGATAAGAGTTTTATTTCTCCTGAATTTGCATCATTACTTTCATTGCCTACGGTAGAACTAGAAACTCCTTATGTCATTGAACTTGCAAATGGCAAGATGATCAAAACTAGCAGTGTTATTCAAGGATGTTCCTTGAATCTGAATGATCACCTTTTCTGTATCGACTTACTTCCTATTGAGCTTGGTAGCTTTGATGTCGTGGTAGGCATGAATTGGCTTTCTGATAACCAAGCGGAAGTTGTATGTCAAACTAAGGTGATCCGTATTCCATTACCTAACGGTAATACACTGGTAGTTCAAGGAGAACGAGCCGGTAGAAAACTTGGTCTCATATCTTGTATGCGGGCTCAGAAATTTTTAAGGAAAGGCTGTTATGCTTTCCTGGCACACGTGACCGAGCACAATTCTTCACCTACACGTATCACTGATATCCCAGTAGTCAAAGATTTTCCTAAAGTTTTTCCTGAAGATATATCAGGATTACCCCCAACAAGACAGGTTGAATTTCGTATTGACTTGATTCCTGGCGCTGCACCTGTTGCTAAAGCCCCGTATCGGCTTGCGCCATCTGAAATGCAAGAACTTTCAGGTCAATTACAGGAACTTCTTGATAAAGGTTTCATTCGACCCAGTTTTTCACCCTGGGGAGCACCAATTCTTTTTGTGAAAAAGAAAGATGGATCATTCAGGATGTGTATCGACTACAGGGAACTCAATAAACTGACAATCAAGAACCGTTATCCATTACCTCGTATTGATGATCTGTTTGATCAGTTGCAAGGTGCTACATATTTCTCAAAAATTGATTTGAGGTCCGGATATCATCAGTTGCGAATCCATGACAATGATGTTCCAAAAACTGCTTTCCGAACCCGGTACGGACATTACGAGTTTTTAGTAATGCCGTTTGGTTTAACCAATGCACCTGCAGTTTTTATGGATCTGATGAACCGAGTATGTAGACCTTATCTGGATAAGTTTGTGATTGTATTTATTGATGATATTCTCATTTATTCCCGGAACCAGCAGGAACATGCCCAACATCTGAAACTCATCTTAGAACTTCTAGCACGTGAACAGCTATATGCCAAATTTTCCAAGTGTGAATTTTGGTTACGAGAAGTTCAGTTTCTGGGGCATGTTGTGAATGAGAATGGTATTCAAGTGGATCCCAGTAAGATCAAAGCGGTAGAACAATGGGAGACACCCCGAACCCCGACTGAAATACGTCAATTCTTGGGGTTGGCAGGTTATTATCGTCGATTTATCAAGAACTTTTCAAAAACCGCTCTGCCACTTACCACTTTGACTCAGAAGAACCAACCGTTTATATGGGATTCCCAACAGGAGGAGGCTTTCCAACTGTTGAAACATAAACTCTGCAATGCACCTATCTTAGCACTACCGGAAGGTACAGATAACTTCACGGTTTATTGTGATGCTTCCCGTCAGGGACTTGGGTGTGTTTTAATGCAGAACGATAAGGTGATCGCTTACGCTTCTCGGCAGTTGAAAGTACACGAGAAGAACTATACCACTCATGATCTAGAACTTGGTGCAGTTGTGTTTGCACTCAAGATTTGGAGACATTATCTGTATGGAACCAAGTGTATTGTGTACACGGATCACAAAAGTCTCCAACATATTCTAGATCAGAAAATGTTGAACATGCGACAAAGGCGATGGGTTGAACTCTTGAACGATTATGATTGTGAAATCCGTTATCACCCAGGCAAGGCAAATGTTGTGGCTGATGCCTTGAGTCGCAAGGAACGGGTCAAACCCCTACGTGTGAGAGCGTTAGGTTTGACTATCCAAACTAGTCTAATTCCTCAGATTAGAAATGCTCAGCAACAAGCTTTACAAACAACGAATTATTCTGCTGAGGGACTAAGAGGATTAGATAAGAAACTCGATACTAAGGCTGATGGACTGTTGTATTTCAAAGACCGAATGTGGGTTCCTCTATTCGGTAACTCTCGAACAATTATCTTGGATGAGGCGCACAAATCCAGGTATTCAATTCATCCAGGTGCTGATAAAATGTATAAAGATCTTAAAGATTTTTACTGGTGGCCTGGAATGAAGAAACAAATAGCTGAATATGTGGACCGATGTCTAACATGTCTCAAAGTCAAGGCTGAACATCAACGACCTTCTGGGTTATTACAACAACCTGAGATTCCCATGTGGAAATGGGATCAGATCTCTATGGATTTCATTACAAAACTACCCAGAACGTCACGTAACCATGACTCGATATGGGTTATCGTTGATCGCCTTACTAAATCTGCGCATTTCTTACCCATCCGAGAAGATTACTCTATGGATCGACTGGCTAAACTCTATGTTAATGAGATTGTATCTCGACATGGAGTACCGATCTCTATCATTTCTGACAGAGATAGTCGATTTATGTCACGATTTTGGCAAACTCTTCAGAATGCTCTGGGCACGCAAATCAATATGAGCACATCCTATCATCCACAAACGGATGGGCAAACAGAGCGAACAAATCAAACGTTAGAAGACATGCTCAGAAGCTGTGTGATTGATTTTGGAGGTAGCTGGGATATTCATCTTCCACTTGTGGAATTCTCGTATAATAACAGCTACCATACCAGCATACAATGCGCTCCATTCGAGGCACTGTATGGGCGCAAGTGCAGATCTCCTATTTGCTGGTCGGAAATAGGAGAAAATCAAATCATTGGCCCAGAATTCATCCAAGAAACCACTGACAAGATCGCACTGATTCAAGAACGAATTAAAGCTGCTCGCGATCGTCAAAAGAGTTATGCTGATAACCGTCGTAGACCACTAGAATTCCAAGTTGGTGATCGTGTAATGTTGAAAGTATCACCCTGGAAGGGCATTTTCAGATTTGGTAAACGAGGTAAACTCTCACCGAGGTTTGTAGGGCCATTTAAAATTCTTGAACGAATTGGATCTGTAGCCTACAGACTCGAATTACCTCTGGAACTCAGTAACATTCATGACGTTTTTCACGTATCAAATCTGAAAAAGTGTTTAAACGATGAATCTTTGATCGTACCTCTCGAAGAACTTCAGATCGATGATAAACTTCAGTTTACCGAAGAACCGGTAGAAGTAATGGATCGAGAAGTTAAGGTACTCAAACGCAGTCGTATACCAATCGTTAAAGTTCGCTGGAACTCTCAACGAGGACATGAATATACCTGGGAACGTGAAGATCAGATGAAAGCCAAATATCCTCACTTGTTCTCATAAACAATTGTCGACAGATAAGTCTTCACTAAATTTCGGGACGAAATTTCTCTAACAGGAGGAGACTGTGGCAGTTGCGTACGAAGAATTCGGCATTAATGACGTAAGCACATTTGATCGTGTTTGAAATCCACGAGGAATTAACAACTTTTGTTAATGGGGATTGTTAGAACGTGAAAAATGATGAACGTGGGCGAAAACCGCACGCAAAACGGAGTTCGTATGCCCCTGGAATCGCGAAACGAAGTTTAAATCAAAAATGGGATGAAAATCGGGTCAGGCGGTACGCCTGGCGTGGGTGTACCAACCCAGGCGATACGCCTGGCGACTATGTCGGCAAAAAAATATATTTTGATGATCAGATCGCATAGAAACTTGTAGAAACTCATTTTCTCGACCCTGCTTCGTTCTTAGACGAAAAACCAGCCATCAAACACTTCCAAACTTCAAATCTAAGCTCCTCAAACATCTGGATCATCCCACGGATCGTATATACAAGTCCTGATCGTAGTTTTACCCGCACAAACTCGTCAGAACAGGTAACGGTTCGTTTTAACCTTCTAGTTTGATTTTGATTGATTAGATCTTGATTTTGAACGTAATGAGATAGTTAGGATTGTTGATTATTGCCTAGATGATGGCTAGGATTGATTATAAACGAAGAACACGAAGTTCTAACGGTTAAATCCTTGTTTTGATCCGTTGTGATGCCCGGTTTGCATGAAATCATACCTATGATTATAATGGTTTAAACCATTTGATTATGACAATGTAGGTGATTAGTTTGATTAATCTTTGAAATGCAAAGGTTAAATCCAAGTGTTTCAAACTAATCATAATCATTAACATACTCATTGGAATGATTATCTGATGTTTATGATAACAGTCAGATTAGTATGTTAAATCTGGTTATTTCACCTATTATGGTGCTACATTGTGATATTTCATGATATTTGGGTAATCAATAACAAGGATTAATCAATTCTAAGCCATTAAATCATCTAAAAATTGTCTTAATATTATAATCAACAATATTAACTATTTGATTAATCCGAGATTATTTAGATTAATCAAGAGAGTCATCAACTTTGTATTAGGAATCTAATGCAATGTAGGTTCCTACATTATCATACATTGTATGATATAATATTAAATTGGTTAATTATATAATTAATATCGAGTTGATGATTTACTGAGCAATGTCTTTGACATTGAACGTTCAGAAGGATCTAATCAGTAAACTAGAACATAAATAACTTATTAAATATAATTAAATGCAGAATCATCTCTTTGTTGTTAGATTTGAGAGATTTTGCTACCTTATATCATCAGGTGAGTTTCGTATCACCCCTGTTCTTTTAATGTTTTATAAACATCGGGGTATAACTGCTAAACTTTTCTCGATCATATGATATGTGTCACTGTTATCTGCGTGATTTCATGTGATTAACTGAATTTGTGGATTTCATGGGATTGTCGCCGTTAGTATCTCTATCATGATATCAAAGTCCTCATTCTTGAACTGTATCTAGTGAACCCATGTGTGGCCGAGCAGAAAACATTGATAGTACTATCGGTTGACACCCCATTCACTGGGAGGATTGCATCTCCCCTGGTGTGAATGTTTGTTATCTGTTTCCTGAACTTCTTAATGGTGTGATAGACATTAAGATAATGAGGCAATAATATATTTACCGACGGGTAATATCGAGAACTGAACATATCGTCCGAAAGGAACTAGATACAGGTCCCATGGTTATCCGGAACTGTGAACATGTATTTGAACTTAACTGTCATATCATATGATTTAACTAAACTGTATGAACTCACCAGCTTTGTGCTGATGTTTTCGAAACTAAAACTTTTGCAGGCAATCAAGGACAACGGTGAGGATGCACTCACAGCACTAGCAACAACTGTAATTAAATAAATTGTAATATGTATAAACTGTAATAATATTTGTAACCACGAACCTTGTAATGTAAGTTTTACTTTTCGTAATCTGTGTGCTATGATGATACCGGATCAAGTAAGTCACCCCTCATGCTCTGAGACATCACCACTATGCTTCCGCTACCCTTTTGATGACATCATTCTCAGGTGACGAGAGGTGGGGGTGTGACACTGCGCCTGCTGCTATGTGAGCTCGAGCTGTTGCTACTGGATGTGTGCCTACTTCTGAATGAGCTGCTGTGTCGCATCTGCAATACCCTGCATCATAGCCTCGACACGAGCAGGAAGCCGCACGGCTCTGTATACGTGCTCAGGATGCTGATGTGGCACATCCTGATGCGGCTCCCCCTCGTCATGTAGGCTGCTGGGGCATAGGGTCCTCGTCTCTGTAATGGAGATCATTTGGCCTCGGCTACCAAATGACCCCTTCTCGAGGGAAAATCGAAGCCCGAGCTGCGGGAACTTCTGCACGATACGCATGCCCTGCACCGTCCTGCGATCTAAACGAACAGGATGAAAGGCCTACATACCGGCAGACTCCAAATCGATAAGCCTGTTAAAACGAGCAATACGGGTCACATACACCCCCCGGTAGATCAGCCCCCTCTCCTGCCGGTGGTAATATGTACTGAAATACTCCGTCAGACACCGTGCAAGTTGCACGGTCTCCCACTCAATAAGCAATACAAATAAAATAAATCCTGAGAAGTGCACCACTCCTGGCTCCTGCCACGTCCTATAATAGACGAGGCAATGCACCGGTGCAAATACCTAATGAGCGGGTCACGAATACGCATGACCCGGGCGCTGCGGACAAACGGCTCGTCGTCGATCCGAGGCCACCAAGCACTGACGACGGCGCCGTCAGCTGTATGAATAACCGTCGTGTAGATCTGCATGTGAGTCTCCTGCTCGGTGTACAGACCGAGCACATTCGCAAACTCTGCCAAAGACAAGTGGTACTGGAATCCGCAAAGTCTGAAAGATATCTCTTCCTGCTGCGGCTGACCTGGCTGTGGCTGGAAATCAGGACCCTGAGGCCTGTACATGAATGTAGAAAGAAACTCCACCATGATGAGTCGGTATTATTGTGCATACGTCATATCAAACAGACGAGACCATGGTGTGTCCTTGCCAATGATGGCCATCATCCTCTCTTGCTGGACAAGCTCAGTCAGCAAATCGTAGTCGATGGCCTTCTGATGGCCCATCTCGTTCCTCAGGAGTCGATAGCGCCTCCTACGCGCGACCGTCCCTTGAGGGAACTGCAACCATGGGTGGTCCATAAGCTCGTCGAACGCTTCGACCTCAAGATCATCTACATGGGGCCCCATATCGTCACCAGCAAACTCCATCTCATCAGAAAAAGACATGTCTGAACAACAGAAAAAATAAAACAAATTACGATAAGAATAATAAAAACAATAACAATAATAATAATAAAAACAACAACAACAACAACAACAATAATAATAATAATAATAATAATAAACAACAACAACAACAACAACAATAATAATAATAATATTAAAAACAAGAATAATAAGAATAAAAATAATAATAAGAATAATAAGAATAAAAACAATAATAAGAATAATAATAAAAAGAATAATAATAATAATAATACAACAACAACAATAAGAATAAGAATAAGAATAAGAATTATAATAATATCAATAATAATAATAAAAAAGAGGCAAACGCCCCGTAATGGTTCATACGGGGGCGGCCGTCCCAAGTTTGCCTCAAGAACCCAACCCCTGGTCATGCACCTTAACCCTAATCAATCACATGGTCGGGAAACTAACATGGAAGTCGCAAACGAGGCTCAAACGAGTGTCAAACGCGGTGGTCTTCGGCGGTGACGTAGAGAGCAAACGGATGAACGAAGGGCATTTGGGGGGAGTCGGGGGGGGGGGGGGGGGCGTTTGGGGGTTTATTTAGGATCCATACGCTACGTAGTGGCCACTACGTGGCGTTTAGATTTAATTTTTTTTTAATTTAATGTTATATTATATATAATGATATTATATTTAATAATATTTTTAATATATTATATTCAAATGTATTTAATATACACCATAATATGTATTTTATACGAAACGTTACGATTAGTTATAGAAGGTTACAAAGTTTCATTGGAAACAATGACTGATAAATACAAATTGTTATTGTCACAAAGTTTCGTTGTAGTAATGTACTTCTTTGTTTGCTTCTATAATCGATTGATACCGTTGGATTCGTTCTTGATAAATCGTCTCCCACTCACCGGCGACATCATTTCGGTAACGTTTCCAAACCGCACTTAGAGTTGGAGTTGGATAATCCCTCTCCAACCTTAGCTTGACGAAATGCATAGGCATATGAAGAAGACAAACCACATTATGTTGTGGTATTGTCGATGGAGCTAAATATAACGGGAAAAACGTGATACACCCTTTTTGACTGATAAGGTGAACTATCACACCAAATCGTTGTGCAACAACAAGTCCTGTATAAGGCATAAGCAACCAATGTTCTTGTGGTGCAGGTCTGATATCAAACCAGTTTATGCTATGACGTATTGCGTCATATTAACCTGGGTCCATCGAGTCAAAAACATATATGTATGCTTCACTATCGGTGTCCACCTCTGGTAATAGTTGTTGGCGAACGAAACCCCATTGATTTTATTCGAACCCTAACCCAACGGCTAAAGACCTGAATCCACAATTACTGTTTGGCATAACATCTTGTATGTTGCTTACATAGCAATGAAACATTGAAGGAATGTAACCACCAAATCGTCTAAGATTGTTCGTTCCTTCTGGTTTCACTGGCGAAGCAACTATTGAGTCAATTTGACTTGTCTCGAGTCCTTTTTTCCCTCTAGGATACGTTGAACGACTACGTTGGAGGGCGGGTCTTTGCTGGTTTGACATTGCTGGAGTGAATGAACTATGCCTTGGAAGTTTAAAACTACTCTCTTGTGAGTCGACAACTTCGCTTTGTCTAGATTCATTCCCCCTTTGTTGTTAAGTCTTCAATGTCGGACGTCCGCGTGTATCCTTCTGAACCAATGGCATTTTCTTTTCACTTTTAAACGGAAACACTTGCGAAAGTATTTTTTTAACCAGACTCTTTTTCACTGACTCAGGTTTTGAATTTATTTCCTGCGTCACCAGATCCATTTGTCCTTCGACGTCGATTTCTTCGTCTTTTAGAAGTGTCGGGTACCGAGTATCAAGTTTTGTCCAAAAGATGTCTATATCAGAAAGCGGGATAACCGTGTCTGTATACAAATGAAAGGGAAATAATCAGTTTACAACAAAAATGTCACACCCTCGCCATTGGCGGAAACACGAGAGTTGTAATGAAATTGAAATATCGAGCATTCAAGGTTTCAAAATGTCTACCATGATAATAAAACCATAACAAGTCTAAACATCACAAACAAATAACTCAAAATAACCAGAATCTTGTTTAAGCATAATAAACTAAGTTCTTCTAAAAACTCTATAAGCATGATGATCCAAGTCTACCTCAATCTTGATTTCCTGAAAAACATGTTTGAAAAACGGTCAACTATAAAGTTGGTGAGCACGTAGGTTTTCGTGACTCGATAAATGATTTAGTATAAAATTTCGTTCCAAATAGAATAAGTATCGATCGATCATAGATATATGCTATAATGATGTATGTGTAACAAAAGTATGTTGGATGCAATATACATGAGTCCACACCCAAACCTGTGACTGTCTGCCCAAAGGATGACTAATAAAAGTCATTCGAATAATGTGTATAAAGATGGAAATATTCATTCATTGATAGTGTCATGTGTTAAACTGACTGTAGCTAGCAAGACCAGTTTGCAATGAATGAGATTGTCAGCCCAAATAGTACTATTCAATATATATCCATTGGTTCGAGTATATGAATTAATGGTTGTGTTAGAATAAACGGGACTTACGAAAATGGAATATATCGTCTCATGCAATCTACAATCCTAGTTTACTTATGCACCACATCAACATAAATAGTATATGATAGAATAAAAATTGAGTTTAACATGTCTTTCACCTCAAGTTTGTAAAACAAAAGAGTATAAAGGGGCTACGAAACTCACAATGTTTGATATCTTGCTTGAGATAAGAATAGAGTGAATTGTTTGAACGTACCACTAGTGTCTTATAATAACATAGACACTACTAAGATTCTGTTTATTCATTCAAGTGTTAACAACCTAACTTATTAAACACAATTTATTGTGTCTAAGTTATAGATTTCGTTACCTTTATGAATTTGTTTATAGTATCGGTATTGCTTATAATAGTTTTCTTAGATAACAATAATCGTAACCTTTGTAATAATTATCATAAATATAGTTTATCAAAATCTTCTTTTGTATAAGATAAGTTTAACCATTGGTGATATTATTATCATATATAAAATTATTACTTTTTATATTATTATTTTAAATTCATAAATAACTTATCAATTTCCAATGTTCACTTAGATGTGTACGTGTAAGTATATTACAAAAATTATGTATATCCATACATAATTAAGTTTATATATCAAATAATTTGATAATCAATTTCATGTTAACAGATTACACGTAAAATCATTGCACACACATATATTGTATGTATCTATATACGTAGTTTCGAGCACACACACATATATACTTATATGTGTGTGTTTGTTTATTTGCACTGTGCGTATATGAATGTACCGTGTATATAAATATATACACACTTCGAATATATATGTATGTATAGATGAAAAACTTGTGGTCACCATAATTATGTTGTACCATCTCTGCACAAGTTGTCCATCAATAGATAGATATAGAGGTGTACAAAAAAACCGGACCCGGAACCGGTCATACCCGAACCGGTGGGTACAAATGGGTACGGTTTTTCAGACAAATTAGAACCGGAACCGAAACCGGAAAACCGGAACTGATTCCACCTGAACCCGGCCAAAACCCGAACCGGAACCGGCCAAAACCCGAACCGGAACGGTCAAAAACCGGCTGGAACTGGTTAAAACCCGGAACCGGAACCGGAACCGGGTATTGCTTTTGTTGACTGGAACTGGAACCGATTGGAACCGGAACCGGTTCTGGAACCGGAACCGGTTCTGGAACCGGAACCGGTTCCAAAAAAACCCGATTTGTACACCTCTAGATAGATATATAGGGGATGTAATTTTTAATAACCCTCATCTTTTGCTACAACCCATTAACCATCATCCAATGGTTACTTGAAAAAGGTAAGTGTGTAGGATCGTGTCACGTGTCAATTCTTTTGTCTTTAGTATGAAGGGCATTTAGGACATTTGTCATTTATGTAAAGTTTACCCCCTTTTTTTTAAACATTCATAACTTTTCTATACTATATTATTTTTTTAAAAAAATTGCACCATTATACTCGTCTCATTTTTCTCTTTAATTTCGTTATAGTCTCGACTAGTTTTTATTTTTATTTTTTTGATGTCATGTATTTACATCATTGTAACGAGCTTAACGATAGCAAATTAATTAGAAATTTTTCTAACAATGGTAAATTACAGTGATGTAAGTTACATTGACGTAATTTATCGTGATGTAATTTACATTGACGTAAAATTCGGTTTCGGTTTTTTTCGGTGAATTTGGTTTAAATTACAGTGATGTAATTTACATTGACAACAAATTAGTTTAAATTTTTTTCAAACAATGAAAAATTACATCACTATAATTATCATTGTGAGAGAAAAAAATCAAAATAATGTGTTCTATTTCATCACTGTAATTTATCATTGTAATTATCATTGTTAGAGAAAAAAATAAAATAATGTGTTACGTCACCGTTAATTATGTCATTGTAAATTACTTCATTTTGTATTACATTACTTCATTTTTTGTTACATTACTGTAATATATCATTGCTATAAATTTTTTTAATTAATTTGTTATCTTTAAGCTCGTTACAATGATGTAAATACATGACATCAAAAAAAAATTAGTCGAGACTATAACGAAATTAAAGAGAAAAATGAGACGAGTATAATGGTGCAATTTTTTTAAAAAATAATATAGTATTAAAAAGTTATGAATGTTTAAAAAAAGGGGGTAAACTTTACTTAAATAACAAATGTCTTAAATACCCTTTATATTAAAAAAAAAAAGAAAAAAAAGGAATCTGACACGTGTCACGATCCTACACACTTACATTTTTCAAGTAACCATTGGATGATGGTTAATGGATTGTAACAAAAGATGATGGTTATCAAAAATTACATCCCTGATATATATATATATATATATATATATATATATATATATATTTCCAAAAAGCCGTACTATTATATATACACACACATTGTATACGTCTCTACGGATGGAGACGTTGTCAGTATTCTGCTTCTTTAAGCTGTAAAGTATGTTGCGTGGCTCCATGTGTTGCTCAGTCAGATGATATACCATGTTTTGTTCCTGCTCGGACAATCTTCTAACAAACGGGTGCCCCTCAAGATTTTAAGCAGGTTCATGGTTGTGTTTGTCGTTTCTAACCTGAAGCTTCCAACCATAAGAATTAGTGTCGTATATCCCTATTAATTTAAAAGGACAGCCGATTTTTTTGCTACCGGTACGCCTTAAGATGGCCGTACTATTGTGTTCACCACCACGACCACACACAAGCCAGATTTTGTTGACCTCATCGGTCCCCTTCTTTTTCTTAAATCGTCCGGTAACTACGACGTATCCATTATCAAGGGCTACTTTTCACCCATGCCATCAGCTCCTCCACATAAATGAATATCTGAAAACAATGTTGTCATTAAACTAATGTTCATCTAACTAAAAACAAGTGAAAATATATTACCTTATTGGTATTCCAGTCTATATTTTGGCATACAACGTCAGCTTCTTCCTCTTTAACCGCAACTTGGGGTGGGTGTGATTGTTCACCAGCGTAACATTCTCTGTTAATGTCTTCATCAACGCAAGGTTCCTGGTTCAAATCAAACTGCCAGTACGAAGTTTGACCCGCAACCAATTCGTTATGATCTGGCAACACTGGTCTATTTGTGGCATCAGACGATTGCACACCAGTCACATCCTTAAAAACATTATGATTAGTTTGTCATTTGATTAACAATAAAAACAACTAAATATAGTTTTATACCTGATAAGTTTCAGCCACACGCGAAACGTCGGAACATTGACCGAAGAAAAAGTCTCCGTCCCACCAAGACATCTTTCAAATCAAAAATATGTGTGTAGAAAGTAAATATTCTAATAAACGAACGAAACAAGAGAAACTCGATCAATATGTGTGTATATATGTAGGAGTGTTCAAACAATCCGAAATCCAAAATAAAAATCCGAAATCCGAAAAAACAGATCCGAATTAAAGATTCGGATATTCAGATAGATTCGGATCGGATATCCGTTTTCCGAATTCGGATCGGTTATTCGAATTCAATCCGAATAACCCGAATAAATTCTGTTTTTTCGGGTTGTTCGGATTATTCGGATGAAAAAATTGGTTTATTCGGGTTTTTCGGATAGATTCGGATCGAATAGAATAAATTTCGAATTCGGATCGGGTTTCGGATAAGGTCCTAAAATTTTCAAATCCGAACAACCCGATCCGAATAAACCGTTATCCGATCCGATGAACACCCCTATATATATGACGATGCATTCGTAAGTTACAGAAGATTTGTCACATTTTAAACATCAAACGCCACGTAGGGGTCACTACGAGGCTTTTAGGGTCCCGTAATGACCACTACGTGTCGTTTGGGTCAACATCAACTGACACTGTCGGAACTTTTTCAGAACATCGTACCAATACGCCCCGTAGTGGCCACTACAAGGCGTTTAGGTCTAATCATAGCCCCTGTCGTTTGATCAAAATAGTACAAGCCGTACCAATACGTCCCGTAGTGGCCACTACGGAGCGTTTGAATGGTGTGCAGACATGCTTTTGGGGTGTAAGTTTAACACCACTTTATAAAAAATATGATACGCCTTGTGGAATGATTAGTCGTGAATTTGTGATTGATATTGATGGTTTGATCAACTGCATGCACCAGGAATTTGCTTCTATTTTTGCTTAGTAGTGTTTGACTTTTGGTACTCTATGTTAATAAAAAAATAATTTAATTTTAGATTCAAATGTGTAATAACATTATAGTCCTTGTGATTCTCAATCCTTGAGGACATTTTCCTTATCCATGAATTTTTTTATTTTTTATTTTTTATTTATTTATTTATATTGGGGAATCAGCTTAAACAAAACCAAAAAACCATAGTTGAAAGAGGGATAGCATGCAATCCTTGATTCTAACAAAAAAGAAACAGCAGTAGTTACATTGTGATCTACAGAAGCAATGCAAATAAACTTCATAACCTGCCCTTAATTGAGGGTGGTGTACTCGAACCCGCTTCTACATCAATACACTCTTCCGCAACTACTGCTGACCAATTGCTTACATTGTCTAAAAAAGAAGATGAAGATGGATAAGAATGTACATAATCCTCAAACACCCACCCATGACTATTCTTCCCATCACTTTCACAAGGTGGTGCTAAACTCTCCGGCATCGGAACCTCCCCTTCTAAGTACCTAACCACCTGCCTCATAGAAGGTCGTGCTAATGGTGCATCACTAGAACACATCAATCCTAGCTTAAGCACCATCAAAACCTCCTCCTTGTCAAACTCACCTTTTAACTTTGAATCAACCACATCAACAACATCCTCTTTTGTCCACTTGTCCCAAACCCAATCCACCAAAATGAGCTCCTCAGGCGACGCCTTTGGTTCAGTGGGTCTTCTTCCACAAACCACCTCTAACAACAGAGCCCCAAAAGCAAACACATCTGAGTTTGTGGTGGGCTTACCCGTTCGAGTTAACTCAGGAGCCAGATAACCTAATGTACCCACCACTTTAGTTGTATTTGGGTTTGATCCGTGTTCACATAATTTAGCCAAGCCAAAATCACCCAAACGCCCGTTTAGTTCTGAATCTAACAGCACGTTTCCTGCTTTGATGTCTCTATGAAGCACGGTTTGTTCCCATTCTTCATGTAGATACAACAATCCACGAGCTACATCTTTTATGATCTTGAATCGTTGTTCCCAAGTTAAATTAAGTTTGGGATTGTCATAAATGTACCTATCTAAGCTACCACTAGCCATGAAATCATATACAAGCAACAAATCTCCTTTCTTTCTACACCAACCCAACAATTGAACTAAATTTCTATGTCGAAGCCTGCCAATAGTTGAGATTTCAGACACAAACGTCCTCATCCCTTGTGGTGATTCATTCGAGATTCGCTTTACTGCAACTGGGGTTCTAGAATTAGGTAAAACCCCTTTGTAAACACTCCCAAATCCACCAAACCCAAGCAACTCTTCTTTTTTAAACCCCTTTGTAGCCTTTTTCAACTCTTTGTATGCATATCTATGTGGGCCTACATCATGCTCCCATTCTTCAATCTCATCCACGTTATTGATCACAAAAACAACACCAGCAACGGCTATGAATATTGCAAAAACTAAAAAGACAGCCACGGATGTAACAATAATGAAACGCGTGTGATTCTTTTTAGTCCCTGGTATTGCAGGTAAATCATCAAGATCAAAAGATTGAGCCTTTCCACTCATGTTAAAGCTCCAACCAATGATATAATGAGAACTTGCAAGCATACCTGTTGAGGCTGAAAATCCTACATACATAACATCTTGAAAAACCGACGAGAGATCCACCGGAACCGACAAGATTGGCATACTGGGTTTCTCTGAAGACCCTGAAAGAGTGACATTCAGTTGGGGTTTCAGAGCATCATAATCCACCCAAGCTTGAATCTTTTTCCCGCTTTTTAAATTAAGATCATGTTTTGATAAATCACCATCAACAAAAAACCCAGCTTCGGTGGAATTCTTGGATATCATGGTGTTGAGGTTAACACCAACATGGTTGCCATCAATATCAGCGAATTCTAAATCTTGTACTGTGTCGAACTCTATGGCAAACAGGTGGTTGGATGTATTGCCATTATTTGTGATGTTGAGGAGTCCAAGATACTGGTTGGGTTGGGCTCCGGCTAGCTCTTTAGACGGAGAGATGGTGAAAGCCATCCCATGGCCACCTAATCTTTTATATTCCGGCACGATGGCAAAAACAAATGAGGTAGAGAAGGAAAGAGGTGTTTTCGTGGCGGGATTCTTGAAACGGATCGGGTTTGGATAAAACCCGTGTCCGATTAAGCGGGGAGTTGCGTTGGTGAGCTTAAGAATGCCACCGGGAATGAGTTCGGCGTCCCCGTTGAGGGATATGTCGCCGGAGTTAAGGTTTTTGAAGCCATTAAAGGTGAAGGAGATGGAAAGAGATGGTGTAAAGAAAAGAAGAAAAAGGAGGAGGCATGTGAGGTAGGGGATGGACATGTTTTGGTCATGGGAGTACTGTGTTTGTGATCTGAAAGAGTGTGTGTTTGTATATATATGCAATAGAGGGTGTGTTATAATTGAAAAGAATTGGACCATATGTCTTGTTGCTGAAACACGAGGGGGAGAGAAATAAAGGAGTGATGGTTGTGTAAAGCAGAGGAAATGTAGTGGTGGGTCTAACTAGTGGTATGATGCTTAATTTGATTAATTTTGGGTTAAGGCAATACAGGGGTGGGATATTTTCTCAATTCTTTTTTCATTTTTTTCCTTTTAAAATAATAAATTCAAATCTTTTTTTTTTTTTTTTATGATGTATAGGTGAATATTGAAAACCAATGATACTCAGCTCATGTGGTTGAGAAAATGTACAATGTTTCTTTAATATTGGGAAGGTTATAACAACTCACGGATTCAAGTCCTCACATAGACAAAATATGTGTTTTATGTTGATCTAGAAGGTTTTTTCACACCTATGATAGGTTTCCTCCTATTACGCGTGAATATGATCAGTGGGTATATGACCAGTTAGGATCCAAATTGATGTTAAAAAAAAAAAAGATTAACATTGAGAAGAGAGACATGTTAAACTTTTTCTTTGATGCGTCTAGACCATAGAAGTTGGAAGTGGACAAAAACCGACCACAAGTGTGAAACAAACAATAACCACTAGTATCAGGTTCAATTTTTGCTTGTAAATCTTAATGGATATCGCTTTCAGTTTACTTGGTGTGGAACGTCTAGTAAACACGTCATGGTTTTGAAACTAACACTTAACCGTCCAAAATCTTATTAGCAATGTTTTTGTAACCAGATTTGAAGTTGAATTAAGCGTCTTAATAAGTACTGATCATATAGAATTTAAGAACAAGATAATATAATAAATATAAAAATTTTCAAAAAAAAATATAATTATAAACACAAATATAATTAATGTTTAGATAAATACAATCATGTTTAAAAAAATACAGAGTTTAATTTTAATGTTTCATATTTAGATTTTAGTAGGAAAAACTATTTGACAATTGAAACAACTCAACTAACCGGTCATTTTGAGCTTAGTTCGCATGACAAGGTTGGGTTGGTCCTCACTCCAATTCCTGGTCCGACTTTTCCCCATTTTTTAATATTGCTTGTGAGATCAATGGCCATGGGTGTTTGTGAAACTTGTCGAACGAAAACATGACATTGACGAACAGATTTCCCACAAACGTTACGTTAAGCTGCATATTTGTGGTGCACACATATAATGTATATATGTGTGGGCCCTTAAGGGCAAAAGTAAAAGTGCACTAATTTTAACGTTATTTTAATTATTTTGTGAAAATAACGTTAAAATCATTGGGATGATCAACTTCAAATGATAACTTTGAGCCAGAGACTCTTTCGAAGCAGCCTCTCTATCCCATTTGAGATAGGGGTAAGATTTGTATCTATCCTTTACCTCAGACCCTACTGAAAAGTGAGAATATACTAGGTATGGTTGTTGTTGCTACATTAAGCTGCATCTTCCGCATTGTTTGAGAGTGTTTGTGGCAACTAATTGGCTACGAGTGTGGTTAGGTTATCTTTTCTTTCTTTCTTTTTTTTTCCTTTCGTATTTCTGTTTTCTTTTGAGTATTTCTTTTCTATTTGTGATGGAACACTTTGAAAATTTTTATATGATATAATATGGTGAAACATATTTAAAACCTCTAAATAGTTATGTTTATTTTTTTAATAATTTAATATTTAAACGTGTTATATTTCGTGTTATGCATCAGTTATGTTTCCTTAAATTTTAATGTTAAGTCTCTCTCATTTACAAAATTTATAAATGTTTTCTAATTTTTTAAATTTCTTTCAATTTAAGAGTTTATTTATTTTAATCATGTAATATTTAAATATAGTTTATTGTTTTTATATATCCTGTATAAGAATCTAAATAGTTTAATTATTATCACAAATAAATAAATTGTATGTAAAAAAATAGATTCAAAATTGATGATTATGAGAAAAATTAAAAAATGTTTGTAAGATTTAACATGTTGGGATATATCTGAGAGCACCGGCCATGGCATCCCACGAGCATCCGAGAGGTAACATGTGAACAAGAATCTCCAAAAACCTCATGCATTGAGAAAAAAGTCCTTTCAATTTTTACTCGGACCTCCATGAAAGTCCATGTGGCCCGATGGAGGGGCAAATCTGTCCTTTGTCAGAAGCCATTTTTATGAGGCACAAATTTTTGATGTATATGTATATATAAAGCTTCATTCATATATAAACCAAGTTAAACCAGCAAGTTGGGGTAAACTAAAAAGTACCATTTATAAGAAGTACAAAAAGTAATTCTTTTAAAGTATATAAAGTTACTCTCACCCCTGAACTAGCGGTGTTTTTTGGTTCAGTTAACAGTTTATTTGCTTTTCAATTTTTTCCCTATATAAAAACCAGACCGAATTCAAGTGGTTTGGTTTGGTTTCAGTTAAAACCGAACAAACTATATAAAGTAATTAAAAACCTAAAATCGGTTAAACATCGAATAAACTGGATTCAATCGAATAAACCGATTAAAAAAAACAAAAAAATATTAAATTGATTGTTTATTAGCACACAAGCTGACAAGCACCTAAGCTAAAACATGACGAAAAAGATAAACGTCAATCACTATGGCTCAATTGACAAATACACGGCTTCACCCAATTTGAATCGATATGGATCATACCCGACTTACCACTAAAAAAGGTTGATTTTTTGTTCTTATTTTTATGATAAAAGATTGATGCTTAAAGTACAAATGTACAATGGGTTATTTTTATGTTTAAACTTTAAAGTTTTCAGACAGGTTCAATTGTTATGGGCTTGACGGGTAAGACCTTTTGCATACTCCTAGTTGAGTGTGAAATGTTTTCTAACTTGTTTTAAAATATATTTATTTGTTAAATTCAATCATATTAAAATTTTTGGTCAAAAAGATTATAAATCGTTTTAAAAACTAAACACGTGTACGAAACTATTTACGACTTACGAGACCAAAAAGTATATACACGCTTACCTTTTGTAATATCAATTAGGGAAATCTAATATTATCTTAGTTAACTGATAAATAAAAGTTTTTCTATACTTGACGCATTCTTATAGTATCTTGATGTTCTTTTTTCCGCCTTTCTCTCATATTAAATATATCATATATTAAATATTATATATAGAGCTGGCCCTCTTTAGAAAAAAATTAGGCAACCGCCTAGGGCCCCATATGGTTCGGTTTTGCGATCAGTTTTTTGCTCAAACATTTGGTCAATCGGTTTCAAAAGTTTGAAACCGTAATGAATGGTTTTGTTTGCGGTTTTCACTAAAAATATGACTGGACCGTGAATGTTTATGCATGGATGACATGCATGCATGCATATAACATACGTACGCACGTACGTGTATACATGTATGTATTATATATATATATATATATATGTATGAGTAGGGTCAATGATTTAGGTGTTATTCAATAAAAAAATATATTTGGGATTGCAATATGATTAGCCCGTCTCAAACCGTAAAATAGTTAGGTTTGATTCGTTTTAATATTTAACAGTATCAAAAATCCCAAAACCAGAAAGTCAAAACTCAAAAAGCTCAAATCGTAAAACCAAATAGAAACCAAACGGTTAATTTTTAAATAACCGTTTGGTTTGGTTTTATTTTTAAATGTCCGGTTTTGGTTTTCGTTATTCATAAACCGTTATTTACGGTTTCACCTAAAAACCAGACAACGAACACGCTAATAAAGGGTTGTATAAGCTTGCAAGGAAAACAAATGAATTAGAGAGACGTTGAGGAAGAAATGTAAGTTATCGAAGGGATAAAGAGCCCCAGATTTTAACGCCGCCCAGGGCCCTCAAATTGGTTGAGCCGGCCCTGATTAAATATACTTTTAACACAATTTTAAATTAAATATAAGACTTTTTAATACATTAAAAATATTTTTATATTAAAAAAAACACACTTTTTTAAAAAAAACCAAATTATCATAAAAATTAGAATTTTTAAAAATAGTTTTACAAAACAAAATATTTATATAAACGAGCTTTAAAAAATTAGTGTTTAAAAAAATATTATAATTATTTTATTATTTAATATATGAAGTTATATTTAATCATATCCATTATTAAAAAAAACATCTTATATAGTTTAAATTTTTATTGGTAACTATTAATTAATAATATTTTTTTATTCATCTCGTGTAATGTACGGGGTACTAACTTAGTAGTTTATAAATCCATGAATTTTGAAAGGGTGTTTTATTATTTTCACTTCTATATGGTCACTGTACAAATCTACACGAGCCGTATAACACACCCAATACAACTCAAACACTAGGCATACAGGCTTGTATGATCGTATATGGTAGGTGAGATCAGATTATGAGGGAATTTCAGAGGACAAAATGGGTCGTATAGGTCTGTTCGGGTCGTATAACACCCGTTATACGACTCGTATATACCTATACACCAACATAATTGGGTAAGGATGTCTAAATAAAATGATATTTTGAAAATGACAGATATCTATGACATCCAATATTTAGTAAACACCTTTTATAACGATCTTAATTAGGTTTCCTTTAAAATTTAAATACTACAATATATCCAAGATTTCAACTGTAAAAAAACCGACCAGCCTCGCCATATTGTGGAATTTTATAAGAAACTGTGTAACTGGGGTTGCAAATGAGCTGAAGGAATACAAACGAGTTTCTATTCGTTTTTTATTGTTTAAAATTTAACTTGTTAACGAACATCAATCGACTTATTATTGGTTACGTAATTAAGAATTTATTGTAGATTCACTTACCTTGGTTTAAGTGATGGTTCGGTTATCTACACATTCTTCTTTTTGAACTTATCATCACACAAACAACATACGCTTTGTATATACGAATGCGAGATTATACGTGACTAATCATCAAAATTGAGAAATTCTAACAAATGATGATTGACCTACCTATATGCTGGGTATGCTCTTATACGAGATGAATAAAATGCATGAAGAACAAAACAAAAAAAAAACGTACTGATATATTATAAAAGTTTTTATATTCTTAGTATAGTACAATACATACAATTATAAAAAACAGAACAAAAATTACAAAAAAAAATACGTTATAAAAATGCAGTGCAGAAAAATACAACAAAAAGTAAAGTATATAAAAATACAGTTAAACATTAAAATACCCTGGATTCTTTTTTTCATAATGTATTTTTGTTGAGTAAAGAAGCGTGCTTTTTTCTAGTGTAACATATGTCTTTTTCTCGGTTGATGGAGGGGATAAATGCATACGATTGAGTAATTAAGTTTTTGAAATAGTATAAAAAGAAGTGCTTCAAATCATAGGTATTTGACTCGGTCTTGTTCTAAAAAACATATCATCCCTATATAATAAAATTAAAGTAAACATTAAAAAAAATAATTAAAATATTCAAAATCAGACATGTATGACGAAACTCGTCGCCTCGAGTCTCTTGGCATATCAAAAGTTTTAACAAAGGAATCTAGGGTATTTTGGTAAATCGACTCTTTTAACCTTGAAAAAGGGAGCAATTCCGGTTCAAGTTATGGAACGAACCCGGAAGACTCGGGTTCGCTTATGGGAAACCTTTCATTTATGGAGAAATAAAGTTGTGTTTGACCGCCTATTTGGGTCTCAACGCGGGGCAATATTAAAACCCGGGTTAAAACTAACCGTCAAGAAGATACATAACCGGTTTATCCGGGTTTCCATCGATTCATCATCCGACTATATATTAACCCTAACCTCCACAACTCGGTCTCGCCGGAGTTTCGACGAAGAAATTTTAAACATCAAGTAAGTTTCTAACTCGTCAACCTTTTTATTCTGTGTAATCAATCAAGGTTTCGTAGGCTCTAATTGTAGTTGATTTTTCCCTAAATATGATTGTTGGAAGATTGGATATGATTCGGTAATCGTTAAAATTTGGAGCTACAGATGCTGTAAATTATTACTGGTTACGTAATTAAGAAGGTAGCTAGTGTTACACCTGCACTCACATCCTGAAAAAAATGGCTTCCGATTTAGAACTAGTACCTGTAAATTCACAAAAACACGATCCAGCATGGAAGCATTGTCATATGTACAAAAGTGGGGATAAGGTTCAACTTAAATGTATATATTGTGGCAAGATGTTCAAGGGCGGTGGAATTCACAGGATTAAAGAACACCTCGCTGGTCAAAAAGGTAATGCATCTAGTTGTTTAAGAGTGCAACCTGATGTTCGTCTGATGATGCAAGAGAGCTTAAATGGGGTTGTAGTAAAGAAGAGAAAGAAACAGAAATTAGCTGAAGAAATCACAAATTTTAACTCTGGTGATGCTGGGAATCAATGTGCTATGAGCACCGAAGTTGTGATGCTTCCTGCTGCTGCTGAAGCTATTGAGCCAATTTCCACTTTATTAGTGAGTCAAGAAGAAGGGGATGTGGTAAGTAATAAACGAGGTGGAGGTAGGCGAAAGAAAGGATTTAAAGTGAGAAAAGGTTCAAATGCCCTTGTTCTTAATGATTCTGTGTATGATGATTCAAAAAGGGTTAACCATCAAGTTAGTTTAGCTGTTGGGCGGTTTTTCTTAGATGCTGGAGTACCGTTAGAAGCGGCAAACTCTATATATTTTCAACATATGATTGACGCAATTGCTTCACAAGGGTCAGGTGTTGTGGGACCTTCATATCATGATCTTCGAAGTTGGATTTTGAAGAATACAGTTCAAGAAGTGAGAAATGATGTTGATCAATGCATTGGAAGTTGGGGAAAAAGTGGTTGTTCTGTTCTAGCTGATGAATGGACATCGGAAAATGGTAAAATGTTTCTGAATTTTTCAGTGTATTGTCCTGAAGGTCTAATGTTTCTTAAATCTTTTGATGGAACAAATATTATGGACTCCACTGAAGCTTTATTTACCTTGTTTAAGGAAATTGTTGAAGAAGTTGGTGTGAGAAATGTACTACAAATTGTTACAAAAAATGACAAGCGTTACATTGAAGTAGGGAAACAAATAGCTGATAATTTTCCTACCATTTTCTGGACTCCTTGTGCAACTCATTGTGTGGATTTGATATTGGAGGATTTCAGTGAACTTGAATGGATAAGTACTATACTTGAACAAGCTAGATCAATATCAAGATTTATTTACAATCATAGCATTGTTTTGAATATGATGAGAAGGTATACTCTTGGAGTTGACATCGTCGTAGTCGGTCCTACACGTTTTTCAACAGATTTCCTTACATTGAAACGGATGGTAAGTGTCAAGCACAACCTTCAATCTATGGTAACCTCGGAGGAGTGGATGGAGTGCTCATACTCCAAGAAAGAAGAGGGATACACCACTTTGGATTACGTCAGCAATCAATCTTTTTGGTCCATGTGTACAGTAATCACCCATTTAACAGATCCTTTATTAAGGCTTTTGAGAATTGTCAATGGAAAAAAGAGACCAGGAATGGGGTATGTTTATGCAGGGGTATATCGAGCAAAAGAAGCAATTAAGAAGGAACTTGTTGAGAAGAAAGATTATATGGTTTATTGGAATATAATAGATCGTAGGTGGGCGCAACTTCATCGCCATCCTCTTCACATTGCTGGTTTTTATCTTAATCCAAAGTTTTTCTACAGTACTCATGGAGATATTCATCTTCAGATTAGATCATCAGTCTATGATTGTGTTGAAAGATTGGTTCCTGATACTACAATCCAAGATAAAATTGTTAAGGAAACAGCAATGTATCATGAAGGTTCTGGTGATTTTGGGAGGAAAATTGCCATACGAGGCAAAGATACCTTATTTCCTGGTAATCCTAAATGTAATTATTGTATTTTAAATTCATAAATATTTGCTTCTAAGCTATAACTAGACTATTCTTTCTTTCTTTTCTTTTTTTTTTTTAATATTTATTGACATAGCTGAATGGTGGTCAACATATGGAGGGGCTTGTCCGAACTTGGTTCGTTTAGCCATTCGTATTCTTAGTCAAACCTGCAGTTTGGTTGGTTGCATGCCAAACAAAATTTTTTTCCAACACGTCCATGAAACAAAGAATTATGTAGAACACCAGAGGCTTAGTGACATTGTATTTGTTCAATACAACATGAGACTAAAACAAATGTAAGTCAATGTTTCTCATCACCTTGTATCAATAATTTTTTTCCAAAAATAGAAATAATTTGAATTACAAATGATCTTGTAGGTTTTATAACACGGATTATGAAAACACTGATCCAATTTCATATGACAACATCCATTCTGTTGAGGCATGGATAAAAGAGAAGGAGATTCTGTCAAATGAGATTGGTAGGTCTGATTGGATGACAGTTGATCCACCAATAGGTAATGTCATGATTTTAGGACCTGAAGCTGATGATATTGAAGCCCTTGGTGAAGGTAGTTTCAAATTTAATCTAAATCTTTACTATATTAGGAGAATGAAACGTAAAGGGAGTCGGTGCATATGTTTTATGCAACAAGAGGTAGCAAGCGTGAACTATTTTTCTTATAAAAAATCAACATATGTTTTCCTACTTGGCAAATTTTATGTAGTGATTGTTGAAAGTCTATGCTCTCTTGGGTATGGAAAAAACTTTAATATATTGAGCATTTATCTAGAATCTAAATACTTTCTAATTTAGGAGAAAGAAGCGTCAAAGGAGTCACTGCATATATTTTGTGCAACAAGAGGTAGCAAGTGTGAGCTAATCTGCCATATACATATTCAATAAACATCAGAATCTCTATTCTCAACTTGGCAAATTTAATGTAGTGACTGTCGAAAGTTTATGCTCTCTTGATTATAGGAAAACTTTAATGCATTGAGCAATTTTCTGGAATCTTTATGTACAGGGTTCGACGATCATGAAATCTTTTATGGGTTGAAAGAGACTCGAGATGAAAGCTACGAAAACAATGTACAATAAGTAGGTAAATTTTCTTAGTGCTCTCTCTCTCTTCTTTCTTAGATTCATACATCATATTATGCCAATATCGAAGATGATGAGAATCCAAATCAAACACACAATAGAAATAGGAATTACAATTGAAAATGATAGGAAGAAGACAGAAATGATGATATTACTGAAGATCCAAATTACATCAAAGGAAATGAACAAACGATTACATCATCTGAAGATGACCCAGGGTTACACCTTTCTCCAAGCCTAAGAAGGAGCCAATTACAATTCTGAATAATTTTCTTTACACCCTCCACACACAAGACTTCCTCTATTTATAACCAACTAACAAATAACTAGTAATCAATATTACTAAACTACCCTTATCTAGAACCTACCATAGCTACTAAATATTACCAATATATTAATATAAATATGAACTCTATCATTATTCCCCCTTATTTAAAAGTCTTGTCCTCAAGACTTGGGAGTTAACCATGAAACGAGCTTTGCTCCAATTATCTTTCCTTCCGGACATTTGTGAGCTGGCCCGTATATATTACTCCAACGCAAACAAATCCGTTTCTTCCTACGTCCTTTCCAATCCAAACGTGAAGGATATAGAACTCCATGATCATGATGCAAAACATGTCCCAACTTGGTTGAATGATTTGTTGAAAGGTCTTGCAACATAACCGAATGCTCGTCGTGGATGAATTTCATCCATGAATCAACCTAGTTAGGAGAATTAACAGCTTCCAACAACAAACGTGGCTGAAAACCCTTCGCTGCTGTAGGGAATTAAAAGTGGAGTTGGGCTGAGGATGGCCCACCTCCGACAGCCCATCATAGTGTAAAAGCCCAAATCCATTTGCATAAGGAAATCGAGAAAGAGAATTATTATTATCGGAGACGGAATCAACTAAGCCCCCAAAATCCGACGTATCCTCTACATCCTTACCGGCTACTAAATCATCGAAATTATCGTGAATCGAATCCGATTGTTGGATAGTCGCTAATTGCTCAGAAGGATTGTGAATCGCTAAGCCACCAAAACGTTTTAGTAGTTCTGATTGAAACACCGGTAATTTTACCCTGTTGACCGCCCATGGCAAGGTTGACGGTGGTTCTAGCGGTGTTGGCGGTAGACCAGAAGACCCAAAAATCCCACTTGAACCCCGAGACCCATAGGATCTATACACCTTCTGCTTCTCTTGATGTGTTATCCACACAAGAACCGTTTTACGGAATGCAACAGATTCAATTCGATCAGCCTCCAAGGATTGCAAGGTGATTTTAATTTCTTCAACATCAGATTACAATTGCTTGATCTGATGTTCTTGCGCGTCCAGTCGAGTGGTCACACAAGTTTCCATAGCGAGAAGACAAACAGCAGATCAAGGGCAATTATCGGAAATTGAAATTAGGGGTGTAAACGAGCCGAGCCGATCCCGAGCTCGTTAAGGCTCGAGCTCGGCTCGTTTAGATATATTCGGGCTTGAGCTCGAGCTCGGCTCATTAAGAGCTTTATTTGCTAGGCTCGAGCTCGGCTCGTTAGAAAATTTTTAGGCTCGAGCTCGGCTCGGCTCGTTTAGATTTTATTTAACATAAAATATTTGATTTAAATATATTTATCATAATTTTATATATAAAAATAATTAATTTTATAAATAAACACTTAATATAATAAATAAAAATTATATAAACGAAAAGCTCGTTAAGGCTCGCGAGCCGGCTTGAGCTCGTTATGTAAAGCTCGGGCTCAGGCTCGATAACTAAACGAGCCACACATTTGGGCTCGGGCTCGGGCTTGTTAAGGCTTGGCTCGTTCGAGCTTTATACCGATCTGATCCCGAGTATTTCACGAGCTGCCTTGGTTCGTTTACACCCCTAATTGAAATCCTGGATATCTGAAATCGACGCTACTTGAACGACAAATCTGAGAAATCAATTGCGAATCGTCTGAAATCAAAGGAAATTGACGCTGATGAAAGCGTGGAGATGAAATTGGAAGCGATTACCAGAGTAGCGTAGCCGAAAAATCAACCAACAGTGAAATGAACCAAAATTAGGGCCGACAGTGGTGATTAGATCCAACAATGATGAATCAGAATTGAAATTGAAGGTGTAGACGGCAGGTTATCCGGCAATTTGATCCAGCAGAGTCTCTATGGGAACAAAAATCACTAACACGGCAGGTCAATGGCAGGATCGGACCATTGATGAGAATCCAAATCAAACACACAATAGAAATAGGAATTACAATTGAAAATGATAGGAAGAAGACAGAAATGATGATATTACTGAAGATCCAAATTACATCAAAGGAAATGAACAAACGATTACATCATCAGAAGATGACCCAGGGTTACACCCTTCTCCAAGCCTAAGCAGGAGCCAATTACAATTCTGAATAATTTTCTTCACACCCTCCACACACAAGACTTCCTCTATATATAACCAACTAACAAATAACTAGTAATCAATATTACTAAACTACCCTTATTTAGAACCTACCATAGCTACTAAATATTACCAATATATTAATATAAGTATGAACTCTATCAGAAGATATGGATGATATATCTTATGTCTTGTGAAATATGTTCTGATGTCTTTTTTGTGCTTTAACTAAAAGTATGATTTTCCTTTCTTCCTCGTAAATTTTTAACTTTGTTCCTGATTGAGCTGGGTTTATAACCTGCTTTTTTTGTGCTTTAACACCTTGACCTCATCTAACTTATCTTTTACCTCTAAATCAACCACCTCAAGCACAGCCTCTTTTGTACACTATTCCACTTATCCCAAACTCAATCTCCTAGATGTGTTGATTTAGGAGCCAAATTACCTTATGTACCTGCCAATTTAGTTATGCTTGAGTTTAGTCTTTACAACACTTATACAACTATTAATACTCATGTGAAAGTATCCACTCTATTCATTCCCAACATACTCTAACACATGAGCTTATTCACGAGTGAGGGTGACAATGCTTTTTATTAGACCCGATAATCTTGACCCAAAGCAAGGGAAATGGGTTGGTTTGAGTGAATAAGTATTGTATCTTAGGTTGAAATGGGTAGCATCGTAGCATTGAACGGGTTGAGATTGGACCGATTGGTAAGTCCTTAACACAATGCGGGCCAAGATGGATAATTTAAAAATATTTATATAAAAATAAATAAAAATGTGTATAATAATTGTTAATAATATTTTTGATGAAAAAATAACTAAAGATTATTTACATAGCCTATATGTTTAGTTACAACTCATTTTAACTTGAATTAAATTGATTTTTTTTAAAACGATCATTCAGACCCAAACTAATTTTGTTTAAAAACCCATCCTGACCAGAATCCGTTCTAACCCTTTATCCAACCCGACCTAACCCTCCCATTTTGGCAGCCTTACTTTTTATAACATATCTTTTGTTGCAACACATCTGTTTTGATATTCCTCTATTTTAATTGAAACCCCTATAGTCTCAAATTTGATAATTAAAAGCATGTGTTTTTCACCATATAGTTCTCTTTATCAACTCCCAACCTGATTAATGGTTTGAACAAGTTTTGTGATGTGACATTGGTGTTTCATACAAATAAACAGCAAGCAAACCTTAGTAAATTGTCTAGATAAAATCCTTTGAATATATTTAGCTGCAGAGACTGTACGCATAAAAGGCTCTACATTTTATTATAATGCATAACAACACGTACCCCGTGTAATCCCACTTTGTGGGGTCAGGGGAGATAAAAACAAACCTTACCTCTACCCTAATGTGGTAGAGAGATTGCTTCGTGAGAGTCCCCGTCTCATAAAACAATTTCAACTTTATACATGCGCACACACACATATTTACTCTCCAAATTTACTGATGGTTCTATATTGAAGCTGTTCTTTACATGGATATAATCCAAATTTAATGGATGTGTGATGTTTTGGTTTCCTAATTCGTTCATTTTTACATTTCATTTCAAGGATGACTGAAATGAGATTTATGTTGATAGGTTGCAAAACTGATACAATGACAATGAGAGGCATTGAGAGCATCTGCATGTAACTCAAGAATTTGACCATATATATATTTTTTTCTTTCCAAAGAAACAGAGTATATCAAATGTGACGTGCAGGATGGTGTGTTACTGTGTATGTTAGGGAAAATATAAAAAAGATTACAAGGATGAAGCGAGCTATGCACCATGAAAAAGCGTAAAGGCTGTAAGATAGTTTTATATATGCCGAGAATTGGCCTCTCATTTCGGATGATGAAAAATGTACATGCCAATTTGAAGAAAGAAATGCATTGATCATCAGACCATCTTACTGGATTTGCAACATTTGTTAAGTTAATGTATTAATAAATGCGTAGCATTTTCCTCAATAATTACATGTTAGGGAAATTCTTAATTTATGTTAACAATCATTGGGCATAAATGGATGTATCATGTTAACAAGTTTATATTAAGGTTTTAAATTAGTATGACTTTATGAGTGTTTGTAAGATATTAACATAAGTATTTTGTGGATAGGAAAATCTTAATTTATGAGTAATGTAATTGATTAATTTGCAAAAGAAATGTATAATAAAGAATATAAAATAAAACGAGCTTAGCTTCAAAAGAAGGAAACAATTTACGCCAAATCGAGATTGTGTGGTTACAGAATGACTGTTGGCCGAGTGGCTGAGCTTAAAAAACCCGTCTTCACATCCAAGATATTGGATGGCTTCAAACCAAGAAGCAATATTTTGATGCCACGTGGCCTTCATTCAATCTTGATTATGTGGCCGTTAGCATCCCAAAGCCAATCCTCTCCCTCCACACAAATCTGGTACACTCGTTGCTACTATAAGTCACAAAACCGTCCTCTAACTCATCCTCACTCATCGCCTCGTACCTTTACCGGAGATCCATGGCCACCGCCGTCTCTACAGTTGGAGCCACCGTCAACCGTGCCCCGGTACGTATTCCTCAATCTTTCACTTACTCTATGCAAAAGGTTTGAGATTAACTGTTCTTTGAATGATCTAGTACTGATAACTACAATCTGCCGTTGTTAATTGTGACAGTTGAGCAGTGGTGTTGCTGCAGTCCCGAGTTCAAGCTTCTTGGGTAGCAGCTTGAAGAAGATAGTGAACTCAAGACTCGCCATCAACAGCAACAAGTTTTCGCCTTTCAAGATCTTGGCAGCTGAGAAAGAGATCGAGGAAACAAAACAGACAGACAAAGACAGATGGAGGGGACTGGCGTATGATACCTCCGATGATCAGCAAGACATCACCAGAGGTAAGGGTATGGTTGATTCTCTCTTCCAAGCCCCACAAGATGCCGGAACCCATTATGCCGTCATGAATTCGTACGAGTATATCAGCACCGGTCTTCGCACGTAAGGACTTATCACCATCATCATAATATCAGTTACTTATTTATGTAATTGATCAAAAACTGATTCTTGAAATGATGAATGTTTAGATACAATTTGGACAACAACATGGGTGGTTTCTACATCGCTCCTGCTTTCATGGACAAGCTCGTTGTTCACATCTCCAAAAACTTTATGACTTTGCCCAACATCAAGGTAGGTTTCTAGTTCGATTAAATTTAAGAAATCTTTTATATACTTATTATGAGTGTAATTATACATATTAAGTAGTTACGCTTGCTGTTTATTTGTTAATCTTATTCTCTTACAATTTTCTGTGTTCAGGTCCCTTTAATTTTGGGTGTATGGGGAGGTAAAGGCCAGGGAAAATCATTCCAATGTGAACTTGTCTTTGCTAAGATGGGGATCACGTAAGTTGTATTTCTTGAGGATTTGACTTTTACGTCAAACATTGTTTATAATTTGACTTGTGGGTGTCTCTTCCCAGGCCTATTATGATGAGTGCCGGAGAATTGGAAAGTGGTAACGCAGGAGAGCCTGCAAAACTCATCAGACAGAGGTACCGTGAGGCTGCGGATATCATCAAGAAGGGGAAAATGTGCTGCCTCTTCATCAACGATCTTGATGCAGGTGCAGGTAGAATGGGTGGAACCACACAGTACACAGTCAACAACCAAATGGTCAACGCTACCCTCATGAACATTGCTGATAACCCCACCAGCGTACAACTCCCCGGAATGTACAACAAGGAGGAGAACCCACGAGTACCAATCATTGTCACTGGAAACGACTTCTCGACACTCTATGCTCCACTCATCCGTGATGGTCGTATGGAAAAGTTCTATTGGGCTCCCACTAGAGATGACAGAATTGGTGTGTGCATAGGTATATTCCGCACTGACAATGTCCCAGACGCAGACATAGTCAAGCTTGTCGATACCTTCCCAGGACAATCCATTGGTAAGTTGCTCAGAGCACATCAGAAGATTGTATGATTGTATTACGTCTTCTGAACACCACGACTGACCCAAGTTGTGTTTTATCTGATCCCGCATTAGTAACTAAACGTCTGTATGTTTTGTTTTGTTTAAAATAGATTTCTTTGGCGCGTTGAGGGCAAGAGTGTATGATGACGAAGTGAGGAAGTGGATTGGAGATGTTGGTGTTGAAACCATTGGAAAGAAGCTTGTGAACTCAAGGGAGGGACCCCCGACATTTGAGCAACCCAAAATGACAATAGAGAAGCTCCTAGAGTACGGATTCATGCTTGTGCAAGAACAAGAGAATGTGAAGAGAGTCCAGTTGGCCGAAACCTATTTGGACTCTGCGGCCCTTGGAGACGCCAACAAGGATGCCATGGAAACCGGCAAATTCTTCGGTTAGCACACAGAGTCTTTTGTGGTTTAATTATTTTCGTTTTACATCAATCATAAAACATGACTTGTGGATATAACTTGTTTATGCAGGCAAAAAGGAATAGAAAACACAGCAATCCTGGTTGCATTCATGATCGTTGTTTGGAACACTCGATATTCCAAGGCTTTTTAAGGGATGAAGAGTGTTTTTGTTATCCGAAGAATTTTAAATAATTTGTGTTTTTCATCCACTTTTTAACTTGTTTCTGTAAATTTTCTTAAATGTTTGTAGAAAAAGTTGCTTTGGATTTTAATTTCTTCATTCGCAGATGCAATCACATTTATTTTTTTTAACAGTACCAATCCGATTTTTGACGGGGCTTGAACCTGGACCTAAAGGAGATGGGAGCAAACACCTCCAATGGCTATGCCATTTGCAATCACAATTATTTAGTAAAGTTCTTTGGTTAGGATTTCAGTTTCTTCAATTGACCCACACATAAACTAGCCCTTAGTGACAGCTAAATAACTCGATTAACAATTGATCCAACTATTTAATTTTATACTTAAAAAAACTAGTAAACCCAAGTTCATCAGCAAACCAAGAACACATGATGTTTTAAGTTTTTAACGAGGTGCATGTGTTCTCAAGATAAAAATTCATAAACCAAGTCTTCAAAGTCATGTGAAAATAGTTTTAATAAACAATTGAAAGGTTTTAGATGCCCTCACACAGGAACTAGATTGTAATCAAACCACAAGTTTTTGATCACAACCATAATGCCTTGCATACTACCCTGGGATTCACAAGAATTTTCAATAACAACCTTCAAATTCAAATTAAAAGAAAAAAAGAGAAGAAAAAAGCACAGCTACACTTGACCGGAGAACATATAACAAAACATTTAAGAAATAAAACACAACGTATATGCCATTTATGAAGCTCAAATAGACATCAAACACCTTAGATCATCACCAACGGAAAGCGGGTAAGTGCACCTTGGGTCGTGCCTCCTCCAAGGGCAATTCCTCTTCACTCTTACTTTTATAAGAGCAATTTTTCTTATTTCCCCATTCCCCCGTTGATATGTGTTGAAGTGTGATTACTAAAAGAATAAAAAATAAAATAAAGAAGAAGAAGAGGTGACTCTGTGAGATCATTGGTGAGCAATTCTCGAAATGGGATGTTTTTTATCAACCCCAAGAAGGGGTGGTTCCCTTTAGCCCCAACCTCCCCAAATCTCTTCCCGAAGGTCACTTTGACTCACCTTAAAACTTGATCAATAGATTGCTAAAAGCTATACCATTCAATAATTTTCACATAGTTCTTCAAACAAAATTAGTGATAGTTCATCACACCTGAAAAAAAAATGCAGGGCTAGGTATTCGTCCCAAAAGGTATGACAAATTGCCAATGAATTAAATTTCACAACATAACACGTATGCAAATAACATTCATCTTTTAGTGTCTGGCACAAATCAAAACTTCTTATATCAACATAACATTGATGGTACACCTGAATCCGAGTTAGGCTTATCGTTGGGTTGAGCTGCTACCAAAGTTCAAAAGCTTAGATCGAAGTCGCAACAAATAAAGACTAGTTAGAAGATGACTCGGGACTTAAATTGTCAAAAACCACTCCATCACTCAAGCCGGTGATTTATATTGAGAAAAGCATGTATATAATGCCTACAACATAAAGAATGTAAATAAAATAAGGTTTGATAACTAGTTGAGAGAAAGAGGCTAGCACCAACATTACAATTTAGAATTATCTATAAGAGAGAGGATGAATGACTGTATTTTTATTTATTTATTTATTTATTTATTTATTTTTACAACGGCTATCTCATACGCTCTCGGCCATAGACGTTCATGAAGGCAGTAAGACTATACGTAATGGTCACTCCTTGCTTTTCCAATCTCACACTTTATTGTCAACTTCAACATCTTTCACTTATGTAAATGACTACCACTCAAAATCCTCCATCTTTCACCTATTTTTGTAATATATTATGATCACCTCTCATTTTTCCAATCTCACATTCTTTTATTGCCCCCTCAACATTTTTCATCTGTAATGGTTACCATTCACCATCCTCCATCTTTCACCCAATTTTTATAATATACTATGTACACAAATAGATAGAGAGAGAGAGAGGCAAGCAAATGTGGTGGTTGCCCAAAAACATGGTATTCATGCATGTGACACACACCACATCACCGACCGCACACCTACAGGACTCCCATTAGGCTCAGCCTAATGTACATGTCTTGTAAGCCTCCTTTTATATTCACAAACCACATTTTGATTCTAGACCCTGTAAATTTTACAGTTTTTACCACATTAATCCCTATTTAATATAATTCTTGAAACCTAAAACTACAAAGTTAAAACCAATATATAAATTTTTTTCTTAAATTGGAAATAGGTTGTAAAATAATAACTTTAATTTCTATGGAATAACCAAGCGAGGATGGCTTTTCTGACTTCACATGCTTGGAATAAAACTTAAATGTTTATTTTATTTTAAAAAAGAATTATTTTCTTAAAAAAAAAAAAACAAAACAATATGTGAAATAAAACTAGTTTAGCTTTAAACGATGGAAACAATTTACGCCAAATAAAGATTGTGTGGTGACAGAAATATTCACCTCAGAAAACCCGTCTTCACATCCAAGTCTATGGCCTTCAACCAACAAGCAATATTTTGATGCCACGTGGCATTTCTTCAATCTTGATCAAGTGGCCGTTAACCTCTCAAAAGCCAATCCTCTCCCTCCTCACAATTCTGGTACACTCGTTACTACTATAAGTTACAAAACCATCCTCCAACTCATCATCACTCATAGTCTCAGTCTCCAACCAACTTCACCCATGGCCGCTGCCGTATCCACCTTCGGAGCCACCGTCAACCGTGCCCCTGTATGTACTCCTTTCTTGCTTTTACCTATCACCTAAGGTTTGAGATTAACTGTACTTTAGTACTGATAACTTAAATCTTCCGTTGTTGATTGTGACAGTTGAGCAGTGGTGTTGCTGCAGTCCCGAGTTCAAGCTTCTTGGGTAGCAGCTTGAAGAAGATAGTGAACTCAAGACCCACCATCAACAGCAACAAGTTTTCACCTTTCAAGATCTTGGCAGCTGAGAAAGAGATCGAGGAAACAAAACAGACAGACAAAGACAGATGGAGGGGACTGGCGTATGATACCTCCGATGATCAGCAAGACATCACCAGAGGTAAGGGTATGGTTGATTCTCTCTTCCAAGCCCCACAAGATGCCGGAACCCATTATGCCGTCATGAATTCGTACGAGTATATAAGCACCGGTCTTCGCACGTAAGGACTTATCACCATCATCATAATATCAGTTACTTATTTATGTAATTGATCAAAAACTGATTCTTGAAATGATGAATGTTTAGATACAATTTGGACAACAACATGGGTGGTTTCTACATCGCTCCTGCTTTCATGGACAAGCTCGTTGTTCACATCTCCAAAAACTTTATGACTTTGCCCAACATCAAGGTAGGTTTCTAATTTGATTAAAATTTAAGAAAATCTTTTTTCAAGATTCTGTTGCATCTCACTGGCATCTGAAAGACCAGATGTCCGAGTCATCGCCTTTCTACTTTTTAGTCGGATTAGGCGCCTATATCATGCTGACTGTTTCAATCATATTCATGCTCTTACGAGTCATCGTGTTTTTCTGCACTGTTCATTATGGTTTACCGTATATAATGATTCACGATTGTTACTGTTCATCGTGTTTTGTTGCTCAGTGTTCATCTCCATGATTCTACAACGAATTTAAATTTTAAACCCAATCACTTACAAAGCTTTCATATGTTCAGGTTCCACTAATTTTGGGAGTTTGGGGAGGAAAAGGTCAGGGAAAATCTTTCCAATGTGAACTTGTCTTTGCTAAGATGGGGATCACGTAAGTTTCTTTTTTTTAGATCAAACATTTTTTTTTTTTTTGTATTGAGGGCAAGACTTAACATCATTTTGACTTGTGGGTGTTCTTTCCCAGACCAATCATGATGAGTGCCGGAGAATTGGAAAGCGGAAACGCTGGAGAACCCGCAAAACTCATCAGACAGCGGTACCGTGAGGCGGCAGATATTATCAAGAAGGGTAAAATGTGCTGTCTCTTCATCAACGATCTTGATGCAGGTGCGGGTAGAATGGGTGGAACCACACAATACACAGTCAACAACCAAATGGTCAACGCTACACTCATGAACATTGCTGATAACCCCACCAGTGTACAACTTCCCGGAATGTACAACAAGGAGGAGAACCCACGAGTACCAATCATTGTCACCGGAAACGACTTCTCGACACTCTATGCTCCACTCATCCGTGACGGTCGTATGGAAAAGTTCTACTGGGCTCCCACTAGAGATGACAGAATTGGTGTGTGCATTGGTATATTCCGCACTGACAATGTTCCTGAAGCAGACATAGTCAAGCTTGTTGATACTTTCCCAGGACAATCCATTGGTAAGTTCCTCAAAGCACATCAGAAGATTGTATGATTGTGTCCTGCTTCCATTGGTTTTATGTCTTTTGAAGGCCACATGACTGACACAAGTTGTGTTTTATTTGATCCCTCAAAAGTAACCATCTTTTTCGTTTTGTTTTGTTTTGTTTGAATTAGATTTCTTTGGCGCGTTGAGGGCAAGAGTGTATGATGACGAAGTGAGGAAGTGGATTGGAGATGTTGGTGTTGAAACCATTGGAAAGAAGCTTGTGAACTCAAGGGAAGGACCACCGACATTCGAGCAACCCAAAATGACAATAGAGAAGCTCCTCGAGTACGGATTCATGCTTGTTCAAGAACAAGAGAATGTGAAGAGAGTCCAGTTGGCTGAAACCTATTTGGACTCCGCGGCCCTTGGAGACGCCAACAAGGATGCCATGGAAACTGGCAAATTCTTTGGTTAGTCCAACAAGTCTTATCTTTGAACATTCGTTTCGGCTTTCGATCAATCATAAAACACGAGTTGTAAATATAACTTGTTTTATGCAGGCAAAAAGTAATAGACATACATATGAAAGTTGCAGTGATGGTTGTTTGGAAGACTTGATCATGGAAGCTACTTTTATACAATTCTAAAGCATGTTAAAGGAGTGGTTATTTGGTTTTTCCTCCTAAGGATCGGATGTCGTCAATTATTATGTTTTCTACATCTTTTCCGTGGATTTTTAACGTCTTTCTGTAAATTTTGTTTTTGTTTGTTTATAGAAGAAGTCACTTTGGTTTCACTATTTTTGGCTTTCTTCATTCATAATCATATATATATAATACAACTACGCTTCCACGTTTAGTACCGTGTTCATCATGTGAAGTCTTTGGTTTCTTAATTTGCTTTGGGTTGTTATGGGTCGAAACCATTGCAAGGTATGAGACTTGTCTCACATCGGTTTGTATAGGCAATTATAGACAAAACGGGCTCTCTCATCCATTAAACCAATCTTTTGGGTTGAGTTTTCCTGTTTGGTCTGCTAACAATGGTAGCATAGCCAACTATCGAAACAATTGCTAGGTATAGGACTTGCCCCACATCGTTGTATCGGCAATTGATGTGAGGTTTTGCTCTCTTATCCATCAGACTGTCTTTTGGGTTGGGTTCTTCTGTTTGGTCTCTAACAGGGTTCCTCAATTCATTGATCAGGCCCGGTAGGTAGTTAGGTGGTGGCACGTGTGGTGAATAATCACAAACTTGAGTTGACCAAACGCCTCTTAAGAGTTTATATGAAATGAAAAGGACCAAATTACTCATGCATCTTCTAAATCCTTCATATTTCATAATATTGAAAGGTAACTTTTGCCAAATTGCTAATAAATTTCATAACAAATGTCGCACTCACTTTAATGTTTGACAGACACTCTAAGTAACCCTAACAAGCCTCCTAAAATGTAAATACAGTATGAAATTAAAGTAGATCAAGCATGAAGATATGAAGTAATCACATGAACTAACCTTGAATTTTGGCTCCTACCGGAGTACAGTAGCGCAGTGGCAAAGTGGTGGCGATGGGGCCTTCACCGATTGCCATGAAAGACTGGGAGGATTAATAAGTTGGAAAAGGGATTGTAGAAATATTTGTAACGGTTTGTTCTTGTTTTTAAGATCACTAAAAAAATATTTTTATTTTTAAGTTTTTGATAAAAGATATATATTTTAATAAGCTTTTACTCTACCTTTTTTTTATATGAAAGAAACTAGGCCTTTTTTTATATAAAAGAAACTAGGTAGAATAAAATAAAAGAAAAACCAATATGCTGTTTTATCAAACACGATGTTATTCTCATTTTATTGATAAGGGTATGGTTAAAATGAAAACCACATCTCAATAAGAAAACCGCGAAAACCATGCAAAAATCACGTAAAACGAACGTATTTTTTTTTGAAATTTTTTTACATGTTTGTAACACTATTGGACACATTTTTATAAAAAAATATAAAAAAAGCGCCGACCAGATATTTTTAAAAAAATATTTTATAAACCCACATAAAACTTACGTAACAAAACTAAAATTTTTTTCAGTTTTGTTACGTACGTTTTACGTGGGTTTATAAAATATTTTTTTTAAAAATATCTTGTCGGCGCTTTTTTTATATTTTTTTATAAAAATGTGTCCAATAGTGTTACAAACATGTAAAAAAAATTCAAAAAAAATACTTTCGTTTTACGTGATTTTTGAATGGTTTTCGCGATTTTCTCATTGAGATGTGGTTTTCATTTTATCTTTTCCCTTATTGATAAAACCCAAAGAAAGATAATTATAAATTGGAATATATATATATATATATATATATATTTCAAATCTGAAACATGTTAACTCTTTTACTTTCATATTATTTTCTTTAAACTTGGAAATGCAAAATAAAATTATGTATTTCTTCTCCTTTTCTTTCTTTTTCTAGATGGCCTTCATAACTAGTTTTATATCCGTCTGGTGACCGGGTATTTTAATGTTCTAATCTTATCTTTGTAATGAACAACATTCTAAACAAAACACATTATTTGTTTAATCAATTAATAGATTACATTTGCCATAAACACATCTATCAATCCTTACAATTTTGCTTCAGTTTCATTGTTAAACTTTAGAACCTCAAATACTTCGGGAATTTGTGAAAGCTTTAGCAACCACTTTATCTAAAGTACAAGAGGCATATAATAATCTATCAAAAATCTAAAACAAAAGTCGGATAATAATTTATTAAACATCAAGATAGAAAAGTAACCTCAAAACTATTAAATTTGTGATAATGATGGTGTAATAAGCATTGTGCCTCGATCAGAGTAATACAATGAAGCCATCGTCTATTATTTGAAAGAAAAAAATGCACAAACAGTTTTACACATTACATTCATGCATTGTTGAAGGGTCCAAGTCCGGGCGGGCATGATGTCGGGTCGAGTGATGCCTTGCTATCTCGAGTCAGGTTACACCTTGCTATCCCGGGTATGGAACCTATCTGCAACAACATAGAAGATCTACGTTAGAGGGCCCAAGGGGGTTTCCCCCGAGGGCACTCCGACGCTCAAGTCAGTATCTTTATGAAGAATATATAATCATATAGACAAGAAATTATAAAAGATAAAATATATGAGAAGTGTGAGTGCCAGGAAGGCTAGGAGAGCTGTAAGAAAGGGCTGTCTTGGTCTTACCAGGAACCAAGACCTTACTTTAAACCTGGTTAGCATTATATGTAAGAAGTACGGCTGGAAGATGAAACGCCTGGTTATAGTTGGCAAGTTGGCAAGACTAACTCGTTCGTATAACTCACGCTGAGGTATTTACTTGTTGGGTCTTGGTAGGCGACCAGGGGCTACCGTTCCTTGCTATCCGGCTACGGCAGGAACGACACCTTGTTATACTTCAGGAGGAGACCTCCTGCGACCATGCTCCGACATCGGGATCAGTAACCGATAAGTCGAAGATGATATATAAATGAAAGTGAGAGTAGAGGTGAGAGCCAAGATTGAATGTGTGAAATCCTTTTGCTGAATGCCTTGCTCCTCTATATGTAGTGCTGGGAGTCCTGGGAGCCTGTGCCATCCCAGATTTACTCCCTTCGTCTTTGGGTGTCATATCTTCTTGGTATCCAAGCATTTTCCTTGATTACCGTGATTAGTTCCTTTTTGGTATAAGAATGGTACTGTTGCTATTTGTTGCAATCTGTTAGCTTTGCCATTTCGTGAAACACCATCTTTACCCTTTAGACACAAGATGGCTTCCTTTGTCCCCTTCTAGGCTCCTTTTACGCGTTTATATGTACGATCAGATTTATCCGACTCATGTGTGTTTGTTGTCTAGTCGTCTGGCGGTCTGGCCGTCTTGCCTTGTGTCGTTGGATTGTTTAGCAAGTTAGTCAGGATATTTCACTTGTCCTTGCCGTCTTGGTAAGTCAGCCCGGACGTTCCATTTTCTGTAGTATTCATGTTTTTGACAGGATAGCCAGGATACTCTATCCTACGTCATCATGCATTGAGTTGTATTAAAATTCAAGAATACCTTACCAGCCATCAATTTCCTATGATTATATATATGTAGATATATATATATATATATATATATATATATATATATATATATACACATATTCTTCAACACTAATGAAACAAACATAAATCCAATTTCAACATATAAAAACCAATATCACTTCATCTACCATAAAATAATTAAAATAGTTAGAAAGTATTTATTTGAAATGTTTATATCAAACAATGTGATGTAGATGTCCAGGCCATATCAAAACTTTCAGGAACTGTGTTCTTAAAAGACACTTCCATGCCTCATTGCAATCCCTTGTTTACCAATACCAACATTGGTAAACCCTCATTATCCACTAAAAGTATGTGTTTTAATGCTTTTGAAGATGGAACTTAGGATCAACAACCTTATCAAATTTACACTTCCTAATCATTCAACTAAAATTTTCTAGTACTGATGCAATTGTTTAGACAGAACAAACTTCATATCATAATAATTAATGTATGTTGATGAAGAAGTTTCTCCTACCTAAATGTTGTCAGTATAGCAAAGTAGGAATGGAAAGCAAGAACAATGGGTTTATTCATATCTATCTTTATATTTGTTGGAGCACCTGCCCTTTCAACAGCTCCAACAACGAAATATAACAAAATTACAAGTTACTTTTTTACAAAGTTGCTTATTCTAGCATCAATCATCAGAAACTGTGAAGATGATATTACTTTTTAGGAGTTGCTTGAAGCCAACCTCTCTTATGCACACCTTTTCCATTATTAAAATGTTCAAATTAACAATTCAATTTAAGAAAAGAACCTGAAAAAACAAAACGTAGATTAAGAAACAAAGGTCAAAATATGAATTTTCATTTAAAAAGTAATTATTTCAAGTTGTAACACAGTTTCATAGAGGTGAAGTAACAAAAGAAAAAAAGTTATGAAATTTTTGTTCCTTTTTAAGATTTAAATCGAAACAAACATAGATAATAAATGAAATTCGACAAAAAAATAAAATTAACATCTAAAAGAAGAATTGTTACCTGATTATCAATTTTAGATTTGACATGATTGGAACGAAAATGAAGAACAAAAAGTTCAAAGTATAAACAAAATAAGTTAAAATCTCAAATTAGAGGTCTCAAAATCATCATAAATGATAGATTGAGGAGATAAGAAACCACCCTGAAAGAAGACATTCACCAACACTGTAATTGGCCACGAGTCTCCGTATAAAGTTTAGATCTATTGTTGAATTTTCTCCTTATCCCATGTTGAATTGAGAGTTTAAATACAGACCAAGCCCTAAATTGACACACACAACTACAATTATCCAATTGATCAAATGCATATGTGTCACCTCCAAATACCTAAATTTATATATTTACATATGATAAGGCTCTAAGTAGATTTAACTAAATTTTGTAATTTGTACCAACAAAAATGATGATCAGAATATGCTAGAATGGAATTGTACCTAAGACAGTAGAGGAGAGTAAAAGCAAGGTGGCTAATCATATAATTTCACAAGCAAAATGCTTGAAATCACGACTGAATGATTGTGAACGACTCAGACAAGGAGTATTCTTTGCTTGTGAAGCAGTGCCGGAGTTTCTCGCACTTCCAATGGTGGTGTTCCTAAAGCGTAAGGAATCAAAGGAGTTTGTGGTCTTCATATCTATGGTGGAAGATCTGGATTCAACAGGTAATGAGTTCGTCGGAGTCTTTGTAAATCAGTTTTACCAATACAACAAAAGAATACCCAAAAACCATAAAGCAAATTAGCACCAAAATTTACAAATGGCTCACCTAGGTATTTTAACAAACAGTTGATCATCAGCAACCAGTTCGTCTCCTTCTCAGTTGCTGCTAAAGCCGACCACCCTCTGTCTCCGTCTGTATGTGAATTTTGTGAGTGGCAACCGTTTCATTGCCTTCTTCGCCGATCCTTCCACCGGTGACCTATTTCGTGAAAACAAATGTATTATGTTTGAGGGATGGGGAACCGCTATAACGTGGGGCAAGTGTCTTCACTTCCGCAACCAACCGTTGAAACCGTCAAAGAAGAGGAGAGAGAGCGAGAAACTGCCGTGAACTTCCTCGAAACTAGCGTAACTTACATATTTTCAACGCTCCAAATCAATCAAGACGACGGTTTCCCTGACTGGTGCCTGTATATATACATATATAATTACATTTCTCTCTCTTTTTTTTCTTTCGTTTATAAAACTCAGGAGCATAGCATAAAGCCTAATGAACCAATTACGTAATTTGGTCCTGGTAAAAAACCGAACAGAAGTTAAAGAATTTGCCCCTGTTTTAAATAGATTAGGTTTCCAATTTGATCGGTTCCTGAATATGAATTTTTTCAACAACTCTTATCATATTTCAAGTTAAATGAGACCTTTATCAGTTTGAATTTGTAATCTTCTAGGAAAACTACTTAAGATAGTCTCACGTCCAGCACTTTACAAAATTTAGATTAAATGCCCTCTATAAAAAAAAAGTCTACATAAGTTCCATATTTAATCATTTTGCTTTGCATGAACGGAACTATAAATTCACTGTCCTATCTGAAATTCTGAATACTTCAAACTTCAAAGAAATGCTCAATCAATCGCAGCGACGTTAAAGCCCGCTAAACTTTAACCGTATTTTCCATGGGTATAAATTATAAAATACCCATTTATTAGCCCACTAAAATTTAACCGTAGTTTCCATGGGTATAATTTATAAAATACCCATTTATTAGCCCACTAAACTTTAACCGTATTTTCCATGGGTATAAAATACCCTTTTGCGCAATATTAGCCCACTATAAATTTTAATAGTGTTAAAGCCCACTAAACTTTAATGTTGCGCACACCGACTGAGTCGACGACTTGGGTGGATAGGCCTGAAAACACGTGCCATTGCCCATTGGTCATGTAAGAATGTTAAAAACTAAATCCATTGCAAACTATGAAATTTATATACCAAATAGACTCACTCACCTGAAGGGCTGGCCCAATATTATTGAAGGGTTCAAGACAAATATGAAATCGGGGACCCTTTTTCAAACTGTGTGTAGATCGTCAATTATGGATATTAAATGCTTCGGGCTTTAGTTTGTTTGGTTTGAATAATTTTATGTCTATCAATTAACCAAACAAATCAGTACTAGGAATTTGTCTTACTGAACAAAATTCAACCAAATAAACCAAATTATATATAGAGGATTGATCAAATATGAATGAATTTTTGTCTAATAATAGTATGAACCCATAGGAGTTTGATGTGTGACATATTAAAAAACATAAAAACAAAAACCAAGTACAAAACAAAAAATTCAGTACAAAAAATATCAAAAAACTAACACAAATATATAAAAATCTAGTACAAAAAATCAAAGATTTAGTACAAAAAGTGTATTCGTATTTGATTTTTATATTTTTTTACTAGTTTTTTGATTTTTTTGTACTGAATATTGTTTTTTCTACTTGGTTTTTGTTTTTATGTTTTTGCACTTGGATAAAAACACCTTTTGTTGTAGAGGTCAAGTGTTCGAATCCATCTGGGAGCAAGTATGAAGGACACCATGGGAATGGTCAACTATAGGTTTATCTCATGTTTGATTTTGAAAGGGGCGAATGTTTACCCATTCCACGGGGTTCCTCATCAGGGGGTATGGGTTCTCACGGTGGTTGGAGAAGTCTAACCTTGGACGAGTGACCAAAGGGTAAGAAAATGTGAGAATAACGCCGTTCAAAAAATATATTTTTTTGTACTGAATTTTTGTTTTTTGTGTTAAATTTTTGTTTTTTTAGTATTAGATTTAGTTTTTTACTATATTTTGTTTTTTGTAGTGGATTTTTGTTTTTATTTTTTATCTTGTTACACATCAAACTTTTATTGATTCGTATTATTTTTTAATCAAAAATCTCTTACTATCTGATCAATCATATATATATGAAAATGATTTAGTTTTGATTAAATGGACGGTCTTTAAAATTAATAACGTGAAAATATGAAGGGGAAAAAAAGAATAAAATTAATTTTTATTGATATTTATCTCAATCTTAACGTGCAAAGTATACGGAGTAAAAAGTAGGAGTTTTTTTTGATAATATTCAATCATAACTGCGTCATTTTGATGTGTAATTTACATAAGTTGGGTACTTAACAGGCTCATATTCATTTCTTCACATATGAATCACATGTATATAACTTTATAAGTTGCATGCAAAACTTATTAAGTTATCTTATTACTATATATAATATATAACTAGGTTAGTACCCCGTGTATTACACGGGTTAATCGTCAATGAAAATAATTATATTATTTTCTTAAACACTATTTTTTTCAATGTTTGTTTCCTTAAACATTTTGTTTTAAAATATTGTTTTAAATTGTATATTTTATAAAATTGGTTTTCTAAAATGTGTTTTATTAATATTAATATATTTTTAATGTATTAAAAAATATTTTTCTTAATTAAAAATGTATAAAAAATATATTTAATATTTAATATTATTATTTAATATAAGGTGAATTTAATATGAGAGAGAAGCGGGAAATCAAAGTTGAGATGCGATAAGAACGCGCCACGTGTACTTAAAAACTTTGATTTATTAAAATAGATAGATATATTGGAGAGAGAGTGGGTAAAACTCTTAAAATTAAGAGGTACAAGTTCTGAAGCTTGATGTATAATTTAACGTAGATGTTCCCTCCAAACACACATCCGACTAAAACCATGGTTCAATTTCAAAATTCAAACCCAATTGATGAAACCCTAAAGAAAAATTAGAGAGAGAGAATGAAAGTAAGGGGCCGTTTGGTTGGATCTGAATCATTAAGGGGCTGTTTGTTTGGATCTGAATGGGTCTGAATCTGAATGGTTCAGATTCAGACCGTTTGTTTGAGGAAAAAAAAGACATCTGAATGGGTTCCAATGTCTGAACCAAGGTCTGAATGGTTCAGACTTGGAAGGGAGTCTGAATGAGAAATGGAACATCTGAATCGTTCCAATCGGTACCACTACCGCCTGAATAGCCACCACCATCGCCTGAATGGTTCCAATCGGCACCACCACCGCCGACCCGCCGTTCTGGTTTTAGGGTTCGAACGAAGGAGCCGCGCCGTTCTGGTTTTAGGGTTCGATGACCGAGGGGTTCTGCGACTGATGGCGATCGATGGTGATGACGGCGGAGGAGCTGCGATGTCGACCAAGGAGTGCAAGGGGTTCTGCGACTGATGACGATCGATGGTGATGATGGCGGTGCTGCAGCGGTGGGCGGAGGATCTGGGCGGAGGAGCTGGTCGGAGGAACACTGGTGGTGGCTCCGGCGAAGGGATTTTCATAGGCGGCGATGGCATAAACTGTGAAGAGGTTTTCATGGGAGCTACGGTGGCTCTAGGTTTTGAACGAAAGAATCTTTTTTTTTCCTTTTTTTTTTAATTATGATGTGTAACCAAACGGTCTTAAACTGTTCAGCACTTAACCATTCAGATATCTTAACCATTCAGCACTTAATGATTCAGATCCAACCAAACGGCCCCTAAGTGCTGAATTTTTCTTTAGGGTTTCATCAATTGGGTTTGAATTTTGAAATTAAACCATGGTTTTAGTCTGATGTGTAACCAAACGGTCTTAAACTGTTCAGCACTTAACCATTCAGACCCTCTTAACCATTCAGCACTTAATGATTCAGAATTAAAAAAAAAAGAAAAAAAAAAGATTCTTTCGTTCAAAACCTAGAGCCACCGTAGCTCCCATGAAAACCTCTTCACAGTTTATGCCATCGCCGCCTATGAAAATCCCTTCGCCTGAGCCACCACCAGTGTTCCTCCGACCAGCTCCTCCGCCCAGATCCTCCGCCCACCGCTGCAGCACCTCTGCAGCACCGCCATCATCACCATCGATCGTCATCAGTCGCAGAACCCCTTGCACTCCTTGGTCGACATCGCAGCTCCTCCGCCGTCATCACCATCGATCGCCATCAGTCGCAGAACCCCTCGGTCATCGAACCCTAAAACCAGAACGGTGCGGCGCGGCTCCTTCGTTCGAACCCTAAAACCAGAACGGCGGGTCGGCGGTGGTGGTGCCGATTGGAACCATTCAGGCGATGGTGGTGGCTATTCAGGCGGTAGTGGTACCGATTGGAACGATTCAGATGTTCCCTTTCTCATTCAGACTCCCTTCCAAGTCTGAACCATTCAGACCTTGGTTCAGACATTGGAACCCATTCAGATGTCTTTTTTTTCCTCAAACAAACGGTCTGAATCTGAACCATTCAGATTCAGACCCATTCAGACCCATTCAGATCCAAACAAACAGCCCCTAAGAGCAAAGAAGATGACGACTGTGATGGTTTCAACGGACGACTGCGTTGCGACGAAGAGAAGTTGCAGCAACCTAACAACAGCCTCTACGCACGAGCTATGACGGGATGTGTGAGGTTGTTCTAGATCGATGGCAATGGTAGGAAAATGATGACGGAACCGATGATTCGGTAATTGTGAGTTTAGATCTGAACTTCGACTGCCTTTGAACAATTTGTCTTGGTCTCATTTGTGAATTATAAAATGCTGGAATGGGCATAATTGTAAAAAATGTAGAAAAATAAATTCTTATAATTGCTTTTGTTGGTTTATTTCCAGCGCATTTGATAAAATTTGCACATCATGTAGAGGACCAAAATCACGACTGCTTGAAAATCCAACACACTTTAATTGTATAGAGACTCCAAGTTATGTTAAGGGAGAGACGCCATTCCCAAATAGGAAGGAAGTTAAGTAAGTTAAATTAGTTAGTATATATTACTATATTTTTTTATCGGCATCACTGCAAGAGCAATCTTTAAATTGGAGATAATTAGAGTAACTTATTCGTTATTAGTTATTACTCGTATCAACTTTGTTTTTACAATTTGATTTTGATGGTCAAAACCGAAGTGATTGAAATTGAAATTTGACTTGAGTTTGGTCAAACTAGCAAGAGTAAAAGATTTGGAATTAGTTGATGTGTTGTCACATTAAACACAAAACATTTTCTCATCTATATCAGAGTAAATTCACGGATGTCATATATTTTGAAACCAAAAGTCTTTTTCACTTGTCAAATACCCAAATTCTGTAAAATTTTGTAGTTTTACCATCCATTTCCCAGGTTACAAAATGCCTGTAATTCTAGCTGTTGGTTGTTTAATTACATTAAATCTATAGTGAAATCTTTGTAAGCTATGCTTTGGTGGATATATATTTTGCCTCAAATCCTGTCTCAATTATTTGTTTGCAGGGTGGCGTCTATGCCAAGGGATAAAAGTGATCTTTTTTTTTTTCTGAATGGAGATGGGTTATATTGACATGGTATATATTTTTTCATTTTTACTCAGTTGGATAATTTCCACATGTTCTTGCATGCTTTAAACCTGCCTAAATTACTGCTGTGTGGTTGTACACAAGCTTATTAATATGATTTTCATTTTTACTCGTTTTTTTATATTTCACAGGTCTGGGCTGCAATATCGGCCCTTAGATATCAAACAATATCCTAGGCTTCCTGCAGATTTTGAGGTTCCTGCACAACACAACCTAGACATGCTTGATCTTTTGGAATTTGTGTTTGGTTTTTAGGTTTGGATTCTTTCATAACTAAATCTTTTTTGTTTTTGCAGGCTTATTAGAATGACCCGTTCGCAAATTTGGTTCATAATCAATTTCATATTCATTATGAGAATAGTTGTTTATGGCCATTTTCTTATAGTTTTGCTATTTCTTGTCACCTAGGAATACTATTACTGGTTTACTTTGGGAATTTCTTCTGAAATGAAAGTATAAAAATTTTTGTCTGAAATAGAAGGTATAAAATATTTCATTATGAATGGCTCAGAGGTTGATACGTTTTGAAAAAATAATTGAAAATTTGATTATTGAAGAGTATGTTAAAATGTTCAACTCCAATTTGGGTGAACTGTTTTTATAGTAGTGTACAAATGCGTTTAGCATTTAAAGATCTAGATTCTAGATTTGTATATGAAAAAATTTCAAGCTGATTCAATATGTTGGGAAATTGAATTATAAGCATACTCAGTAAAAATCTAACTTAGAGTAGGGTCAGGAGGGGGGGAGATAGAGACAAACCTTACCCCTATCTCAGTTGGGATAGAGAGGTTGCTCCGAAATAGTCACCGGCTCAAAGTTATCGTTTGAGGTCAATCATCCCAACGCTTTTAACAATTATTTTCACAAAAGTATAATATCATTAAAATTAGTGCAATTTTACTTTTGCCCCTTGAGTGCCCACACATATATGCATTATACGCGTGCACCGTAAATAGGGCGTATGTTGGGAAATTGTATTGTACAGGGCCGTCTCAAGGTTTTCCAAGGCCCTATGCGAAATTTCAATCCGGGGCCCTTCTATCATACCTAATAGTTATGTTCAAAACCCTCCTCATTTATCCGGGCTTGGGACCGGCAACAATAAACTAAAAGTCTATAGATGGCGGGGTTAAAAAACTTTTTTTATTTATATATTTGTTAAATGTATACATTATTTAAATTAAATTTATTTTTCTAGCTTTTTTAGACGCAAATTCTTTGATAAAATATTCATAATCAATTTCTTTTAAAAAAATCTTTTTCAATTGACAAAATAGCTAAATCATTTAATCTTTCTTGTGACATTGTGGATCTTAAATAATTTTTTAGCAATTTTAATTTGGAAAAACTTCTTTCAGCAGAAGCAACCGTTACAGGAATAGTTAACATAATCGTATAAGCAATATATGCATTTGGAAAAACATCTTTTGGAAAATTAAAGTCAAAAATCTTTATTGGACCTTTTACTACTAATAAATCTCTTAAATTAATACTTATGTTATTCCATTTCCTTGGATCATACATGTTTAAAGGTTCTTAACTTCCTTTGTGTGATCATAATTTGATTGTTCAAGTAATATAATACTCAAGTAAAACTAAAACAAATTAACAATATACTAAAACAATTAAGTATATGAAAACAAATTAAAACAAATTAATCAAGTAAAATAATACTCAAGTAAAACTAAAACAAATTAACAATATACTAAAACAATTAAGTATATGAAAAATGAATCACTGAAGGCCTATATGAAATTATGAATCACTAAAACAGTAACAATAATACAATATACTAAAACAATTAACCAAAAACCTATACGAATGAAGCAACTAGCACACCACTTAAACGCATATTTGGCAATACAAATAATGAAAATCACTGGTAAATAAATTAGGAACAATACGATTATACGAACAAGATGTAGTCAAGCATAGAGTTCAGAAATTAGAACCTCATGTCCAGAAAACTGGTTCGTTTAATCGTTTCAGCAGCTGAAAACTGGTAACACTGGTTCGTTTCAGCAGCAAAAACTGGTTCGTGAATCGTCAAGATTGGGTCTCAATTGATCTTGAATCGTGAACTCGTGAAGATTGGGTCTCTATTGAATCGAGTGCCGGATGATTTGTGAATCGTGATTCGTGAAGATTGGGTCTAGATTGATAGTGAAGAATGAGAGACGGCCGATTGCTTCGATGGGGATTAATGGCTTCCTAGCCTTCCTGCTTGTCTGCTTCCATGATACTTCGATTCCAACAACGATGAAATCGAAGGGACGCGACGTTTCGTTACCCATGGCGAATTGCAGAGGCGCCGATCAGTAGACCATAGATGCCCTAGTCTCTCATTCTCTCAATCAGATGAAGCGCCGATCGGTATACCATAGATCCCGTCCCTTTTCTTGTTCTGCATTTGAAGCCCAACGCATTGGTCTAAAAGCCCAGTAGAAGCTCCAAACAGACCAACCCAGCATATATATAAGCCCAATTGATTTTTTTTGGGGCCCTATATATTTTGGGGGTCCTAGACGAAGGCCTAGGTTCCTAAGCCCATTGAGCCGGCCCTGGTATTGTAGTTACTAAAATCAAAATCTTCAACCTTCTTTATAAAGTTTTTATATTACTATACATCTTATTAATCTTTAAAGATACTGTGTTGGTTGTAATTCAAAAAACATGGGAAGTTATAAGAGGACCATCTGATGTATATTTATTTTTTAAATACGTTTTTGGGTTTCTTAGTTTTAATTTTCTATTTGTGATGAAAGCATCCTCCTACGGCCAAAGAGGACCATCTCCTATTGCTCATTCATACATACTTAATTGACATTTGGAAGTGAGGATTTTTCAGTTTAACGGTGATCATAGCAGGGAAATCTATTACACTAAGAGAATGCAAAGGTTTTTCTTCTCAAATTATGTTTATAATACTATTAATAATAAGTTGTGGTGTTAATCCATGATTATGCATGCTTATTCTACCACGAGAACACAAGAAGCATGAATACATGGAGGCTGTGAAGAATCGTTACAAGAACCTTCCAGAGACTAAGAGTATATTCAGGAAGCATGCCAAAAAAGTCTCACAGTGCCCTACGAAGCATGCCAAGGAAGTCTCTATGTAAAAAAAATAATAAAGAAATCAAATGAATGTTTGGAGAAAACCAAATAGTTCACTTATTATAAAATGAATTTGAGCATTCTTACATTTCATAAAGAATTTATGTTCTTAGAGTGAGTCATGTTGAGTTATTTTTTTTTTTTAATCTGAAACCTTAATACCCTACATTTCAAAATAACTTATTACAAGTAGGGTGTGTAACAATTTGAAGATGGGTAACTACCGTCGCATCGCGCGGGTTTCCTGCTAGTATATATTTGTGTGTGTGTTACTACATATATTTATTTCATATTTTGCTTTTTGTTATTACATATATAATATTATAATAAAAGTAATAATAAAATTAAAAATTAATTGATTGGAAATAGTTTTATCTGTTATAAACACTTAGTGGATTATTTTGTGTGGCCTTCAAGTTCTAGTGTTCAAGATGGTCCGTATACAAAACAAGATGCATTAGTAATTGGTAACATAAGATATATTGGAAATAGTTTTATCTCTATTGGGTTCCTTATGGCCTTTTCTATCACGTTTAACAGAAATACTTAGTCGATTTGAGGGGGACGGAAATTTTTAAAACCCAAAATACATGTTAATTATTTGAAGCTTCACCCATGACCCCATCATCACTCCATGTTATCACTACATATGTTATGATCACTCCCTCAATCCTTCATCACGCCCCCATCACCCTTCCCCCCCCCCTTTTTCTTCCCCCTTTTCTTCCTTTTTCATGCCGTAAGGGCTTTCACGAGTGAGCCCTTCACTCCCCTATGTAGTGGTAGAGGGCGCCACCGGGACGTGACCAATGCCCCTCACACCTCCTTCACGGACGACTAACACGTAGCATTAGGTTGGAGACAGGTTGGTATTACTCGCTTTACAAGAAAAATATACAAGAGAATATAAGCATTGATCACGTGTAGTGTTGCATCACGCAACAGGGGTGAATACGTAATTTTAATAAAGAAAGTTGGGTGGACAGCACACACAAAAAACTACCACGTGTCAACTAGAAGGACCTTGTTTTACCCAAAATCGGGTTGGGTAAATTTTGGGCCCCATTTTTCGTTGAACCTGCAAATGTGGGTCCCTTTCCTTAAATACATCTTTAATAAAACGTTATATATTTTTTAAATCACTGTTTATTAATGAAAGTGCTCTCTAAATCGTTCTAACACGTTACGTTTCTTTTCTGGATTTTGGCCCTAACTATTTACAGCATCCAGAAGACTAGAACCCATTCCTGTTCTTGCCATCAATTACTGTTACGATGTATTTGTCATTAAGACTTATGACCCTGATTAATACATCCTTAAAATGGTTTTTTTTTAACACCCATACAAATGATATATCATAAGAATTTTATAGCTTTACTTGCAACACATATCAAATAACATAAACATAAAATTATCACAACGTCATAATACACATGATGAGTGGATGTAATTAAACAATTTCACGAACCCCTAGTTGCATCAAGAACAGGGACGTCTCAACCATTTTGATGGCCCCAAGCGGAATAAAAAGTCATGGTTCTTCACCAACGGCTACGTTTAAAATTCTTCGCATTTTATCTGGCCTTGATACCGACAATAACAAAATAAAAGTTCGCATTTTATCTAGCCTTGATACCGACAATAACAAAATAAAAGTTTATCTATGGTGGGTATAAAAAAATTTGTTTTACATTTACAAGTAAAAATGTTTAGATAAAATTTGTTTTTCTTTTTTTTTTAAACCAAATTCTTTAATAAAATGTTCATAATCAATTTTTTTTAAACATTTTGCAATTAAATATTAAAAAGCATTTATGTGGCCTTTGTTGTATCTTTTATGTTTTCAAAGCTTCAAGCTAAAAGAAAGCCTATATATTACAAAAACACCACTGCATATGAATTTTTTTAAAAGTTTTGTGTGTTTTGGAACCCTAAGCTTTTGATCAGGTAGTTTGGCCCATTAAACCGGCACTGAGCCTCTGATCAAGAAGATGACCTTCAACTAGAGGCTCTTATTGGCCATCAAGCAATTTAAGTTATCCAAATGGGTATAGACCATGAAAACAAATTAAACATAGTTAAATATGAATCCTCGATGTTCTTTTAAAACATTACACAAATCAAGTAAACTATAAGTCAATTTGTGGTATAAAGAAAATAAAACCAACCTCCCTAATGGGGGTGAAAAGAAACATCTGGTGCTCTAAAGACTTTAACGCCTTTTCTTTTCACCACCAGTAAACTTCGATTAAGCTTATCAACACCAAAAAATAAATTCATGCAAAAAGTAGTTGCACAATAATTAACTTTCCAATAGAAATAATCACATGGCGAGTGGGCATCTTTCTCAGGATTTTGGAAAGACTATGAAATATTAAAATATTCAAATAATTGTTGGAGCGTATTAGAGAGAGTAGTGACGATTGTTGCTACTCGTTTGATCTTTGTTGTCTCTTACGACAAACTTTCACAACTTCTTTATCTCATTTAATCGTCTCTCATAACAGTTTTACTTTTTTAATAGTTTTACAAGATCAGGTTTTTACTGTGTAGGAATAGACCCGAAACACTCGTGGTTCGGTATTGTAAAAAAATTTGTTTAATTGATATACATTAAACACGACCATCTCACATCAAATTCATATTAGAATATGATAGATATGTTATAGCCTTTTAAATTTGTATTGTAACTGGATTGTGTAACCGGACATTGTTGTATGTGTATAGTTGTTTTACTTGTTTAATGGCAATTAGAGTTAAAGATGAATCGCCTTAAAAAAAAAAGTTAAACAAAAACACAAACAAGCACGTGAGAGTATGAGACAATTAGAAAAGTAAATACAAATAAAAACATGAAACAAAAAGAAATGATCAAGGAAAGTGCTAAGTTTACCTGGAATTGAAAACAAAGTCATGGATGGACATCTTAGACCATTGAAGTCTTTTAATTTCTTTAGTTTTTGTTTTCAAAAATATACATGATGAATTGATTGTTTTTATTTTTAAAACAAGCCATAAGTACTTTACTACATATGTTCTGTCTTTGTTTAGATACTAATAATAAGAGTAAATTACAGATATAGTTCTTGTGATTTGCTATTATTTCATTCTTTAATCCTAAGTTTCATAAATTATCATAAGGTCCCAAACTTAAGTCTTTAGGTTACCAAATTGCATTCAGATACTTGACTAAATTATCCTTATATATAAAATATATATGTTATAAATGTTTAAAGTTTGAAACTATATAAGTAATTTATGAAATACATGGACCAATAGTGAAATATATACTAGCAATCCACATGTACCATCTACTTAATTTCCTCTAACAATAATTTTGTTTAACATGAAAAGATAAAAATAAAGGAATTAGAAAAAATAAATACTAATAAAGCAATTGCACTTATATTTTTATCTCCATGATAAACTTTATCGATTACAAAAAAGTTGCATATACTATTATCTTACTATTTTAATAAACAAAAATATGTGTTGACACTTGTCACAATTTTAAAACAATATTGCCACTTGGCATATTCTCATCATCCCATTTAATTTTCTCATATTAAATAATTATATTATATCTCATATTCAATAATTATAACATGATATTATTTACCTTTTTAATACCAAAAAGTTTTATAGTAAATTAAAAATAATTTTATTTATTGAAAAACACTTTTAAAAAAGTTCTTAGAAATTTTTATTTTTAAAATCATGTTTTATCAAAAAAAATTAACAAATAAAATAGACTATAAAACATAGATTTGAAACAATTTTTTTTATAAAAATAACGTTTTTAGTATTAAATTTTTGATAAATAATTTATTTAAAAACATAATCTTTTATTATTGTTATATATTTTAAGTTACTTATTAATGTGTAATTTAATCATTTTATTTTAAAATATCGTTTTCTAATTACAACTCTTTATTAATAACTATCTAATATTTTATATTAAATCCGTGTAACACAAGGGGTAATAGTCTAGTTTGATATAATATAAGGTAATCTAACCATGAGTCTAAACAAGCCACATGTAATGTTATCATTTAATTAATAATTATGTGATTAATGATGACATGCCTAACAGTTATAAACTATTAATACCCTATAATTAGGGGAGGGGTCGATGTGGGTAGGGGCCTCAGGTTGTCACGAATCCATGTCAACACCTTCGTAATTGGGGCGACTTGCCTGGATAGGTTCGGCAGAAAAGATTATGCCTCTTTAATACTCAAAATACAAATTTTATAAATCTTCTTTTAATTTTATAAATCTTGTTTTAAAAACTTACTAAAATCACCCAATCACTTGTGAACAAATTCGTGCTTTCATCATCCGACACGTCATATTATCTATCAAAATTTCTATTTGGTTGAAAATTTTAAGTTTTGAGTGTATTTTTATTTTTTTTAATGAAATTATGTTTTTGAGTTGTTTCTTTTTAAGTTGAGTGTTATATTGCAAGCGGTTTTAATAATCTAAGCTAAAAGTAAAATTTCAAAAAAGTAAGAGTCCAAAAAACTGAGAAATTAATTTTTTTTTTAAGTATGAGAGCGTTGATTCATCTTCGTCTTATGACGTTTCTTATTGAACAACAATTGTTTAAACCAATCCTTTTCTTTTACATGGCTTAAAGCACAGGCATTTTTGAAAGTTTAGATGCTTTGTATGAATACTAAAACAAGCCCTCGTATATATAAAAAAACCATCAAAATAATGTGTTTCACATATCCAAACAAATTTTTATGTTTTCTTAACCTTATTTAAAGCAAAATTGTTAATTAAATCTTTATATATCTATATATACTAATAAATAAAAATAATTGTGGACACTTGTCACAATTCTAGACCTCCTATATTTTTTTCTCGCTTCTCTCTCCTATTTAATTGTCTATTTATTATGTAGTTAGGAATTAGGATTTACGGATAATGAATTATAATATGTATAAGAATTAATATATTATGAATTAAATACATTAAGAATGAAAGTATTTATGAAGTTTTTAAGTAAACTTATTTTTTATTAAACTTTTATTTAGTTCTGTAAATATAATCGAATTCAAATGATATTTCTTAAAATACTTAAAAAAAACAATAATGTTACTAATTGTTTTTTATAATTGCCAATAAATTTGTTTAAATATTTAACATGATTGGATGATTTAATGATAAAAATATATTGTATTGAAATGTAAAAACTAAGTAATTTTTAGAAATCCAAGTTATATATATTAATATAAATTTTAGTTAAAGTTAATTTAAGTGTGTTGAAAGGAGAATAAATATACTTTAATTAAATTATTTATGAATTATATTACATAAAAATATTAAAACATTGTTGAAAAAAAAATTAAAATAAAAACGTAATTTATAATTATTACATCAAATAATTTAAACATATTTTAATGACTTTATGAATTAACAAATTATATTATATTTTATTCAACCTATGTAATAATGAGTTTAGTAAATTTTGCAATGTGCATACTTTTTAATTACATAACTTTTTGTGTATATTATATTTTATTCGACCGACCCCCAAGAAATTGTGTCCCCGACCCCCATGAAAATTTGACGAACCAAATGAAGACCAATGTAAAATCATTTTAAAGCCAAAAATAATAAAATAATACTCAAATAAACGCAATATACACTACTTGTGGTTAAACCCAATTAATATATCATAATTTAACTCTATACATAATCAGTCATATCCCACTTAAAAAAATAAAATGTCGAAATAAAGCAAATTTTATTGTATCATCTTAATTAATGAGTTGATTATTTGACATGGTTTTATTATGCATATGTAATTTAATTTGGTTTTATCATTTTTTGGGTGATCCGACCCGACCCCGTTCGAATTGGTCAAAAAAATAAAATATTTAATGATAAATGTTTATCCAAAAAAATATTCCGACTCCCATAAAAGAATTTTCTAGGTCCGCCACTGCATAGATATGTGTATATAACATATTATTTTTTCAACCCGTGTAATACACGGGATTTTAACCTAGTATAATATATATACAAAAAATTCAAAATTCCGGACCCTAAAAACGGCTCTGTAATATCGCACCTTTCACACATGCTAAGAGTTGTCCCTGACTTAAAGTCTCTAACTTTGAAAAAATAACATCTAAACTTTAGCAATATTGTCTTAATGAAGTTCAAAACAATATCTATATATATAAACCTTAGTACGTTAATCACTGCAATATATTATTATATTATAAGAGAACTAATTTATTTTTGTCGCAAACTCGTTTTGTGCATGATAAGCTTTTAAAATATAATACATGAACCAAAAATGCATTTTTCTAAATAAAACTAAGTAAAATGAATATTTAAAAAACAACAAAAGAAACTATGATCAAATAATTAAATTGATTTACTTTATGCTTTACTATTTGTAATTGTGGTACGTGTTATTTAATGATTGCAAGGAAAACGTTCAAAGTAGGTAAGCTGTGTATAAGGTTTCTTCTTTCTATATTTATGGATTTGATTGATAAAGCATTAATTATATTATAAATTTATAATTTATAACTAGTTTTATTCACACCGCGCGTTGCAGCGAGTTATCATAGTACATTTTCAAAAATAAGCATTATACTATTATATATCATTTGCAGAAGCATAAGTTATAAAGCAAAATCAAATATCTTATCACGAACTAAACCGTAAACTCTGAAGCTTAAATCTTAAATCCTAAACCAACAAAAATTCAAATCTCTAAGTAAATCTCTCAAATTTTATAAAATTCAAATGTCTAAACAAATATCTCAAATTTAATATTCTCATCTCTGTTTACTAATTTTTAAAGTTAAAAATGTTGGTCCAAGTCTAAACTTCCAAATCGTCACTACATGGATCAGACATCTATTCACTATGCATTACCGTATATATATATATACATAATTTAGAAACCCCCTCTTAGCCCGAAAACCATGAAAACCGAATTATGTGGCCCATATTTTGCCACATCACACTATTCTTATTTAATTTATTTAGGCAATATAGTCTTTTTACCCCATGTACTTTTGTTCATTTTTTTTTATTTTTAACTCATACCTTTCTATTATTTGAATTTTTGATTCCAATTGCCAATTTGTTAACGCACAGAGGTTACACTGTTGTTACGTTGTTGATTTTTTTTTTGTGTTTCATCTATAGTATAGTGTACATATTTTGTTACGTAAAAATTACATGCGTTCTGAATTTTTTTTTATGTAATGTGTAACAGATTTAATATGTAATTTTATTTTAATTAAAATGTAATTTTTTTACATGTTTGTTTTTATACACATTTGTACAGTGTCACCCACGAAGACCCATTGTTACGTTGTTTTAAATATGTTAGTTACGTAGCATTTGCTGTTTTGATATGTTCCGCATCTGGACATCAGTTAACGCCAAAAAGTTACACTATTGTTACGTTGTTGTTATTTTTTGGATCTCACCTATTATACAGTGCACGCGTTTTGTTACGTTACTATTACAAGTGGTCTGAAGTTTTTTTTTATTTTTAATTTAATGTGTAACAGATTTTAAATACTTTTGCCTTTTTGTCCTTTTTTTCTAAAACACATGACAACCTTTTTGTACTTTTTTGTCATGTTTGGTCTACCACCATCTTGTCTCTAATTAATAAAAATGTGTTTTTTTCGTAAGTCTAAGTCACTTATAAGTGTACTTTTTATTTGACATATATTACATTTTGTCAAAGTATAAATACCCTCCCACGCCCAGGCCATCATCTCAATTTGTTTTTTCATTTTTGAATTCCCAATAACCTTTGTAATGCACATATGTTACAAAGATGTTACATATTAACTACAATCTTTGTTTTATTATATTATATATGTTTTACTAGGAACAACTATATTACATATGTTTTACGGATAAATAGCGTTCGTTACACAAGGTTTACATATAACAACTTAGATAGCTTTTATAATGAACAACTATATTACATATGATTTATATATGATTTACACATAGGACTTGTTGTACATGTCAGAATTAGGTTATTGGGCATGATTCATGTAATTGCAAGACAAATGGTTTTGATCTCGCTAACATAAATGTCGAAAAGTAGGGAATATCACGCACTTTTTTGTTTTTTTATTATTGTTAAATGTGGTTTAAAAAAACATCTATGGTGTTTCTTCTTTTTTTATGCTACATATGTTTTACTATGTTACATATGTTTTACTTGAAACAACTATATTACATATGTTTTACTTGAAACAACTATATTACATATGTTTTACATATAAATTACGGTCATTACACATACCAAATATAACGATGTTACCATTGTTTTACATATAGTTTTTATTGGAGGGGCGTCTAGGCAGCCTCTTAGGCCGCATTATAGCAAATAAAATAATGTTACCAATGTTTTTACCTTTTTAGTTTTTTTAATTTTTACACTTTTTTTTGCCTGCAAATGAACCGAACGTTTACTAAACAAGTAAAAAGTTCGTTCATCAAAGTTTTTTTAGTAAATAAACGAACATGAACAATTTTTTTTTTCATTTAACTAAACAAACGAACCTGAGCACACGTCCCATTTATTCAGTTATGTTTGTGAACGTTTGTTTTTATTCGTTCATTTACGTTCGTTTATATTTGTTCGTTTAGGTTCGTTTATGCTTGTTAATTTATTTTTATTAATAAATCAATTCATTTATTTTAAAAATCAGTGATATATTTGTGTTCTTTATAAACTAACATGCTTGTGCCATTTTATTTTACCGGAATTTTAATGAATTTATTAATTGAAATGAGTTAATATCAATCCAAGTTTAAAATTCATTTGTTTGTAAATGCACATATGTTACAAAGATGTTACATATTAACTACAATCTTTGTTTATTATATTACATATGTTTTACGGATAAATTGTGTTCGTTACACAAGGTTTACATATAACATCTTAGATAGCTTTTACTGTGAACAACTATATTACATATGATTTATATATGATTTACACATAGGATTTGTTGTACATGTCATAATTAGGTTATTGGGCATGATTCATGTAATTGCAAGACAAAGGGTTTTGATCTCACTAACGTAAATGTCGAAAAGTAGGGAATATCAGGCACTTTTTGTTTTTTTATTAATGTTAAATGTGGTTTAAAAAAACATATACGGTGTTTGTTCTTTTTTTATGCTACATATGTTTTACTATGTTACATATGTTTTACTTAAAACAACTATATTACATATGTTTTACATATAAATTACGGTCATTTCACATAACAAATACAACGATGTTACAATTGTTTTACATATAGTTTTTAGTGGAGGGGCGCCTAGGCAGCCTCTTAAGCCGCATCATAGCAAATACAATGATGTTACCAATGTTTTTACTTTTTTCAGTCTAGTTTTTTTAATTTTTACACTTTTTTTAGCATGTAAATGAACCGAACGTTTACTAAACAAGTAAAGAGTTCGTTTATCAAAGTTTTATTTAGTAATTAAACGAACATGAACAAAATTTTTTGTTCATTAAACTAAACGAACGAACCTGAACACACGTCTCATTTGTTCGTTTATGTTTGTTAACTTTCGTTTTTATTCGTTCATTTACGTTCGTTTATATTTGTTCGTTTAGGTTCGTTTATCCTTGTTAATTTATTTTAAAAATCAGTGATATATTTGTGTTCTTTATAAACTAACATGCTTGTGCCATTTGATTTTACCGGAATTTTAATGAATTTATTAACTGAAATGAGTTAATATCAATCCAAGTTTAGAATTTATTTGTTTGTAAATGCACCTATGTTGCAAAGATGTTACATATTAACTACAATCTTTGTTTTATTATATTACATATGTTTTACTAGGAACAATTATATTACATATGTTTTACGGATAAATTGCGTTCGTTACACAAGGTTTACATATAACAACTTAGATAGTTTTTACAGTAAACCACTATATTACATATGATTTATATATGATTTACACATAGAACTTGTTGTACATGTCAGAATTAGGTTATTAGGCATGATTCATGTAATTGCAAGACAAATAGTTTTGATCTCGCTAACGTGAATGTCGAAAAGTAGGGAATATCAAGCACTTTTTTGTTTTTTTATTAATGTTAAATGTGGTTTAAAAAAACATCTAGAGTGTTTGTTCTTTTTTTATGCTTTCATAAAAGTTATCTTTTGATTTTGTTATTAGAAGTTTTTTGAATGTGTTCGAAATGTGCGACATGCGTCGTAGTTACACTTATGTTACGTATATGTTACATTTGAAAAATCAGTTTCAAGGAATTTTTAAAATTTTTAATCGATGTGACAGGTCATGATTGCACCTTTTATACCTTCTGTACTTTTTGAAAAATCAATTTTTTTTAATGTAACTGTTTTAGTTTTAAAAATTTCATGTTAATGTGTTATATATGTATATACAACGTTTAAATATTGTAACATGTCAGTAACTTAAGCGTAACACCACCGGAAAATGGGAGTAAATTTTGGCGGCGGTTTTTCGTATCGAAAAGATGGGTGTACGGTTTTTGGGGATTTGAAAAGTAAAATATTGGTTTTAAGTACAAATGGTAGAAAGACATATTTACCATTTCTGTACTTTTCAAATATTTCACCAAAACAATTAAATAAATTAAGAAATTAAAGATTAATCTCAACCACACATCCTACAAATCAATGGCTATCAAGGTGGTTTTCAAGGTTTTCGCATTAAGAAAAGGTTTTCAAATTATCCATACCCTATATATATATATATATATATATATATATATATATATATATAATATCATAGACCTCTATCTATTTATCAATATTATTTCTACTATTCCTTTTTCACCATCTTTAATATATATAATAATATATATAATTTATAACGTGTTATTGGATACATAAATACATACCAATAAATAAATAAAATGATATACGTCTCCTACCATTGGCTCCTTTTAAACCTTAATTTTTTTACTCTTTTACATCAAGTGAGAAGACACTATCACTCTTTGTTTTTAAATGATATTCGACTCGTTATCATTACCGAGTTCAAACCCAGTTATAACAACATTTTAACCGTATCGATTATTTAACATTTTAATTTTTACATCAAACCCGAAACTGAGACCATCTCAAGAAAAAGTATAATGAAAAATCATTTGTCATGTCATGATAGTTGATTAAAATCCAAAACCTATCAAAGAAAAAGTATCCAAAATCAATTAAAGAAAAAGTCAAAGATTGTAATAGTTGAGTTGTAAACACATTGGTTTGTCCATCTCTTCTATCCTCTCATTCATTGCCTTTTCAATTTCTCTCCTAATATATATATATTTTTTAAAAAATATTTGGTTATATTTGGTAGAATTTAATTATAAATATATGTTTTAAAAAAATATTTGTTTATATTTGGTAGAATTTAATTATAAATAATTATTATATAACTAAGTAGAAGACACATGTTGGTTAAGCGGTATGTCTCATATATAGTCAAAAGGCCAAAGGTTAAAATCCTGCAAAGACTAGGTCGTGTTTTATTTATCTTGAAACTTTTAGATATCATTGTTAAACTACACATTAATATAAAATTAAGAGTAAATTGCACTTTTGGTCCTTTATGATTACACAAAATTTCAGAGATAGTCCTTAAAGTTTCAAAGTGTCAAAATCAGTCCTTTAAGTATTCAAATGTTGCAAACTCGGTCCTTTCTCCGTTAACGCCGTTAAGTATTAACATAAGAGTAAACTTCTCTTTTGCTCCCTGTGGTTTGACAAAAGTAACCATTTTCTTCCAAATTTTGAAATTTTGCAATTTTCCTCCATTAGTTTCAGAAAATTAACCATTTTAGTCCCTATGGTTTGACAAAAGTAACCATTTTCATCCAAAGTTTAAATGGAATTTGGATGAAAATGGTTAATTTTCTGAAACTAATGAAGGATAATTGCAAAATTTCAAAATTTGGATGAAAATTGTTACTTTTGTCAAACCACAGGGGGGAAAAGAGAAGTTTACTCTTAACAGAATAGGGGCATAAATGTCAAAAAAAGTCATCACTTTTGGTCCTTTATGTTTACATAAATTTTCATATATGGTCCTTTATTCTGTTAGTACTTAACGGCGTTAACGGAGAAAAGACCGAGTTTGCAACATTTGAAAACTTAAAGGACTGATTTTGACACTTTGAAACTTTAAGGACTATCTCTGAAATTTTGTGTAAACATAAAGGACCAAAAGTGCAATTTACTTTGAAATTAATTATGAAAAGTTATAAATTCTAACAATGTTTATCAATTTTTTAAAATAAATTGGTATTATGAATAGGTACTAAATCATTAAAAGTGGAATATGTTTTAGAAGTGTGTTTTGATTGATTCAATATCGATGAATCTCGAAAGAGGAGACAGATTTAACATTTTAATCAACTCAATTATTTTAAACAACCAGATTGATTATTTGTTTTAACTTTTTATCTACATATTCTTTATTTAAAAATATATTTATTATTAATTCAATTGTTTTATCTTTTTATATCATCTAACCAGGTATTATTTAATTTTTTTTAAATCAATTCATGAAATACAAACTTTCTAACCTATTAATTAAACAAAAAATCATAAGCTATGGTAGGTCAACATATTAGAAGTTTAATGACATTCTTGCGGTAAAGTGTGGTACATCTCTACATGGCAATAAATGTACGTCGGTTCAAATTTTATAGAGGTGCCCACAGTGATGATTTTATTTTAGAAAATTTAAGTGTACATGTTTAAAAAAAACACAAATTAAGAAGTTTGATAACATAATCAACGTTGTTGTTTTGATTGTAAAGAGAGAAAAATAATGTGTGTTTCACATTGTTTTTTTTTTTTTTGCTTTTTTTTTTGGTTTTTTTTTTTTTTTTTGCTTTGGTAAATGGTATCTGTTGGGGTGCAAAAGATGATGCGTAGAGAGAGACCGGAAAGTCGACTAGACCATGGTTGTTGTAGTTTGTCATAGATTGAGGTCTTTGTGTTCGTTGAAACTTGAAAGAGTGAGTCCCGTTGTCTTTATTAGGACGTGAAACAATAGGCGTTACCAAAGTTTATAATTAAGATCATTTAGCGTAATGACAAACAATTCAATTGTTTTTTTAGTTTATTTTAACGTTATATCATGTAACGAATGGATTTTAGTTTTTAGTGGATTTTAGAGGTGTGCTTGCAGAAACCGAAACCGACATAGTCGGTTCTTTATATTACGAATAAAACGATATCCGGTTTTCCGTTTTCGGTTCGGTTTTGGGTTTTTTCAGGTTTTTTTCTTTTTATTCTTTCATTCTCTCTCTATCTCTTTCACACATGATACTGAAAACAAAAACATGTTTATCGATGAATATATGAAAATTAATTAATTAGACACCAACTAATTACAATAAAGTGAATCATCATTAACATATCTTTACATGTCGAACGTAAATATGCAATAGTTTCATTCTACATTATTTTTTAAGATGATAGACTTCATATAGTCTAAATAATCTTCAATTTACCAACGGTAAACTCCTTGGGTATTTTTTTCTGCTAAATAAGTCTAAAAATGATGACATAAATACTAATTGTTAACAAGACTAACATTCGGTTCGGTTATATTTTTTCGGTTTTTGGAATATAAAAAATCAAAACACTGAACCGGAAATTTCGGTATCAATTTTTTCCAGTATTCGTTCGGTTCGTTTTTTAGGTTCGGTTTTTTCGGTATTTTGGTTTTTTCACACTCCTAGATTTTTTATTTATCGCTTTCTATGGAACTTATGGTTGAACTAAATGACAGACTGTACGTATTAATAAATAAAAAAAATTAAAAGGAAATGAATTGATTAAAAAAATTAAAAAAAAAAAAAAACAATAAGGGAGATGCATGCACATGTGTATTCTATTGGCGTGTGTGTCTGGACGGCAATATTTAAAAAATTTGGAAAGAAAGAATAATGATAAACGAAAGTAGAAACGTGTAGGGAGAGAAATGAAACAAGATCCACGTCAGTAGATAGACCACGTGTCGTCTTACGGATAGATTTCTAATATTCCCGTCAATTAACCTTGGCAAGTGGCCCCACGTGTGTCCCCGCCATCCAATTACACCACTTCATGCCTTTTCATTTTTTTTTATTTTATTTTTCAGTTATTTATGTTTGAATCACTGTTTTCATAATTGAACCGACCCTGAACCGTACGTCTTACTAGTTATTTGTTGGAACAGTTGAATTGAATTCAAGAACCTGATAACATAATAAATATATAAAAAATTCAAAAAATTTTTATAATTATTAACACATTAAAAAACATAATTAATGTTCAAACACACATAATTATGTTTTTAATTATTTGGATTTTAGTTAAAAAAATAAAAAAAGTGAAATCCGTTCCGACCAGTGAACTGGTTGCCGGTCAGACCGATGAACCAGCTCAACCGACCGGTTCATTGAGGACGCTTCGCATGTTGTTTTTGAACCGGTCGACCTCCTGGTTCCTGATTGACCGGTCCGGTTCCGACAACACTAGTTTTGAATATCAACCTTCTCATATATATTAAACAAATCTTTACGAAGTCTTATTACACATGCCTTTGGTTATATTTGAATTTTTTTATTCAACACACCGTTGCATCGAAAACCGATAATATACAAGTTATTCACAAATATCCAAAAAATAATAATGATATTTTTTTTAACAAAAATAAAACTTACTCTTACTTCTAAAATACTTTAAAGTAAATAAAATTTTGTTTATGTTAATTTTATCGACAAAACTTCTATTAAATAAGCTAGTCATACGTTAAATAATAACGTGTTTTATTAGATTTATTGCAAAAACATAACATACTTTTATTTTAGTTTCTAGTCAAATTTAGTTGTAGTTATAAAAACTTGTATAGGCATTTGGCATAGTGGTATTAAATTGATTAATTATGATCTTTACATGGGATGAGGAAATTATCTTTTATAAAAAAGGTAATCAGAATTTAAAATAAATAGTAAAATAATGTATTTCTAAAACAAGATATACCCACTAGTAATTACTAATGAAGTCATTTACCAAAGATAAATTGGTTCATCGGAAGCATCGTGTTTTTTCTATGACAGATAATGAGAAAACTCTAGAGTAAATATTAATCTAAATTCAGTCAAATGATTTTTTTAACTGTTGGTTTTCTTGTGAACGGGTGAGATGGGTTCTAAAGTGTTGGTGTTGATGATAATTGTCAGTGGAGTTCCATATAATCTGAGATTACTTTGTGGCAACCGTGGTGGTTAAATGATGAATATTATGGTTATGATGATGTTGGTTATTTGTTACGGTTGAAGAAGAGCGGTTTTATTTCAATTCAGTGTATATTGATTAATTACTTAACACTAATTGATGATTAATATTTTTAATTTTTTAAATTTTGCTTAATTGATATATTAATAAAAACAAATAATGAAATCATAAAGGAAATCCATGAAAATATCAAGAAGACACAAAAACACATATATAATATTATATTATAGAGATAAAGATTGCATCATAACATAATATAATATTAAAGAGCTAAATCCTAAATCGTATTATATTAAAATATAAAAATGAAAAATGATTTATGTTAAAGTTAAATATAAAATAAAAAAAAAATCAAATTTAACTATTTAACAAAGATCCGATAGGCGTAAATCGGCCGATACTAACTTAGGTGGTGTTTGTTTTTTGTTAAAAGATCTTCTTGACCTCTTTTGTCTGCGCGGCGCAGACCACGGGTAGAGGTTGGCTCATGCAGACTGTTTTTTTTCAGAAGACATTTCATTAAAAAAGGTCTGCTCAGCCTCTTTTTGGTGCAGACCTGAACCAACCTCTTCCCATGTCTTCCAGCCTCTTCCCGTCTAATATCAGCGTGCGTCTTCCCTAAACCCCTTTCTCCTTCACTTCGGTGGTGTTTCTTTCCAGATCTCAGCCGGCGACAAGGCGCTCCACCGCCGCCCTCCTCCCCAGGCACGACCACCTCCCTCCTCCCCAGGCACGACCACCGCCTCCGTCGCCCACAGCTGCGACCACCGCCGCCCTCTTCCGTACTCGCCTCCCTGCTCCGCAGTTGCGACCTCACAGCCACGACCTCCGCATCCCTCGTCTGCAGCCGCGACCGCCGCCCTCACACACACACACGAAGTTTGGTTTGATCGTCTTTTGGATATGTAATTATTCACAGTTCTGCTCCAAATTGGCTCTTCTTTCCGTCGGCGAGTGATTATAGATGCCGAGGCGTATTTTGCGAATCGAAGTTTTGAGGCCGAAGGATCATTGATTCCATGATCAGATTCATTGTTTCGTTCATAGACTTGAATGAAAATTTTGAGGTTAATTCTGATTCTTGTTCTCCTTGTATGTGAATAATCCATTCTAGTTAACAATTAATTTAGAAATTTCAGTGTTCTTGGCTTCTTGTTTAGTTCCCTATTCTTAAAATCTACATCATCATATCATGGATTTTTCAAGTAGAAATTGCTACGATCTTTAGATTTAGGTTCACGTGGAATTGGGAAATTTAGGTTTCCAATTTTAAGCACTCTTTGTGTTTGCAGCTACGGATTAATCGAAGGGATGTATGAAATTATCACTTTTTGTGTTTGCAGCTAGCACTGGATTAATCGAAAGGGAAAACCAGCTCAGAGGTAAAAACAAACCCTCTTCTTGCAGATGTTTGCAGAGGTTTGGTCCACCTCTTCTGCAAAAGAGGTCTGCAGACATGGTTCGCAGACTGCAGATGTTTTGTCTTTGAAAAAACAAACACCACCTTAATATATGCTCTAGGTGTAAAAGAATGAAACACTTTTTGTATTGTAATTTCAAGAAATTTATTTTTTTACATATTAAAGTCTTATTTTTTACATGCAAAAAATTATTAAAAGAGTTTTTTTAAATGTATTTGCCTATTTTTACATGTTTAATGTAAAAACTTTAGGATCAGTTTTACTGTTTTACACGCGAGGAGATTCGCTCGTAGATCTTTCTCAATCAATTTATATATTTATTTCTAAAAAATTAAATGCGCCAAATATACAGGATCGTTAGTATTGAGAAAAACGGGTCGGAGCCCACAGTTTAGCATCACAACTATGTCAAAAAAAGTAGCCTGATTCCTACAACGAAAATCGTGGTGGCTTCTGATTGGGCCACGTGACAGTCACTCATTTGCAACACACGTGTACCATTAAGATCTCACCAGCAAGAAGATTTTACTTAGAAATCAACGGTACAGATTTCATCCCGGTGTTCAGATTTCGACGTCATACCAACTATACATGTCGGATGTGGCTTCCGTGATGGTGACGGGCAGCTGTCAGTCCCCACCACTCCTCCAGCAGATATAATATGATCTCTTCCCCTTCACCTTCCCACAAAACATATTTTATAGATTTCAATCTTTGATCTCGCCTTGTTCGTTTTAATCCCATCTACTTCGCTCTTTAATTGATCAGGTCTTTCGCCGGTCTGAAATTGATTGAATTTTCTGTAAACTATTGATAAATTTTCAAATGGCTGGCATGTGTTGCGGTGTTGTGGGTGAGACGAAGACCCCAACCACTGTTGAGTCTAGCGGTGGCGGTCATGGTAAGCGACGGCGGATGGAGATTCAACAGCTTAAACTCTTCGCCGCAGCAGCCATGATGCCTCTGCCGGAGAGCAACAGCAAGCGAAGAAAGGTTAAAGGTACGGAAAACGAACCTCATTCAAGTGGAACTTCGCCTGAAGACTGTAGATTTGGTCTCACCGTAGTGTGTGGAAGGAGGAGAGATTTGGAAGATGCTGTCTCGGTAAAACCGTCGTTTTGTAAGACGAATTCCGACGATCTACACTTCTATGGCGTGTACGACGGCCATGGCTGCTCACATGTAACTATCTGCACATCCGATTCAGAAATATTTTTGTTCTAGATGATCGTTTTAATTGATTAAGCTGATTTGCTTTCTGTTAATTAACCTTTTCAGGTGGCGATGAAGTGTAAAGATAGGATGCACGAGATAGTGAAGGAAGAAGTTGAGAGCTGCGGGAAATCAATCGAATGGAAGGAGACGATGGTGAAGAGCTTCTCACGGATGGATAAGGATGTAACTGAATGGAGCAGCGGTGCTTCCAGCTCTGACTGTAGATGCGAACTTCAAACTCCACAGTGCGATGCAGTCGGGTCTACTGCCGTAGTTGCGGTGGTTGCTCCTGACAAGATCGTCGTCTCCAACTGCGGTGATTCGCGTGCTGTACTCTGCCGGAACGGTGTTGCCATACCCCTCTCGACAGATCACAAGGTACCGGTCTATCGATCGTTCACCTAATTAAAAATCATTTAGGATTCGATCTGATTGATTATTTGTATATGCATCTGTTTATTGACGGAATATATTAATTATTCGTTTTTGAATGTAGCCGGATCGACCTGATGAACTTAAAAGAATCGAAGACGCCGGTGGCCGTGTTATATATTGGGATGGGGCTAGAGTTCTCGGCGTTCTAGCCATGTCCAGAGCAATCGGTAAGTTCTGGATCAAATATGTATAACCTATTTAATGATGAGATCTGGATTCAAAGACTAACCGGTCTTGTTAATTGATCAACGTCAGGTGACAACTATTTGAAGCCGTTCGTGATACCGGAGCCGGAAGTAACCATAACCGACCGGAGTGATGAAGACGAGTGTCTAATCCTAGCAAGCGACGGCCTATGGGATGTGGTGTCAAACGACGTTGCATGCAGTGTGGCGCGCATGTGCCTGAGTTCGCAGGAGGTTCCGTCTCCGCCGCGATCTCCCGGAAGTGTGTTAAATGTGGCCCGGGGTGAGAGCTCCGACAAGGCGTGCTCGGATGCGTCGATTCTTTTAACGAAACTAGCGTTGGCTAGACGGAGTATGGATAACGTTAGCGTCCTGGTGATTGATCTTAGGAGGAATCTATAACGACGACGACTTTTATTTTTTAATTATTAATTTAGAATTCTCATCCTATTTTTGTTATTTGTAATCATCATATCCAAGATGGATCGGTTGATGAATTATCAACAAAAGATATATGTAAATGTATATAGTATGCATGATACATTTTAATTACTCCTCCTCAGTCTTATTATTATAAATAAATAAATAAATAAAAATTCTCAAAATATTAACATTTGATTTTTTTTAACCTTATTTTATCACTTTAACATTCAAATGCTAAGAAATGTCTATATTTAAGAAAACAGTAACAAACAAATTTTTTTAAAAAAAGCAAGAAACATTAACAAAGAAAAAGACTAAATGACACGTTAGATATTAGGAGTATAAGTTGGGCAACTTATATGTTGATTTTTTTTTAAAAATAGGTTTATATTTAAAAAAATGGTTACAATGGGTGATGAAATTTTTTTTTTCACAAATGGGTCTAACTCCACTTGTAGTGGCGTTTTAGAGGGGAGAGAAAAACCAACATAGGGATGTCAGAGTCAGAATGAAAAAAAAAATTCAATGGGTGTCCTTTAACTCCACTAGTAGTGGCGTTTTTGACCAGAAGTACACCACCTCCACTTGTAGTGGCGTTTTTACCCCATAACTCCACATGTAGTGGCGCTTTTGACCACCTTTCACGAGATTCCACATAAACTCCAATGCTAGTGGCGTTTTGGAGCTACATACTCCAATCCTAGTGGCGTTTTCACCCATTTACTCCACTTCTAATGGCGTTTTTTGACCCACTATCACAAGATTTTTGGCGTTTTTACCTTTTCAGATGACATGCAAATGTCAAATCTCATTTATCACATGCAACTACTCAACGCCATTACAAAAGGAGACCAGCATTTCCACCAAATACACACACCACAAATTCAACAAAAAACATACCTTTCAAAAAAATCACAACTGATCTTTCAAAAAAATTTCAAACTTATAATGGCTTTAAATTACGCGTCCGGTCCATTGGTAAATGATGTATTGTTTTTAGCTGGTACTCACAGAGCTGATTATGTTTTTCAAAGACATGATGAAATTCGAGATGGCGGCTTACTGAGAATACGTAGAGCTGATGAAAAATTATGGGTTTACCTACGTAAAAATCCCATCACTGAAAACGTATTACAGTATATACGTTTGGCTGGTTTCTCTGGCATCATCGAATGTGAATATCGGAGGCTTGATAGTGCCCTTATATCTGCACTTGTTGAAAGGTGGCGTCCGGAAACTCACAAGTTTCACATGCCATTCGGAGAGGTAACGATAACCTTACAAGACGTGGTTGTTTTGTTGGGTTTAAAAATTAATGGCAATGTAGTAAGTGGCATTGATCAACATTTGACTACAAAACAAATAATTGCCAATTTTTATAGTTTAACTGGTATTATATTAATTGAAAGTGCTGTTAAGGGGCAAAAAATAAACATGCCCTATATTTTAAAAACAATAGCAGAAATGGAATTTCCTGAAAATCCTAACGACTTGCAATGTATTCAACGTGCAAGAATAATAATTTTACTTTTAATCGGTGGGACTTTATTTCCCGAATCTACTAGCAACTGGGTTAACGTAAAATACTTAAATCATATACAAGATTTAAGTGCTTGTGGTGAACTTAGTTGGAAAAGTGTTGTTTTGTCAATATTGTATAGAAATCTTTGTAAAGCTACTAATATTAATACAATTGAGATTGGTGGTGCAACAATTTTGTTGCAACTATGGGCATGGGAAAGGATCCTAAGCATGGTTTCAAGATCATTCCAACAAATAGATTGGAATAAGTCATATGGCGCAAGGTATGTTTGTGATATCCATATTTGTTATATAATTTTAATTTTATTATTTGTTTCTCATTAATTTTTTTATTTATTATTAGGTGGGTAGGTCCTTTAACATTTCGTGACACCGCATCTCATGTGGTGAGCACATATCGATCGGAGCTGAATTATTTGTCAGAGTTTCAGTTTATTTGGAGACCATATGATGACATTCTCCATCAACTTCCCAATATATGTAGAAATGGTCAAAATTGTTGGCGGAGTCAGACGTTTCTCATATGTTGGCATGTTGTTGAACCCCACCAACCTTGTAGGGTTTTGAGACAATTTGGTATGTTTCAACCCATCCCTTCGAATACACTTTTAAATGTGGATGATCATAAAAAACTCCACGAAATCAAACGTGCTGGTGGGCGTACTAGCAACTGGTTAGAGGAACATGAACCTTATATTTTATCATGGATTAATCATCACAACATGGTTGTGAACGAAATTAACTCTGACTCTCCGGTTGCTAGCCAACAATACATGATGTGGTATAGGTCTCGAACTGTGTTATACACAAGCAACCCAACTCACATAGACAAAAATCCACATGTGTTTCCAAACGACGGAGGAAGGGTTCAAATGTTGGTATGTTATTAATTTGAATTATTTTTTAATAATATATTAATTTATTAAATAAAATATATCTAACATTAATTATATATTACAGATGGACGGTATGAGTCAGGTGTATCAAATATCAAATGAAAATCCGGTTAGGGATTTGGCTAGTCGTTACATGAAATATGCAAATGCAAGACATCATATGAGTTACCAGCCAACCTACGAGTCCCAAAGTGTTGGCGCACAAGTCCCACGTATGACTCAACGAGTGCGTAGGAGGGGTCGTGGAGCCAATGTGGGGCAAACAAACCCAACCGATCAAATGGTTTACCGACCCACTATGCCATCACATAATACACATGTTGGGGAGTCTTCACAATTTAACATCCCAAATTTTGATTTATTAGGTTCCCGTTTGCTTTTGACGATATGCGAATGGGTGGTTCTTCATCTCACTTTGACCCAACTCCTCAAGTGGATTTTACAAGTCCGGCTTTTCAAATGCCCTTCTACAACAACTTGGATAGTTTGTCTACTCAATATTTTCAACGAGATTCATATCAAAGACCCACAAGGCAACAACATTCACACAAATAAACATTGATTTAAATCTTGAATTTAAAGATCAGGTAGAGGATGAGGAGTTGGAAGACGAAAGTGAAGATGATGAAATGGGATCTCAAGATGTGGGGGGCTCTTCTTCTATGCCATTGCTCGTAGAAAACAACCAAGAAAAAATGCAGGAATAGGTAGAGGTTGTGAAACACATTAGTTTGTAATGATATTTATAAAGTTAATATACTATTTCAATTATAAAGAGTATAATACAATATATAAATAAATAAGGAATAAATAAAATCATTTAATAAAAATTACAAACTCATGGCCTATAAATATATGGCCTTACATTCAAGCATTTCTCACAACTTTTCATCACATTCTTTCTCCTCTCATTCAAAGACCCACTTCAATACTTTCTCCTCTCATTCAAATCCACCTATCCAAGAATATGGATAATCAAAGGAACAAGGAGGTTGTGAGCCGGTTAAGAAAACGTCGAATTGGGTTTTTCAAAAATGGAGGCGGCCAAGTAAGAATGTTGGTTCATCAACATCATCAGGCCATGAACCACCACCACAACCAGACCAAATGGCATACACACATGCTAATCAACCAACAGGATTCGTCCCAAACAGACGTAGCGTACACCAACAAAGTGTACGAAAATGGGCGATTGTAGACGATGAGTCTGAAAATTGGTCTAAGAAAGTTGAAGAGTTTTTTTGTTAATGAAGATTCTCCATTCTGTTATTCGGGTGTGTTTAATACGCCTCTACAACTTGATCGTCGTTTCTGGGGAACTCTCTTGGGTTACACGTGTAACGGATACCTGACGCTTGAAGTTAAATTAAATTTGAATTTCTTTCAAATTTTTGTAAACATGTTAAATATGTAGATTAATTATCATATTATTTATTAATTTTAATTATTCTATTTTCAGCATATTGAAGGTTGGGTTGGTTGAATGATGCAGTGGAGACGTAGACAACAGCAAAATGAGGCATCTATGCGTTGGTCAATTTTACCGCCTCGTTTTTTTGACTATTTGGTAGACGGAAATACCAAAAATACCGTTAACATTGCTAACGGGAAGTCAATCCCTTACCCCTCATTTTTTGATGTTGACTATGTTTATTTCTTGTTTTGTGTTGAAAATCAACAATGGTTACTAGTTCAAGTTAATCTGCAAACAATGAATTTGGTGATGTATTGCAGTGAATTTTTTTCAAATGAAAAGTATAGACGATCGGTCCATCCAAAATTATTGAAGATCTAGGTATACTTTGCTGCATTATTGGTGAACATAAAATATTTTAAAAAAACTGGAGCACCTGAGAGAGTCATGGGATTTGAAGTCAATGAAGATCGTGTTCTGTCATACAACGACTTGATTGGTAATCGAGGGGTACACGTCTGTATGTTAATGGAGTTTTTAGTTACCGGAAAACCAATGAACGTAACCGGTGATTTTCAGAACTGGTGTGTTGCTTACAGACGTTACATGCTGACCAAATGTACTTTTGGCGATGTTTGCCATGCCCTGGTGATGTTTAGGACTGGTATGTTGTAACCATTTACTTTATGAGTAATTTCTGTTGTAACCTAAAATAGTCGTCTCAGTTCTTTTAATATGTAATATCTATTGGAACCTAATATATATTGTTTCCAATTATATGTTATTTTTTTTCATTATTTCAAAGAAAGACATTAAATATTAAAATTAAAAATACGCAAAAACAAGAATCATTATGGGTGGGATGATTGACAAGCATTTCTTCTATGACCTAGTTGTTTACATATTTCACATCTAAAAATTGTAGGTTGATCAGGATGATGAACATCCATCTCGTTATGAATTCTTCTTGACCTTCTTCTGCCACGTGAGGTGGTAATTTTAGATGCATCTGCTTTAATTTTCCAACCAGGATCGTTCCAATAATCTTGATGAGTTAGGGGAAAAAACTGACCATCATATTGTGTCTTGTATGCACCTGTCGTGTACAACTCATGAACAATGATCTCTGGTGGATCTCCTCTATTGTGACAAACTGCGATTGCATGTGAGCAAGGAAACTGCTGTATTTGCCACTTGCCACAAGTGCATTATTTTTCAAGGTACTCTACCGTGTAATCGTTTCCCCCGGTTGAGTTCGTTTGTATCTTTGATATGACCTTATACCTCCCTCGTCTGAAATCAAACTGTATTATTCTATGCTCTCTCGACTTAAGATCACGTTTTTCAAACCAACGCCAAGAACGAGGGGGTAATCTTGTTTGGCAATTCCATGCTATTTCAGTGTTTTTTAAAAAGTGTTCCACTGATTTCTCAAAGGTGCAATTTATAATACCCTTGATAGGCATAAGCCTAATCCCCCCCAAAGCGTTGTTAAAACTCTCCGAAATGTTCGTCGTCATATTCCCCCAACGACGGTAGTTCTTATCTTTTAAAAGAGTCCACTTTGACTCTTTGATACTTTTAAGATACTCTCAGGCTTCTGCATTTATATTAGTCATTAAATTTACAGAATGATTGTACTTCCTAAGTTGTGTGGTGCTGCCAATAGCCCAAGTAAGAAGTTTAAGTCTAGACACTTTAAACTTTTGCATTAAGTTACTTCTAACGTGTCTAAGACAAAATCGATGTACGGCATTTTCTCTCCATACTTGAAGGTTTTTAAGGGCATTAATTATACCTTTATGTCGGTCAGATATAACGCACAACTTTTTCCCTCTATAGGCAGCAATGTGGACCCAAAGTTGGTTAAAGAACCACGTCCAACTTTCCACCATTTCTTCATCAACAATTGCGTAGGCAATAGGCACAATGTGCTTGTTTGAATTTTTTGTTACTGCAATTAACATCTTGCCACGGTAAGATCCCTTTAGGTGAGTACCATCAACTGATAGGATTGGATGACAATTAAGAAATGCTTTTATTGCAGGGCCAAATGCCCAAAACACATATTTAAAAGTATAACACTGAGAAGATCCAGTTGGAGAATGAAACCACTCAACAATAGTACCCGGATTAGATTCTTGTAACGCTGCAATGTACCGAGGTAACTCTTCAAAGTTAAACTCCCAAGAACCATAAATCCTATCTATAGCCTCTTTGCGAGCTCGCCACGCTTTACCATAAGAAATATCAACATTTAGTTGATCTTTTATAAACGCTCGAATTTGTTTTACCGGATATGCTAAGTCTTCATGCATATTATGGACTATGCGTGTTGCTAAATCTCTAGATTTCAAACTTCTATTATCGTTTCCAACAATTGTACCGTAGCAGTTGTGTGAATCAACCCATCTGATTATCTGCCACATATGATCATTTCTTCTTTTAACAGCATAAACATACCAACTACATGGTGGACCGGTGGCAAAATTTATGTTGTAGTTTGGATTTTGTGAGTAACATTTTGCCCGCCATTTGGCACTTTTGCTTTCAACAACATAAAGCTCCTTGCCACAATTAATATTCCACGATCGTACACCTAACATAACATCATTCTTATTTCGAAAGAACATCCCAAGGCCCACCCTTGCCGGATAATTTTCATCACATATCTCCATATCATCATCATCATCAGATTCATTAATTGCATACGCTTTTAGTTCCTCAGGATCGTTTGCATAATTAAAATCACTGTTTGAGGTTTGACTTACATTTGTTGAGTTAAACCGTGCATCAATTTCAGGTTCAACAACATCAACGTCAGTAGTTTCAACAGAGGAAGGAACTGCTTCAGATTCTTCACTTGTAGGTGGCTCTGCTTCTGAATCAGAATTGGAATCATCTTCATTATTGCTCAGACAATGCAAGTTCGTATTGGTAGACGGACCGGCTTCAAAAACGTGTGATTCGTTAAATCATTGATAAGGAACCATGGTTCCTAAGGGAGACTCGTTAACAGAAGAAAAACCACGCAGTAAATCCATGCAACTTGATTGCCACAGAGATATTCTTGGATCGATAGTTACATGAACATTAGCGTAAAAATTATCAACATTTGATGCTAAATAATACAACACTTCGAGACTGGAGTCGTTAAATATTTCAGAGGATTGAGAATTGCTATTAAAAGTGTAATACAACTTTAAAGTTAACCGATACAAATCTTTGTCAACTTGAAGATGAAAACATATCAGATTGAGAAATTCCTCGTACGAAATTTTTTGTTGGATGATAAGAGTAATGCTTCTAGTGTTATTATCAACCAAAATTCTTTCATTTTCGTATGTTACACCACCACCCCAGTACAATTGAATCAAAATGGGAGTATACATTTTGTGTGCTAAAGAACGATGCGTATGTTTTGAAAGATAAGTAGAGATTTTTTTGAAAGGATGTATGTTTGTTGAATTCGTGGTATTTGGAAATGTGGTCACCTTTTGTAATGGTGTTGTAGTGAGGTAGGTATGCATGTGATAAATGAGAAGGATTTGACATTTGCATGCCATCTGAAAAAGTAATAAATCTCGTGGGTCAAAAAACGCCACTACAAGTGACATTTAAGCCCAAAACGCCACTAGCATTGGAGTTTATGTGGAATCTTGTGAAAGGTGGTAAAAAACGTCACTACAAGTGGAGGTGGTGTACTTTTGGTCAAAAACGCCACTACTAGTGGAGTTAAAGGACACCCATTGAATTTTTTTTTCATTCTGACTCTGACATCCCTATGTTGGTTTTTCTCTCCACTCTAAAACGCCACTACAAGCGGAGTTAGACCCATTTGTGAAAAAAAATTTTCAACCCCCATTGAAACCATTTTTTTAAATATAAACATATTTTTAAAAAAATTCTTAAAATTGCAATATTATACATATAAAAACACTCATTTTCATTGTATGATTTTTTTTTTAATAATGTCGAATATAAAAGTTAATATCATATCTAAAAAGTTAGGAAAGATGATAAAAATGTAACAACTTTGGCCAACCTTACATCAGTCATAAAGATGATCGTCTTCTAATATCAATGCATTTTGCGTATTGATTTTGATTGAGTGAAAACCCTACAGTTAAGTATGCTTAAATAAAAGTATGATGTCCTTGGAATGTTTTTCGCTTGCCAGATAAAAGAAAATATGTTAGTCCCAAGTGCCATAATGTACAGTATTGACGGTAATGAAGCCGGATGTTACATAAAAAATCAACAAATTTATCATGACAAAAATATAATTCACTGACCTTTTTTTTTACATTATATTTTCAACTATTAATTGTAAATATGATGGCTTATAATTCTTTTACACTATTTTTTTAATTAAATATACCTTTTAATAAGTTAACTCTATATCCATATAAGGATCAAATAGGAAAAAAAAAAGAAAAAAGGAATGTGATATATGAGTTAAAGTAAAAGAGTCTTAAAAAAACACACACCTTTCTTTATAAATATAGTACAAATATATATTAGAGAAGAACATGATATAAATAAGATAATATACAATGTTTTTTAAATATAAAAATGCATATACAAAAAAAAAGCACAAAAAAATATTTAAAAAAATGGCACAAGATAATATAGTTTATAAGAATATAGTGTAATTAACTTGTATAATTTTGAGTTTTTAAGGAAAAACATATATACCGCTATAATCAAATTAAATAAAAAAGACACCTGCTCTAAAAAGGTTAAAAAATATAGGAACTTGATGAAAGCAAATATATATACAGGGGATGTAATTTTTTATAACCCTCATCTTTTGCTACAATTACATAACTCTCATCCAATGGTTACTTTAAAAAGGTAAGTGTATAGGATCGTGTCACGAGTCAAGTTCTTTGTTTTTAGTATGAAGGACATTTAGGACATTTGTCATTTATGTAAAGTTTAGCCCCTTGTTTTTTAAACATTCATAACTTTTTTATACTATATTATTTTTTTAAAAAAATTGCACCATTATACTTGTCTCATTTTTCTCTTTAATTTCGTTATAGTTTCGACTAATTTTTTTTAATATTTTTTAAATGTCATGTATTTACATCATTGTAACGAGCTTAACGATAGCAAATTAATTAGAAATTTTTTCTAACATTGGTAAATTACAGTAATGTAACACAAAATGAAGTAATGTAACACAAAATGAAGTAATTTACAATGACATAATTAACGGTGACGTAACACATTATTTACAGTGATGTAATTTTCTCTTTAATTCTCGTTATAATGTTGACTAGTTTTTTTAATTTTTTTTTCTCATTGTCCATTATTAACATCGATATAACGAGCATAAATATAACACATTATTTTGAATTTTTTTCTAACAATGATAAATTACAGTGATGTAATATAACACATTATTTTATTTTTTCTATAACAATGATAATTACAATGATAAATTACAGTGATGTAATATAACACATTATTTTGATTTTTTTTCTCTAACAATGATAATTATAGTGATGCAATTTATCATTGTTCGAAAAAAATTCAAACTAATTTGTTGTATTTAGGCTCGTTACAAATTAAGGATGATTAACCGAAAAAACAGAACCGGAACCAAATTAACCGAAAAAACCGAACCGGAACCAAATTAACCGAAAAAAACCGAAACCGAATTTTACGTCATTGTAAATTACATCACGATAAATTACATCAATGTAAATTACATCACTGTAATTTATCATTTTTAAAAAATTTTCAAATAAATTTGTTATATTTAAGCTCGTTACAATGATGTAAATATAGGGCATCTAAAAAAGTAAAAAAAATAGTCGAGACTATAACGGAATTAAAGAGAAAAATGAGACGAATATAATGGTGCACTTTTTTTTTTTTAAAATAATATATTATAAAAAAGTTATTAATGTTTAAAAAAAGGGGGGAAACTTGTAAAGGTAAAATGACTATGATGCCAATTTTAATATTTTAATGAAAAGCTTATGTGTAAGTTTATAATTGGTTAAAATGAGTTATGTAGTTTTAATAAAAGATGAGGGTTATAAAAAATTCATCCCCTATATATATATATATATATATATATATATATATATATATATATATATATGGTGAGGTTATAGTAAACATGTTTAAATTGGTGATAAGTGTGAGAAAGATTGCAAACGTAATCTACCTATATCAATAAATAAAGGTTTTAGTGCCACACAACATGTTTTTAGAGTTTTTCAACCTTTATTTCTCTTCTCTCTTTTATTAAATATCTAATATTAAACATAGTTTTAATCCATTTTTAAAATAAAAAAAATTAATACATTAAAATATATTAATATTTAAGACACACTATAAAAAAATTATTATACATTATAGAATTTTCAAAAGCAATGATTTGAAACACAATGTTTAAAGAAAAACAAATTAAAAAAATATTTAGTGTTTAAAGAAATAATATTATTATTTTAATACTTGAAATATTAAATTATGCGAAATTGTAATTGTATTTATATTAAAAATCATGTTTTTTTTTCTAAATTTTCATTGATAATTATTTGTTATATTTTTATGTGTAATCCGTGTGAAACATGGGATACTAAACTAGTAATAAATAAATTAATATTATTATAAATATCTGCTTGAGACGTATGAAATTCATGGAAGAAATTTGGGCTATGTTTTTTTTGAACAGCAAATTTTTTAACTTTTTGTCCACTATAGGACTAGAACTCTCAATCTATTTCAGGGAGGACATCTTAACCACACCTTGATACCATTGGGACAAATGCCCTTTTGGTAAATTTGGGCTATGTATAATATAAAATTGAGACTTGCATGATTGGCATTAAAGAAAATACGTTCATTTATTTCAATCATGTTTTCTTTTTGAGACGTAAGAGACCACGACTCTTCGTTAATCGGTTCCAACTTCCAAGTGTCAACAAGGTATCACGTAAGTTAAAATTCCAACAAATTTATGTAGGAAAGGAATATAATACAGAATTGTAATAAAAATAAGAGTTATGGATAATTGGTTTATATAAATCCTTCCTGGTTGAGACCACAGGTCAAAATAAGATTTCCAGAAATTGACAAAGTAATATTTCCATTTATTCATCAAAAGAAACGTCCCTTTTGAAGCAAGAATTGATTTTCCTTGATACCTAACATAATGCATGAAAGAATCTTTGAATAACCATAAATTCGCTTGCATAAATGGTTTATGTGGTGGTTTTATCAGATTGCAGATTTGTCCTCAAACTTTAAAAATTGCAACTTTAGTCCAAACATTTAACGTTAATTGCATAAATGGTCCCTATGATTTGATCAGATTGCAGATTTGGTCCCAAAATTTTAAAAATTGCAAATTTAATCCAACTATTTAAAGTTAATTGTGGAAATGATCCATGTGGTATGAACAAATTGCAGATTTAGTCTCCGAACTTTATAAATTGCAAATATAGAATATAAATAATTCACAAATCCAAATTAAATATTTAAACTTTATTAAAATACTTTAAACATTTTTAAAATAATTTAAACATTATTTAAAAAATTTGTTTAATCTATGAAAGTTATATAAAATAGTTGTATTAATATTCATTAATTCAAAAAATAGCAAAAACTATTGATTAATAAACATTAGATATACAAGATTTTTGAATTCACAAGTTATTTAAACATATTATCTTGTATATTTAATGTTTATTATTCATTGCTTTTTGCTATTTTTTTAATAAATGAATATGAATACAACTATTTTAATTAAATTCAATAGATAATACAAATTATTTTAAGAATATTTAAATTAATTTAATATTTTTTTGATATTTGATTTGGATTTGTGAATTATGTTTATTCTAAATTTGCCATTTTTGAAGTTTAGGAACCAAATCTGCAATATGATCAAATTACAGGGACCATTTATGCAATTAACTTTAAATGTTTGGACTAAATTTGCAATTTTTAAAGTTTGGGGACCAAATCTGCAATGTGATCAAACCATAGGGACCATTTATGCAATTAATTTTAAATGTTTGGACTAAATTTGCAACTTTTAAAGTTTGGGGACCAAATCTGCAACATGGTCAAACCACAGGGACCATTTTTTGCAATTTACTCTAAAAATAACAATAATAATAAAAAAATAATTTTATCTTATCTTACTATTATAATAAACAAAAATATTTTTGCCACATGTCACATTTTTAGATTAGTAAAGCCACATGTCACATTTTTATGGTCCCGTTTAATTCTCTCACATTAAATAATTTCCTAATTATCTATCCAATTAACTAATTATAATCCTAATGATATCATATACTTTTAAATATTAAAAATAGTTTTTAAATAATATAAAAATCAAAAAAAATTTTCATTAAAGAACGTACTTGAAAAAGTTCTAAAATATGAAAGTTTTCTAAAAATCAAATTTTTTGAATGACAAAAAAATTTTAAATCATTATTTTTAGAATTTTCTTTTTCTAAAAGACAATTTTTCTCAAAAACAAATTTTTTAAAAGAATGAAATAGATTATAGAATAGAGATTTCAGATGACAACAATTTTGTAAACAAATGACGTTCTTAACAAGAAATGTCTAAAATTAAGTACTTTAAAAGCATAAAGTTATAAAAATGATAGTGAAAATTATACTTTTTACCCTCTATGTTTAATATATTTTCATATTATGACGTAATTAAAAAATTGTACCTTATCTTCTTATTTTGTGGAAAAAATTATACTTTTGATCATTTATATTTATTGATATTTCCAACAAATATTATAAACTACCATCTTAATTTTGCAACAAACAGTTTTTGACAAAAAAAACAATTAAAATTTTTGATGTTAGTTACTTTAAAAATTTCAATTGTTACAAATGAAGAAACTCGAGTACCATTCTTACTAAAAATTTTAATTATTGTTTTATTACTTAAAGTACTTATTAATACGATTAATCCTTTTATATTAAAATATTGTTTCATAATTTCTAAATTTTGTTATTACCGGTTTATATTTTATTTTAAATCCGTGTAATACGGGGTAATAATCTAATAATAATAATAAAGTGAAACAAAATGTTAATCACGAGTCTTGACCTTAATATTCCATGTTACACGTGTGGTTCTCAAATTGGCATAACATAAATACACACACACACTTTTCTTTTGGAGGTTAGGTATATAACTTTTCATCAAGATATATTATTCTTATGTGATTTTATTCGTTTTTTAATATTTTGTGTTGACAATTTTGTTTTCCACATCTTTTAGGACGTTGGGGATAATACACTACTTGTAAAAAGAATATATGATTTCACAACATTTAGAAATTGAAATAAGGGCTAATATAGCATTCTTATGCTAGTTAACACAATCGAAAACCAATACTTTTTATACATAAAAAATTATTTAAACTTATTTTTATGTGTTAAAGTAACTTATAAAAAATATTAAAAAAGTCATTAAACTAATTTTTATATATTAAATCCCTTCAATTTGTTTAAAATGCACTTACTAGTATACTTTTCTATGAATAATATCATGTTAATTAACTTTTAAATTGATCAAAATTTGATAAACTTGCATTCAACATTTTTGTAAAGCAATTTATATCATCTTATATTCAATTGCTCAAGAGTTAGCTAGTTAATGTTTTAAATTCATTTAAAAAAGTTTTCGCATTTTAAGTAGACGAGTTTCGAGCAAGTACGTGTACATGCCATTTTTAATGGCGTTATTGAATTAACCCTTTAACTAATTCATGATTAATAACACAAAAAGGAAATAGAAAAATTGATAATATTTTTGAATTTATTCCCTCCGGATGGACCTAGATATCCGTTTGATCAAATAGCCAGTGTGTATCACTTCATAAAAGAATAATTTTTTTTATCCTTAAACGATAAGTGAACAGATGCTATTACTCTTGTTACAAAGATGATTGATTCACATGTGCATTTGCATATATAGAATGCTCCTTGACCATTAAAGAATAAGAAATCAGGATTGATTCTATATAAATCAACCACCATCTATCTTATTATACAATTTAACTTTCAATATGCATTTTGTAGTCCATATATCTTATTAGATTAAGGGTAAAGTTTATCTTTGTCTCATCCTTCAGAGCATGCTGAATAATAAGATATTACTGGACATGTATATGTGTAATATGCGTTAATTTTGCATGATTGATATTAGTTTAAAGATCCAATAAAGATATTCACCAAATGTAAACTTGGACTTTGAGAATTTGAAAAAGCACATGAATACATGATAGTGTGATATCAATGGTGCACTCGTAATATAGATGCCGACATTATGGAGCATGGGGTTACCTCTCATCAACTAGCTTAGGCATGAGAAATACAATACAACTTTAAAAAATGTTTGGTTTTATTGATAGTATTAAGGAGTCGGTTAATGATGCAAGGAAAACACATAATACAAAATAAACGTTTAAATGAATGTTAGGTTTAATTACAGTTAAGACAACGTGAGTAACCAAAAGTCCTAATTGTGTTTCCAAAATTTTTTAATAAAATTTGCAAAAAAACGTAAATGAATATAAGATTTAACATAAATGAATATAAGATTAAACTTGATTTGAAGCTTTTGGAAACAACTTTGACTAGTTTTATACACATCCAACGTTACGTGGTTGGGTTATCGAAAATAATATTCATGGAGACTCTCTAATTACAATTAGGTAAGTTTCCTTTCCAAGGCTTAGTGGGTGCTTTGGTAATCAATGATGCGTTAACAGGGCCGGCTCAATGGGCCAATCAGCCCAATATTAGGCTTAGGGCCCCCAAAACATATAGGGCTTCCTATTTTTTAATGTTATTGGGCTTATTATACAAAAAAAATAGATTTTGGGCCTGAAAATACGTTGGGTGATTGGTTTTGGGCTTCTATACACGAAGCACGGGCCCAACGGGTGAGAAAAAAGAATTGGAGGCTTCTAATCCTCCATACACTGCGTGTTTGCGAAATCTAAAAAGGCCATGCCCGAAGTCATTACCTTTACCGCAAGGAGGGGATGCCGAAGGCAAGGTTAGTGGGCAAAGAGGTTGAGGATTCGAGGAGGGGCGTCGTTCTTCAGGGAGAGAGATATTGAGAAGAAAATTAGTAGAGAGGGGAACGAGGAGGCGCCTAGATGCCAATCACGCGGTTCGTCGATAGTTTGATTGGTGTATATATCTCAAAGAGTTGGAGATGTAAACGAATCAAACGATTAAACAAATCACAGATCAATCTTTCTCTCAAGTTCTCAAATCTGGAATAAGACGATCTAAGGCTCTCAAATTTGTGTTCGCAGCTCATTCTCACGGTATCAGGGCATCACCGTCACCGAGTGTCCTAGGACTGAGGCTCCTAGTCATTGTGCTCAATCTCAGGCTCTTGAATCTATGCTCACCCTCATGCTCTCAAATATGGTCCTTGGATGTTGATAGGTACTACTTTGATTTATTTGTGTCTGAATTTTGATTTTGATTAGGGGTTAATTTTGGTTGAATTGTGATTATGGTTACTGTCACATTGGTTGATTTAGGAATGTGATTAAATTTTGAATTTGATTGAATTTGATGTACTTATAACTAATCAAATAAGACTGCAAAAAGACTCATGGGGTAGCCGTGCGGGTTAGATTTTTTTTTTTTTTACAAAAGGGCCTCAATTTATCTTTTGCTTTGTTCCTTCACAAAGCTAGAGCCTGATCTGTGCGTCAATAATTCAAGATGCTTTTGCAAAAGTTTTTAGATCTATGTAGCAGGTGAATGTCAATGCAATAAAATAAAAAACTTACACAAAGTGTTTATCTCCACAACTTAACAAGTGAACCGGGGTTGTGTAATAAGTTTGAAGCTCGGTTTCGGCTTTAGCTCATTCGAAAAAAGCTCGGCTCAGATAAATCTCACTTGTAACCAATCGGGTTTCGGGATAATCGTCGGGTTGTCCCTAGAAAAATATTGACCCGCAACCCGTCTTGAATAATCTTTCGTGTTAGTCGGGTCATGGGTTATTCGGGTCGGGCCTTCAAGTTGATCGGTTTGACCCAGCTAACATTTTTTACCTGAATAAACCGACATTGTTAAGCTTATTCGGGTTCGGATGCGGGTTAGCACGGTTCGGGTATTTTTGACATCGCTAGGTCGGTTAGGGACCCAAAACCGAAATTTTTTTTTTGAACCCCCTTTGGTTAAATTTTTCGGTTTTTATATTTTTAAACCTTTTTGGGTTGGTTTTTGGCTTTTTGATATTTTTACTTAGGCCTAAAATTTTTAGGCTTATAAAAAAACAACCATAAATATTGTATTTGTACTAAAAATATATGACTACAAAACTACTCAACATTTAAAATTATATATAAAAAAATTTAAATTCACTAAAAATCATTTGTATTTATAAAAATCTTTAAAATTATATATAAAAATCTTTAAAATTTTTGAAAGGTAATACATACATACATGCACGCACGCACGCATACTCGTTTTTTCGGTTCTTATTTTAGGTAAAACCAAAGCCATGCATCACAAACTTTCGATTTTTTGGAAAATTTATACTAAACCGACGGTTGTATTTGGGTACAGTTATTTATGTTTATATTTTTTGGTTTTGGATTAGTTTTTTACTTTTTTGGTTTCATACACACTAACATTTAAGTGTAGTTAAAAAAATATTACCAAATAGGTGTGGTCGAAAGCTTATTTACCAAAATGAGTGTTTTATTATTTCATTACTTTTAAATTTGTTTAAAAGAAAAAAAATAATAAAAAAAACACTCATTTTATTATATAAGGTTTTAGCTACACCAATTTTAAAAAAAAAATTTCAACTACATCCTTTATGGAAAAAAAACTCGGTGGTTTGGTAGTCGTACTTTCATTCACATGTTTCTTTTAAGAGTTGGTGTCATTTGAATTTATCCTCTTACAAAAAAATAACCTGAGTTGACCCTTTTGAAATTGCCACATCTATGCACTTGTGATTGGTTTTTTAATGATTTGGTACGGTGATATTTAAACTATGTTTTCGAATTTACCGCTCTATGATGTACGTCCAAGTTCATCCTAGAAGGAACCCCTCAATTAAGTAAACTAACTAACCTTGATTTAGCAAATAGCATTACAATCGGCCTAGGCGGCCGCCTAGGTGCTAGGCGCCCATCTACTGTCTCAATTTTGGGCTAGGCGATGTAGGCGGCGCAAGGGGGCCTAAGCAGTTTTTTATTTATTTTTTGATTTTTTTGACTTTTTTCTGGTAAAAAATGGGCAAATTTCATGATTATTTAGACATTTTCACAACCAAAAATCCTTAATATATCTCTGAAACATAGAATCCAGCCAGTTAAGATCGAAATTCATCTCTAATTCTCTATACTTTGAAATCAGTGTTTAGGTTTACACTTTAAAGCAGTGTTTTGAAAACCGGACCGGCCGGTCGGACCGGGAACCGGTGGGTGGACCGGTCCGGTTAAGGGTCTTGAACCGTTTTTGGGTGAACCGGGCGGTCGGACCGGTGGTTGAACCGGTTTTTTGTATATATATATATATATATATATAATGTTTATAAAATCATCCGGTTCTTAAATCCGGTTTGACCGGTCCGACCTCTGACCAGTAATGAGACCGGTTCGACGTCCGGTTCGGTTATGAAAACATTGCTTTAAAGTACTTTATTTAGTATATTTAAGTTTATTTTTTATATTATTTGAAGTATTATATTAAATTATTGATATTAATGTGTGTGTATAATATATATTTATAAAGTTACATATAAAAATTTCAATCCGCCTAGCGCCGATTAATCCGTAGGCAGTACCTCCTCGCCGCCCGACTAGCGTCTAACTATGTAAATAGCACTCAATCTGAAGTCAAACCCAAAAACTCTCGTAAAAAAGACTAAGGAAGTAAGGAGTAACCATTGGCGAGCCCTTAGTTATGATCTTGTGATTAGCAAAAGAAAAAAATATCTTTCAAGTTTCAACTAACGCTTGACAATGAAATGCTATAAACCTAACAGCTGTCTTGGCTGCGATTCTTTGCATTTGGCAAGATCTTACACGTACCAGGTGGCCTAAAAAGCAAAATTCATTGAAAGGCTAAAAGTAAACATATCAACTATTTTAGAATTGACTAAACATCTCTAAAGTAAACAATAATAATAATAATAATAATAATAATAATAATAATAATAATAATAATAATAATAATATCTTGAATTAAAATGGTTGATTTGAGTAACAATTATTATATTTTAAGTTAAAATGAGAAACATTTTAACATAATTGGGTTGAGATGATAATATCCTCAAACAACTTGAGTTAAGCTAGGTAATCTGAAAATTATATGAAAAAAATGAATTTAAACGTGCAAGAATAGTTAATAACATATTTAATTAGAAATCTAATACAAATTATTCAAACATACCATTTATTTACTTATAATTCATTTAACTTGACTAAATTAATATTTTTTTAAAAATGACTCATTTAAACCTAAATTTCTTTTCTCTTAAATTAGAGACCTACACAATCCGGACTTAAATTTATTCTAACTTATTACCCAATCTGTTTATTTTGTTAGGTTTGATGAGAGGTGTACATTACATCAAAACTAGCATGACCTAGCATGGGTTGAGGACTGTCAAGTGTCAACTGTGGCACAAACACCTCGATCCATGCCTTCTTGCTCCTCGAACTAAAAGGAAAAACAGATATCCTATTCTTAATATAGTAAAAAAAAAATACTAAAAATATTATCAACAAAAAATAAATAAAAATACTAAAAATATTAAATTCACGTTTTATGTGCAAACTAGGTAAAGTCTAGGTTAGTACAGCCCGTGAATTACACGAGTTGAATAAAAAAATGATAACTAGTTATCTATTAAAATTTAAACGTTATAAGATGATATTTAAATACATGTGAATAAAAAAAATGATGTATGTCCTTATAAACTTTTATTTGTTAGAATAGATAGATTAAAATACATTAACACCACGAGAGTGCTACTAATTCGCCACATCTAACATGTACGCAAGCCGATCGATGCATAATCACATTTTAATACTCTTTTTTCCAAAAATTTTAGAACAATCTAAGAAAAGAATACTAAAATTTTGATTTATGGGACCGATTTCATTCCGTTTTTCGTATACGCACACACCTTATTGAATAAAATATGGCAGTGAGGAGATGATTAGCGAGGCAACTAAGCATGTTAAAATGAGCGAGTTGTGTTGTGTCGTTAAAAATATGTTATCTTTCAATTTTATAATCTTTTATTTTTTATATACTTGTAGTTTTTTTTTATTTGTTTGTTTTTTGAGTTTAATTGTTGTTGGGCTTGTCAAATGAGATTGTATGTTGCTTATGAGCTGAAGACTTAGTTGATGGTAGCTGGATACCATATATGAGAAGCTAGATGTATGGAATTGAGATGCATAAAATAAAAACAAGGTTTTCTTCTTTTTTTTTTATTTAGACGAGTTATGTGTTATTTTTGTCATCTCGTCTAGGGTTTTGTTGTATTACATTGATGATATCAGCCTTGTTAGTTTGTATTCGTCTTGTTTGAGAAGTCAATGTAGTTGTTGTTTTGCTCTTATCGATTCTAGGGTTTGAGTTGATGTTCGTAGATCGAGTTGTAATAGACTAGGATTAGTTGAATCGGTATTCATTGAGTTCTTGGTTAGTAATCACAGATTCTAAGTTGTTTCGATATCAGTGTCTTGACAGTTGGGTTGAGTAACAAGTTAAAATATCTTTGAATCATGATAGATGCGGGTCAAGACAATAATTGTTACAATAATTGTTTATTTAAAACAATTAATTTCTTTTACTTTTTGTTAAGGTGGTCACCCGTTGAGGAACAATAGAGATTAATAAGAGGGTACAAACACGCTCAAATAATCATCCAAAAAGTAAAAGTAACTCTTATATTTTTTTTCGACAATAATATATAGAATTAATTAAAAGGATAAAATACTAGTTACCTTAAAAACTAGGCATGTAAACGATCATTAACTGTTCAGCAGGAAATTCGTTTATGTTCGTTTATATAATAAATGAACGAAAACAAACATAAAATTTTTGTTCGTTTCATTAAATGAAAGAATATGAACACACCTAGTGTTCTTTAATTATATTCATGAACTGTTCGGTTATGTTCGTTAGTTAATGTTCGTTAACTATCTAATGCTAGTTAATGTTCGGTTAATTATCTAAGTTATGGATGATATGTATTTACATTTAGGAGACTTGTCGTCTGCGTTCGTTTATGCTTGTTCCATTGCATTCGTTTATACTTGTTTAATTGTGTTTGTTTATGTTTGTTCAATAGTAATAGTGTTTGTTGAAGCTTGTTCAATAGTGTTCATTAATGTTCAATTATGTTTGTTCGTTTATTTTGGTTCGTTTGTGTTCATTCATGTTTATGAACAATTCATTTAACAATCTAACGAACGAACACAAACATATTCATTTTCTTAATAAACGAACACGAACACGAAATTCATGTTCGTTAATGTGTTCATGTTCGTGTTCGGTTAAATTTAAATGAATGAAGACGAACATAGATGTCTTCGTGTTCGTTTGGTTCATTTACTGGCATATTAAAAACTTAAATCTATGTAGATTTATTGGACCATACCTGTTCAAATAAGTGGGCTAAACATGGCGATTTCTGGAGATGAAAAAATATTCTAAAACGAAGCTGGGTGCGGTGAGATCGAAGCGGGAGTTGAACACTTGAACGCTTGTAATACGTAAACCAGGTGAGATTACTTTGGAGGGACAAACACATTCTGATAATCATTCAAAAAATTGAAAACTATCTAATTCAAAGCTTGAACCTTCAATCTTTTTATTATACCAAAATGTCGAAAGGGACAGTTAAATAATAAACTTGCTAGTTAAAATTTATTACACTTTAACAAGCCATATTTAACTTTCAGTTAGCTATAAACGAATTGAATGTTCATAAACAGTTCGTGAACTATTCAGTAGAAAGTTCGCTTATGTTCGCTCGTTTAATAACTGAATGAACATGAGAGTTCGGCAATATATTTGTTTATGCTCATTATTATGTTTTTTTTAAATGTGTTATATTTTCTTAAAGTTTTTATTTTTAGTTTAATAGCTTAATATTTAAACTAAAAATACAGTAATTTAGAATTAGTATCATGTTAGAAGCACATTAACCTAAATCCTTTTTCGTTTTCTTTTACAAAGCTTTAAGAGGAAGCAGAAGTGATAGGAACCAGGCAGAAAAACCAGATAGAACTGGTTGGGTATGGACAATATATTCTTTAATATATTAAGCATAAAATTAATTTTATTATTTATATTAAAAATGGTACAGCATTTTTTGTTCTATCTTAAGTATCCTCACATCATTCATAGAAAATATATGTAGCAGTTACTAGCAGAAGCTTTGTTCATCATCCGGTTAACAAACTTGTTGGAAAATTTGATAAATTTGATTAATTATCAAATTTAATTTGAATTAAAATCAAGACTTTTCAAATTACTCAAGACTTTTCATATTTCATGTGTTGATTATATGTATTAATTCAAGACTTTTGGTATTTCATGTGTTGATTATATGTATTAATTCAAGACTTTTGGAATCCTAATCTTGTAGTATAAATACAAGACAATTGGTGTCTTGTTGGTTGGTTGAAAATAATACTACATAAAATCCCACACAAACTTTGAAGATTTTCCAACTTTCTCAACTCTTCAAGTTCTTGTTCAAGACATATTTTTCAGGTGCTAGGTTAATCCCGGCAGTACACAAACTGTTTCGGTTGTTGTACCCTGGGAGACAGATGCGTTCGTTTTGAGAAGAGGCGCGAAATCTGTTTTAAGGGAAGCGTATTGAATACGTGCCTCAACCATAATCATCAACATGTTTATTCTATGCCAATGAAGAATAGGTGAAAGACATAAGCGTATTGAAGTATTTGTTACCAGCTCGCCAAGATGCTTGATTGAAGACTCGCTATTTGGAGTACCCATCGAAGACATGGATCAAAACAAGTTTGTTATATAAATTAGTAATTTATATTCTATTATTTTAGTCTTGTAACCGGTATTGTACTAGATTATTTCTTACGAATAACGAGAGTCTCGTTATTATTTATATTTTATTTTGAGTTATAATAAAAATGTGAACCCATCTCCTACAAAACTTAAATTATCGATTATGCTGTAGAAGCTCTTTATAGGCCTAATTAGTTGAATGTGTCTCTAATTCTTGAATTGGTTCTGGCAATTGGGATTATTTTAAACTATGAACATGAGTGATGCATTTTAATGTGTAAACTGTAAAGTAAAAAATATCTACCGGTTAAACGGTCCAGATCGTATCCCAAAATGATCCAAGGGCTGAGGTATGATGGTCACGAAAATATGCGTCAATACACATAACGTAACATAACATAACATAACATAACATAACCTTCTGCCTATTTTATTTGCTAATGACATCTTGTTTTGAGATGATATAATTTTTTTGATTTGTTAAATCTCATTTCATTTCTCGACATCAATGAAGCCTAAAATACAATGTATTAAACCCAAATTAAGACAATCCTTTGAGAGTTAAAGATAGCTAGATTTTACTCCTGATGCAAGAAAATGTGGTGTGACCGCCACTTGGCCCACTAACGATCAGTAAGCCCATATCTGGCAAGCCCATAACCCAACCAAGCTGCAAATAAAAGGAGCAACAGGCCCAAGAAGTTACCAAACCATTAATCCATTAAAGGAAATTTGCATTGAAGTGAATGACATTAGCCTATCGGCCCTATCCCATTAGACTATTAGAGACCACCAGAATTAGCAAACATAATTTAAGTTACCAAACCATTAATACAAAGGTGAGTGGAACAAAAAGAGCTTCTGAAAATTTCCTAATTAGCAAACATAATTTAAGTCACTATTGCGAGCACAATCACATGAAGCCTGAGTGTTGCTGCTACTATTTGATTCTCAATAATATAAAAAATACACAAAATTAAATTTTTAAATATTCTCTGTTCAAAATACTTAAAAAACATCTACCATGGTTCCAATTTTGTAGGTGGAAGCGAATTCTGAAGCATTTAAGTATATTCCGATGAGTATGTATTGATGATGGTACCAACTTTGTAAGCTCTAAGCTCCAAGAAAGTGACGTAGTAGTTAAGGTGAAGCAGAAACAACCTAGAATTATCAAGTTTAATTCTCACTTAGACAATGCTTATATAAATCATTCAAAAAGAAACATCTTAACGAGGCTTTAGATCCATCATTTTGATTAATATTATTATTTTTTTTTTTTTCAATTCATTGCATATTTCCACATATCATGTTTTTACATTTTTCTTCAGTAAACTTATTGTCTGCCACAAAAAAGCAAGGAAGAAAATAAAATGCGTTTGCCGGGAGTCGAACCCGGGTCTATTGCTTGGAAGGCAATTATCCTAACCGTTGGACTACAAACGCGACATGTTAGCTTTGCTACAAAATATATAATAACTACAATTAATATTTAAAATGTTTCAAGTAACGTGATGATCGTTTTTAAACACACGGTGACATTTTGCTTCAACTATTATCATTTCTATATAGACACACAGATACATGTATATGATAGTAGTAAGTGAAGTAAACTCGAAGTATATAAAGCATTTTAAATGAACTTGATGGGTTTACTTTATGTATACATGTTTGTCCTTTAACTCATAAAAATATACATGTCTGAGTTTAATTCACTCGATTTCTAATTGATTGTAACCTGTAAAACAGTAAACTCGAACGTATATAAAGCATTTTAAATGAACTCGATGGGTTTACTTTATGTATATATGTTTGTCCTTTAACTCATAAGAATATACATATGTCTGAGTTTAATTCACTCGATTTCTAATTGATTGTAACCTGTAAAACAAAACTTGGATTAAAAATTTTAAGGTAGGGTCTTATAGTTATTTGTAACTTGTGACCCTGAAAAAAAGAAACTATATATGGCTTGTTAATTATCAACATCAACACACAATAATATAATATAACGAAACTATAATATTAATTATAATTTTAATATTTACACAAAATATTTGAGAGATACGAGACAAAAAATATATTTTGAAATATTGGGCCCGGTTAGCTATTCTACGTGTATGTCCGGTACTAGATCGTTCAAAATAGGACGTTTCAAAAAACACCTTAGCCAATATTGAGTCCTGTTCGTTTATGAAAAGATTGGTTTTGGGATAGTTAATTTTAATGTGTTAATTATTCAAAATTATAAAAAAAATTAAAAGGTTTTCACTCTAACCCATCTTTAACTCAATTTGATTTAACTCTACTAAATACACGTTTTAACTATCTTGTCCACAACCATAATTAAGATTTGTGTACTTCTAGACTTTAAAAATATTTTGTTCATGACTTTTATGGTTGTAAGGTTGTAGGTTAAGTATGTACGATGATCATCATACATTATACTTCATCAAAACTTATATAGTTTAGTGATCCAACTCATTTGATAAGAACTATAAACCTCCAAACTCTTGAAAATGATTATACTATGAAGTAAAAACTAGAAATAAATAGTATAAATTGAAACTATACACATTTAGGTACCAAGTGTTGCTTTTTTTTTTTTTCACCACAAGCATATAGGTTTGTGATTTCCTTCCTGTTCTCCGTTCTTTGAAACCTTTTAATCTTGCTGTGTAGTCTTTGAAATTATTTTTTTGAGGACTCTTACGAAACAATCTTTTTACCACATTGGGGTAGAGATAGGTATGTGTTCATCTCTCCCTCCCCAGACCTCACAAAGTGGGATTACATTGGGTACGTGTTGTTGTTATGTAGTCTTTGAAAGACATGGTATCAAGATCTTCAAAACAATTGATATCACTTGATCGTATCCGTGAACTATTTTGTTGAAAAGAAGCCAACAACACTTTGATTAATAACCCAAAATATTACACTCTTTGAATGTAATCAACTGTCTTTTTTTCTTTACACTCATACATCCACGTGTCTATATATAATGCTCAACAACATGGAGTTCAACTAGAAATTCATATACTTAATGAGAAAGAAAATTTAAAAATAAAACTATAATTATACTTGTTCAATATCTCAATTAAATCCACCAAACAAGAATGTCTTTCAGAATCCTGCACATATTGTAATCATACATAACTAGTAACAGTGTACCTGACTATGATACATATACAAAACCTCATTATTATAGTACAACTAAATTAACCAGAAAACGAAGCCTGAACCTTTATCCTTTGTAGTTTTGTTTGAAATAATGAAAAATCCAGCGGTTTGCTCTTGAAGAATGTAAAAGAGAGAACCAAATATGCATATCATGAGTTTTGATTATGATAGGTTTTTATCACATGTCAAAACTCTATAACTTGCGTGTGGACCCTCAGCCGTGTAACGTATTGCTACACGCCACCCAATCGCCTTCCCTATTTCTTCAAGTTCATCCATTACTGAAACTGAATCACGGATGTATACACGACCCCCAGGTCTCAAAATTCTGTCCATCTCAATCATTATGCTTGTAATGTTGCATCTAAGAATGTAATGAAAAGATATTTTTTTCAGAATTATCATATGACCATCAAAATTTAATTAAATGTTATTTATATTCAAAAAAATTATACGACTTACCTTTTTTGCTCAATAGAAAACAGACCAGCGGCATGCAAGAGATCATAGGTTCTTGGGTATGTATCGAATGGCTCGCACCTGTGATTTTTGAGTGATCAAGATGGGCCCGTACATAAATATGATAATAATTTTCATTAAAGAATCTAACAAAATAAATCCCAGACCCCACTTTAAGTGGGATTTTTACTGGGTACGCTTGTTGTAATCTAACAAAATAAATATTATGTTATATACCAATCATGCATAACTCCTAGAAGTCCACGATCATAGATGACGGGCAAGGTGTTTGGACCACTAATAGGAACAACATTCATAACCCAACAATCTAGTTGATTGCTAATTAAGGCTGCTGCAAAACTGCCAAATTAAAAAGAAAAAAAATATTGGTATTAACGTGGTGTTATACTTATGATGAGTATGTTACACAAAATTCCTAGTAACAGAAAGTAATGATAAAAATACCCTCCATATCCAGCTCTCATGTCCATCACATTTCTAAGCTTGAAAGTGCCCCATCGTAGAACTCGTACGTAGCTTTCTATTATTTCATTCCAGTATTTAGATTCTGCTTTAAACAGATCATTTCTTGATGCATATGCATCAAGTTTTATGCTTTGCAGCCTCTGAGGTGGATCATTCAGTCGCTCGGGCCATTTTGTTAAATTTGCTCCAGATCCATCATTAGGCAGTCGAGAGATACATGGCTTCAAATCAACATACCTGTTTGAAAATACTTGATATTGTTAATTTTGATTTCTATCAAGAAAAACATAATATATATGTATGTGTATGTGATTAGTGAGTGATATACAATCAAATAAGAAGGCATGGAATAGTAAAAAGGTCAAGGAAACTTTAAAAAAAAATATTTTCTTTATTTCTTTTATCTGTTCAACGTTCAAATTCTTTTGTCACTGTGTGACCTTGTGTTTTCAAGAAAAAACTTGAAAAAAATTACCAAAGTTCTCATGACAGCAAGCCTTTATTTTTGAACCCTTCACTACATATATTGACTGAGAATGATCGAAAGTAATATACCAAACGTCATCTGGGTCATCTTTCTCATCACACAATGGTGGTAGTGTCCCCGGCTCACGATTTAAATAGCAACTATTATTAAGGGGTTTCTGCCATATTGCAATATATCCCTCTTTCTTCACAAGATTCCAGCAAAGACGAGTTGTTAGGTTAATCATCTCTGAAAGAGAAAATGAAACTTACATTAAAGAGACACTAAAATATTTTTCAATGCATGTGTTTCCAAAAACTATTAAACAAAAACTTGTTACCTTCCCATTGTTCTTCCAGAATTGGTTCATGCTTATAAACAGGTTGTGCTGCCCAAGCGAAGTACCCTTCAGCTCTTAGCAATCTGTTGACCTCAAGTAGCAAAATCCCATCTTCATCATGAAACATGTAAAAAGATTGAAAGAAACTTAAGATTGTGCCCAAATACACATTAGAAGCAGTGACATAACATCATATGTGACTTACCATCACGAGTCCAGTTGACTCTACATCTAGAGCAATGAATTAAGTCAAAAGCCTGGCTCGGGTACAAAAGTCGCCTTGTTGCAAATGCTGCCACCATTGCTGGCACGCCACGTTCTAATGCAAACTGGATCTGGTTCTCATGTACGTCTTTTGGAGCCACAGACATAGTGAGTACATTTCTTGAAAACAAATAAGCACCAAAACTTGCCACACCACATCCAACATCCAATGCAACCCGCGTATGATTTCCAAATGCAATCTTAGGAATCATCTTCCAAAACAAATCAAATAGACTTTTAAATTTAATAAACAGTAACACACGTTCATGAAACAATAAGCAAAATTGCAGATGTTCCTTTAAGAATATACCTGTGAAATCTGATCCAAATACTGATCAGCCCCATGAATGAACTGCGTACCTCCTCCTGGAAACTTAAATTTATCCTTGTCTACAGTAATCCAATTTTGACCACCCTTGTATTCCGCAAGCTGTGCATGTGGAACATTACTGTACCACACCTGTACTCAAGTCCAAAACATACTATCATAAACACAAAACATTAACCAAAATGTTGTATGAATCAGAATTTTTAAACTGTCAATTGCAATATTCAAAGCTTCAATCTATTGAGTTCCAACATTAACAAGTGCAGAAACAGAATGTGTGATATGAAAATCATAAAAATGAATACACATATCACCTCTTCACGACTAGTTGGCCAAGGAATAGGGGTTTTGTAACCCTTGGGCGGGGGTACCAAACAGTTCAATCCCTGATCTTTTTCAGGACAATGTCTCTCAAATTTTTCCCCTTTGTCTGTAGATTTCAACCCATTGATCGCCTGCTCGTTGTCCAAACACGGTATATACTCCCTCATACTCGCGGGACAAGTCTCAAAATTTAGAACACCAGACCTAACCCCTTGATTACCCTCCACCACTTTTGTTTCATTACTTTGCTTCTCCACCGCATTGGGATCATACTCCCCAACCTCAAACTCATCCCTCATCACGCCATTCTCATCCACTACCCCCAGTCTCTGCACCGCCGGCGGAGGAGGAGGCGGAGATGGTGGTGGTGGAGAAAGAACCTGCGACGGCGGAATTTCAGGTAAGGTTTGATCAGCTATTGTTTCTACTTCGTTTGTATCGTTGATTAGAGATTTGACATCGAAGGTTTTGTTAAAGTTTGGAGAAATCGAAACAGATGGGGTTTTCGCATTTGGGTCTGAATTGGAACTAAAAAAGATCAATTGCTGATAAGTATCGTCGGACCAATGTTTACCTAGATAGAAAAACGCCAACGCCACGAAAGCAAACCCGGCTGTTCTGACAAAAATTGGTGATTTTAAGGAACCAAATCCCTTCATCTTTGCAAGCATTTTAACCAGATCTGATTTTAATCTACATATATGTAGAGTAAAAGTTCAAAGATTTGTGTTTCACCATAATCAAGATTCAAGAGCTTCAACTGTGCCAGCTATTCAGTGAAGTGTTAAAGTCGGTTCTTGACGTATATTATATGTATAGATCTCTGTGCCAAGTGAATTGCCTTAAACGAAAGCTGAATGCATATATACCATGTGCCTCCGCAATCCTCTGTAGATCTGCTTGATTTCAAGAACACGAACAAGAACCGCTAATGAAATTATGAATCTGTTTTGTGCGTACGACCACATCAAAAAACGGTTTTCACCTGGGGTGATGAATGGGTCGGGTTGACACTTTGTGAGACAACCCAGCTTGAACCTGGAAAATTTACACCGATCAGAACTCGACAACCAGGTCAGGCCAACCAACCAAAACCCGTCTCAAATTTTTATGTGTTGATCCGAATTTGACCCGTTTGACCTAAAATATATATTTACATTTTATATTTTACTTTAAAATCACAAATCATAATCAAAATATATTATATAATAAAAAAACAGTAACCAAAACAAATCAGATTGTGTAAAATACATCAGTTTTAAAAATAAAATAAAAGGATTTTTCAATCAAAATATTTTATTTTTTATTTTTCAATCTTGTCTATAATTCATTTCATCTTTAACATTTTTATCATATTAAAAATAACATTTTGAATGATATGATTCATTTTTTGTTAGTAATCCTACAATCAAAATATAAATATATTAAAATTCCCAACATTAAATATCATGATAACATAATATATCTTTTTTTTTCTATATAATCGGGTCGACCCACCAACCAGATGGGTTGACCCGAACTGACTTATTTATATAATTAGGTTGGCAGGTTCGACTTGAAATGAACCCGAACCTGTTTAGCCAAAACCCTAACACAAAAAATTCATGTTAAGTTAGTGTCGTGTTCTCTAGTTGTGTCGAAAATTTACGCCCCAAAACTAGGGAAATGAACAATTAACCCTATAGTAGTTGACACTTCTATTTTTGTTTACCCTAAAAAAAATCCTAATTACCACACCTCATGTAGTCGTGTACATATGTCAGTTTAAACTAAAGCACGCAAAACCCTTGTGCTATTAACTTGCTTTTGTGTATTTGTGTGTTCAGGTTTATGTATTTGATATCATCAACAAAGGCATCAAAGCCACGACTCTTGATCAAGATCACACGAGACCACCATGGTTTAAACCATCCCCAATAATCGAGCCCCAAGCATAAGTTGTTGTATCACATTCTCAAATCAAATGCATCTGTTGGCAATCTTGTCGATCCATTTTGCTTGGTTGTTGATTGGTTATGTCACTATGTTTGTTCCGATCAACAATTACCGGTCGAATTAGATTTTATTTTTTTGGGGAAAATTGAAGTGAATCAGAAGAGACTGATTATCAAGACCAAAAACCAGTGCCAATCTTGTAGTCAGTTTTACTGTTAATAAGCGACATTAAACATAGCAACACACAAAATTTCAGATTTTATTGTTCACAATCCACGATTAATTTTTAAGATTGATTATTTGTCCATGATTTTTTTCGATTGAAGGACAGTTAATGTACAGTCTTTCAGGGATATAAATTTTGGTAGCCAAAGCTCTTAAATTAACAATCTAAATCTAATATACCCTTGCATGTGATTCCAAGCCCCTCTATATTTACTATTATGTCTTTTTTTTTTTACTTTTTATTAAGGGTCAAATTATTTGAACACCTCCTATGGATCAGTTGGACACCACCTAAGTTCATACGGGACGTATGATCCCATACGACCCGTATAGTTGTCAGATTTTGTCAGACTTTGTCAGGCTAATGTCTGGCGGTTGAAAGTACATACGGGTTGTATGGCCCTATACGGGCTATAAGACCAAAATCAAAACCAAATCAAGCAAAACAATTAATAGATTTATCGAATAAATTGAAAACAACACATTAGATGATTTTTGCAAGTACAACAGTTATATCGCAGAGAGACTGTATATTAACTTTTTGGGAATTGTGTACATGCGCAAATTTCTCTCTATACTTAAAAACTTGTGTCAGTCTGTCAGTTATATACTCTTTCATTATTTTATTTTATTTTTTATTTATAAAAAAGAAGCACTTGGGAACTGTGTACTAGCGTGTAAAAGTAAAACTTTTTTGTTGTCAGGCTAGTCATATCACATTATCACAAACTCACTCCTATTTTTCAACTTTTTTTTATTTGATGTAGAATGTATATGAACCGTATGACCCCATACGGGTCGTATGGGTGTATGTTAGAAATGTCATTTGATATGTCAGTTTTTGTCAGAAATAAAATATCCATACGACTCGTATAGGCCTATACGAGTCGTATGGATGGTATTTGTTAAACCAGCCTAACGTCTCCTTAACAAGTCCCTTTATTAATCAAATATTTTTCACACTTTTTAAGAAAATATCATTTTTTACATGATATATTTGGCATCGGCAGGAAATGCGGGATATGATAACTTTAGTTGCTCATGTGGAAGTTGAATTCAAATCTAGTGGGCTCAATTAGACGAAAATAATATATTGTTAAATTGGGCTGCAAATTTATGATTACTGGGCTGGAACATAAAGGAAAAAAATAGAAGCATCGATACTCGTAGCTAGAGTTGCAGTTTTTTTCGTCAAACCGGTCTGGGGTGAAACCGGTTTGAGAGAAAATGATGCCAAACCTATAGGAACTGGTTTAGGGGGGGTTGAAACTGGTTTGAAGGGGTTGAAACCGGTTTGGAGGGGTTGAAACCGGTTTGGAGGGGTTTGAACCGGTTCAGACCGGTTTGTAAACCGGTTTTAAAGGCAAAATCCCGAACCTATGCCAAACTGGCGGTTCGGACCGGTTTGGCAAGAACCGGTTTGAGATCCATTGATGACCGGTTTGTAAACCCAAGCTGGTTTTTTTGTTCGCCTCTACTCGTAGCCGGAGAAGTTACGATATTATTAAAGCGGCCTACAACTACAATAAAAGGGGGTTAGACGGTTTGAGGGGTGAGTGAGCGAGTCGGCAGTTTTTGGGTGCAGTCGCAAGAAAGCTGACCCATGGCTTCGAGTCTGAAATCAAAATCAAGGGATGTGGCGTGAGAACAGAAAACCAGCATGTTTTATATCATTCATTGGTGATAGATGAGGAGGTATTTTCTTGTAAATGTCATCTGGATAGGGATTTGATCATTATGTTGCAAGACTTTGATTAGCGTGTGTTTGTTTGCCAATTGAGTATTACACCGTTAGCTGGTGATGTAATTTCAACATACCCAGTGGCGGAGCTTGGAAAAAAGTTCGGAGGGGGCCGAAGGATTTTTAGGATGAAAACGGAGGGGGCCGAAGGATTTTTAGGATGAAAACGGAGGGGACCGAAGGATTTTTAGGAAGAAAACGAAGAGAACCGAAGGATTTTCGAACGAAATACTATTATACTGACATTTCTGAGCGAAAAAACAGGGGGGGCCGGGGCACCCCCGGGCCCTTCTAATCCTCCGCCAGTGAACATACCTTTGCTGATAATTGAATGCACATTATTCTTGCTTATCTGGTGCATGAATTCGTTTTGTAACATCAATATGCTAAAATGAATATGCGGGTTGTGTATCCAATTTTGATATGTTTAGGTATATTGCAAAAGATGGATTAACATAAACGCGGATTTAAACAAGCATTCAACATCTTAGACTTGGCAAAGATAAGTATACATTTTGTAATCTACATGCATCATATGACCCATGTGTATCTCAATAAGATTACTTATAAAGATTTTAGGTTCCAATGCATTGACGTTAAGATATTATCATGCATAATTAATTCATTGTCAGTGTTTAGTTTATTCTCGCAAGACTTACTCGCTTTGGCTGACTTATCATGTCGACACACACACATATCCAAATGGCAGTGGCGGATGCAGTATAAAGGGACTGTAGTCTCAACTCTCAAGACGATAGTGATTTTTCAGTTTATATGTACATTTACAAACAGTATTTTCAAGTGAAAGCATTTTTTTTGGACTAGTGACATCATTGATTATTCATGGGTATTGCCGCATGGATGGTCTCTCATTAGACTATCCACAGCAGTCACCCCACTGAAAATCCTTTCCTACCGAAATTTCCTGTTACATCATCACCACACTGAAAACCTTAAAACCCCACAGTGGTCACCCCACCGGAAAACCTTACCCATTGTGAGAGAAGAGAAAGGTGTGTGTGAGGGGGGGAGAGCGGGAGCCGTGGAGCTGCACCGGGCGGGGGCCGCTGGGGGCGGTGTTCCCGCTATTGGCCGCGGAAGGGGGCAGGGCCGCGGGGTGGGCGGGGTAACGGCTGCGGATGGCTTTAAGGTGTTTTCTATTCTAGAAATCATGAACATTAATCGCTGACATTGTACAATAAATTTCAATTAAGTAGTTGAGAATGTAGATGCAAATACTGTTATATTGATGACCAATAGAAAGTCAAAGTCAATGACACGGACTTGGGGCTTAAAGTCAACAAAGCAATTATAAACAACTCGGTATAAAACTCCAAATCGATATATTAATCCCATGGACATACCTTCTCTGAAATCAAACCAGCAACCAGTTTCTCTATCTTTTCAAACATGGCGGCCAAATGCTCCGTCGCTATCATGCTCGTAGGGGCGCTGATGCTAATGTGCGCTGGTTTGGCCTCCTCCGCCACTCGTTGCCCCGATTGTGGCTCCACTCAAGTTCCGTACCCTCTCAGCACCGGACCTGGTTGCGGCGACCAGTTATATAAGGTCCGATGCGATGGGGGTGCGGGTGCCCTGTTCTTCGATACACCCAACAGAACGTATCCGATCTCCTCCATCTCTCAGACCATCCAACGTTTCGTTATCCAACCACCGAGCTTCCTCGACAATAACAACACCTGCGTCACAACCGACCTTTCCACCGAGGGTCTGCAGCTGGACCCTAACTTACCGTTCAACATAACCAGCGGAAACACTATATTTTACCTTAATTGCTCCGAATCGCTTCTGAGGTCACCGTTAAACTGTACCTCCACGAGCCTTTGTCACACGTACATAAATAACTCGGCTGAAGCATCGTCTTGTGGCCGAGCCCCAATTTGCTGCACGTTTCGGCCGGGTGGGTCGGCAACGACGTACTCGATCCGGGTTAGGGACGGTGGGTGTCAGGCGTACAGGAGTTTCGTGAATCTGGATTATTCGTTGCCGGTGAGTAGGTGGCCTGCTCCTGGAGTGGAGATAGAGTGGGTGCCACCACCTGAGCCCTTATGTACCAACCAAACTGATTGCGATGCTACTTCTACTTGTGCGCCATCTGCCACCGTTGGTGTTAGCAGGTGTTTCTGTAACACCGGACTTCACTGGGATTATGTGGCCGGAACATGTGCTTTAGGTAATTTGTTCGACATAATTTTTTAACGTTGTTTGATTTCTTATTTAAAAAATATTAATTTACGTTTTATCATCCTTCTTTAATTTTTATTTTTCTTGTGCGTAATTTTATTTCACAGATGATACATGTGAGAACAGAGGAGATTGCAGCGACTCAAAGCGGACTGCACTTATTGCAGGTATGATCATAATTCATAACGTCTCGCTTTTCCTTTAAAATTGAATAATATCTTTGTAGGTCAAAGCCGTGTTTTTTCGGTCCAAATTAGACCAAAATTGAAAAAACTAACCATATTTAACCTATCCTCGTTTTATAATAAAAACAAATAAGTAGTCACGTTTTTAGCTAAAACAAAACAATCTATAATAATAAAAAAGTAATTAAAAAAAATATAATAATCAAGTAGATTAGTAATTTATTGAATAAATCTAACGTACAATGAACAATAGTTTATATAAAAATTTATATATTTAATTTATCAGTCTCTTTGTGAAATAAAAAATATGAACATCTAAAAGTTATAAATAATAATAAGTTCTTAATAATTATAAAATTATATTTAAGTTAGATACAATTAAAGTCTTCTTATAGTTTATTAAGTTTTGATAAATTAGTAAATTATTATAACTAGTGGTGAGGACCCGCGCGTTGCGGCGGGGTCTCATATACAGACGTGTAGCGTAAAACAAAGCATAAAATTAGTATGTTTGTGTGGTAAGAGTAATTTGATGTTTCGTTGTAGAGCTTTATTCTCATATGTTGTAACACGAACTTTATTTAAAATAAATGCAAAAGAATGGTCATAGAATTTTTTCAAAATTTCGGCATGACCTATTCTAAAATATTAAATTCCTTACGAAAATCAACCTGTTTAAACTCTTAATAAAGAACTACCAAAAGAATTAAAAGAACACGTTACAACCCATATATAAATGATATAACCAAGTTTACACATACGTTAAAATCCACATATATATAGATTAAGTAACACATAGATAAGGCTAGTTTAGAGTTTTGCTATCTTTGAAAGATGGCTACCTGCATCAAGAACTTTTATGTTACTTAAGTTTTGAAGTATAGTTATTTGAAAAGGAACGATCTTACACTTGTTATGATTCGTGGATGTTCATAAAAAAGAAGTATAAGTCTACTTGAGAGTTTTCCTATCTTTGAAAGATGGCTACCTGCATTAAGAAATTTTATGTTATTTAAGTTTTGAAGCATATTGATTTCAAAAACAACGGTCAATCTTTGTTATGATCCGTGGATGTTTCATAAAAAGAAGCATGATTTTTGTAATGGTTGTCAAAAAGGATCATAATTCTTCTAGTATGTTAGTTGCTCCTTCTTATGATCTGTGGCTGTTCATCAAAAAGTAGCATGATTTTTGTAAGGGTTGGCGAAAAGGATAAAAGATAATACTGTCGTTTGAATGTATACAAATGTTATGCAACTTTTGCATCATTGACTCTTTGGAAAGAAAAGCAACGTAAAGTACGTAGTTATAACATATAGCTCCAAATTGATAACATAGGTAGGTAATATTACCATGAAAACTCAAAGGTGGCTTACATAATCCATGTGTTGATGTAAATCAAACCCATAAGACCTTGATGTAAATCATGATTTAATTAAATAAAAAATAGAGTATAATCTCAAGGATATTAACATACATCAATAGTTTCTCCATATTCATCAACAGCAACGACCTCCCTACTCTTGAATTACCTCATATGATCTAGACTAATATTGCTGCAAAAAAAGTTAATCAATGAGAGCCATGTTAATTTTATAAAAGTCATATTTAAAGTCAACTACTAATTGGTTTCAACCTAACCATTGGTTTCAACATAAGAAAGTGGCGGCGCATACAACAAAGTTGAGGGGGTTTAAAATCTACAACATAACAACGAAAAAGGTAATGAACTTACCAAAACTTAACATCGAAGAGTCGAAGTTGATACAACAGTCATATACCGGTACCTGCAAACAAATCAGAGTGTCATCATAGACAAATAATTTCACTTCATGGTTAATCTGAAAACACAACAGGCCTAAGGAAGTTTTCATTTATATAATTAAACCATCTTCCAACGTACATAGTAAACATCTCTGCTCAAATTTCCTACAAAATTATAAACTTCTAATTTAATGAACCGAATCCTAAAAACCATTTTTTATACAAAAATCACTTTATTCTCTATAAGAATCAAACAAACACAAACCTAATGAATGATAGTTAGATAGATATTCACTTATCAGTTGACAAAGAACACTTGGAGTCTATCATCATCAAATTTTATTCTAAATATCATAAGTCATCAACAAATATACTAAAAACGTATTTAGAGTATTTAAATCATCAGTTCTAAATTATTGATTCAATTCGAATAACTATAGAATTTACATAAATAGAACATATCATGGAAAGAAGAAGGTAACCAAAACATGATCAAAGCGAATCAACCTTCAAAAACTATAACAAAAGAATGGGTTTACCTCATGTGGGTTCTTCTAATCTTGCAAAACGGTAACTCAATACATATCTTTGTTTTTGTAAACAAAAATAGCAATATTTATCAGTTAGGAAAACAATATACATTTGTGAAATAGCTCAGACATGTAAGAAGGGAACAAATAATGCATTCCGCCATGGGTGCAACAACGTTGCCTTGCCAAGATACGAAACATCAAACCTTTGCTCAACCATACTCTTACATGGACATTCATCATAGCAAAAAAATAATTAGAAACAACAAACAGGATAAAATCATCGACTGGTAAGCCTCATTTTTTCACTTGTTTAGATCACATAAACAGCGTACTTCTACAAATGAAACATATAGCAAGACACAAAATACATACAAAACCTGGGAAGAAGATGTAAACAGAGAACCATTAAGTAGGCTCCAGAACTTATCAAAGCTACCATCATCAAAGCAACCGAAGTGAGGCATGGGAGGGTTATCCTCTCCCTCAACCGACAACCCTGTAACACCATAGGCTATGGCCGTCGCAGCAACGGAAATGACCCATCGGAGGTTCACCCCCTACCTCACCTTCACCGTCGATCGATTTTGACCCTCCACCTAAAACCCTAGAGAGAGTCAGGTGGTGTGACCCGCGCTTCGCAGCGGCCCTTGAGTCATTTTTTAAGAAATGGTCTTTAACGTTTATATAAGGTCGTGTAGCATTTAAAAAAGAATACGAAAGTAACGATTTAATAAAATTTACAGTTTAACATTACCGTGTCGGTGATAAAATTAGACATGTTGCAACATTAGAGAACTCAGAAAATATTATACTTTAAAAGTTAGATAAATTGCATTTAACTCTTAAAAGTTTAAATTTTTTCAAAGTATGTAATTTATTTGTTTTTGGGTAATGAAAGTTAATTAATTCACTCCTATAACTTGGAAGTATGAAGATTTCAAACTTTTGAATAATTTAGATTGGATTGGTAAAATCTCAATCAACCCGGGCTTAAACATGATTAAACTCAAGCTTTAAAACATGAACAATGTCACAAATCGTTTAGCATGGGAAACTGGAAGAGTTTTCTTTTAGTTTGAGGGATTCAGGTATCATTTTGGATCATAAAAAGTGGACTTTCCACTGCAGTTAATCCATGTTAAAAGGATAAAGAAGGAAGCTAGGCAAAATATTTGCATACCAAAAAAGTTGTGGAAGTAATGGTCGGCCTTCCAACCGTTTTCACCAGGACTTCGATCAATAATCAATCAATAAGACACTGTAGCAGAAAATATCTTGTCATCACTACTCCCTTAGGGTGTTACCATTATCCAAGTAAATGTACTCAGGTGGCCGCTTATTTGCACTTCCAGCATGCAACTCAAACTGATTAGGAGTGACAACCTGAATTCACCAATATTACTAAACAAAATCCAAACAATCATCTCATGAAAAACCAAATAATACTAAATGTAACACACTCACCTCCTTCCCACCACATGTTTCACAGAAACACAAAATCCCACATCCTTTTATCACTCCAGGAAGACCCTTCTCTACATGTTTCACCTAATCAACAGTTTACATAGGAAGCCACAATGATGCATCAACAAAACACTAAAATCATAATAATACATACTTTATTGCAGTTCAAAGATTTGAATATATACCTTTGAGCCACGAACATACCTAACAGGTGATCCCTCCAGCAAACCGGTTTCAAGTAGCTCCTTCAATTTCGTTGGAAATTTCTTCAGCACAATCTTCTTGGACATTTTGATTTCCAATTTCTTTTCGTCTACGCCATTGGAGGAAGTATCAACAGGGCTAATTACATTCCCATCCTTACCTGCAATTTTATCATCCTCGTTGTCATTTACCTCCGGTTTCAAATCAGAACTGATTCCGGTACATTTTACCGATTCATCCATTGCCTCCGATTTCACTTCGCTCATTTGTTCAACCACCGTTCGACCGGGATCAACAACATCGCTTTTAGATTATTCCTCATCGGCATTCGAAATCGATTCCACCGCTACTTTCTCTGAACAAACCTCGAATTTCTCCTCATTTCCGTCACCTAGATCGGCACTTTTCGATTTTTTGTTAACCGGCGCAGGCTCCGGTGACATCTGCGGCCTCCGCGCTCTCGTCCGGCCACACAATCCATAATTCTCCGAATGAGATTTCATCGCAAACGCAAATTCGCGTTGGACCGATGGCGGTGGAGCAGCACGGGTGGTGACGGAAGGCGGCGATTGCTGGTGTGGCGTTTGGGAGAACCCGAAGAGGAGTAGAGGAGTAATAGGCGGTGAAGGTGAAGACGATGCTAAGACGGGTTGTACATCATGAAGAAAAACTTAAACCAAAAGGAATAGTACATTTCACTCACAAACAAATGTTTCCTTTTTAATATATATACTAATAAGAAGATTTATTTATTTTGATACTTAATTATTTAATTTAATTACTAAAATTTAAAAAATTATCAGTATTTATTAAAAGAGATAACAAACAAACAAAACATGTCCGGTAAAATCTTACTTTTGAATAGGGTCTGAAAGGGAAAAAGATAAATATAAACATTACCTCTACCTTAAAATAGGATAGAAATGTTGATTGGAAGAAGAAATCTGGCTCTTAGTTTCCCTTAATTTGTATATATTTTCAAAAACATAAAAACAAACACTATAACATTTGGTTTAAAAGATAGTCTTTTGTTGTAGTTGGTAAAGTAATAAGAGGATTTTTTTTTTTGTATAAACTATTTGAAGAAACACTTTATTCATCTTTTTTAAATATTTAAAACTTTTTATACTATACTATTTTTTATAAAAATTACATCATTAAACTCGTTTCATTTTTTACTTTAATTATGTATAGTCTCGACTAATTTTTTAGTTTTTTTTCCAGATGCCTCATATTTAAATTAATGTTACTATCATTAACATAACATATTATTTTGAATTGCTTTCAGACAACGGTAAATTACATCACGGCAATTAAATTTCTCTTTAATAATATTATAGTCTTAACTATGTTTTTAATTTTTTTCAGATCCACGTATTCACATCAGTGTAACAAACTGTGAAAAAACGTCATTGACATCATATAAAAGACTGTTTACATTAATGTAACAACTCACAACAAAATTTAGTTCAAAATCAACTAAAAATCACGTTTGCTACTCCTTACTTTCATTTTGAGTCCATTTCTTGAAAGAATATAAGTTTATTGAAATTTTCGATTTCGAATCATATTCCTGCGAAAGAAACAGTGAAGTTGGAAAACACCTAATATTTGGAATCTTTGTTGCAGAGTCGATAAATTATACGACCTCTGGTTGAATCATAAAGACTTACTTCAATTTTGACTCTATCTCCTGGCAATATTCGTATAAAACTATGTTGGATCTTTCCTAAAACATAACCTAGAATCATATTTTCATTATCTAAAGGAACCCGAAGCATGCCGTTGAGAAGCGATTCAGTAATTAATCCTTCATGAATCCATTTTATGAATGAGTTATTTGATTTTTCATGAGATAACAGCCATTCCATTACCTATATATGTTCTGTTCATTTTCAGAAAATAATATTTTCGTCATATGCAATGTTTGATAAAGTATTTAGTTGTAGCATTTGGTTGACATGTGAATTAATAATAGGTTTGACATCCGGCCTGGGAACAGCACTTGTGGCAGCTATAATCGGATTCTTACTCTACCAACGTCACCGTCGTCACAAAGAAGCACAAGCACGACTTGCTCGTGAGCGTGAAGAGATGCTCAACGCCGGTGGCGGAAAAACCGCTAAAGTCTTCACCGGAAAAGAAATGAAAAAGGCAACAGCTAACTTCTCAAAAGACCGTCTCCTAGGATCCGGAGGATACGGCGAAGTTTATAAAGGTATTCTAGAAGATTCCACCGTTGTTGCTGTCAAATGTGCGAAAGTCGGGAACACAAAAGGCACCGATCAGGTCCTCAATGAGGTCCGGATCCTTTGTCAAGTTAACCACAGAGGTCTGGTTCGTCTCCTGGGCTGCTGCGTTGAGCTCGAGCAACCATTGCTGGTTTATGAGTACATCCCAAACGGCACCTTGTTAGATCACCTAAAAGGTCAAGACAACGGCATATTGTCTTGGGCCCGCCGGCTAAACATTGCTCGTGATACGGCAGAAGGGCTAGCTTACCTCCATTTCTCTGCGGTTCCACCCATCTACCACCGTGACGTCAAATCTAGCAACATCTTGCTGGACGAGAAACTGAACGCAAAGGTTGCAGATTTTGGGTTGTCACGATTGGCCCAAGCAGATTTAAGCCACGTGACAACATGTGCTCAAGGCACGCTAGGGTATCTAGATCCTGAATATTACAGAAATTATCAACTGACAGATAAGAGTGATGTGTATAGTTTTGGAGTCGTTTTGTTGGAGCTGTTAACATCCCAGAAAGCAATAGACTTTAACAGGCCCCCAGATGATGTGAACTTGGCTATTTATGTGAAACGGGTTGTTGAAGAGGAAAGGTTGTTGGACGCCATTGATCCGAACCTGAAGAAAGGTGCGACTGAGTTGGAGTTAGATACGATGAAAGCATTGGGGTTTCTAGCGGTCGGGTGCTTGGAGGAACGTCGACAAAATAGGCCTTCGATGAAAGAGGTGACCGAGGAGATCGAGTACATACTTAGCATTGCGACAAAGAAATCTGACGGTTAATTAAGATGCATCAATTGGACACATAATAAATGTTTTACCGCTAGATTTGATATAAGGATATTGGTGTGCCATTGTGCTTGTTTTGAGGTCATGAGTCATGACCATTCTATCTTTTTGTTCCTATCTGGCCCCTTCATTTGGGTTGTAGTGACGGTAAATTTTCTTTTTGTGGTTTATGGACTAGTGCTTACCCTTTTAGAAGGCCCATTTCACCTTCTTTTTTTTTATTGCTGGTTTTAACACTTTAATTTTCATACATTGGTTCATTGGATCCACATCATGATGCAAACAAATAAACGTGCTATAAAAACTAAAAAGTAGACTTCGAAATAGATTTGGGCAAACCGGTTCGGGTTTCTCGGTCAACAAAGTCAACAATCCAACCATTTTTTGACCTGTTCCAGTTCGGGTTTTGGCCGGTTTCGGTTCGAGTTTTGGCTGGTTTTGTTCGGGTTTTGACCGGGTAAAGGTGAAACTGGTTCTGTTTTTTCGGTTCCGGTTCCGATTTCGTTGAGAATCCGGAACCGCCTAAACCCACCGGTTCGGGTTGTTGGTTCCGGTTCCGGGTTTTTTGCCCACCTCTACTTCAAATGACATTTGACAAAAGTTTGAATCCAGCTAGAGACATCTTAGGAAGGTTATTCTCTTGACAATAATCTTAATGATAAGATTTGTGGAAACATGTTATAGTAAGGGCGGGCAAAGCATAGTCCTCTCTTTGGGCTTTAAAAGAGAGAGTTCCCTCTCACAATCGCATTCTAGATTTTAAGGCGAACTAGATTGTCTGAATAGCATTTGGCCAATCTTTTAGTTTTATTATTTCTAAATTAATATTTTAAATTTTATAGTCTTCCCTAAGGCCATGTGTAGTAGCATGAGTCTCGTCACTTCACGTAGCCATGTAGGCGTCACATAATCAGCCAACATTATCAGTCCGTTATTAATCCACACCAACATCACATGAGTTATCATCACTCCCTTATCACTACACGTCATCACCACTTTTGTTCAGTATTTTATTATTTAATTATAAATTAAATTAAAAAAGACATAATATTATAAAAATAAAATAAAATAAAATTACAATTTATAAACGGGTTAAAATACGGGTTGTTTGGATCCATAGTATGTAGTAGCTTTTTGAAGGATTTTTGAGAGATTATTTGGTGTTTTTGGTTGTGTGTTGAATGGCTTTATATAGGGTTAATTTTTTTTTTTGGATTCAACGGTTATATAGCCGTTGTAGAATTTTTTTTCCCTTCACACAGTGATCACCCATGATACCACTCACGCCACGCCCCGGTCACGCCCCTCTCACCCACAATAACACATATCTAAGATTAATTTAAGCTTAGTAGCCTACCCTTAAAGTTAGTAATTTTACCCCCAAATTAATATAATGTCAGATATTTGAATGACATCTGGCCCATTTAATTTAAGATATTTTTAGTACTCTCTTTTTTACATTTTTTAAAAATAATTTCACTCAATAGTCGGTGTTAAGGCATGTTTAGGATTGCTTGTTAGGTTTAAAAGGACTTTTGTCAAAAGTGATTTTCATAAAAACTAATAGATTATAACCCATTAAAAGTTGAAAAGAATTTCTAAAAGACACAAAAAATAGTTTATCAAAAACGACTTGTAACATTACTTAAAAAATTAAAACCAAAATTCAAATTATCAAACATCTTTTTAACTTATTAACTTATTCATCAAGTGAACAAGTTAAAAGGTTGATTTAAAATGGAATCCTAAACATACACTTAGAATAAATATGAGTTATAAGTTTAAATTTTATTGGACTATTGGAAAATTAAAAATTTTGGTATATGCAAGAGTCACGAGATGTTGAATATAAAACTATTAACTGAATAAAGGTCACACCATCAAAAACCAAACCCTCTTTTAAAAGCTTTCATCTTAAAATTAATATACCTCCTTAGTTTATGGGTCATATTAGACCGTGGGGTGTGCCCCGTTACCGGGCGTGGAGGGGCGTGGCACACCGCCCCCTAGGGGCGTGAGAGGGGCGTGGGTCGAGTGGCGTGAGTCCAGCAACGGCGTGGGTGGGGTGGGTTGGGAGCATTCGACCGTTAGAAATAAAAAAAAATTAAATAAAACATATATATAAAATCATCACACACTCTCTAATATTCACATCTCACTCTCTAAAATCTTCACATCTCACAAAAAAAAATCAAATAAAAAATCAGTATTTTTATAAAAATGGAGTTTCTACGGGAGGATGACGATTTTAGCTAAGGAGAAGATTTTTTAATCGAAGCCGCACAACTTACTCTCGACATCATCAGACAACAAGACATGTTCTAACTAGAAGAGCACGAATTAATCGAGATCGTCTTGGAGCTCACGAACGTCTTGTTGAAGATTATTTTTCAGAAAATCCGAAATACCCCGAACATTTATTTCGGCGTCGGTTTCGTATGAGTCGGAATCTTTTTTCACGAGTGCGTAATGATTTGGAACAAAACTATGATTTTTTCCAACAACGGTGCGACGGAAGAGGAAAGATCGGCTTTTCCAGTCTTCAGAAATGTACTTCTGCAATACGGCAACTAGCCTACGACACTAGCAGCGATTCTTTTGATGAGTATTTACAGATGTCTGAGCGAGTGGGGCGGGAATGTGTTTATAAATTTTGTAAAGGCGTAATTAGATTGTACGCGAAAAAATACTTGAGGAAACCAAATTCATATGACATCCAGCAGATTTACACGTTTCATGAAGAGGTTCATGGTTTACCCGGTATGTTAGGTAGTCTCGACTGCACCCATTGGGAATGGGACAATTGTCCAACAGCATGGCGAGGTCAATTCCAACGAGGCGACCATCCAAGACAAACTTTTATGCTAGAAGTTGTTGTGTCTCAAGATCTTTGGATATGGCATGCCTTCTTTGGTGCATCGGGATCGAACAATGATATAAATGTTCTAGATCAGTCGCCGATTTACAATGATCTTATTGAAGGCAAGGCACCCGGTCAGCAGTTTATTTGCAACGACACAACATACAAATACGGGTATTATTTAGTCGATGGTATTTATCCACAATGGGCTACTTTCGTGAAATCCTTTACATCACGACAAACTGAAGATGAAAAACGTCTGTATTTCCAGAATCGTCAAGAGGGGGCAAGAAAGAATATTGAACGAGCATTCGGCGTTCTAAAGAAAAAGTGGCACATGATTCAACACCCTGCTAGAGCATGGAAGCCAAGTCGTATCCGAAACGCGTTATACGCATGTGATACTACACAACATGATAATTGAAGATAACGGTCGAGCGATATGTGAATTTTATGAAGAAGACGATCCGAATTTGTTGGAGCATGTGGAGATCAACGACGAAGAAAAACAAGCAAACCGTCGAATGCTTCGCAACGAGGATACACATGCGAACCTCAAAGCCGATTTGATTGAACATTTATGGAAAAATCGTTTTTATTAATTTTTTTTATTAGTTTGTAATATTTTTATTAATTTGTAATTTTTTTATTAATTTTTTTTATTAGTTTGTATTTTTTTATTATTTTTTTTATTAGTTTGTAATTTTTTTTATTAATTTGTAATTTGTTTTTATTAATTATATCTCAATTTAAATTAAAAAGGAATGATGACGTGGAGTGAGTGGGTAATGGGACATTTCCACCAAAATGGTGGGATGAGTGGTTGTGGTGAGTGCTTATGTGGCGCATACGTGACGCATACGTGACGCATACGTGGAGTGATTGGGTCATGTGGCACACCCAATAGTCTTACTTCCATTTGAACATTTTTTTTTGTCATGTTTTCTTTAACTTCAATTTTGACTTTATTCCCAGTTTATGCTAAAACAACTCAGAGATGACATGCTACAACTTCGTACTTTGATATTTTAATTTTCTTAAACGCAATCTTTTTCACACAAATCCATATCGGGTGAAGCGTTGTGTTTAAAGAGAAATATTATTTTAACTCCAATGGTTTTGTTATTTGGACAAAATCTCACCTTTTATTTTTACTAAATTATTAGTATAATAATAAATCCTAAATATGTATCCGTTTATATTCCAATATCTTCCATGTTTTATAAGACAATTTGCCGTAGGTATTGGAGGATCTAGTCTTTAAATACAACTGTTTAACCTTAACAGTTTAAATATGTACACTTTTTCTAAATGACAAATCTATTATATTCTTACAATTTAAATATTCTAAACTAGTTCATTATTTACTAGATTAGATACCTTGTAATCTTGTATTACATATAATTCATATGAATTTAAAACCATCAAGCGCGACCTTGCTGGCAGCGCCTGGATTTAGACGTGAGGCCTCTTATTTAAGAGAAATACTTCTATCAAACATATCAGTGCTTAAACATTTAATTAATAATTAAATAAATTGTTAACAATAAATATATTATAATCTTGGAAAATAAAGGAATGGAACGATAGCAAGTTGTCAGACATGGAACGTGGCTTTCGTTGAGCAGAATTATCAGCTTCCATAACTTCCGATTCCACTCACAACCGACAACAATTCTCTCTATCGTTATAAGGAGTGGCAGAGTTTCAACATATTTTTAAAGAAAGAGACGAACATTTATTTATGTTTGAATGTAAATATTAATAAAACCAAGGTTTTCTACGTTTTCAGTTGGGTAAAAAAAATTTTGTACACATTTTTGAGTTTCTTAATGCTAATTTTAACGACAACATGATGTTTTATCTACATTTCAATTGTTTGAGTTACTCTGAATATTTATTTGCGATGATGTAACTTATCCATGCTTTTAGAATTTGGCATATAATTTTTAGTTGTTGAGGTATTGGACCTCTTGGATTTGAATCCGTACTGAACCTTAATTTTTGCGGTAGGATAACACCCATTATTCTTGGATTTCTCCTAAGATGAGCTTGATCGTACACACCAAAACGCCAAATCCGAGGGATGGTTTTTTTTTGAATGGCGCATTTCATTAAACCGAGGGATGGTTAATAATACCATCTTAAGTGTCATCCCAAGTTGTTAAAAAATTGTTTTTATTTATTTATGTTTTCATATTCAAAGTTGAGCCGTCACAAAATTGAAAATATTGTTTTTTCATACACTCTAAAAAATATCATCATGTAAGTTTTGCTTAAAATCTAGTCGGTAGCGGAGTCTTTATACACAAAATTGACTTTTGGTTCTTTTTGAAAAATACGTTTTCTATGTTTATTAGCGTCTATTTTTATGATGTAACTTTTCTTTGATTTCTCCACGAACTACTACCACTTGTTTTTTTTCTAAATTTCTATTTTTTCATACCCAATTTCATACACCTCTTTTTACATGCCTAACGTGTTTCCTTTTTATTTCCATGTATATAATTATGTTGTATTTTTTATGTACTTAACCACACCTAAAATTCATCGTAAGGCATGGGGTTTAAGTTATCGGTTAACACTCAAATAATAAATTATGTAGTTGATGGCAAGAACTTCTGGTTCCTGCCTAGGGGTGTTCATGGTCCAGTTCCAAAACATGGGACTGTCCAAACCGTTCATCAGTTCTGTTTCACGATTGGTTTTTTCAAACACTTGGTCGGTAGGTTTCAAAAGTTTAAAACCGTAGTAAACGGCCTAATTTACGGTTTTTAAAAAAAACAGTTGTAAAAAACCGGACCATATATGCGTGTGTGCGTATATATAAATATAGATATACGTATATACACACAGATATATCTATATATACACATATATGCACATATAGTAGACTATATATGTGTGTGCCCGTGCATATATTGAGTTCATGATTTATTAGTAATTTAAAAAAAATACATACGAACTTGGTGCAATGATGTGTTAGTTTAACACATCCGTTTTTGTACATATTTGAGTCTGTTTTCATAAGTTTTGTAAATATTTCGAGTCGGTTTTAGTTTACATTTTAGTGTTTTCGTGCAGGAATGTGTCTAAAAGGAGCGGAAATGAGGACAAATGGGCATCGGAATCGAGTGCGGTTGATCAAGCGAAGAAAACAAAGAAAAGAACCCTAGGCGGTACGCCTAGCGTGGCTGCTTGGCCCCAGGCGTTGCGCCTGGCATCATCAGCCGCCACCTTTCCTTTTTATCCGCGCGCATCGCCTAGCCTTGTGCATGCCCGCTAGGCGATGCGCCCCAGATGATTTTTGAGCCTAAAACCCTAATTTCAAGCCCTATATAAATGGATCGCATTCCAGCCGTTTTGGGAGTCTTCTTCTGCGTCTTTGGAACCCTAATCAAGCCTGGGAGCTGCTGGAGCTTAACCATGAAGTAGAAGGCTTGATTAGAGCTTGTTGAAGTGAAGAAGGAGCTTGCTTTTGAGTATTTTCTTTATCTTTTCATGTTCTAGTTTAAATCAGTAGTTAAAGATGTATTTAGACATATATCATACATGTTTTGTTACTGTTGAGATGATTGTTGGCTAGATCTATGGTTATATCTAGGTTTGGGATGATAAAGTTTTGATCTTTGATGATTTTGGACATGATTTATGCTGGTGGATGATATATGCTTTGTAATCAGCTATAAAGTTTGAATCTTTGATGATATTTGCATGTGTTGAATGATAATACTTGATGAATGTTTGATCCACATGTATTTAGGAAGGTCTTTCCACACATAGATGCATGTTAGGCCTACTACTTTGTGTTTTAGGTTAGTTTATGGTTTGTTGATCACATTCCATAGGATTAGACTTCATTAAGTGTTGATTGTTTACATGTGTGACCTAACCTAGAAATCCGGGAGGTGATAGGTTAGATGGTTGGTCCTTTTTACTTAAGATATTTGAGTTAAACGACCCGGGAGGGCGTTGTCTTATATCTACTTAGTGTTAGTGTCAATCCATGTCAAAGTTGTCAACTTTATAGCTCTCTAGTGTCTTAGGATACAAACGGGTGGAGAAATCCGAGAATTGATCCACCCGTTAGAGTGCAATTGCATATCGGGAAATCCGAAAGGTGACCCGATAGACTAGTGCATACATTACAGCCTTAGGATTCCCATTGGAGTTGCCTGGTATATGATCTGGGTCCCATTAGGTATTCCTTGGTCTGCTCCTTAAGATCCTAGTCTTCATCCTTCATAAGTCAATTCAGATCAGCATCTGTCATACTTTTGATTCTCGTCCTAGATATACCAGTATACCAGTTTTTCCTCACTGCAGTTAGATTCCAGTTTCATTATCAATTTTAGTTTGTTGTTTTAGTATAGTTGTTAGTTTAGTGTGTTAGTCAGTTCAGTCTGATCAGGTTATCAGTTTGCACCAAAACCCCCATCTTTTACTTTAGTTAAGTCACAGTCTAGGTTTAGTTTGTTATACTAGTGTCCATTGGTTCGATATCCGGACTTCCACCAGCTATTCTGCTACAGACAGGTACACTTGCTTCAGGAGCGGTCTAGTTTAGGATTTCCGATTATTGCTAGGTGTTTAGGTTAAGTATAGGTCTAGGATTAGATTTTGTGTCTTTAGCTTAGGTTAATTAGCTTTAATTTAGTCTTTTATATAGTATACTGACTGCTCGCATCATGCAATTAGTCCATTTTGAACTTTAAAGGTTTGGGTTGATTTTATTTTACATTTAATGGGATAAAAATCTCAAACCGTAAACCAATCCGGAACCAAACCGTTGATAATGGTTCGGTTTGTTCGGTTTTTATTTTAAACGGTTCGGTTTTGGTTTTCATTGTTCAAAAACCGTTGTTAATGGCTTGGTCTTTATTTTTAACGGTTCAGTATTGGTTTTCATTGTTCAAGTCGTTAATAACGGTTTTCTAATAGTGAAAACCAAAACCAACAATATAAAATAAAAACAATCCGTTGTCAACTATTTGGTTTTAATGTTTGAGCTTTTTTGGTTTCGGCTTTATGGGTTTGGTCTTTTTAAGCTTTTAAAAATAAAAACCGAATCAAACGTAAGTGTCTTACAGTTTAAGACGAGCTAATCGCACCGCAAGCCCAATGTAATTTTTTTTTATTGAATGTCACTTGAACATCAACCGTATACACTCAAATATAAACACATGGCCCGGAATAACTTTTTACAACTAGTTTTTAGTGAAAGTCGTAAACTATACCGTTAACTATAATTTCTAACTTTTGCAACAAAACCAAATGTTTGATAAAAAAAACAAACCGTGAAACCAAACTGATAGAACGGTTAAAACGAAGACGAAATCCTCAATGGATAAATATAAAGGTTGATTCGTCGTTTTGTTTTGGATCTAAAATTAAACTGGAAATATATACACACACAGTCACACACAGCAGCATAGCTCCGTGTTCATGAATCATGGGATGGGAGAAGGTTTTTCTTAGCGCGTAAAAACCCCCATCGACCGTTTCGTTTGGAGAGCATTCAAAGTATAGATCTCCTCTCTAAGGGTATTTTTTTCTCTTTTTGTTTCCTAGTTTGATTTCATGATCTGGATGCGGTTGTGTTAATTTTATTACCAACTAAAAAAATCGTCGGTTGTGTGGGAATTGAATAATGTAGGTGTAATCAATGCAAATCTGGTTGTTTTTAGTTGCGAATTTTATGCCTTTCATTGTTTATTTATGTGAAATTGAAAAGATTTTGATTTGATTTTGGAACAGATGTTTAAATTTATTGAGTTCGTTATCTTACGTTTTCTGGGTCTAGGTAATCTGGTTTTGACTCAAAACAAACAAACAAACATACGTTGAATAATTTCTATCCCGGATCATGAAAAAAGGTTCCATCTTTCCCCTGTGTTGGTTTGAACAAGTTTTAAACTCTTACGATCAGGTCTAGGTACTTGAATCGATCATGCCACTTCAACTTCAGAAAAGATCTAACATTACATCATAAACTCTTAATGCTGTCCTTTGGTGCTTGATCTAAATTCTGTAGTTCATTGATCAATCATTTGTAACAATTTAAAGGATGTCTGCTGTTTTTAATTACATTCTATTGAGCTTTGATTGGGGATTTACTCTTAAACAAGAAAGAGGTGAAGAATTTGGGTGCAAAAATCAGAACCGGATTTCCTCCTTTTGTGATGCATTGATGCAGCATACAAGTAGTAAACACCTAGCCAGTAGCTGTTTAGATATTGATTTTGGCTCTTGAAAGCAGCAGTTTAGCTCTTCATCTTTCCATGATTATTGATAATAAACAATGTCATCATCTTGAGTTTCATTTTTGCAGTGGTTTGTACAGTCTGCTTCATTGAACCTGCATGATGACATTCTTGTTTTGCAGTCTTATTTGTCAACAAGTGTCTTCTTTGAGTGACTAGAATCTTGATACTAGTTCATGGATATGATATATAACTCAAAGTTCCCCGAAAGTTCTATGAAGCTTCCATGTTACATTTGAAATGGTTATAAATAAGATTACTGAAAAGTAAATATTTCTCACCACCTAATTGAAGTCTGCATCAAAGCTATAGTAAATTCAAAATATTTATGTCATATTGCCATACACAGTGATAACTAGAGCTTGCATATCTGGAATTTGATTCCTTATCTAACAATACTAATCTTATTATATTCAGCTGTTTCACAATATTTGTGGCTTTAACTCCTCATGATTCATTCACGAATGATTAACTCTTTATCCCTTTTTCTCAACCGGAGAACACACACCCTCTGCTCTACACCTAAAAATCAACACACCGGCAGTCTGCCGGATTTGAACCCATAACCACTTGGTTGGATAGTACACCATCTTACTATCTGGATGTCCCCTTTGGGACCCTTGTACTCTACTTTCTTGAATGCTATGCACGCGTGTCAATTTTGATATACACCCGTCAATCGAATCACCGACAAATTTGTCCTTTTTACCGAATATAGAACTTTTATCCTAGTTGCGTAAATATTCATCTTTCTTAGTTTAGCACTTTATATTGAAGGATTTGAATGGCATTCCATGTATGTGCTTAGATTGCATTCTTTCTTTTAGTTTCTGATAATTCTTCTTCTACAGAAAAAAGCTTAGCAATATGAAGGCACTTATTCTTGTTGGGGGATTTGGAACTCGATTGAGGCCATTAACTCTCAGTGTGCCAAAACCACTTGTTGATTTTGCCAACAAGCCCATGATCTTACACCAGGTGAATATTCATAAATTCCCTTTTTTCTTGAAAATTAAACATGCATTTAAGTGATTATATTATTAAATCTTGTGTGGGATTTGTAACAGATTGAAGCTCTGAAGGATATAGGAGTTACTGAAGTGGTTTTGGCTATTAACTATCAGCCAGAGGTAAAGTTTGAAGCCTTTGTACTTTTATTTTAAGTATAATATAATTCATACAAATCTTAATATATTCTTGTTTTATTCAGGTAATGCTCAACTTTTTAAAGGATTTTGAAACTAAACTCGGGATAAAAATCTCATGTTCACAAGAAACTGAGCCACTTGGAACCGCAGGGCCACTGGCTTTAGCCAGGGACAAGCTAATAGATGATTCTGGAGAACCATTTTTTGTTCTTAACAGTGATGTTATCAGTGAATATCCCCTGAAACAGATGATTGCATTCCACAAGTCCCATGGTGGCGAAGCGTCTATAATGGTGACCAAGGTAATTTGGGTTAATTTTGTGATCAATTCCGGATTCATTGTGTGAATTGAATTGATTTTGAGTTACATGAATAGGTTGATGAACCTTCAAAATATGGCGTGGTGGTTATGGAAGAATCAACTGGTCAAGTTGAAAGATTTGTTGAAAAACCTAAAGTGTTTGTGGGTAACAAGATTAATGCTGGGATTTATCTACTGAACCCATCTGTTCTTGACCGAATCGAACTGAAACCCACTTCAATCGAAAAAGAAACTTTCCCAAAAATTGCATCTGAGAAGCTACTATATGCAATGGTCCTACCCGGGTTCTGGATGGACATCGGACAACCCAAAGATTACATCACGGGCTTACGACTCTACCTAGACTCTTTAAGAAAGAACGAGTCATCTAAACTTGCTACCGGACCACACATTGTGGGTAATGTTCTGATCCATGAAAGTGCTAAGATTGGTGAAGGATGTTTGATTGGGCCTGATGTCGCAATTGGGCCAGGCTGCGTGGTTGAGTCGGGCGTCAGACTGTCCAGGTGTACCGTGATGCGTGGGGTCCGTATCAAGAAACACGCGTGCATCTCAAACAGTATTATCGGTTGGCATTCGACTGTTGGGCAGTGGGTGCGGGCAGAGAACATGACCATTCTGGGAGAAGATGTGCACGTGTGTGATGAGGTGTACAGCAACGGAGGCGTGGTTCTGCCTCATAAGGAGATCAAATCAAGCATATTGAAGCCAGAGATAGTGATGTGAAGATTGTGTCTCTATATCTAGTCAATGTTTTCAGAGGTTTAGTTTCTGTAATGTGTTTGTATTTATGTTTCTTGTGGCGTCTTTTGTTTTATATGGGTGTAAGAGTGTTAAAAAGATCACATTGGAAGTTGCAAAGATTAAATGTTAAAAAGAGTCATACTTTTTGTTATACATAAATCATAAATGTATGAGGTTTTTGTGGGTTATACAATACAATACAATCTCTGTGTCATAAATCTTATTTATTCTTTGGTTTTAATAAATAACAAGGTTTATTTCTACCCTCTACAACATCATGATATTTACGGTTGAGAAAATTTGCACATTCAAAATCAAATGTTGGCCAACAGCCAGAACATGACATAAGAAGAAACAGCAAGAAAAAACCATGCCAGGAAAGCCAGAGCTATGGAGATCTGAAATGCATCACATGCCAATGTGGGCTGTGTTCTGCAGATATCTGTGTCTTTTATGAACACAATCATCACTCCAGCTGATGAGCAAGCAGCACTAAGTGATAGAATCGCGGACACCTGATTCCAAATCATAAGAACCAAACGATATGTCAGATTACATGTATATCAAATTCAGAATCTTATAATGATTTATTAGCATAAACACAATATATGCAGTATCCACTGAAGTGGAGATGAAATTTTCAGTAACAACTAAGATCAAACCCAAATACTGAAGAATATCCTCCAAAATGGGTAAAAGTAGGGGTGTAAACGAGCCGAGCCGAGCCGAGCCGATCCCGAGCTCGTTAAGGCTCGAGCTCGTTAAGTAAAGCTCGAGCTCGGGCTCGATAACTAAACGAGCCACACTTTTGGGCTCGAGCTCGGGCTCGGGCTCGTTAAGGCTCGGCTCGTTCGAGCTTTTTACCGATCCGATCTCGAGCATTTCACGAGCTGCCTTGGTTCGTTTACACCCCTAGGTAAAAGCTTATATAAATACTATGATGGTGACAAACTAAAAGCGCTAATTGGAACTTGGGAAGTGAATCAGTGAATGCTTACCCAGTCACCAATCACAACAAGGCACAAGACGATATGATTGTGCAGATCTTTCTTAAATATTAAAGCATGAATATCAAGGCAGGCAAGCCCAAAACTCCATAGCACTTCAAGTCCCATTGTTGCAATTAGAAAGCTGAAATAAACCACCTAAAAGTTGAAGCTTAAAACCTATATATGTATATATAGTCAAAGTAGGTTGAATACAAAATTAGCAAGGCGTCAAAAAAACAGAAATTTGACCAAATTATGCTCTTTTTTTTTTTTTTTTTTTTTTTTTTTTTTTTTTTTTTTTGCATACAACGACCTTGTATTCAAAAAACTAGATTATCATTTCAATCCAACAACCTATCCACAGCAATTAGTTGATACAACTGAAATTCATCTATTTGATGTTTAAGCAAAAGCTATCAGAATAAGCATGTAATCAAATTAATCAAACAAACCAAAATCAAAAGCCCAATTGATACAGAAACAGTAACAGCCGATATCCAGACAGATTTTGGAGCAGATCATCTATTGATTGTTGTGTGATTGAAACCTGAAGGAGGTAGCAGAAGAGAATCCAGAAGCAGTAGCCATGACAGCAAGAGAAGCAGCAGAAAATAAGCATTGGGACGTCCTCAATACGAGCCCACTGAGCTTCCCTGGACTGCCAAACAGCGATTTCATCTCTGCGTGCGTTTGGATCGATCGGTGGAGGTGCAGGTGGCTTGCTTATTTTAGTTTGTTAGAACATTCCCAACCCCCAAATATGTCGCCATCTTATGCGAAGCAATTATGTCACCAACTTATTTAAAATAAAGGTGTTTTGAGTTATTAACTTAATATAAGTTGTAAATTGAAGAATCATTATGTTTATGACCATGAAAACGATTATTGGTTTGTCGTTTAGGTATACTTTCACTTTTCCAACAAAAATTATGTCATGTGTGGCAAACAAATAATTTAATTAACTGCCTCAAAAAAATTAATAAACCTATTTAGCTTAACCATTAACCAAAAAGTTATGGTATGGTTTTGGTTATAATGTATTGCATAATTGTATCAACCAAAAAGATCCAATTATACATACAAGAGTTTAAAATATATGATGTTTTTTTGGACATAATTGTTTTTCTAGTAACATAATCATTATTGAGTTACACTCAATTTCACTCAGGATTATTATTACGAACATAATTGAACCTCCTAAATTAACAAAAAATAACTTATAGAATTATATAAGAACCTAACTAAATATTATAAATCGTGAGTTCAAAATTTTTATGTGCTGATCTGTTTTTTTTTATTATTTCTACCTTTAGTTAGTATTTGCAATTAAAGAAAGGAAACTTTCAAATAAAAATAAAGAAAACATATCATGAATAAAGAAAATATTATAAAAGAAAAATAACAAAAAAATTTTCTATGTTTCTATGTGTGATAAAGCTCAGAAACCAAATTGTAACAACCTGTTTTTAATAATAAATATATTGTGAATAATCGTTAATTGAACGATTGTGATTGTTGTAATTGAAAATGTGTGAGAATTACGTCATCAAAAGCACGAGCATATGTGATCGTTCTAGAGATCCACGATGATTTAGAAATTTTGGTTATTAGAGGTTGATAGTATGGAGAAATGATGAACGTGGAGAAAACCGTGCGCGAAACGAAGTTACGGATTGTTCGGAGTCGCGAAACGAAGAAAATTACAAAATATTATGCTTTGGGACTCTTCGCGGTACGCGAAGGTGGTTTTGAGGTTCCTTCGCGTACGCGAAGGACTCAAAATATCTAAAAGTCCCGAATTGCTTCGCGTTACGCGAAGCCTTTCTTGGATCTTCATCGCGATACGCAACGGGTGAGACGGTTTGGAAAAATCTCAAATTTATCAGATTTGAAGCAGAAAGAATTTTATTTCTTTCTCTCGACTTTCCTACACCTCAGACGAAATTGAAGGCTGCCAAACTCAGATTTGAAGCCGATTAAACCCACGGATCGTACCAGAGAACGTATCTGCAACATCTGATCGTCGTTTTGCAAGCGAATATCCGTTCGATTGGGTAACGATTCGTTTTATCTTACTAGTTTAATATTTTGTGAATTAAATCTAGTTTTGATTGTAATACTATGATTATGGGTATTGATTATTGCCTAGTTGATAACTAGGGGTTGTTAGAAACGAAGAACTTGATATTTTGATGGTAAAATCTTCGTTTTGAAGCCGGGATAATGTCCGGTTGTTATGAAACCCATATCATGATGTGATAACTAGTAGGATGGGTTGAATATGATTTTAAATGAAATATGGATTATGATCCATGAGTTAAATGATGATTATGATGAATTGATGTTAAAAATTATTAACAAGTTATGATCTTAAAATAAAAATTGAATAATAAAAGTGATTAAAGATCGTAACTAATGTAATTGAACATCAATTATTTGATAAAATGCCTAAGTGAGATATGAAACATGATTAATTGTGATAATTGATTAAAACTTACTAAACGTAGTAAGATAGAGTCAATTATGTGATAAATTGACTGAGCAATTCAAATCAGTCAAGTGTGTTGAACTTGATTGTATGTGCTATATGTGTTGAAACTAGTTGTATGTGTATTTTGCAACTAGGTGGTGGTAGTGGAAGTCAAACCACTAGTCGTAGAGCAAGGAAAAGAACCTGCAGTTGCTAATCTCTTATCTGATCAAGGTAAGTAATCCCACAACTATGACATCACATAATAAATATTGAAATTGTTGTTGAATAAATTGTATGATAAATATGGTATTGGTGATAGGGGAACGTCGAATAATAAAAGTTCAACATCCTATGATAAATCCAATACCTTGGTGAATGAAAGTGTGGGAATCTATGATGGAAGTACCGGTGGGTAAACATCATAGTAAATTGATTGATATATTTGTGATTCCACAAATGTGTGGATAGCCAGAGGTGCTGGCAATGGTCTTAGATGGAAGTACCGGTGGGTGAACATCTTAAGACTTGATATAATTATGACTCCACAATGGTGGATAGCTAGAGGTGCTAGCAATTGTCTTAGATGGAAGTACCGGTGGGTGAACATCTTAAGACTTGATATAATTATGACTCCACAATGGTGGATAGCTAGAGGTGCTAGCAATTGTCTTATATGAAAGTACCGGTGGGTGAACATCTTAAGACTTGAATTATTTATGACTCCACAATGGTGGATAGCTAGAGGTGCTAGCAATTGTCTTAGATGGAAGTACCGGTGGGTGAACATCTCAAGACTTGAACTAATTATGATACCACAAATGTGTGAATAGTCAGAGGTGCTGACAAATAGCTATGATGGAAGCACAGGAATGTGAACACCATAGTGTAATATTGATTAAACTATTGTAAGCAATAGTTGATGATTGATAATATAATATTATTCTATTGTGAGAGTCAATTCGAATAGAAATGACTCAGTTTGAATGTTGATTGTGAAAAATGTATTTTTACATTTTAGTGTTGAGAAACCATTGGGGTTTACTTACTTAGTTCTTATGAACTAATGTGAAATATTGTGTGATGTTTGTAGGTCAAACATGATGGACCTGGCTGTAAGGATCGAGGTGGACTGTGAATCGAACGAACAAACCTTGTTGCAAACGTTTGAAATTTTGGTTTAAACTTACTTATGTAAATAAGTATTGTAAAATGTGTGACACGTTTACGTTTGCGTTAAACTTTGTTTAATATTATAAAATAAAGAAGGTCAAACAAGGTTTTGAAAATGAAAAATTTGCTGGGACCAACTCTGATATTATAGAAAATTGTTAAATAGTAACCGGGGGTTACAAAGCTGGTATCAGAGCAATGGTTTGAGCGATTCAAGTGTTAGAAACACACTTGAACTCAAATCTTATGCTCTTGATATGTGATTAAACGTTCGATTCAAGCATTGATCATTAAGCCGGAGGTATGAGGTTAGTAATTATGTATTGAATTGTATATGTACACATTATTGTGTGTATAAATTGTGTGAACCGAACTTCTCAATTATGAAATGAAATGATGAAGTTAAGGGCACGAGCGTGGAATAAACATGTTATTATACCTGGCCAGTATAATAAGATGTTTAGGACATAAACGTTTCCTTAATTAAGTCAGATTGTATCATGATTGCGAACATTAGGTAAGGTGATTTTATACTGTATATGTACAGATTAATTAACTGTTGTGAATGTATAAAACTGACTGTCTAATTATATGATTTCAGCCACGAATGGCTGATGAACATACCTCTGGTGTGAATAGCAGTGAGAAGGTGGAACTCACTGAAACTCAAATAATGGTGAAGGAAGAGGTGACAAAAGCTTTTGAAGCTGCTTTGCCCACATATATTGATGAAATTAAGTCTTCCTTAAAAGTGTTCCTTCATCAAGAGTTGGCTGAATTTGAAACTGGAGCGGAAATGAAACAATCTTCCAAGAACACTACTTTTAAAGAATTTATGGCTTGTAAGCCAGTAGAGTTTAAGGGGGAGGTAGATCCCTTGATTAGCCAGCGTTGGATATCTGACATTGAAAGTACGTTTGAAACTAGTCATTGTGACCCGACTGATGAGGTCATATTTGCTTGTAATCAGTTGAAAGATCGTGCCAAAGATTGGTGGGAGTTGTTGAGGAAGGAAAAAGGCAGAGATGGAATAAAAGGGCTGACGTGGGCCCAGTTTAAAGAACTTTTCTTGAAGCGGTTTTGTCCTCAAGCCGCTATTGATCGTATTACTTAGGAGTTTCTGCATTTACAGCAGAAGGATGAAAGTGTTGATACTATCACTGCCATTTTCTTCGATAAAGCTAAATTTTGTCCGGATCTCCTTCAAACTGAAAGAATGTGGATAAACCAGCATCACACTATGTTGAACACGAAGTATCGGGAATTTCTCACACCTTCTAAGTGTGAGACACTTAATGATTTGATCAATTGTGCCCGGGAACGGGAATTGGAATTGAAATGACAAGAAGATCGCGGAGATAAACGAAAGGCGGAAACAGAAACATGTTCGTCTAAAAAGACAAAGTTTGCCAAATCGTTTAAAAAGCCTGTTTTTACTAAAACTTGTCCCAATTGTGGGAGGATGCACGCGGGGGAGTGTCATGCTAGGCCTGTTGTCTGTTATAAATGTGGGAAGCTGGGACATTTGGCAACCCAGTGTTTGAGCCCTCCTAGTCTGTGCTATCATTGTTATAAGCCTGGACATAGGAGGAGTGAATGCCCTGAACTTAAGAGGGCGGCACCAAGTAATGATGATAGCCGATCGTTTAAATCTCAAGGCTCTGGAAAGAAACCGGAAGCGCCCAAACCAAAAGGGAGAGCTTTCCAGATTTCTGCAGAGGAGGCTAAAGTCACGTCTGATGTAGTGACATGTACTTTCTCTGTTAATTCAATACCTGCTTATGTGTTATTTGATTCTTGAGCCAATCGATCTTTTGTGTCTATAAAATTTGTGCATCATCCATCTTTTGTCTTAGAAAAGTTGCATGTACCAATAGAAGTAGAGGTTGCTGATTCTAAGAGTTTTCTTGTGTTTGATATTTATCGAAACTGTAAACTTACAATCAATAACGAGGAATATGTTGTTGATCTAATACCCATGGTATTGGGGGAGTTTGATGTTGTTATTGGAATGGATTGGCTATCTTTTTATAAAGCCAATATTCTTTGCAATCGCAAAGTTATACAATTAATAACCCCAAGTGGGTATGAATTGTCCATCCAAGGAGAAAAACGTGGAGGGTTTGTTTTGTGTTCTTTGGTCAAAGCCATGAAGTATATGAATCATGGGGGCCAATCCTTCTTAGCTTATGTCATTGATGTTGAGAAAACAGTAAAGAGTTTGGAGGATGTCCCAATTGTCAGGGATTTTCCTGATGTTTTTCCGGATGACTTACCGGGAATCCCCTCTGATAGAGATGTGGAGTTTAGAATCGATCTTATTCCAGGGGCCAAGCCTATAGAAAAAGCTCCTTATCGTTTAGCACCGTCTGAATTGCAAGAGTTGATGACTCAATTGCAGGATCTTCTCGATAAAGGTTTTATTCGTCCAAGCATCTCTCCTTGGGGTGCTCCTGTTCTTTTTGTTAAAAGAAGGACGGAAGTTTTCGTATGTGTATTGATTATCGAGAGCTTAATAAAGTGACGGTGAAAAACAAATATCCTTTGCCTCGTATTGATGATCTTTTTGATCAGTTGCAAGGGGCTTCTTGGTTCTCTAAAATTGACCTTCGGTCGGGTTACCATCAAATTAAAGTTAGGGAAGCAGATATTCCTAAAACAGCGTTTCGAACGCGATATGGTCATTACGAATTTCTTGTCATGTCTTTTGGGCTGACTAATGCACCGGCTGCATTCATGGACTTGATGAATCGGGTGTGTCATCCCATGTTGGATCGATCTGTTATCGTCTTTATTGATGATATTCTTGTTTATTCCAAAAATGAAGGTGATCATGCGTGTCACTTACGGGAGGTACTTGAGACTCTCCGAAAGGAGAAGTTATATGCCAAATTTTCTAAATGCGCCTTCTGGCTGCATGAAGTCCAATTTCTTGGGCATGTGATAAATGCAGATGGCATTCTTGTTGATCCTTCTAAAATTCAAGCAGTGACCAATTGGAGTCTACCCAAAAATCCAACCGATGTCAGAAGTTTTCATGGCTTAGCCGGTTATTATCGTAGATTTATTCAAGACTTTGCCAATATTGCTTCATCTTTAACCAAACTTACAAGAAAAGATGTTAAGTTTGTGTGGGGTGATGACCAAGATAAAGCATTCCAAGAGTTAAAGTCAAAATTAACTCAGGCACCAGTATTAACATTACCAGATGGCCCTGATGATTTTGTGGTATATTCTGATGCTTCTTATCTTGGTCTGGGTTGTGTTCTTATGCAACGAGGCAAGGTAATTGCTTATGCTTCAAGACAACTGAAAAAACCATGAAATCAATTATACTATTCATGATTTGGAACTTGCAGCGGTCGTATTTGCCCTAAAAATTTGGAGGCATTATTTGTATGGCGTAAAGTGTACTATTTACACTGATTATAATAGTTTGAAATATTTCTTCACTCAGAAGGAATTGAATATGAAGCAAAGACGATGGCTGGAATTACTCAAGGATTACGATTGCGAAATTCTCTATCATCCAGGGAAAGCAAATGTGGTGGCGGATGCCTTGGGTAGAAAAGAAGAGTGTGAACCAATCAAAGTGAAGGCTATGCAGCTTGTGATTACTTCAGGGCTAATTGAGCAGATCAAGGAAGCCCAGACTGAAGCTTTAAAGGAAGAAAATTGGAAACGTGACAGGATTAAAGGACAAGCTCATAACCTAGATGAAGATAATCGTGGTTTAAAGACTAGGTGGGGTCGAGTGTGGATACCTCTCACTTGTCCACTTAAGTCTGCATTGTTGGAAGAAGCGTACAAATCGAAGTACTCAATTCATCCTGGGGCTACTAAAATGTATCGTGACCTTCGGGTGAACTATTGGTGGCCAGGTATGAAACGAGATATTGTTAAACATGTGGCGAAGTGTTTGACTTGTATGCAGGTAAAAGCAGAGCACCAGAAACCTTATGGTAAGTTGCAACCATTGGAAATCCCAATGTGGAAATAGGAACATATCACAATAGACTTAATTACTAAACTTCCTAAAACAAGGAAGGAATTTGATACGATTTGTGTCATTGTGGATAGGTTGACTAAGAGTGCTCATTTCTTGCCCATTCGTGAAACCTATTCTTCTGATAAAATGACAGAGTTATATGTACAAGAAGTGGTGTCTCGTCATGGTATGCCTATAACCATTATCTCTGATCGGGATACTCGATTTACTTCTCTATTTTGGAGAAATTTTCAAGAAGAATTAGGAATAAAATTGTTGTTAAGCATTGCGTATCATCCTCAGACTGATGGACAAAGTGAAAGAACCATTCAGACCCTGGAGGATATGTTACGAGCGTGCATTATTGATTTTGGGGGTAGTTGGGATGATTACCTACCTTTGGCAGAGTTCTCGTATAATAATAGTTATCATTCCAGCATTGGAATGCCTCCTTATAAGATGCTCTATGGGAGGAAATGTCGAACTCCCGTTTGTTGAGAAGTTGGGCAGCGTGAACTCACACACAAAAATGTAGTTAAAGCTACCAATGAACGGATAGATCAGATCCGTGCTCATCTGAAGGCGGCTTAAGACCGTCAGAAATCATATGCTGATAAGCGTAGAAGGCCCATTGAATTCCAGGTGGGAGATTTTGTGTTGTTGAAAGTCTCACCGTGGAAAGGTGTTATACGTTTTCGTAAGCGAGGAAAGCTAAGTCCACGTTTCATTGGACCATTTAAAATCATAGCTCGTGTTGGTGAAGTTGCTTATCACCTAGAGCTACCTTAGGAGTTGAGTGGAATTCATAATACGTTCCACGTTTCTTACTTACGAAAATGTTTAGCAGATGAATCTGCGAACGTACCACTGGAAGATATAGAAATTGATGATAGATTAAATTATGTAAAAAGGCCAGTGGCAATACTTGACCGAAAGGTCAAGCAACTTAGAAACAAGTCATTGAGCCAGGTGAAGGTTCAGTGGAAAAAATATAACCGGTTCTGAAGCCACGTGGGAATTGGAAAATGAAATGAGAAAGTATTATCCTTTCCTTTTTGAGATTTAATCGGTTTCGGGGACGAAACCTTTGTAAGGAGGGGAGATTTGTAACAACCTGTTTTTAATAATGAATATATTGTGAATAATCGTTAATTGAACGATTGTGATTGTTGTAATTGAAAATGTGTGAGAATTACGCCATCAAAAGCACGAGCATATGTGATCGTTCTAGAGATCCACGATGATTTAGAAATTTTGGTTATTAGAGGTTGATAGTATGGAGAAATGATGAACGTGGGAGAAAACCGTGCGTGAAACGGAGTTACGGATTGCCCGGAGTCGCGAAACGAAGAAAATTACAAAATTTTATGCTTTGGGACTCTTCGCGGTACGCGAAGGTGGTTTTGAGGTTCCTTCGCGTACGCGAAGGACTCAAATATCTAAAAGTCCCGAATTGCTTCGCGGTACGCGAAGCCTTTCTTGGATCTTCATCGCGGTACGCGACGGGTGAGGCGGTTTGGAAAAATCTCAAATTTATCAGATTTGAAGCAGAAAGAATTTTATTTCTTTCTCTCGACTTTCCTACACCTCAGACGAAATTGAAGGCTGCCAAACTCAGATTTGAAGCCGATTAAACCCACGTATCGTACCAGAGAACGTATCTGCAACATCTGATCGTCGTTTTGCAAGCGAATATCCGTTCGATTGGGTAACGATTCGTTTTATCTTACTAGTTTAATATTTTGTGAATTAAATCTAGTTTTGATTGTAATACTATGATTATGGGTATTGATTATTGCCTAGTTGATAACTAGGAGTTGTTAGAAACGAAGAACTTGATATTTTGATGGTAAAATCTTCGTTTTGAAGCCGGGATAATGTCCGGTTGTTATGAAACCCATATCATGATGTGATAACTAGTAGGATGGGTTGAATATGATTTTAAATGAAATATGGATTATGATCCATGAGTTAAATGATGATTATGATGAATTGATGTTAAAAATTATTAACAAGTTATGATCTTAAAATAAAAATTGAATAATAAAAGTGATTAAAGATCGTAACTAATGTAATTGAACATCAATTATTTGGGGAAATGCCTAAGTGAGATATGAAACATGATTAATTGTGATAATTGATTAAAACTTACTAAACGTAGTAAGATAGAGTCAATTATGTGATAAATTGACTTTGAGCAAGTCAAATCAGTCAAGTGTGTTGAACTTGATTGTATGTGCTATATGTGTTGAAACTAGTTGTATGTGTATTTTGCAACTAGGTGGTGGTAGTGGAAGTCAAACCACTAGTCGTAGAGCAGGAAAAGAACCTGCAGTTGCTAATCTCTTATCTGATCAAGGTAAGTAATCCCACAACTATGACATCACATAATAAATATTGAAATTGTTGTTGAATAAATTGTATGATAAATATGGTATTGGTGATAGGGGAACGTCGAATAATAAAAGTTCAACAACCTATGATAAATCCAATACCTTGGTGAATGAAAGTGTGGGAAATCTATGATGGAAGTACCGGTGGGTGAACATCATAGTAAATTGATTGATATATTTGTGATTCCACAAATGTGTGGATAGCCAGAGGTGCTGGCAATGGTCTTAGATGGAAGTACCGGTGGGTGAACATCTTAAGACTTGATATAATTATGACTCCACAATGGTGGATAGCTAGAGGTGCTAGCAATTGTCTTAGATGGAAGTACCGGTGGGTGAACATCTTAAGACTTGATATAATTATGACTCCACAATGGTGGATAGCTAGAGGTGCTAGCAATTGTCTTATATGGAAGTACCGGTGGGTGAACATCTTAAGACTTGAATTATTTATGACTCCACAATGGTGGATAGCTAGAGGTGCTAGCAATTGTCTTAGATGGAAGTACCGGTGGGTGAACATCTCAAGACTTGAACTAATTATGATACCACAAATGTGTGAATAGTCAGAGGTGCTGACAAATAGCTATGATGGAAGCACAGGAATGTGAACACCATAGTGTAATATTGATTAAACTATTGTAAGCAATAGTTGATGATTGATAATATAATATTATTATATTGTGAGAGTCAATTCGAATAGAAATGACTCAGTTTGAATGTTGATTGTGAAAAATGTATTTTTACATTTTAGTGTTGAGAAACCATTGGGGTTTACTTACTTAGTTCTTATGAACTAATGTGAAATATTGTGTGATGTTTGTAGGTCAAACATGATGGATCTGGCTGTAAGGATCGAGGTGGACTGTGAATCGAACGAACAAACCTTGTTGCAAACGTTTGAAATTTTGGTTTAAACTTACTTATGTAAATAAGTATTGTAAAATGTGTGACACGTTTACGTTTGCGTTAAACTTTGTTTAATATTATAAAATAAAGAAGGTCAAACAAGGTTTTGAAAATGAAATATTTGCTGGGACCAACTCTGATATTATAGAAATTTGTTAAATAGTAACCGGGGGTTACACAAATGGTCCCGGGTTCAAAGTATTGTAAAATGTGGGACCAACTCTAGTGATCCGTCAGTGATCCAAAAATTAATGTAATAAATAATAAATAATTAGGTTACTTTAATGATAGACAATAATTAATAATAGGTAGTGATTAATACGAGCAAGGGTTATTGACATCTTCAACTCAAAATGTAAGAGGACGCATGTTGAATATAGTTGTTTATGTTACATCTTCGTAGTTTTAGAGTTACTTTCTCTTATGTTTTTCGCATTTAGACTTTGTTATGTTCTTTCAGCTTTTGCTATTATATACTTCATTCTTATTTTTAACCCATTTATTGGTTGTCAAATTCATGAAATGGAAACTGAAATTTGTTTCTGGATTCAGTTTTATAATACAAACTCTTTCACATAGATATAGTGCAATGTTGTCTACTTCTTTAATTAAGTTTTTAAATAAGATGAATAAAATTCATGTGGCATTGTGGAAAGGCATGTCTATAAAACTTTCAGAAGTGTTCAAATTGAATCTACCCAGGTAAATTTGATGTGTTTTTATAATGAGGTTCATAAACGAACCCATTTTGTTAACAGTTGATCTCACAACTAACATATTTTCATAAAAATAAATTTATTTATATGGCATTTCAGTTTTAATTAATTTTAGTTCGAAAACTCGGGTTACAAAATCAAATTCATTTTAGATATATTAGATGTGGAAACTTATATATTAGTTTTGTTATCCATGGAGAAAGAGTAAGCTCGTGTTTTGTGATTTCAAGTTGTATAGGCATGTGGTTTCTAGGGTTGAAGAGACTAGACTGATGAACAATGGTCTTATTCATCAAATCATGACTAATACAAGGTAAAAATGGTCTATTTGAATTGATGATGAGCATTCAAACATGTGTATATTAATAGTGTATAATTGATGATGACCATTTTTTGAATAAAAGCGTTAAATGGTTTGATTATTTTTGCCGATTTTATATTCTTAGTATCAAATATGAAAAACCTAATTTGATATTTATTTCAGAGTAAGAGGTAGTTAATGGCAATAAAAGTTACCAAGTTATCTCCTCGTAGGTTAGTTTAGCGTTGCTTGATTAAAATCTCAAAACATGTATATCAAGAGATAACTTTTTGGCAGATCTAAACTATATTAAGAATTAGTGCTCATGAATAAACTAAACTTAGAAAAATGACTTTTGCTATAAATGACTATCTAAACATGATTAATCAATCTTACATTATAATGATTATTCTGACATTACCTTCACATTTTCACAACAATTACAAACAAATTTGTAAATATTCATTAACACCATAATTTTCCATCGCAACACGAGGCTGGAAAAACACTAATTTATATTAAAGTCACTGTAAACATCCATATATAAGCTCACTACACTAGGCTGTAAGACTGTTTTATATGGGTAAACTTCTTTTGTAGACTGAATAACTACCTTTGGGAAACAGTTTTTAATTTTTTATAAAGCTTAGGAACTAATGTAAATGCAGGCATCCTAAACCACAATTACGCAAAGTTGCAAAAAAAAAAAAAAAAAAACATGTTTACCCGCTTAACACTCATATTGTGAAATATGTAGTTGAAATTCAAGCCAGAACTTGTGGGTCCTGCATATCTTCGTGCAATGTCTACACGTGAAACAACTCATTCAACCGCAAGAACGAAACAACTCGCTAACCTTTTACAATAAAAAAGATCTATGTGCCTCTCTTCAAAACACAATTTATTTTTATTAAATGAAGATAAAATAAAACGAGAAATTTTATCCACACGTTCTGACGCCTGACAGGACAGACGCACAAACTGTTTTGAAAAAAATTAAGTTGCGATATGTTTGCAAACTTTGTTACAATCGTTGCATCCCTAATATATTAAACGTAGGCGTATTATATATATATATACTAGGTTATTACCCCGTGTATTACACGAAATAAATATAAATTATTAAAAAATTAGTAATAATAATTTTAAAATTATAAAACGATATTTTGATATAAGATGATCAAGATATGCATAAAAAAATACTTTAAACATTAAAATAACAATTCGAAAGTTTAGTACCTACAGAATTGATATTTGATAGGTAAAATATTATTTTTATAATTATTAAAGTTATTTTGAACAACCATTGAACACTTAAAAATGTTTAATATTTTGACTAAATTTATTTTGTTATAAACTAATAGTTTTATGAAAATTTGTATGTTGAATATCATATTGGTCGTTAGTAAAATTATAAATTAATTAAGATTTAAAAATTATAAATAATAAAAACTTAAAAATTATAAAATTATATTTTAAAATAAGATATAATTGAAATCTACTTATAATTATTAAAAATAAAAAAAAAAATATTTTTGCATTTAAGTATACAATTTAATTTTTTAAAATTATTTACCTTAAATAAGAGAGAGAATTAGTAAAATATATTTAAATGATAGATTAATATAATAGTGACATTTAATAATGAATGGATATGAAAATGACATGTGGCAAAAATTGATATAAGAATGACAAGTGGCATATTTGTTATTCTTTTATTAGGTAGTATAGATAGTTCCCGGTCTCCACAACCGACATCAGAAACTTTTTCAGCCGTTCAAAATCATCAACATTGAATCCTCACCTTTCAAATTAGGCGGTTATGGAGGTTATGTGGAGGTTCTTAGCAGTTTTCCGGCGGTTAAGGAGGTTTTCCGACCACCTTGTGGATCCTTGACACATGTCCCACGACCTTAAAACAGTTGTTGCTCCCACACCTTAAATCTCCTCTTTTGCTCCGTCTCTCTGTCTATCACCAAGCCGTTGTCACCACCACACCATCTGTGTAATGTCCTGTCTCAAGCCACCACCATCACATCGTCTGTCTTCCTTCATCGCTGCTCTGTGTTCTGACGACAACACCCGACCCATGGAAGGACTCCTGCTCACAGCCTCACACAAATCTCAGTTCTAGAGATAACGCATACTTAATTTCAAAGTATGTGTTATCTGTGCTGCAATCATTGTTTTCGTGTCTAGAAGTTGAAGAAGCATCAAAAATTGCTTCAAACAGATAACACGTACTTTGAAAGAACAAACATCCTATGATGGCTTTCAAGAGATGCATGGAGTGACGATTCCTTGACGACTCAAAGTTTGTTAACAGTGATCACGCGTGAAGAAGCTTTCAATAACAGAAAATGAAGTGTTAGAAGAGTTAATGGTTGTAAAATGGTTTTGAATCTAAGTGTGATTTTCAATAAATCATCTCGGTTGTAGAGTTGACGTTTGGATGACACGCATGCTTTTGAGATGGAAAGAATCTCAATTGTAGTTTCAACAAAGATTGATATCTTTATTAATTATTGCATTTTATTTTATTTATTTATTTAATTTAAACGGCAAAAATTATCTCCCTAAACTACTCCAAACTAATTGCATCATTGAATGAGTTAAACTCATGACCTCTCATTCTAAGAGATAAAGCTTCTATCAAATGGGTTAGTCCCACATTGGCGCATTTTATTTTATTAATAGTTTATTTATATTACATTACACATTAATTGCATATTTATTAATTAAAAAAAATTTTCAAAATACACAGTGTGTTCTTTTTTTTTAATTTATTATATTTTTTATGTTTTGATTTATGTTAATATATTTTTCTCTATTGTAAATTTCATTTTTTATTTAGATGAATGCCACATTTTTGGATAATTGATATCTCAAACCAATTATTCTTTTCGTAATGTTGTTTCAATATAAATTTGTTTTTTAAAATAATATAAAATGATTCCTATTATTTTTAAACCCAATCACTATATATGGCATCCTCCTATATATCGTATATGACTATACAAGAAATAAAAAGGCCTATTATTAATTGTCAAAATTTTTAACGTTACCAATTAATCAAGTACATGAAGTGTTACATATTTATAAATATTGGTGTATAAATAAACACAACAATATTATCATTTTAAATACCTCATCACCGGACAATAATATTTTTTTAACAAATAATTTTTTTATGTTAATTCTTGTCCTGTTAACAAATAATTTTTTTATGTTAATTAAAAAAACCTACTTATTTTATTATCTTCTTAAATACCCCATCACCAAACACATAATATTGTTATGTTATTATTTTTTATTCTGTTAATAAATAATGCTTTTTTAAATTAAATTAAAATACTTATATCATTACCACATTAAAATATCCGGCCACCGGACGGGTATAAAACTAGTTATGATGGGTTTGACTCATAAACTCCTAGAAACACATTACATATATACATAGTCCACTAAAAATGGTGTCATACTTGGTAGGAACTAGAAACTTAGTTGCACATGATAACACGTTAAACAAAAAAAACAACACAAAACATTTACAGTTAAATCAAGCAACTGTTGAACCTTTATGCTTTTTGTAAGATAGACTTTGCTCTGATGATCAAGGTCAGCGTCACAACTTCCGTGTTAGTGATCGACCACGATTGGGATTGCAAGAGATTGTCCAAATTCTACATGTAAGCCTTCTTGGCCGTTGGTTACAAATTGGACAGACACACTAAGGTAAAAAACCACGACTGCTTTCTGTACGCCCTAATATATCTGCAAATGTACTGCTCTAAGAAGAAACGCTGCAAGAGAGAAGGCCTCTTAAGAAGTTTCTTGATCTTGTCTTCCCAGGTCTTACCCAAACCACTTAACTCAACTAACCAGAAATATGATGCATTGCATTCATGAAAGCCATAAAGACATAAAGTCATGTGTTGTGGTCATCTGGATAATTTTTTAGAACACTAGAAATAAGTTGAAGAAAAGCTTTCTTGAACATAACCTTATGCAGTGCACCAGTTAAGTTCTTATGATCAGCCATAGCGCCAAGGTTTAAAAGAACGGAATTGAGCCTTGAAATGTTTTCAGTTAGACTCATGAGAGGCATAAGCCTTGAAGAGGACCGAGGCGTAAGCATCGAGGTATTATTAAAAAATAATTAAAATAATAGATAGTCTAATAAAAGTTGCAATTTCATAATAAACAAAACATCATAAGCATTAGAATTTAAGCACAAAAATACTTTAACAACCTAATTTAGTAATGTAATGAGATTTAAATATTATAAATATCATTTTCTCCTACGTCATTCTCTATGTTTTCATCAACAAAATTTAGCTTCTCATCGTTATCTTCATCAACCAAATTAATTTTAGCAGATAATCTTTTCCTAGATGATAAACTTTGACCTTCTTCCTCATTTGACCTGCCTACTCTTCTAATGTAGGCTTCACCAAAACTTGGATTGGCTATCCATTCATCATCCAACAAAACCTTCTTGCCAACTATCAGATCCCTATTATCTTTTAGATTGGTCTTTTTTATAAACTTTTGCTTCAATTTCTTATTGTACGCCAACTTATTCATCCTATAATTCCTATTGAATGTGAAATACAATAGAATTGAAGCATTCGAAGTCTGGGAGACAAGTTGTGTACTTGAGTTTGAAATTAATTTGGGTTTGGATGGCAAGCGTGTTTTCTATTATATGCATCAAAAAGGATTCAAAATTAGGTCAATAAACAGTAAAATGGAAAAAAAATAGAACATGTTTAGGGTGATTTAAGCCTCAAAGCCTCGATTCACCGCCTCGGGCAAACTGAGGCTGAGGTTCCAGCTACTCCCTACGAAGCTAATCCTCTTAAGCTTTTTTCCACCGCCTTAGCCAAGGCATAGCCTCAAGCGAGCCCCAGAAAGCATTTTTAAACAATGCATAGCACAACTCTATCAATTAAAGTTTTGATTAACAAGGAGGTGATGATTATAGATGTTACTCTTTTTCTAAGGTTAAAGACCAGCATCTTACGAGTCAAGCTCAAAAGCTACAGAACTAGAATGCATAAAGTTGGAAGAACACACTAGAGGACAATCAAAAAGCTACCACATGGTAATTGCAGACCGCTGACTGGCAGACTGCAGGCTCTAGTTGAGCTGGTTCTCATCCTGCTGCATGATCTCATCATAGTGTGCATCACCGAATAGAAACTTCTCTGAGATCTTGCTGCTCTTGCAGTAGTTTACATGCATCTTTACCAGATCAATAACTAGCTCACTCCCTCTCTTAGTCGTGCTTGCAATGTTGATCAATTCCCGAGCAATGGCATAAAGAACAGGAAAGTTGTGTTGTTGGAGCATTTGCTCTTCAGTTGCACTGCAGAAATAGCGAAAATGCTGTGGAGTTTCAGATACAACAATAAGCTTCAACACATGGGCATAGTTGCAAACTTCATTTTGAATCCTTAAGTCTTTCAAACAGGCGACCCAGAATTAACAAACACATTTGCGATGAAAGCCAAAAGATGCATCTCATTCCATGCCAAGATTGACGCGGCATATCTAGCCATGCCCTGTAATGCATTCTCAGTCTCAGATGCCCACATAATGTACTTGAGTATAGCTTTCTTGTAACACCCCAACCTGATTAGGGCTGACGTGTCACTTATACGGAGATCAGAATTAATACAGCAATCCAATATAATTTAAAATGTAATAAAAGTCTTACATAAGTTACCCAAAAACATAATTCAAAGTCTTATGATAAATTCTATTACATTATTTGTAAAATAAATCCTTGATAATTCTTTTGTCTCTCGTTCCTCAATTCCCAGCCTGATTTCCTGGATTACCTATACAATACATATAAACACCAACAAAAACAAATACGGCTGAGCCAAAGAATGCTCAGTAACGGATAAACAATAGTAATTAAAAGAAGTTCATAACATGGTGAAGGTAATGAGAAATGCTAATCATAAACAGATACCAGAAACAGAGTAGTGACAGAAACAGAAACAGTAAACAGTGGTCTGACTTGAATCAAAAATAACCTTTCAGAAACAACAAGATAGGTTATAATATAAGTCAGAAATAATGGGAAATCCCAGAATATACCACGAGCCGACTGTACATAAAAATAGTTTAAGGTTCACGGGTAGCTACTCCCGCTTACCAGACACATGAGATAGTTAGTGTTGGCATACACGTTACTATCCCCCAGAAATCAGAAAGTACAGTTAAAAATTTATCCTAGGACCAGTCCATACGCCTCTTCAGAATTCAGTAGGTGCACAAGTGTACTATCAGAGTACTAAATAGAGACGCCGTGAACTCAACTAACCGCCACGGGTGGTTCCACATCATGGTTGCCGCCATGAAGGGCCTGTAGTCATCCTTACAGGTAGGGGCATGCTCGGGTAATAGAGCATATGTTCAGTATGTTCAGTAGGGTAGATAAACTACCAAGTTCAGTAGGGCAGTTAAACTACCAAGTTTAGTTAAATTTGGATCATGCAATAATGAGTACAATATAATCTAGATCTATTGCATGTTAAACGAAACAGAGAAACACGATATCATATCGTGGCAATCAGAAACCGGAATCCAATGCAGAAACAGAAATTAAACGATTACAGAAACAGAAATTAAACAATTACAGAAACAGAAATACTAAGATATAAGTAACCAGAATCCGTACCAGAAACGAAGCAACATCAGATATACTATAAGATAAGGAAATAAAATCCGTACCTTAGCCTTAGCAATTAATCAACAAGCAGAAAATAAGCGATTAATCCAAATCCCCGACAATTCAAAAATCTGTGTTTTTGTTTAATTTAATGTCAGTTTAAACAAATTTGGATTCTTATATATATAATCGGTTAAGTATTTGATTATTTGAACCTTTTAATATTTAATCGTTCGGGTCGGTTTATTTAACAGATTCGATTCTAAATATTCGTTAATATCTTAAATCGATGATTTAAACGTTTTTCTATTAAAAGTAATTTAAAAGCATTTAAAAGATAGTTTTATAAAAATAAAATAAAAACTACCTAAGAAGTTTTGAACCTTAAACCTTTCAAATGTATGCATAGTATCCTAACCAATCAATCTAGCTTCCTAATTGTTATTAAGTCAGATCCTTAATTTTTTGGGATAACTTTATATAAATGTAACCAACTTTCAGCTTTGTTCCAATTAGGTCACTCATTTTTTTTTGTTCCGATTAAGTCACTCATACTTTTTTTTGTTCCGATTAAGTCACTCATACTTTTTTTTGTTCCGATTAGGTCACTGTACTTTTAATTTTTTTTCAATTAGGTCATTCATATGAGTGACTTGATCAGAACAAAAAAAAAGTATGAGTGACTTAATCGAAACAAAAAAAAGTATGGGTGACTTAATCGGAACAAAAAAAAAGTATGAGTGACTTAATCAAAACAAAAAAAAATATAAGTGACTTAATCGGAACAAAAAAAAGTATGAGTGACCTAAGTGGAACAAAACTGAAAGTTGATTACATTTGTATGATGTTTTCCCTAATTTTTTTTGTCAACATGTTTGCAAGAAACCTGGTCTAGTTCTTATGAAAGGGAAAAAAATTGCGCTGGGAGGGGCTAGAACTCGGGACCTCCCAGACATAACACCCAAGCTTTAACCGGTCTAATCTAGAATCAATATTGTTAACCAAAGCAGTCCTTCTAATCCTAAACCCAGACGATTCTGGTCATCTTCTTCATATACTTGCAGGTTTTCAAATCAACTTGAGTTTCCATAATTATAATTTTTTATTTTTATTTTTTTAGAATCTGTATTTCTCTTTTATATATATATATATAAATATGAATGATATTAATCCGGCATTTTTTTTTTATCCAATTAGTTTTAATAAAACTTCTATGTTTGAAACCCACCCGATCGTTGCGTGCTCGGTTTGAAACGAAATAAAAATAATTGATAACCAAGCTTGGGAATACATATAACATACCAGATTCAATAGAAACAGAAGTTTGCTTAAAATGGATGGTGGTGGACTGAAAATAAGTATTGAATAGCGGTTCCGCGCACACCTTTCGTGATTCCGGTTGTGATCGTTAGTTCGTTCGCATACTAATCATGAAGAGAAACTCTAACAGCAAGGTATCACGGCTGTGTTTCCATATTTTGAACAATGAAAACACAGATTATAGGTGATGAATCGAGATAGCAATCCGGTGACACGCGATAAACAATGCTAACGGACTAAAACGAACTACTTCGGTTTGTACTCCGGCATTCTTCTTGATAATTTTTTCCGTCGTGATTCTGATATGTTGGTGATAAATATTCCGTTGCGAAATGTGGATACGGAAGACGTACACTACAAGGAAAGTCACCTGTAGCGACGACAAAAGTCGTCGCAATAGCCCCAAAAAGTCGTCGCTATAGCCTATAGCGACGACATGTCGTCGCTGTTAAGTCGTCGCTATAGGTTAGTCGCAATAGGTCAGAAAAGTCGTCGCTACACATGTCGTCGCTATAAATAAGGCTATAACGATGACATGTCGTCGCTATAGATCTCTGACACATTTTCTTTTTTGATTTATTTTTATTATGTTAATTATTTAAAAAAATTTTTTTTTTTTTCGAAATTATGTATAGCGACGACATATAGTCGCTATAGGTGATGGTCAAAAAGTCAAATATAGGGCTATAGCGACGACATGTCGTCGCTATAGATCAAAGTCAAAAAGTCAGACTTTGATCTATAGCGACGACATGTCGTCGCTATAGCCCTACAAAAAAAATTAAATTTTTTTTTGTTTTCTGTAATTTCCAGTTTTTAAACCTGTTTATTCAACCATAACATTTTAAACCTACTGCAAATAAGACTTTATCAAACATAAAAATACATTCACATTCATGTTTACATCTCAAAGTTATCAACCAAACAAGCATAACAAGTTTAAGTTTGTTTATCAACCAACCAAGCATAACAAAGTTATAAGTGTTTTAAAATCCACAACTTCATCTATTCATCTTCATCGTCATCGTCATCTTCTTCTTCTTCTTCCTCTTGATCTTTTTCTTGATTTGTTTCGAATCCAGGATAGTAGAATGAGCTAGAGCCTTGGCCTCCTTGCATGGACATCAACTTGTTTATTTGTTGTTGCATCATTGCATTGATGCGTTGTTGCTCCTCCCAGCGAGCATTTGCCTCAGCAAGTTGTTGTTGTACCTCATTTGCTGCAGGATAGTACATTTGTGGAGGCAGGTCTGGGTTATACTTTTAACTTTTCTTCCAACACCCCTTACGTGCCCACGCCGCTCACCTAATGAGCGCTGCAGCACTTCCACTTCATCTACCGGTGTGTCATCACCACCGGATGTGGATTTTGCTTTGTTTAATTCATCACTAATATTCCCCTACATTAAAAACACAAGACAAACATACGTTAAATATTTGACAAAAATCCGTCAGCATAATTGCTGTAAAATGACTACCCAAAATGTATACTAAATGGCAACAAATCCTAATTCAAAAACAAGAATTCCCAATTCAATCAACAAATATCTAACTATTCATGTTCACCCATCCTATATATTAAAAGGCAACTTTCAAATAAAGTTTAAATGAGTAAAACATAATACTATTGAATATCTATTACTTACCCAATGTTGCTCGGCTAATTGATTATACCATCCCGAGCTTCCCTTGAAATGCATATCCCTCCAGCCTTTCATATGTTGAGGCGCACCACCCTCCTTGACCTTTAAACAATAACAAATATTATCATTCAGATATCAAATAAAAATTAATACATATTTTGATAACACTAAATTATAACCTCATCATAACGTCTCTGAGCGTATGATTGGGTCCCATGATAACTTCCATACAGTTGTTTTGATCTGTTAGCTGTATTCTTCAAATATCTGTTTCTATATGTAGAAGTTGTAAACAGCCCATCAATAATCTGCACCCACTCTTCTGGGCCCATGCCCTTAGGAGGATTCTGTTTGGCTCTTTCAGTGTTGTCATAGCCTCCTTCTTTGTCAAAGTGCTTCTTTAGCTTTGTTTTCCGGTCTTTGTACCGGTTCGCATAAAGATAAACATACTTATAAAAAGTCAATGTTAGAATTCAAATGAAACAACACATACAACATACCTAAACATATGCATACAAATGAAATTCATTCATCACATAAACCTAAAATTGCATATCTAGATGAAATTTATAAACACATAAAGATAAACATACTTATAAAAAGTCGATGTTAATAATTCAAATGAAACAACACATACAACATACCTAAACATATGCATACAAATTCTAACCTTAAGTTAACACAAGTTAAACATCTACACATTACATAAACATAGACTTACACACATACATAAATTCATATCTTAATTTAGCTCAAATCATTTAACTTGATGTTTTCTAACATACACACATAACATAAACATAAATACACAACATTCCTAAACATATGCATACAAATTCTAACCTTAAGTTAACACAAGTTAAACATCTACACATTATCCTTAAATTACATATACTAACATCCTTAAATTCTAATCTTAACTTAACATAATAACCCAACATATATACTAATAATCTAACAAGAACATAAAGAAATGTGTTTCATCAATAAATAATATCAAAGAAACATGTTTCATCAATGAATAATACATCACTAACCATTTTTTTACATACACAACAATTAAAACACATTAAAGTTTCAAAATTAACATACCTCTTTTGAATTAAGGTTCCAAAAATCTTCAACACGAAATCTTTTCTTGCATAATCACATACATCAACAAAAATATGAAAAAAAAATTAGTAAATAAATTCATATGAAAAAAAAAATGAAACAACACATACAACATACCTAAACATATGCATACAAATGAAATTCATTCATCACATAAACCTAAAATTGCATATCTAGATGAAATTTATAAACACATAAAGATAAACATACTTACTAAAAGTCAATGTTACAAATTCAAATGAAACAACACATACAACATACCTAAACATATGCATACAAATGAAATTCATTCATCACATAAACCTAAAATTGCATATCTAGATGAAATTTATAAACACATAAAGATAAACATACTTATTAAAAGTCAATGTCACAAATTCAAATGAAACAACACATACAACATACCTAAACATATGTATACAAATGAAATTCATTCATCACATAGACCTAAACTTGCATATCTAGATGAAATTTATAAACACATAAACATAAACATACTTATAAAAAGTCAATGTTAATAATTCAAATGAAACAACACATACAACATACCTAAACATATGCATACAAATGAAATTCATTTATCACATAGACCTAAACATGCATATCTAAACATATGAAACATAAACAAGACTTACACACATACATTAATTCATATCTTAATTTAGCTCAAATCATTTAACTTAATGTTTTTTAACATACACACATAACATAAAAGTAAATAAACAACATACCCAAACAAATGTGTTTCATCAAGATACCTAAACACATATTAAAATTGAAAATTAAACATACCTATGTCAAATAAGTTCCAAGAAAGCTTCAACTCGAAATTAACTTCATATCATCCAATACATTGCAAAAAAAATATAAAAAAAAATAAGAAATCTCTTTATAAATACGTTAATACAAAAAAAAATTACACAAAAAAATCATACCTACGAAAAAATGAGGAGGATCCAACAATCTTCAACAACCCAATCAAACCTACAACCATATAAATCCATAAATCTTTGCAAATCAATGAAAAAACAAAAAAAATGATAGATTTTACAAAAAAACACATACCTATACAAATGACAAGATTTAAAACATCCCTTAGTGAAGAAATCGCCTCCAAACACCTTCAAAAACCCGTCGTCGCCGTGTATTTTGATGAAGAAGAAGAGAAGTGAAGAAATCTGCGAAAATGGCGTTCTGCGCGAAAATTTGGGTATATAAACCCTATAGCGACGACATGTCGTCGCTATAGGTCAACATAGAAACTGACGCGCGTATTAAATGCTCTGCGAAAAGTAGTTTTGTCTTTATTCCAGCCTATAGCGACGACATGTAGTCGCTATAGGTCAATTAATTTTTTTTTTTTGACTCTTAGAAATCTGATAAAAAAAATAAAAAAATTAAAAAAATTAATAAATTTCAGCAATAGCGACGATATAGATTTTTCACAAAAACCGCCAATTAATTGGTCAAAGGCGCCCTTTTCACCTTCAGCTATAGCGACGACATGTCGTCGCTATAGCTTAAAAACACTGAAAAAGTGCTTTTAAGCTATAGCGACGACATGTCGTCGCTATAGCCTACTCTATAGGAACGACTTTTAGTCGTCGCTATAGCTTTTGCATCTTTAGCTTATTATTCTTGTAGTGGTAGATTACTCAGTTGATCGAAAATGAAAGAATTTTGATCGAAAGTGTGGTCGCTTCTATGAATGTGTATAACACCAAATATGTATTGTGATTTGTATACGATCGGACTATATTTACTTCCAATTGAATGTAATTAAAAATAAATAAATCCCACGACCGTTTTTTTTTCTTTTTATTGTCATTAACTTATGTATTTGATTAATGACTTATTATTATTGTTATTATTATTATTGTTATTATTATTATTATTATTATGGTTATTATATTTCTTAACATCCAAACTTACTGAAAATACCTCCCTTAATTTCCTAGACACATGGAAACTTAGAGGAAACTTCATGTTCGCAACAACAGATTCGCTCATACCCAATCTTCCACCAATAGCTCTCAGCCTAGCTTTCACAAAGTTAGCATACTTCTTCTCGGTAACAACTAACATGCTTGAAAGGTAGTAGAAGACATATTCCTAAGAATACCACACCCTCAAAATAACATGGTGCAGTTGTCTTATTCAGCTTGTATCCAGCTGCTCTTGCTTCAATGGATGGAACTGCAATGACGCTAATTTTGGCACCAGACTCTTTTAAAGGCTCTATCAACACTGTGATCAGCTCAGGAATTAGGGCACCCACCACACTCACAAACCATGCACCAGCTTCCTGCTTTGTTTTGGCCTTGGCCAAAAGTGGCCAGCTAATGCTTATTATTGTCTCAGCTGTTTTAGTAGAATCATCATCTTTCACGAGTACATCAACAGGATCGTATTGCCCAACGATAGCCGTCTTACGATAAGCATCTTTTTTAACATGCATGCTTTTAGGCCTGAGATATGCCATGAATGCCTTCTTCCTACGACCCCCATCTTCAGTCACATCCCTTCTGAACCTAGCATTAATGGTTTCCATTAACTCTGCCATGTCTGCTATCTGAAATATAAGAGAATCTTAAAAAATGGCCTAGGAGAAAAACTATAGAAGTCATACACAAACAAATGCACCAAAGAATTATAAAATATGCCAAAAGCATGCTTTAATATGTCACTAGACTAAAGACACACATTGGTCAAAAAAAAAAAAAATCTTGGTTGAAGCTACCAATACAGAGGTAACAAAACTAAGGCTCAGACACCGGCATGATATATATCAGGCTACCAAAAATTTTGAAAGAGTAACACCAGGCTACATCTTCAACGTCCAGAACCTGACTTTAATCGGTCCAAATGCATTAGAAAATGATAAAATAAAAACACAAACATGAAACATAATCATAGAAAACGCAATGGCCATAACGAAAACATGGAAAACATCTAACAGGCCTGGATAATCGGACTGAATCGATTGCCTGAGTTACATTTAGCGTCAACAAAATATGCAGGTTAGGGTTTCAAAGAAGAAGACGCAAGAAGTCACTTGAATTCGAGAAAGATGATTACCTGAATTGAACTCGATTTCAACAGTGAGAGAGCAGATGCATTCCTTATTTAACTTAAAAGATTTTTTTTAAGATGCTTGTTAAGTTATAACTTTTTGAAATGGATTTTTAAAAATTTGTTTGGAATTCTTTATTTAACTTAAAAGACTTTTTATTTTATTTTATAAAGATGCTTATTAACTTATAACTTTTGAAATGAATTTTTAAAAATTTGTTTGGATTATTTTTTCCAAAATAAAATTTTAAAATGACCTAAAAGGACATTTTTTTATTGACAGCATTTTAATTTTTAAGGTTATTGAGTAAAGGGTAAACAGTGGGGTAGATTGAGCTATAGCGTCGACAGGTTGTCGTTCCTATAGATTGAGCTTAAGCGACGACATGTCGTCGCTATATATCAAAAATACTTTTTCAAACTTTTTGATCTATAGCGACGACATGTCGTCGCTATAGCTCACGATGGAAAAGGCGCGTTTGACCGAAAGTTTGGCGGTTCTGGGAAATCTCTATAGCGACTAACTGTCGTCGCTATAGCCAGAATATATTAATTTTTTTTTAATTTCTTTTTTAACAAATTTAAAAAGGTTGAAAAATCAAAAAAAAAATTAAATTACCTATAGCGACTACATGTCGTCGCTATAGGGTAGGAAGAAGACGAAAGTACTTTTTGTCAGTACATTTATTGTGCGCATCGGTTTCGACATTTACTTGTAGCGACGACATGTTGTCGCTATAGGTAATATATACACAAAAAATTCGCAGAACCTCCATTTTCGCAGAAACTCTCCCAAACTCCATTTTTTCGATTTTAAGGGGCGATTTCGAGTTACTTGGTTCGTATATTGCCGATTTCGTGATGAAAGGATGATTTGGATCATCTCATTTGTCTAGGTATGTGTTTTTTCTTAAATTTTCAATTTTTTGTTGTTTTTTTCATATATTTTCAAGTGTTCATGAATTTTATATGTTGATATGTTTGATTTGGTGATAATAAATTGTTGGATCCTTCACTTCTTCGTTGGTATGGTTTTTTTCTGTAATTTTTCATTTGTTTTTTCATATGAATTTATTTACTAATTTTTTTTTTCATATTTTTGTTGCTGTATGTGATTATGCAAGAAAAGATTTCGTGTTGAAGATTTTTAGAACCTTAATTCAAGAGAGGTATGTTTATTTTGAAACTTTAATGTGTTTTAATTGTTGTGTATATAAAAAATGGTTAATGATATTGTATTATTCATTGATGAAACATGTTTCTTTGGTATTATTTATTGATGAAACACATTTCTTTAGTAGTGTATTTGTATAATTTTATGTTCTTGTTAGATTATTAGTATGTTGGGTTATTATGTTAAGTTAAGATTAGAATTTAGGTATGTATTTTTATGTTGGATATATAATTACAATATGCAATTTATGTAAATTTAAGGATATTAGTATATGTAATTTAAGGATAATGTGTAGATGTTTAACTTGTGTTAACTTAAGGTTAGAATTTGTATGCATATGTTTAGGTATGTTGTATATTTATGTTTATGTTATGTGTGTATGTTAGAAAACATCAAGTTAAATGATTTGAGCTAAATTAAGATATGAATTTATGTATGTGTGTAAGTCTATGTTTATGTAATGTGTAGATGTTTAACTTGTGTTAACTTAAGGTTAGAATTTGTATGCATATGTTTAGGTATGTTGTATGTTTTGTTTATGTTTCCTTTGTAACATTGACTTTTTATAAGTATGTTTATGTGTTTATAAATTTCATCTAGATATGTATGTTTAGGTTTATGTGATAAATGAATTTCATTTGTATGCATATGTTTAGGTATGTTGTATGTTTTGTTTATGTTTCCTTTGTAACATTGACTTTTTATAAGTATGTTTATTTTTATGTGTTTATAAAATTTCATCTAGATATGCATGTTTAGGTTCATGTGTTGATAACTAACATGGAAGTTGATAAAAGTTGGATAACATTACGAAACCGGAGATGCCCGGATTTTTTAAACGGTCTTAATAAGTTTATGGAGATCGCAAAGAACCATGTCAATAGTGAAGGTAAAGGGTATTGCCCGTGTAAAAGTTGTGCAAATTCTAAACGATCACTCCAGAATTTGGCTACAATTTATGCCCACATACATGACCGTGGTTTTCTACAGTCATATACAACATGGGTACATCATGGTGAGAAATATTCCAATGCTTCAGAGGTTGAAAGAATGTGGGCTACGAACGCAGATAATCCTCCACTAACAAATAATGAGATGTTTAATGCACTTGATGATGTCATTGGTGAGCAGAATACATATGACGAAAATGTAAATGAGTATGGAGATGGCTTAGACACGGAGTTTGACGCATTATTTAAGGAGCTTAATACCGAGCTATACCCTAGTTGTAATTGGATGTCTTCCCTAAACTTTTTGGCAAAATTAATGCATATTAAAGTTATTAATAAATGGACTGATAGTTCCTTTGACCAACTTTTAGAGTTTTTAAGAGTTGCATTCCCGAAATAAAATAAGATTCCAGCCTCCCATTATCAAGCTAAGAAGAAACTGAGAAAAATTGGTTTAGGATATCAGTCTATACATGCTTGCATTAATGATTGCGCTCTATTCTGGAAAGAGAATTCTCTTATTCAAAATTGTCCAATTTGTAATGAGAGCAGATGGGTTGACAAAAACACAAAGGGAAAGAAAGTAGCACAAAAAGTATTGCGTTACTTTCCTTTAACTTCACGTCTTCGACGAAGGTTTAGTTCTAGATTCACCGCGAAAGATATGATATGGCATAATACCGGACGCTCAACAGATGGTATGATGCGTCATCCGGTTGATGGGAAGGCATGGCAAGAATTTAATAACAGATATCCTAATTTTGCTAAGGAACCCAGGAACGTTCGTTTGGGTTTGGCTGCAGATGGCTTTAATCCATTTGGTAACATGAGTCAGACTTACAGTATGTGGCCGGTGGTGTTGACAACATACAATACACCGCCTTGGTTATGTATGAAAGAGTCTTCTTTCATGTTAACTTTGCTAATTCCTGGCCCTAAATCTCCTGGAAAGGATATTAATGTTTTTTTAAGGCCTTTGGTAGATGAATTGAAAACGTTGTGGACTGATGGAGTGCAAATGAGAGATGCACACACTGAAACCATATTCACGATGCGTGCGGCTCTTTTGTGGACTATTAATGATTATCCTGCTCGTAGTAGCTTGTCTGGATGGAGTGGTCAAGGTTATAAAGCATGTTCTACTTGTAACGAAGACACACCCTCGTGCTCTATAACTAACAAGATAGCTTTTGTTGGTCATAGACGATCGATTTTTGACTAAAAATCATAAATTAAGGGAAAATTTGCTGTTTAATGGCCAAAAGGAGACCAGAGATCCTCCTAAACAGTTAAGTAATGCAAAAATATTAAAACAATTACAAGGCCTTCCCATTCGTGTTCCGGGTAAACATCCAAGTCATGGAGGTGTGAAAAGAAAGCGAGCTGCATCAGAGTTGAATTGGAGCAAAAAAAGTATCTTCTTTGAGTTAGATTATTGGTCTTCCCTTCTTTTAAAACATAATCTTGATGTTATGCACGTGGAGAAAAATGTGTGTGAAAGTTTGTTGGGTACTTCATTAATGAATGAAAAATCAAAAGACACGCCTAAAGCAAGACAAGACTTAGAGAAGATGGGTATTCGAAAAAATCTTTGGCTGACTAAGAATAACAACAAGTTTTACCAACCACATGCCCCTTACTCTTTCACACCTACAGATCGAGAACGTTTTTGTAAGTTTATTAGAGGAGTGAGACTACCCGATGGTTTTGGTTCGAACTTTAAAAACAAGGTGCTTCCTAATAATTCAAATATAATCGGGTTAAAGTCTCATGATTATCACATCTTAATGCAACGATTGTTGCCAATAGGTGTACAAGGATGTTTGCCCCCAAATGTTTCAACAACAATAATTGATCTTTGCACCGTGTTTCAAAAAATTTGTGCACGGTCACTTGATGTGAAAGACATGGAGAAAGCTCATAAAGATGTGATCAAGATACTATGTAATTTGGAGTTGATATATCCTCCAGCGTTTTTTGACATAATGGTTCATTTAGTTATTCATTTGCCTGAAGAGGCTATTCTTGGTGGGCCTGTGTATATGAGATGGATGTATCCCTTTGAAAGATACATGAAGAAGCTAAAGGCATATGTTAGAAATAAAGCCAGACCTGAAGGATCAATAGCAGAGGGCTATGTTGCAGATGAAGCATTGACCTTCTGTTCTATGTATCTTGAAGGTATGCAAACCAAATTCAACCGTCCTGATAGAAACGCAGATGCTGACATTCCCAAGAGACATCTTCATGTTTTTTCATCACAATGCCGCCCAATTTCAAAGAAGAAAATAATATCACTTTCTGAAGATGTTAGAAAATCATTGAATTGGTTTGTATTAAGCAACTGCGATGAAATTAAAGACTACAAATCGTAAGCGTATTTATTTACTTGGTTAATTTTCAAATTAGTTGCTTTAGTAAACTAATCTATAATGTTTGTTAATTGTATAGTGAATTTGAATCTGAATTTCCCGAACGTGATCTAAAAACAGGATTCTCTTCATGGTTTCGATATAAATCAAATATGCCATCGTCATCGTCGTCGTCATCGTCATCATCATTGTCCGTGGAGTTGTCAAATGAATTAAAGTCATTAGCACATGGCCCATTGAATGCATATGTGTACACGGCTTGTATAGTCAACGGTGTTAGATTTGTGGTACACAGTCGTGATGTCCGTCGCACTACTCAGAATAGTGGTGTTGTTACAATAGGAGAAGATGATACTCACTTTTATGGTCAACTAGAGGAGATTATAGAGTTGAACTATGTAAATAGTTACTCAGTTGTAGTATTTCATTGTAAATGGTTCAACACATCGGGTAAACGCCTTGTTAAGAAGAATAATATTATTGCAATTGATATTAGCCATGAGTGGTTTGTTAACGAACAATACATTTTAGCTACACAAGCTAAACAAGTGTTTTATCTCCAAGATCCTTCTCGAACAACCGGTAATTGGAGGGTTGTAGAAAATGTTCATCATCGTAAACTTTGGGATCATCCAAGTATGATTGGGGCTAATAAAGTAGATATATTACACGACAACCAATCATCTGATTATAACTTAGTTGTTAATGATGAGTTGAATGTCTCGCAAGAAACTCAAGATTTTTGTGACTTAGTAGTCGACTTAGGCCCGTTGCCTATGAGGGCACCTTTAGATGAAGGTATGGATAATCAGATTTTCATTGATGATGATGAAGTAGAATACGATGATGAAGAGGAGGAAGAAGAAGAAGATGAAGATGAGGAAGATGATGATGATGAAATAGAAAAACATTATTGTAGTGACGATTCTGAATAAATGTATGATAGTTATAATTGTTTACATTTTTTGCTATTTCATTGTTGTATTTCTTGTAAATTGTTGATATTGTTAATACTGTATTGTTGCATTTGTTAAAATTGTTAACATTTATTTGCTTTTGTTCAAGGAATGGCGGATGTTGCCGGTTACCATGGCGGTGACGGAGGTGATGAACCTCCACATGGGCATCATTATAGGGTGCCAACCAGCTGTGAATCTTGTAAGTTTCTAGTATAATATATTTTTAAATCTCCTTAAGCATATTATTCAATTTGGTAACTTTTAATTTCATGTGTTAATGTAGCAAAACCAACAAAACGAAGATCTTCTGGAAAGAACTTGAACTTGTATGATAAATTCCAAAAGAATGGAAGCAGACCACTTCCAATTGAGTTTGATTACTCCTCCAACTTATACAGAGCTGTTGGAGAAAATTATCAGCTATTTATTCGGTTGATATCCAATGAAGTTGACAGACATGCACCATTTCATTATCGGAGCTGGCAGGAGGTTCCGGGAGATATCAAGATGTCTATTCTGACCACTCTCCATGTTAGTATACTTACTAATACTTTTTGTATACTGGTTTCATATTTTTTGTTATTTTCTAATCATATCAACTTTATAGAATTACTTTGATCTGGCCCAATATCACAATACTGAATACTGGGATGGAATCAAGCTTGGGATTCAAGCTGACTGTGCGAACCGGTACAAAGACCGGAAAACAAAGCTAAAGAAGCACTTTGACAAAGAAGGAGGCTATGACAACACTGAAAGAGCCAAACAGAATCCTCCTAAGGGCATGGGCCCAGAAGAGTGGGTGCAGATTATTGATGGGCTGTTTACAACTTCTACATATAGAAACAGATATTTGAAGAATACAGCTAACAGATCAAAAAAGCTGTATGGAAGTTATCATGGGACCCAATCATACGCTCAGAGACGTTATGATGAGGTTATAATTTAGTGTTATCAAAATATGTATTAATTTTTATTTGATATCTGAATGATAATATTTGTTATTGTTTAAAGGTCAAGGAGGGTGGTGCGCCTCAACATATGGAAGGCTGGAGGGATATGCATTTCAAGGGAAGCTCGGGATGGTATAATCAATTAGCCGAGCAACATTGGGTAAGTAATAGATATTCAATAGTATTATGTTTTACTCATTTAAACTTTATTTGAAAGTTGCCTTTTAATATATAGGATGGGTGAACATGAATTGTTAGATATTTGTTGATTGAATTGGGAATTCTTGTTTTTGAATTAGGATTTGTTGCCATTTAGTATACATTTTGGGTAGTCATTTTACAGCAATTATGCTGACGGATTTTTGTCAAATATTTAACGTATGTTTGTCTTGTGTTTTTAATGTAGGAGAATATTAGTGATGAATTAAACAAAGCAAAATCCACATCCGGTGGTGATGACACACCAGTAGATGAAGTGGAAGTGCTGCAACGCTCATTGGGTGAGCGGCGTGGGCACGTAAGGGGAGTTGGAAGAAAAGTTAAAAGTATAACCCCAGACCTGCCTCCACACATGTACCATCCTGCAGCAAACGAGCTGCAACAACAACTTGCTGATGCAAATGCTCGCTGGGCGGAGCAACAACGCATCAATGAAATGATGCAACAACAAATCAACAAGTTGATGTCAATGCAAGGAGGCCAAGGCTCTAGCTCCTTCTACTATCCTGGATTCGAAACAAATCAAGAAAAAGATCAAGAGGAAGAAGAAGAAGATGATGAAGATGACGATGAAGATGAATAGATGAAGTTGTGGATTTTAAAACAGTTATAACTTTGTTATGCTTGGTTGTTTGGTTAACTTTGAGATTTGGATGTAAACATGAATGTGAATGTATTTTGATGTTTGATAAACTCTTATTTGCAGCAGGTTAAAACTGTTATTGTTGATTAAACATGTTTAAAACTGGAAATTCCAGAAAACAAAAAAAAATTGAATTTTTTTTGTAGGGCTATAGCGACGACATGTCGTCGCTATAGATCAAAGTCTGACCTTTTGACTTTGATCTATAGCGACGACATGTCGTCCCTATAGCCCTATGTTGGACTTTTTGACCATGATCTATAGCGACTACAGGTCGTCGCTATAGGTAATTTCGAAAAAAAATTTCTTTTTTTTTAAAATAATTAACATAATAAAAATAAATCAAAAAAGAAAATGTGTCAGGCACATGTCGTCGCTATAGCCTAATCTATAGGGACGACATTTGTAGCGACGACTTTCCTGATCTATTGCGACGAACCTATAGCGATGACGAAACAGCGACCACATGTCGTCACTATAGCCTATAGCGACGACTTTTCTGGGCTATTGCGACTACTTTTGTCGTCGCTACAGGTGACTTTCCTTGTAGTGAGTTACATTTAGCGTCAACAAAATATGCAGGTTAGGGTTTCAAAGAAGAAGACGCAAGAAGTCACTTGAATTCGAGAAAGATGATTACCTGAATTGAACTCGATTTCAACAGTGAGAGAGCAGATGCATTCCTTATTTAACTTGAAAGATTTATTTTAAGATGCTTCTTAACTTGTAACTTTTTGAAATGAATTTTTAAAAATTTGTTTAGAATTCCTTATTTAACTTAAAAGACTTTTTTATTTTATTTTATAAAGATGCTTATTAACTTATAACTTTTTGAAATGAATTTTTAAAAATTTGTTTGGATTATTTTTTCCAAAATAAATTTTTAAAATGACCTAAAAGGACATTTTTTATTGACAGCATTTTAATTTTTAAGGTTATTGAGTAAAGGGTAAACAGTGGGGTAGATTTGTAATTTTATGTCAATAAGTCATAAGTTATTTTGAAATGCTAGAATTTTTAGCTTTTGAAAAACAACTTATTATCCTTTTACAAAAAGTCATTTGCAAAAGTCTTTTTAAGTTTAACAAACAACTTATTAACTTATTGACTTTTTGAAAAAACCAATAAATCAACAAGTTATTTTAAGATGAAATCCCAAACAAGGCCTTAATGACGAATCGCGAGAGCATATCGTTTCACTTGAATTTAAGACTGTTAGAACTAATGAAGAAGAGACCGAATAGGATTAGGGTTTTATTTGCGTATATCGTTTGCAGGGTGAAGAGAGCATAACCAAAACCAAAAACATCTCATTCTCTCCATAAACTATCATTGATTTTAACCTAAATTGATTTTAACTGACGGTTATGGTTAATCAAAGTCATTAACCGAATCATTCGGTTATAGTTAAGCCAAATCTTTAACTGACCTCAACTAAAACAACCGATTATTATATATATATTTTCTATTTATGTGTTTGAGAAGATATAGTTAAAGTCAAATATAAAAGATAGGTTGTAATTTTGTATTACATAAAAAAATTATGGGTATATCTGAGACTAAATATTGTAAATAAATTGTCAAATGCATTAAGTTTCAGTAATTTTTTAATTTGAGTAAACTGCCATGAATTGTAAGGCTCTTTAATCTTTCTTAATGGGTCAACATTTGAGTATCTTGGAATGGATGCATACTGATCCAATTCCAGTTTCTAGGAATTTTTTGATACAACAAATCAGAAAATTACCATGAAAAATATGATAAAGTAATTATTTTTGTTTGTTTGCGAAATTAATTTTGATATTATCTGTTAGGAAATAATTGGAATTTACTTTTGAAAGTGTGTAGAATACCTATATGTTTCTAGTTTGTTTTGATCAACTATCATATCATATTACATATGTTAATTTGATGCTTTCAATCGAATGATTTGGTGATTCAAGTATGGGGTACTTAGAATTATAATTTTGCGATTTTGGTGCTCTCAACCGAATTATATCCTAAACTTGGATTACACATCTGTTTGGTCCGTTTAAACTTGACGGTTACATCTATTTTTAGGTGGCTACATTTTCACTGTGTGGTTATGCCGAAACCAACACCCTGTTGGTAAATCAGAGAACAAATTCAAAAAATCACACTTTGAATTACTAGTTGAAAAGACACGCATTAGATTTACATGCAAAACATTTAAATAGATTAAAAAAACTAACATATTACTTATTCATTCTAGGACTTAATCAAGTAATAAATATTTTGAAAAATAAAAAATAAAACTTTCCTAAATGACTCTTAGTTATTTGACCAGATTTTGACTTTCATCACATCAAGATTAACCAACATTCAACCCTTAATCTTGATGTCTCCTCATGGCTTCAAAGCAGTGTAGGTTTGTCCTCTTGGATCAAGTCGGCTTCATTCAATATTGTGCACGAGAAGTGTCCAAACATCCCACACTCACGGCATCTAAACCCGCTTTTGTTGTCTCGACCGGGATCATTGATTCCTGACAGATTCTTTAGCTCTTCACTCATCTTCACTAGTTCTGTTTCTATTTTTGTTTCTTGCTTATTTGAAAAGGAGCATTTTGAATCCTCTTTGGTGCTTGAGTCTTTCTGTTGTTGACACATGGTTAGTAATAATGTTGGTTCATAATCATATTCTTCTCGAGTTAGGTTTACTTCTTCCTTTTTTGGTCTTGCACCTTCCCACTTACAGTTGGGACACTCGCTTGCATAATGTTTGTATTCTTCACATTTAAAACACTTGATTTTTGAAGTATCTTTATGATTGATGGGTGAACTACCCCTACTCTCATTGTCTCGATCACAACATTTGCATTATGCACAATTTTGGTTAGCCACATCACGACCACTATTGTTGCGGCGATCCTTATTTCTATTTCTGTTGCGAGCCTCCCACTCGGCTTGAGTAAGCAGAAGTTGATTACTCTTTTGTTCATGTACATGCTCTTTTGCATGAAGTCTTTCTTCAAATGCTTTTAGTCTACCAATTGGTTCTAGGAAATACCATTGTGTTCAAATATGCAAATTGTTCAATTGTTGCAACAAGTGCTTTGAATTTTTCAGGTACCGAATTAAGGAGTTTTATGACCAACGCTTCATCATCATATGTCTTTCCAAGACTATTTGCCTTTTAAACCAATCCACTCATCATTCTTGTAAAATCATCAATGGATTCTCCGTCCTTCATCTTTAGGGCTTCGAAATCATTGCTTAGAGTTTGTAGCCTAGCCTTTTGGACCATATCTGCACCAATAAAATGTACCTTTAGTGCGTCCCAAATATGCCTCGCATGGGTGTATTGAGAGCAAATTATGATACCAAATGTTAGAAAATCAGAGAGCAAATTCAAAAAATCAGATACACACTTTGAATTACTAATTGAAAAGACACGCATTAGACTTAGGCCCTGTTTGGTAGCCTCTTAATCTCATTCAGAGGCTACCTTTAATGGTTCATAGCATCTGAATGGTTAAAAGTATTCTTAAGTCTGAATGGTTAAGAGGTTGGTAATGATTCATAACCTCTGAATAGTTAAGAGGTAACCCTAAGTCTGAATGGTAAAGAGGTTATGAACCATTCAGAGGTAACCACCTAATGCCATTTAGATACAAACAAACAACCCCTTACTCCCTTACATGCAAAACATTTAAATAACTAAAAAAACGAAACTAACCTATTAAAAACTAGCTAAAATTAAGGGTTATAGTTTGACCATATATATTACTTATTCAATTTAGGATTTAATCAAGCAATAAATACTTTTGAACAAAAAAAACTTTGGCGACTGACTCTGAGTCATTTGACCAGATTTTAACTTTTATCGCATCAAGATTAACCAACACATCTTTCCCCAATATTTGTGCCCTGCTTCATCATTACTCCATTCTTCGTATATACTGCACTTGCTCCCTAATATTCGCCGCCTCCATTTTAGAATTTTTTTAAAAAATAGAACTTTTTATTTCAAAGTGATCAAAACTAGGGTCAGAATTTTTTTTTTCACAAATGGGTATCTCGCCACTATTAAGGGCAACGTCTGACGCATGTCAGAAATTAATTTTCTTAATCATCATAGAACTCGCCACTGCTATGGGCGGCATCTATGTGGCATTCCAGATCACCACCTTATATGCCACATATATAATTCAAACGAAAAAAAATAAAATGGAGAGTTCACCCCTGGTACGGGCGGTATCTGGCGAAAAAGGACAAGTGAACAGTGCATCGCCACTGTCAATGGCGGTATCTGATGGAAAAGGACGGTTCAACAGTAAAACAAAGGACGAAAGAAGACAAATGGGTACAAGTATCACCAATAGGATGGGCGAAATCTTGGAAAAAAAGGACAACCGGTCAATAAAGAGGCTGACATCGCCCTTGTCAGGGGCGATACATGGCAAAATACTACCCATCCGTGAACCATTTTACTTATTTTACCCACTCATCGCCTATAATATAAACGATACCTCACACACCCAAATATTCACACTCACATTTCTAAAATTTTCTACCTTCAATTGCCTTCAAAAAATTTTCTAAGTTCAAGTTTTGTTAATATGGATACCCATTTCACGTCTGATTCATTAAAAAATGATTTGTTATGGCTAAGTAGTAGTCATAGAGGTGATTACTACTTTCAAAATCCTAACAGAGATATGGGATACTAAGAACTAGACGCGGAGATCAAGATTTCTGAATGTGATTATTACATGGTTGTATTTGAATGTGTAGTTTTAATGTAATTTTAATCTTAAATATATATATCAGTGTTTGTTAGGTGTGGTTTTTTTAGAAGTATATGGTTAATAAATGCATATGCTTGTATTTGAATGTGGTTAATATTTGTGCGAGACATCGCCCCTCCTAATGGAGAGTACTAGCTTTTTATTTTTTTTTTGTTTGAATTATATATATGTGGCAGTAAGTGGTGTACTTTTCCAGTTTTCCCATAGAAGTCGCCCTTCACAGTGGCGATGTACTGTGCAATTGTCCTTTTCGCCAGATACTGCCCTTACCAGTTTGAGTTCTCCATTTTTTTTCCCGTTTGAATTAATATGTGGCAGATAAGGTGGTGATGTGGAATGACATATATATATCGCCCATAGTAGGGGCGAGTTTTAAGGTGATTAAGAAAATTAATCTCTGACATGCGTCAGATGTTGCCCTTCACTGTGACGAGATACCCACTTGTGAAAAAAAAATTCCGGACCTCGTTTTGATCACTTTTAAAGAAAAAAACCTAGTTTTAAAAAAATTCTCCATTTACCACAAATTCATTCATCGTATTTACCCCCACCCAGCAACTTCATACAGCAACCACTAACATTTAGGGAAAATTTCCAATATGGACAAGTTGACCAAATATTTTCCAAAAATGTCCAAATGTCCATCTCGGTTACGGGCGCCGCCGCCCATAGATCTACGGGCGCCGCCCGTATTCTCAACCATTCACGAATCGCCACGTGGCCTTTATAGGCGCTCACGCCCATAAAAAAATTCCACCGCCCGTAAAATTGAACACCCGGTCACGGGCGCCGAGCCCACTCTGACACGCGTGTCATGCGCGTCCCGCCCATAACCAATTTTTTTGTAGGCGTCATGGAGAAACCCGAACCGAACCACCATCATGGGCGCCCGAACCTAGCTATGGGCGTCCCGAACCTAGCTACGGACGTCCCGACCTTTTTTTTTGAAATTTTAAGCGGGAACGCACTATGGGCGTCCCGCCCATGAACGAGATAGACTACGGGCGTGACGCCTATAAACTAGTTATTATTAGTTTTCTTTGAATTTTTAAAAAAATAATTATGTTTATGGGCGGGGCGCTCATGAACGAGATAGATTACGAGCGTGGAGCCTATAAACTAGTTATTATTAGTTTTTTTTTTTAATTTTAAAAAAATAATTATGTTTATGAGCGGGGCGCCCATGAACGAGATAGACTACGGGCGTGATGCCTATAAACTAGTTATTATTTGTTTTTTTTTAATTTTTAAAAAAATAATTATGTTTATGTGTGTGGCGCCCATGAACGGACTACGGGCGTGGCGCCTATAAACTAGTTATTTTTTTTAATTTAAAAAATATTTAAAATGGTTTTGAAAGAATCCATTTCGAAGGTTTGTCAACGGGTTGAGAAGAATATTGTTTATCCATTTTAAAAACTTTAAGTACTATCTGTTTGATGAATGTGAAAATGTTTAACAAAAATGGTTTTTTTTATTGTTTTTAAAAAAAAGTCGGACGCCCATGTAGGTAGGTCGGGGCGCCTATAGTCGGTATCAAGGCAAGAAGATAATTTTTTTTTTAATATTTCATCATAGGCGCGACGCCCATATCCGAACCCCCGTCATGGGCGGGACGCCCCATAGTCGGTACCTAAGGCAAGAATTTAATTTTTTTTTAATATTCGTTCATAGGCGTGACGCCCATATCCGAACCCCCATCATGGGTGGGATGCCCACAGTGCGTTCCCACTTAAAATTTCAAAAAAAAAGGTCGGGACACCCGTAGATAGGTTTGGGACGCCTTTAGCTAGGTTCGGACTCCCATGATGGTGGTTTGGTTCAGATTCTACATGACGCCTAAAAAGAAAATTGGTTATGGGCGGGACGCCCATGACACGCGTGTCAGAGTGGGCCCGGCGCCCGTGACCGGGTGTTCAATTTTACGGGCGGTGGACTTTTTTATGGGCGTTGGCGCCTATAAAGGCCACGTGGCGATTCGTGATTAGTCGAGAACACGGGCGACACGCCCGTAGATCTATGGGCGACGGCGCCCGTAACCGAGATGAACATTTGGACATTTTTTGAAAATATCTGGTCAACTTGTCCATATTGGGAATTCACTATTGTTGTTTTCAGCATTTTCAACATCAGATTCCGATTTCGGCAATATCTCTTTTGGATCATAGGAGGGTAATCAAAAAAGCAAAAACCTCCTTCGCTACTGGTTATCAACACTAGTTAACCTCCTTTGTTTGATCACAAGCAACATATTTCAATTCCAGTCGACAACCCTCACTCGTAGATCTTGTACTACGCCTGACAATCACTTGCTAATAAGGTATCGTTTGAAACTTTTGCTCACAATATTTGTATTCACACAACCCTATGTTAGGTATGACACATATAGCTTCTACTACTTCTGTATACTATCAATTTGGTAAAGAAACATCATCATCACATCGATGGAGGAGGTGGTTTCGTGCCTTATGTATTCTCCTTTTTAGACTTTCATTTATGGAAAAATTACCAAACTAATCATTGTTGACCCCTTTTAACAAAATAATCAATCAAATTCCGGCATCTAAGATACCACTTTAGATGCTCATTTAGACTCCTTTTTTCTTTTTTTTTGTATTTTTTGTAAACATACGGGCTCACATGTCGGCGATTTAGTCGGGTGTCTAAGACCCCCTTTCTACCAGCGTCTTAGACGCCGCTTTATAAAAGGGGTCTAAGACACCCATTTAGACCCCGGTAAAGCCGCCAACATGTGGGCCCGTATGTTTACAAAAAGTACAAAAAATGGCGTCTAAGACGCCGGTAGAAAAGGGGTCTTATACACCCCGACAAAGCCGTCGACATGTGGGCCAGTATGTTTACAATAAGTATACAAAAAAGGAGTATAAAGGGGCGTCTTAGACGCCGAAATTTGATTGATTATTTTGGTAAAAATGTTGTTAACAATGATGTTTTTGGTAATTTTCCCTTCATTTATATCAATTTTTAGTCAGGATTTTGTGTGTTATGTTTCTCTCTGAGAATTTTGATCAACTCCAGGTACGTTTGTGGCTTGGATTTACTTCCATCTGGATTGAATTTCGTTAATTGTATCTAAACCAGATGGATTTTGAAGTGAAATTTGATTAGGGTAACCTAAGTTCATATTTCGTTGAAATCAAATGATTTATACGAAGAATTAGGTTTGAGAATGAAGATTGCGTATATTAATGGTTATAATTGTTTACACTAATTAAGATGCTCATAACATTTAGTATTGTGTAGTGTTTTCTTATTCTCATCTATGGATTTGCATCAAATTTTATAGATGTATCATAAGTTACTGATAAAAATTTGATTATCTTCTGTTTAAAAGTTGTCTAACTTGCAAATACAACATACACGGACAGATCCTCTTCAAATGGAAGTCAACCTTTATTTAGTTCTATATGGATTTTCAAATATGAAATAATAGATGTGATAAATTCTTCTATGTGAGAGGGATTGCTTTATAAATTTTAAGATGCAACATTTTAATATGTATGGAAATTAGTTGTTCAAAATTGGCTAAAATTTATGTGTATTTAGTTGCTCAAAATTGGCTAAAATCTTTTGTTTCTATTAGTTGTTCAAGCCTTTGAACACTGCCCGAAAGGTAGGCTCTGCCTCACTTAATGCATACTTATTTTCTTAAATGTAAATCATATTTGTTTAGTTGGATGTACAAAATGAACCGTATATGAATGAAAAGTCATTCTGGTGTATTACCACATAAGGGGTGGGCAAAAGCGTATGATAACATGGTATATAGCAGATGAAGCAAGACATATGAAAACACTGAAGTGCTTTTGAGTGTGACGTGCATGAGGGAGTTAGTAAATTTAATACTATAAGGTTATAAGGTTATATGCTATCATCAAGCTCTCATCACTCCACGTAGATGTCACATAATCAACCAACATCAGCACCTCCTTATCACTCAACGTTATCATCACATGTGTTATCATTACCTCCTCATCAAGCTCTCATCACCCCCTTATTTTTCCCCTTTTTTCTCCTTCACGCCGTGAAGGTATTCACGGGTTTGCCACCACATGGTGATCACGCCTCTATATGTTGTGGTGGATGTGGGTGATGAGAGCATGATGAAGGGTGGTCAAGCCCTCCTCACGCCTCATAACATATGGCCTAATCACAACCGATGAAAGGATGTTGCTAACAGCTTTAAAAGTGAATGATACATAATTAAGTCATCATTTTTTTTATGTCAAATGTGATGATTTCGACTGAAAATTAGTCAATTTGAGGTTGCAACTTTTGTGTGTGTGTTGATTCTCTCTACTATTAATATAATTATTTTTTCCCCCTTAAATAGCATTTTTTTTTCGTTTTCTGAATTTAAATCTTCAATCTATTAAAAAAATACGTTAGCATTATTAATAACCATTAAAAAAAATGTTGTTTGGTATTGATAGGATTAATTATCTCGTATTTTTAGTTTGGCATTATTTAAAACGGCATGAACAACTAATTAATAAAATAAGTGAAGAAGTAAGGTATTACAAGCTAGCGGTTTTTTTGTGGTGAAATAATACTTCGGAACCAAATGATTGTGGATTCGAATCTAATAAGGGAACCAAATGGTTGTGGATTCGAATGTTGTTTGGTATTGATAGGATTAATTATCACGTATTTTTAGTTTGGCATTATTTAAAACGACATGAACAACTAATTAATAAAATAAGTGAAGAAGTAAGGTATTACAAGCTAGCGGTTTTTTTGTGGTGAAATAATGCTTCGGAACCAAATGGTTGTGGATTCGAATCTAATAAGGGAGTTTCTCAAAGTATTATGTTTCTTCCAGAACTGGTGACTTGATAACAAGGTAACGATAATAATTCAGTAAACCATCAGTAATTTAAAATTTAGTAATTAAAAAAATAAAATAAATGAAATTTCGAAGGATGAGAGTACGAAAATTCCCTTCCGAACCTACCACGTTCATCATAATATGCTCGCTGCTTCCAAATCCTAATCCCATGAGTCAAATCCTCATGGCTACCGTATCTCCCTTCACCATCCTAATCATCTCCCTGCTCGCCATCACCGGCGATGTCATCTCCGACCACACAACTACCGCCCTCTATCTCTCCCCAAAAACCATCTTCTCCAACTACGACAACATGCTACAGTCCTTCAAAATCTTCGTATACGCGCCACCGCCATCCACCGGAGCTCCACTTTTCACCACCAGACAAGAATCCCACTTCTATACATCTCTCCTCAGCAGCCCGTTCGTCACCCAAGACCCCAATCAGGCACACCTGTTCTTCGTCCCCTTCTCTTCATCGACCTCCACGCGCAATCTCGCACGTTTAATCAGAAACATTCGTGCTGATCATCCCTTCTGGAACCGCACACTAGGCGCCGATCACTTTTACCTCTCAGCCGCCGGTGTTGACTCTTCTTCCGACAGAAACATAGTCGAATTGAAGAAGAATTCTATCCAGATCTCTTGTTTCCCGACGTCATCCGGCTTGTTCATCCCGCATAAGGACCTAACCCTGCCGCCGGTACACTCGTTTCAAGCAACACCGTCCGTCAACGACACACCGACGTTGCTCGGCTACATGAAACTAACCGATCAAAGTACAGATAGTTTAATTGAAGAAATCAACGATCACCCTGATTTTAAGGTTGAATATGATCCGGCGAACAAAAAGGGTAATTTTATTAAAACCAGTAGATTTTGTTTGTTTGTGTATGGATCTGAGATGACGTGGATGGCGGAGGCGATGGGTTCCGGGTGTGTGCCGGTGGTGATTACTGACCATCCGATTCAGGATCTGCCGTTGATGGACGTGATCAATTGGTCGGAGATTGCGGTGTTTGTGGGTTCAAGCGGTGGTGCCAAGGGGTTGAAACGGGTGTTGGACGGAATTGAGAAAAGTGAGTATGAGCGGATGATGGAATCTGGTGTGGCTGCGACACAGCATTTAGGGTGGAACGCGGAACCACAGGCGCACGATGCGTTCCATATGGTTGTTTATCAGCTGTGGTTGAGACGGCATACGATTAGATATGCCAGATGGATGGAGCACTAATTTTTTCCCTCTTGTTTTCTAGTCTTCGAATAAACAAAAGTTTTTTAACATCACCAGAGGTTTCAATGAAAGGATATTGCATGTATTTGTTGTTTTTTTTACATTATATTAATTGTATGTTAATAATATTAAATAAATGATAGTATGGGTATTTGTTGGAGTGCAATTTTACATAATTTTCTGGCCACTATTTATATATTGTTAAACCTTTCATTGAAATCATTAAAAAAAACATTTTCGATGCATTTCTAGACTCCATCTTTTAGTGAAAGGTGTTATCCGTTGACTAATTTGGATAGAAAAACCAGTCCATGATGAATGGCATAACCGAAAAGTATAATCAATTTTAGATGCTAAATGTGACAGTTATTACAATTTGGGGGAGGTATTTTAAATCCAATTTAATTTGACATTAAAGGTTCAACAGGCCTTTAAAAAAATATAATTACAAGTACACGTCATAAATTTAGAATCGTAATCCACTATAAAATAAGGGCTTGTTTATTTCTGTATCCAATTTTCTTTATGTTAACACCCTACCGACACTAGTTATTCTTACTCTTAATAATTGGACTCGTATACAACACATATACAAGATCAGTTATTTGTCGAACCAGTGGATGTCAGAGGAGACCATATACCTCGTATATACCTATACGAGACATGTAAAGAGTTTGAAGAGTGACAATAACATGACCCTTAAATAAAGAGTGCACATCAATGACGTCTTTAGTTTAGTGGCATTTGGTGTTTATCTCCATCAATTGACATGAGTTCAACTCCTATCAAGTAAGCAAAAGATTGATTTTAAAGGGGTGTGCGCGTTTGTCATTAAGAAAGAAATAAAGATTACACAATGAGTTTACATAAGATATGGAGGTCGTGGTTTGGTAAAAACTTTTTTGCGATCTGGTTCTCATAGCATATGAATTTGCCTGGAAATTTTTCACAATTGTAGGATATTACTACAATAAAGAACCTAAAACTGATTTGATCAAACACTATGTCATCGAAAATAGCTTGAATAAGTATTTTTGTACCTCAAATCACTAGAGAATACAAACAAATGAATTCTCAGTTTTGTATAGGATCTAGGGGATAAATGAAGATAAATTATACCATACCTTAAAATGAAGTTGAGAGTTGTTTCAAGGGGTGGCCCTACAGCTTAGAGAGTAAAGCTAGGGCTTGTAGCCCCCAAAACCTTAGAGTCTCGTTTCTTAACAAATTTTATATATACATTGGATTTTTTGTTGAATTGATCCAAAATGAAAAAATCATAGTGAAAGAATATAACAATTTTATACTTTATGATAAGATAGTTTTGAATTTTTTTGTGGAAAATCTTCAATTGTTAGTTGATATAATAATAATACATTATCATTAATTTAGTTACACTTTTTTATATGTGTTCAACACAATTTTGTTACTTTTGTTTGCCATTAGCTAATTAGCTATTTGTTATGCTATTATCAAAACAATATTATAGTGTGGTATCAATATTTATTAGAAATGAAAGCAAAATATTCATTTGTTAACTTGACACACACAAATATTTTTTATCTTTGCTCATTTATCAAAACAAACATCTTGTTTATAAACATGTATATAATTGAAAGCGCTTTTTTTAAAGAATAAAATCAGTGTTTATCTATTTAAGTAATTGAGTTGAACTTTGAAGGTGTGGGGATTAAAAAGCTTTGGAGCTGATTCGATTGATGATAATTTGGAAGAATGAAAGGGAAAGATGTCATATTCCCATAAGTGGAATACAGCATTGTGTAGGGGCCTTGTTTTGTTGCAACTTTGGTGAAATGCAGGCATGTAACAAGTGCTCGCACAAAATCAGCTTTTGTACCACATCAAGTTAGCATATAAGATCATTTACAAATGTAATTGTACATGTGCAATATGTATATTTTATGCAACATAGTGTAAGTTGGGACGGAAGAAAACCCGTAATATAAACAAACATAATCAGTGAAGTCTCATTAATCAGTAGGATTTGAGGAGAGTTAGACAAAGGCAAGACATTACTTGTATAATAAATGGAATAGAAAAGCTACTTCTGTAAAACATCCTAGCCTGAAGAGAACCCTTACTAGTAAGATTAAAACTCATTTTAAAGAGAAGCGACAGAGTCCAACTTCAATCAACGAATCATTAAACAACCTACAAGAGGGTACCGTCTGCATTGTGGGCATGACTATTGCAGTGTAATTAGTTGAGAAACAGACATTACTAATTGCAGAGAAAAAGAAGTCAGGATTCTTTCAATGAGCATAATTTAGCCAGCTATTGAGCAATTCAGGGATTTGGGGACAGGTTTTTTTAATGATTTCCAAATGATTCTACATAAATAAGATAAAAAAGGCATCTTGATTTCATGTCATATTTATAACGAAATCATGATCCAATAGTTTCTTCTTGAGAGTGGAAATCCAATCCATCATCATTTATGTTCTACAACCCAAAAAAAAAACAAAAAGACTTGGTTGCTCAGAATTCAGAATACTAAACTTACCAAGCAAAATATATACACATGCATTCCAAGTCCCTACAGGAATAGTTGAATAATAAGGCAAAAAATTGAAGTTCATAATCTTCAGCTGCTGAAGCCACTAAGTGACTGGGATAAGAAGTACAAGAAATGAAAAATGTTCCATTGGATCGAAAGTCTTATCTTTTCTTCCCTGGAAAACAAGAACAAGAAGATTATTTGATACAATCATAAATAAATGTTAAAACACAAGACAACCCGCCCATTTTACAAGACTAGTTTTTAAGTATGTCATGAAGTTTCTAGGGGAGACATGACATTGAAGATACACCAGATAGTTTCTTTCATGTAGTCAGCTTTACAATAAACACACTACAACATATATGTGATTTATCCAAAGGTTTCATGAAATAATCAACTTATGCATGCTTATAAGCACACAGAACATGTTTAACCGTACAAGAACGATTATAAGCACACAGTCATGCTTATATGTGATTTATCCAAAGATTTCACGCTAGTTGTAAAAATCGCGATTCCTCGGCCGATTAATCGGAATTAGGCGCTAATCGGGGTGTTCCCGACTAATTTTCCTCAAATCGGCCAATTAATCGCTAGTCGGTCAACAACGGTCAAAATCGGACCTAATCGGTTCTGATCGGTCCTAATTAGCCACCAATCGGCCACCAAACAGCCACCAATCGGCCAAAAAACGGCCGATTTCCGGCGAATACGAGAAGAAAATGGAAAACAAACCTTCGATCTTCGTCGAGAACGACGATTCCGACTTCGATTGACAAGAACGGCGACTGTAGCGTGACTCGCCGGAACCCTAATTTGGAGAAGACAACTAGCGTGACTGTACGTGAGATGGGGAGTGTAGCCAGAGCCCAAATAGAGGGGAATTGATTTTTTTAAAGTTAGAATTTGGGCTTTTATTATATGAATGGGCTGGGTATTCAAAAAAAATAAAATAAATAGCCCATATGAATTATTAATTTGATAAAATCTTAGACTATTTGCAAACTTATACATAATGTTTTGTGTATATATATATATATATATATAATTTTTATAATTTATATATAAAATCTCCATCCGATTAATCCCGATTAATTCCTAGTCCCTACCTCGCCGACCGACTAGCGACTAGCGATTTTTACAACACTGGTTGTGGGTCAAGGGCTTGTTTAAATTTGTTGAGTCAAGCAGTGGAGTAGTGGTCTTAGTGTAATTTTACCCTTTTTGTACAAGTCTCCTTGTATGTATGTTGCAATTACATAATGAAAAAGTGTGTGTGTTCTTGCAGAAATCATTCTTCTGTTTGTGTGTTTTGGGTGTGAATTGATTGTATTTTGAGGGTCTGAACTAACACATATTTGATGATTAGGTGCTAATAAAAGTATACAACTTGATACTTGCATTTGAACAAAAACCATTTGTATAGTTAAATTTCACAAATAATGTAAAAAAAATTAGTGGGATATGTTTGGGTACCTTTTAACAGTCTCCTTTCGTGTGATGTATTTACATAGTAAGATAAAACGATAATTTGTTCTAAGAGCAAATTGGTGCATGGCCTACACTACAAAAAGGGATACAAATTAATTCAGGAACACATTTAGGATGACAAATTAGAAACAGTGATATCCTTTAAACACACAAGGCCACAAAAAATAATGTTTTTTCTCATTGTTTCTAGATAAAACTACAAGAAGATACATAAATGGTCAAAACTTTTAACCATATGTCAATCTGCCCTCTGGAAATTCTCCCAAGTGTAATTAAACCATAACTACAAGAAGAACTCAGAACCAGATCTTTAAGATGTTTCGTATAATTTTACCACCTAGAATGAAGATGGTAAAGCAAAATTGGTACCAGATTTAACAAAACAAACACACAGGAAACTATAAAGAATTCCTTCTCTTTATTGATAGAAAACTTTGAATACTTAAAACAAAGAAAAACTATCTCTATTTAAAAAGGTTTAGCCGACATCCTTTGGCTAATCCACTCCTTGTTCCTAGCCTTACTAAACTCCTTCTTAGCTAGACTAGATAAATCAAAACTTAATCCTTTTAGCTTTGACCGACTCTAATTCTTTTATACATAATAATTAATAACCCTTTAACTATTATGTTTATGTCAAGATTGGTCCAACATATGGATATTATTAAATCTAAACTAGGTCTGAAGTAAAAAGTAGAAAATAGATAAATTAACAAATACGTGAATACAGTAATAATATCTTTGTATTCTAGCAAAAAAAGGACCATTTCAACATTTTAGGAAAATAGAAAGTAAGAGTAATCTGACCTTGGGAAGGAAGGAAGGCATTCAGAATAACACCAAGGTTACATTTTTGTAGGCATCATCAACTTATTTTTTTTATCGACTGGTTTCAGAATTTGGAATGAACACAACAGATTTTCATCGACACTCATCATTGCACCAGCATTATCAAATTCACCACAGTAGTTTGGAGCTGAGAATATAGTTACTAATTGCCTGTCAGCAAAAAATTCATAGCCATCTTCCACAACCTGCAAAGTTATGTATTCATTAAATGTTCATACAGATGTACATATACTGATATACGTATATGTATATGTGTGTGCATTAAAAGATAAAATTAACCTGGTGTGCACGGCACACAAGATCCAAATCATGTTTTGTTAAAAACTCAGAAACCTTATCAGCACCAAAAGTGTAAGACACGCCTCGGTCATTCATTCCCCATCCTTTAACATCTTTGCTTGGATCCGACCATAATAAATCACAAAGTAGGCCCGTATCAGGGATAGCAGTGGGCCTAGGCAAGTTTCTAATTTGATCTAAATTGGTAAGATCAGGGGAGAGACCACCATGCATGCACAAGATCTTGTCATCAACTAGAGCAGCAACGGGCAGACAATTAAAACATTCAGTAAAAGCTTTCCATATCTTCACATTGAATCGACGTTTGCATTCATCATAAAACCCGTATATCCTGTTTATGGAAGCACATTCATGGTTTCCTCTGAGAAGGAAAAAGTTCTCTGGATACTTGATTTTATAAGCAAGCAAAAGACATATTGATTCCAAACTTTGTTTCCCACGGTCTACATAATCTCCCATAAAAAGATAATTGGATTGAGGAGGAAAGCCTCCATATTCAAAAAGCCTTAAAAGGTCACTATACTGTCCATGAATATCCCCTAAAACATCAGAAGTGCCAAATTTCATAAATCTTTAAAAATTGTTGATTAACCAATTCTTTCTGACACAGATCATAGCAAAAATGTAACCAATATCAACTAGACAGAAACCATGTAACAAAATAGTAGCATCATACTTCAAGATTAAACAAACAAACAAACAAACTTACCTAGTATATTCCCACTTTTCAGTAGGGCCTGGGGGGAAGGATAGACACAAACCTTACCCCTATCCCCGCTGGGATAAAGAGGATGCTCCAAAGGATTCCCCGGCTCAAAGTTATCGTTTGAAGTTGATCATCCCAACATTTCTAACGGTAATTTCACAAAATAAGTAAAATAACGTTAAAATTAGTGCAATTTTACTTTGGCCCCTTGAGGGCCCACACATATATACATTATATGTATGCACCGCAAATGGGGCGTAATCATACTTCAAGATTATCAATCCTATTAGATTTAGCTCATAACTGTCCAAGGGGACATAATCACTAGCACATTACAAACATATGTTTCCTTGGTTAAATGAATCAAAAAAAGATTATAACTAGAGTCACCAAGAATTAAATCATTATTAGAATCATTGCAATACAATAGCTACGATCGTAATCTCAAAATACATATATTTTCCATAGTACATGCTCAGAATTATGAAATTAGGTGTCATCAATTATTGTGAATAGTAAAAGTGTCCTTGATTTTGCAAATTTTAATAGATGGTTCGGTAGGGGAGTAAATGTTGTTACAGAAGTCATCATAGATTTCCCAAAATACAAAATAATCACATGAATTATTATGAACATAAAAGTATAAAAAACCTATTGAATAAAAAACAGTGAATGAAAGAAGTGGATTCAAGAGTACCGCAAATCTTGATAGGCGCTTCAAGCTCGAGAAGATTAGGCTGCTTGATAAAGATTTCGCGAGACGAGATACATAGCTGCTTGATTTCAGGCTCCGTCAGCTGAACCAACTTCCCTGATTTAGTCGATCGAACTTCAGTTAGCCGTTCGATAATCCTGTCAATGGCTGCTGCGTCCATCTAAGAATCAAGATCCTCCACAAAACTAAAACCCTATTTTTATTTTCCTTCGATTGTCAGATGAAAAACAAAAATCAGATGAGATTTAGATCTTTTTTGTTTGATTGAGAGAGGGTGAAATCAGAATCGGAGGATTTTTGAAGCCAGATCAGGCTAGGGCATGCTACAGCAACGCTCCATTTTCCAAAACAAAGAGACGCCTTCAAACGATCGCATGCGCCAACATGGACGGGGTTATCCGGTTATGGCTTAATCATTTTTTTTAAGCAAAAGAAATTTATTATACGCCAAAACATACAAAACAATACCATAGGGTTTGTAGTCTAACACTAGCCTATGACTTTTCAGAGGTCTAGGGTTTGAATTCGGATCGAAACATATTTTCTCAGAACGTTAAATCCGAGAGGGCGGCTGAAATCCCATATTAGATGTCGTCCTACCAGGCCGTTCAAAAAAAACCTATATATACAAACAAACAAACATACTCCGTAAAATCACGTTTTTAAATAGAGTTTGGAAAAGGATAAACGAACATAAAACTTACAACTACCCCAAAACCTACTACCTATATATAATTGCTTTAAATATTACTACAAAGATGTCACTCCCTGTTCTGATTAGAGGAAACGTGAATTTCTAACGACAGGGAATTTTGTTCCTTAATGCATGTACCTTCGCCTTTGTAAAATTGTGATATTTTTTTTCCAAAGTCGAAGGACTAGAACATGTTGATTGCTTTCTAGTATATTAATTTTAGCTTTTTTTTTGTTGGGGTGCGTTATTTGGACACCTCTACAAGATCAGCTAACACTACCTAACTTCATGGTCGTATGGCCCTATACAGATCGTATGGGCAAGGGCGGATGGAAGAAGGGATGAGTGGGTGGCAAGAACCCCACTCAACTTTTTAATAACCACGTAATTTCTAATAATTTTGATTAAATAAAACAATTCGGCACCCATGGAATTTAATTTAAGGCCCCCATGGTTTCAACCGCGGTAGTTGAGAAATGTTTTTCGGCAGTACAGATCGTAAAGACAAATTTGCGTAATTGAATTGGTGATGATTTTTTGAAGGCTTGTGTGATTTGTGCGGTTGAAAAGGAAGCACTTGAAAGCGTTACAAATGTAATGAAGTTTATTGTTTATAATTTTGGTGTAATTTATTATATTGTTTTTGGCCCTCACTGAGTAAACATCCTGGATCCGCCACTGCGTATGTTAGGGGTGTCGTTCAGGTTGGTTCCTCGGGTTTCGGGTTGCTCGGGTCGGGTTATTCGGGTTTTTGTAATATGAAATTAGAACCGAGATCCGAACCATTTAACTTCGGTTTAATTGGTTCTCGGGTTTCGGTTCTCGGGTTTAATCAGGTTGGGTTAAACGGTTCTCGGGTAATACTTGAAAAACTAATATTCTATTTTTCAAACAAATAAAATTAAAACATGTTTAACCAAAACATACATTTTCTTGAAAAGTTCAAATGTTTAACCTTAACATAACTATAATGTGTTTAACCAAAACATGCATTTATTCAACAATCTCAAAACATATAGATGCTTTGAAAATAAAAAAATGTTACCGCCCCTTATAAACCTAATTTGGGTTTTTCGGGTTTACCCGAATAAACCTCGTGGGTACCCAAGGACCGAGTCATTCTAAATTTTCGGGTTCGGGTAATAGGCTTTTTCGGGTTGGTTATTTTCGGGTTTGAGTTTTTCGGATTCGGGTTGGTTTTTTTGGGTTGGTTCTTCCGGTTCGGGTAAAAAACACACCCTTAGCGTATGGGTGTCAGATTTTGTCGGACAAATGTCTGGAGGCCGAAAGTACATACGGGTCATATGACCCTATACGAGCCTATATGACCCATAAAGAAATTTGAGTAATCACATGTGTCGTACCAGTTTCGTTCAGCTTTTGTTTGCACACAGTACCATCTTGAAAAAGAAATAAAGAGTAGTCACTGTTGAATTATAAGATGGTAATCAAAGCAAACACAAGTACACAACATAAAAATGAAAGGTACAGTACGAGAAGAACGAATCATGCTCAACACATCTATCAGAGCTTTTCTCATTAAAAACTGAATATATGAAAGAGACAATACGAAAACTAATGGAATAAAATATAGATCTACCATTGATGGTTATGCACCCTCTATCCAAACTTCAAAAATAAAGATCTATTCAAGTCATATGGGTGCGTGTCAGAAATGTGATTTGATGTGTCAATTTTTATCGGATATAAAATATCCATACAACCCGTATATGCCCATACGAGTCGTATGGATAGTGTTTGTTAAACTAGTTTGACGTCTTCCTAACAGATCCCTTTTTGTCTTATCATAACATAACGACTTGTCCTTCTGAAAACTTAAATCTGACTCCTTATTTGTTGTATTTTTGATGTTATTCCCTTGATTGTTGCAACGAATAACGGTTCCTTTAAAGTCTCGATGTGATCTAGATCGAGGAGGTTGACCATATGACTATACCATAGTGTTTTTAGCAATATTTGAATATTTCAATGGAATGTTTATAATTCCATCATATCTAGGAAGGAAAGTGAATTCTCCTGATTAATTAAAGATTTTTTTTTGCGACACCCCAACCGGGTTCAGGGCTGATGTATCACGTATACAGGATCAGAAGTAAATGCAACAATCCTAAATGTATTTAAAACATAAATATATAAGTCTTAAGTTGGTAATTAAACATAATAAAACAAATATTTAAGTTTTAAGCATTGAGTATTACATTTACTACAGTAACAGAAGTTTTCATATTTAGCTCCGATTTTACTCTCAAAAGTTCCCCACCTGGTTTCCTTGATTACCTACACAATACAAATAAACACCACAAAAACAAATACGGCTGAGCCAAAGAATGCTCAGTAACAGATAAACAACAGTAATTAAAAGAAATTCAAAAGATGGTGAAGATACTCAGAATAACGATTAGAAGCAGAAATTAATAACAAAGTAGTAAGCAGAAACAGAACAGTAACCAATATTCTAACTTTATAAAATATAACCTTTCAACAATAACACAGGTTATGTTGTAAGCCAGATTTAACAGAATCGGAATATACCACGAGTCGACTGTACATATAATAAGTGTAAGGCTCACGGGTAGCTACTCCCGCTTACCAGACACATGAGATAGTGCGTGTTGGCATACACAACACTATCCCCCAGAAATCATAAATGTATAGTTTAAAGTTATCCTAGGACCAGTCCATACGTCTCCCCAAAATTCAGTAGGTGCACAGTGTACTATCAGAATACTTATGAAGACCCCGTGAACTCAACTAACTGTCACCGATGGTTCCACATCATGGTTGCCGCCATGAAGGGCCTGTAGTCATCCTTACAGGTAGGGGCATGCTCGGATAATAGATCAGAAGTTCAGTAGATTCAGTAAGGTAGATAGACTACCAAGTTCAGTAGGGTAGTTAAACTACCAAGTAATGCCATATTCGGATCATGCACTAATGAATACAATTTAGAGTTATTGCATGTTAAACAAAATAGACAAAGGTATAAAATCCGTACAATAACGGACAACATAATTTAAACTCTGAGTTAAATAAACGGAATCCGTACCTGACTTTTGCAAAGCAAATAATAAAGCAATCCACGTAGTTACCGGTAAGTTCAAACACCTATAGGTTTTATTTTACTCTGAGTTAGATTACTTGAATTTAACTCATGTTATTGATTAATTTATTTTTAACAAGCACCTTTCGATTACTCAATTAATCATTTAACGAACTAATCAATAAGTTTATTCTTGATTATGTACGTGGTGGGTAGATTACTTCAAAGTATTTATAGATGATGCAACGTAGGCTATAATATTAGTTAAAACATGAACTAATTTTGTTAAAACTTATAAAAGACAAAGAGCCATAAAAAGAAAGAATGCTTATGGCAAACTTCGAATCTTGGTACCGTCTATGAGAGAAAAAAAACGACTTAACCATTTGCTCTAAAAAAAATATCTATTTTTAGATAATTCTGAAAAGAAAACGACTTCATGTGTAGATATTATACACAATCTAATTATATTTAATGACTGTTTGTTCTTGCATGTCTGGCAAGTACACAATCTAATCAAGTTTTCTTTGATTTCAGGTACCTTACGTGATAAGCTTTCAAGTGTAATTGTCACTAAACACTTTAGACAATATACACCTTTTACACAAATTCTTATTATTTATCATATGCCCATATCTTCAAATCAAGTATTATTTAAACGAGCCTTTTCACGATTAAAAAAAATCAAGATAAATGATTAAGTTGTGTATTTCAATTGTTAAAAGTAACACTGTCGACTCTTTATTAATTGTATCAGTTATCCAATTAACTCGAATGTTCGGTAATTATCTCTTTGTTAATTCGTCAAAACTTATAATTAAATGTTTCGAAACATTATTAATTAGTATTCACCATTCGATTTCTCTTATTGTGTTTTAATCTTTAATTAAATATTAAAATTTAGCATTTTATTTAATTATTACGTCTTTATGGGTATTATATTTTTTTTCAATTCCAATTTCATTGTTGGTGACATGATTAAGAAGGGTTAACGTACTGGAAAATTATAAAAAATATTCAATTATCTTAATAAAGCATTTTTTAAATTGGAATATTATATTGTTTCTATGATAACTTGTTATTACAAGGGCTCGATGATGAATGATAGAGCCTGCACTAGTAGGAGGTTAGCTGCAACTGAAGATGATGATTTGCAATACATATAACATCAATGTCTTTTTGCAGTACGAAATAATAGATGCTTTAAGGTTTAGCGATAATAAGTATGCCTGGCAAAATAGGCGGGTCGGGTCGGATTTGGTAACGGGTTAAAACGGGTTCGGGTCAGGATGGGTGCGGGTTAGAATGTGTTTTAAGCAAAATCAGTTAGGGTCTAAATGAATTATTCTTAAAAAACATCAATTTAGTTTAACTTAAGATGTGACATAAGTAAACAAATAGTCCATTTGGATAATTTGTAGTGATTTTCTCATCAAATATGTTATTAATCATTCTTAAATGTTTGAATCATTTGCATTTACATAGTTTTTTGGTTATCCATCTTGACCCGCATTGTGTTTAAGTGCTACCTGTTGACGTATCGGAATCCTGGTCGGGCTTGAGTCGGGCTAAGTCATGCCTTGTTATCCCGAGCATGGATCCTAGCTGCAACAACATAGAAAACATACGTTAGAGGGCCCAAGGGGGTTACCCCCAAGGACACTCCGACGCTCAAGTCAGTAATCGATACAACATAATGATATTATAGCGTATGAATATGTAAAGAAAGCATATGAAGATGAACAATATAACCCATGAGAGTCTATTGAGAAAATATGTGTTTGATGCTTACCAAAGTTAATAGTAAGAGAGTAGGGTAAGAAATATATTCCAGCAGGAAAATGAACAAACAATTAAACATACAATGATTTTCAAGTCTTGCTAGAGATAAGCCAAGATTGGAAGATCATAAAGAAGCTTGTTATCTAGATAGAGAGAGAAAGGAAAATAGTGAATGCTAAGTGTGTTTCACTTGCAATGTCCGGTCCCCCAAATGTGTAGTATTCCCCTCTATTTATAGAGGGGAAATAGACTTTACCTTATCTAGCTGTATCCCTGCTAAGGTTAGCCAGGTCATGACTGGGCAAGCCCTGCTAAGGTTGGTCGGGCTGTTTGTTATCCAAGCTAAATGTCAGTTGTGGTATACTTTTAGTTCGGCTAAAGGGATATACCTACTCCCGTCATCATCCCCCCAGTCTAGTGTGATGTAGTTTTAACTACATTATACTAGACTCGACTCATACTTTTTATTTCTTTAGTGTTTTTGTCCTTTGACTTGCGGGATCTACACTTTGAAAATATTAACTTCAACCTTGCAAGATTTGGTTTGCCAAATCTAAACTTTCTGAGTTTCTTTATGATGAGTTTACCACAACTGATTCCAGCATGATTGATTCTATCTTCTTTTATTTTGTTGTCGGTGTGGTAATTTGATCCTTGGCTATAAGGATACACATAGCTTTGAGCATTCTTCTTGTTGTGCTGAAACAAGCTTTAAGGTAAGGTCAAGTTGCCCAAGTGAGGTCGGCAAGGCAAGTTGTTGGGCCAATGCTTGCTGGGCATAACCAGACATGGACGATTGATGAGACACTGCTCCCTGAGTAAGACCAAGCAAGGTTGCTTAGCTAGAAAAGAAGTTTATTTGTTGGAACCATGTAGAAGAAGAAGAAGTGGGGAATGAGAGAATAAGACTCATTCATGGTATTTATACCACGAGTGAGTTCGGGTTCGTTTTCGTTACTCGTTTCGCGTTTTCGTTACGTTTCCGGAACGTAACGCGCGTTTTTCGCAGGTTTTAAATAAAAGAATTATTTTAGGATGTTTTAAATTACAAACGTATTTTAATAAATTATTTTAAATATAATTATGTTAATCTGTTTATCGGGTTTAATATTTTTACGCATTCGTTCAATTGGTTCGCAATTTCTTAAAATAGTTTAATTTAATTTATTTAAATGATGAGTTTCAAAATTGTAAAAATAAGAAATATCTTATTTCTTTGAATTTATGATCGTTCGTATCTTTTATCGATTTCGTTTTCGTTTCGTCAGAACGCGTCACCATCGCGCGTATTCATTCGAATCGTCATTCGAACGAACACGACGATGGTTTTGCTTTCCGACTTTTGTTTTCAACCTTTCAGTTATTATTTCAGAACGTTAAACTATCAGAATCATTAGTACAGATCGTCACCTATACGAATCATTCATCGGTTTAGCATTCCGTTACAGTAACTGTTAAGATTTTGTTTTGTTTAACCTCGCATACGTTTACACATAATAGCACATCAATAAGCATTTGTTTCACTGTTCACTGTTGTCTGATGTGTTTCTGACTGTTAAACTGTAAAGTTTAATCAGATTTCCGAAACAATAGCATAATAGTTTACTGTTTAGCATTACGTAGTTGCCAGTACATCAATAGTTTGCATAGTTTGTACCTGAGTTACTGTGCCGTTACTGTTCCGGTCACTGTTCCGGCGACGTTTCCGGCACAGTTGTTACAGTCTCCCCTTGTTAGAGAAATTTCTTCCCGAAATTTAAGTATTGCTATCGGGTACAGTTTCCTCTGTGAACAGTTGGGGATATTTGTATCTCATGTGATCTTCGCGTTCCCAGGTAAACTCGGGTCCGCGCCTTGAGTTCCAACGCACTTTGACAATAGGAATACGGCTTCGTCTTAGTTGCTTAACCTTGCGATCCATGATTTCCAATGGCTCCTCAACAAAACGTAAGTGTTCATCCAACTGAATTTCTTCAATTGGTATGATAAGGGTTTCATCCGCAAGGCATTTCTTCAAGTTTGAGACGTGAAACACGTCATGTACACCACTAAGTTCATCCGGTAGGTTCAATCTGTATGCTACGGAACCAATACGTTCAATGATTTCGAACGGTCCCACATATCGTGGTGTTAGTTTGCCTTTCTTTGCGAATCGAACTACGCCCTTCCATGGAGAAACCTTCAACATGACACGGTCTCCCACTTGAAATTTCAACGGCTTACGCCGTTTATCGGCATAGCTCTTTTGTCTACTTCGTGTCGCTTGTAACCTTTGTTGCATCTGAGCAATCTTGTCTGTAGTTTCTTGTATCAGTTCTGGCCCTGTGATTCGATCATCTCCCACTTCGGACCAACAGATCGGGGACCGACACTTTCGACCATAAGGGCCTCAAATGGGGCACAACCGATACTGCTGTGATAACTGTTGTTGTAGGAGAATTCGATTAGTGGCAAGTGAGAATCCCAATTACCACCGAAGTCTAGGACACAAGTTCTTAGAATGTCCTCCAGTTGTTTTCCCACACTCTAGTTCCTTCCTTAAGTTTCCTCGTTCAACAGACTCTTGTTGTGCTTGAATAATGTTGTTATGTAAGTTTGTCTGCATAGTCATTCCCATTGCTCTAACGCGCAAGGGTTTGACCCGTTCGTTCCAATTCAAGGCATCAGTTACTACGTTTGCCCTGCCCGGACGGTACCTGATTACACATTCGTAATCATTCAAAAGCTCAACCCAACATCGCTGTCGTATGTTGAGTTTCTTCTGATCAAATATGTGTTGCAGACTTTCGTGATCTATCCTCTAAGTCCCATCATGTTTAGTTCTATGTTCTTTATGTCATATGGTCCCACGTATAATGAGTCTTTTCTGTTGACTTATTCTTCGTGAGTCAGATACATCTGTCTTCGTCTCCCGGTGTCATTGCCTTGCGTATAAGTCGCCAAGTATTGCCTCAGAGTTTTGCTAGTCTTATTGCTCACGATTGTCTTATTGTTACGGCCTGCTTATTTTCTGTATGACTCTAACACCTTATTATTCAAACTAACTGATGCTATGAGCACCCATTGTTACATAACCTTAGTGTTAGCTATGGTTTCCTACGTGTGTTATGTGCTTTAACCAAAGATCCTTTCATTGTTTCTATCGTAATAAAAGAATTAAGTAACTCGAGTGCTATAAGGTCTAGATGAAAAGTGACAGCTTACACACTAGTTTTTAGCATTTTGACTTCCTACAGGTTTTAGTGTTCTAAATAGATAAAGTCCACCTTCTGGTTACAGTAGTTAAACTATAATCCAGAATTTCCCTATCTTTTACTTAGTCGTTTAATGTTTATTTGACCTAAGAATTTCTTAGGTTACTATTCCGATTATCTTATCGGCACCGAGTTTGTTTACAGTTACCTGAGATTTATTGTTTCTAAAATCACAACAGTTCATGCATTTCTGGTTTATACATCATTAAATAATTCATTGTAACTTAATGAAGTTTGCATACCTATGGAGTCATCGGACTCCGTGTGATCTCCAGGAGCTGGTAAGGCAAGTAATTCCTCTGTGATTACTGGGTCAACTGGAGGCATCCTCCTAGGGCAGTCCCTCGCGAAATGTCCAAGCATTCCGCACGTGTAGCAGTTGTGGTTATGTTGAGAGGAAGTAGAGGTACTTGCTCTTTGTTCTTGTTTCCTGGTGGAAATAAACCGACACTGTTGGATCCAGTGTCCGTATTTCCCACAGTTCAGGCAGTGTTTGCAAGGTTTCTCTTTACTATGGTGATATCCACATTCGTCACATTCAGGGTGCTTACCAGCATATTGAGGGGGATTGTAGGCTACAGACGACCCACATTGTTGCACCCAGTGACCCGTCTTCCCACAGCGTGTGCATTGCACACATGGGAGTTCAGCTCGATGATAATTACGACAAACTGGGCAGTGAGGGGTTTTTCCCTCGTATTGCACACTCACTCTTGTAGTCAGAAAAGGTAGGATTTGCCTGATGGGTGTAGCGTTAGTGTAGTCCTCAGTCCTCTTTCGTCTTTTTGCAGCACGACGTTTAGGTTTGTTGCTGGTTTCTCCTGCCTCTGGTTCCTTCTTCTTATCATAAGGTAGTGGGAAGCTCCGAGTAAACTCCTCACTGTTCCTGATCCGGTTGATGATTCCAGGAAGAACCGACATCAACTCTTCAGTAATCAGAGTTGCGAGTGCATCGCCTGTTGGACCCATCTCCTGTGAAGGTAGAGATGGTGACGGTTGTCTTCTCGGTGACATTCTAATCGTAACCAATAGGACATCAGTTAGTGCAATGATCGAATGAAGAAGACATAATGCAAGCATATCCCTAATTCCTATGTTCTCTACATGAAGGGTCCCTAAGTTATAGTCTAGGCCAAACCATTTTAGTAAATGACCTAATATTCTCTATAACCTTGAGCTCTGATACCAATCTGTCACACCCCGGGCCGGCGGGGTTGGATCGGAGTCCCCGTCGGGCGGAAGGTTCTCGGGGCGCGATATCGGGTGTGATAATCGTGATGATCAGATTGTTTACATAGCATCAACATTTAGAATAACTAAAGCATAATGTAGCATAAATCTAAAGTTTACAAAGTTAAGATACAAATGTCAACATAATATGTGTTCCTCAAAATACTAGGTCTTCTATCTGGCATCCTAGTATGAAATCCTGAACTTTAGCTTAATCCTGTGCATCACCTGAGAAAGCATGTAAGAAAACAAAGTCAACACAATGGTTGGTGAGTTCATGTAGTTTTAGTATGTGAAAATAGCTTTTGTTTATTGCTTCAAAGTTTCCAAGTCTATATTGTTTGTAGGCATTAGCTTCAATATGAGTTTAACAAGCATCGTGTTTAGAAGTTTATGATAATCCCCCAAAAGCATCCTTGTATCCCCTAGGTAACAACCCTAATCTCATTAACACCACATGTATCATCTGACTCGGTATGCTTATATATAGGCCATACCCCTGGGTCAAGCCTATGACCCGCCCAGACGCCGTCCCACCACATACTAAGTCGCATAGGACATTGTTGTTAATGATAATTAAGCGTCTTACCTACCCTCTCTTTCGTTTCCGAGTATAGTTTAAGCATTTTGTTTGTAAGTTTACCCATAGCATCCGTGAGTTTAGCTTGATAGTTACCGGTATGGATAACTGAATGCCCGAAGGAATCCAATATCAAACCAAACCGGCCCCAGGTATAATTAGCAACTCAGGGGGAGATAGAGGATTTCCAGGTCGACACAAAGTCAACTAAGGATTTCCAATATCGTCCTAGTTACTGATCACCCAGGTAAATAGTTGTGGCAAACACTGCATGGCAAGCACTGAGAGACCATCAGTCCATTTCCTCGATAAGACTGTGAAGAACACATGAAGGCAAGCACTGAGAGACCAACTATTGTTCTTCAAGTCCCGGCTAGGAAGAACACCTGAAGGCAAGCACTGAGAGACCAACTATTGTTCTTCCATAGCCTATAGTTTTAGCATACAAAGAGTCCAGCATTTACGTAACTTGTGCACAAGAACTAGCTTTACAACCGGTAAGGCAAGCACTGAGAGGCCAAACCGTTGTTTGAGCATGGCAATCACATAGCATTCAATAGTTTATAGTATCCATAGATTTAAGTAGTCAAAGTATATGTATGTATGTATGCATTTAGTATCCCCATAGTCTTATAGTATCCTTAGCATTTGGAGTTTACATTAGTCTTTAGCATTAAACCCATAGCATTAACAAGTAGTATAATCTCATAGCATTAGTATTACGCATAATCCCGTAGTGTTAGTTCATAGCATAAACCCGTAGTATTAGCATTTAGTTTAACCCGTAACATTAGTATTAGCATAACTCATAGTATTAGTTTGAACATGATTTTATAGCATTAGCATCCACAATAGCATCATCAAATAGTAAATACATTTAGCACTTGGTATTATCACATAGCTTTAGTATTAGAAAGTAGCTTATGCCTTTAGCACTTGGCATAATCAAATAGCATTGAGTTGGAATGAAGTCTTATGCCTTTAGCACTTGGCATAATCAAATAGCATTGAGTTGGAATAGAGTCTTATGCCTTTAGCACTTGGCATAATCAAATAGCATTGAGTTTGAATAGAGTCTTATGCCTTTAGCACTTGGCATAATCAAATAGCATTTAGTTTAAATAGAGTCTTATGCCTTTAACACTTGACATAATCAAATAGCATTTAGTTTAAATAGAGTCTTATGCCTTTAGCACTTGGCATAATTAAATAGCATTTAGTTTAAATAGAGTCTTATGCCTTTAGCACTTGGCATAATTAAATAGCATTTAGTTTAAATAGAGTCGTATGCCTTTAGCACTTGGCATAATCAATAGTATAAAAGCATTTTGTTAACTTTAAAACGTTTGTTTTAAAAAGTATAACATGCTTCTCAGTCCCGAGTTAAAAACCAAAATAGTTCGAAAAGGGACAATGAACTCACCTTGCAATTGTTGTAGTTGACTTAGTCTAAGAACAAGAATGCACGCGCTCTTTGTTGTAATTGTTGTAGTTTTCACAATCCTGTATTGATTCCAAATTGTTTGAATTTGTAAGTATAAGTTCATAATGAATTTGTGTGCGTGTAAGTGTTAGCCATGACTTTGGCTAACACTCGTAAGGTTCGGTCATCACTCGGCCCTTATACGATTATCATTGATTTCACAATCCTATATCCCGTTTAGGTTGAGTTTAGTGTATCATTTTAGCTATGATAAATGGCTTAGTCTTTAACACTTAAATTTCGCCTTATTAATCATTATTGAAAGCTCAACATAATATCATGACATGATGATTAATTGTGTTGTTATAAATCTCAAACTTTAACCTTAATATAACTTAGGCTTATAATCTAAGATCATTCATAATGCCATTGTTAACTTTTATATGATTACTACCTTATTATTAGGAAATTAGATAACAGCTTTGTAAGAATTAGGATGTTATCGTTTATAAAATACATCAACCTAACCCCACCACTTTTGAAAGATTTCTTGTTGACTTCCATATATGGTCCCCCTCTTTGTTAGTTTCAATTGTGTTTACAGTGTTAATGTTCTTGACCGAATCATTGACCGTGGGGTAAATAAGAGATTTTGATCCATCTAGATGGTCGTGGGCCGAGTGAAATAGATTACATGGGCCGCATCAAGTGAGTTAAGCCAAATAATTTGTTATTGGGCCGAAACAAAATGTATAGCCCATAGGAATCCCATTGGGCCTAATGATTAACATATGGGCCGTATGGAAATTCGGTTGAGCCAAGGAGTGTCATATGGGCTGAAATCAAATGTGGGCCAAAAATAATGGTTGTTTAGCTAAAAGGGTTTCTATTAAGCCCAGTTAATGATGTTTAGGTCACATAGATTATTGGGCCTAACAGTTTATTAGTCAATAACGTCCATGAACTGATTGTGGCCAAAGGGAATATGTTGGGCCTACAGATGGGCCGAAACAGGTTATTGGGTCTCCTGGTTGGGCCGATAAAGTGTCATGGGCTATGAAAATAGACCATGAAGCCACATAGATTTCTTGCTAAAGGATATTGGGCCTGGACAGTAGAAGCTGGATGGGTAGTGTTTGGGCCGTACACTATGTCTCGGCCATTAGGTTAATTGAACCGTGACCCACTGAAGAATAGCCGAATAATACTGTTTGGCCGAAGGCATGGAGTGGCTGAATGGAAAGTGGTTGCCGACTGAGGTGAGTATGTCGAATAGGTCAGCTCCGAATGTGCTTGGCCGATTGAGTGTGAGTGATAGCGAATGGCGGTGATGGCGACTGAATGAATGGCGAATGAAAGGTAGAAGTATGATGGTCGAATGAGGAGACCGGCGAAGGAGCAGCAAGTCACGAATGAGGATGCTCCCCGATCGAATGAAGAGGCTGGCGAATGGAGATGATGGCCGAATGTGGGGGTGGCGAAAGAGCTAAAACCCACGAATGAAGGTGATGACCGGCGACTGAGACTTGGTGTTCGAATGACAGAGGGCCGATCGAATGGCTCCTTTCGCCGAATGTGGCCTCATTCGACCTTAGGGTCATTCGGACCTAGCCATTCGTCGAGCTGTAGGTCCCATTCGGCTGTAGCCGGCCTAAGGGGTTCGAACCAGCAGTTAACCAAGCCAGTTGGGGTGTTTGGTGGCGGTGTGTGGTAGGGATGTGTTTACTAAGGTGTAGGACTCGAAGCAAAAGGTGTGGAACCGGTTTTAATGGTGGTTCAACAAAAAGGGTTTGAAAACCCTAATTTTCGTAACATTCAAGCTCAAGTACCTCGTTTTCAGATGGTTTTGGCTCTAGATCGGTTGTACTTTCATGTAGAGGAGACTAAGGGCTTCACGTGGGTTCAAGAATGGCTCGATTTCGTGGAGTATTGCTCAAGATATGCAAGTTTGAAGGTTGTAGATGGGAGGGTTTTCTCAAAACCGGGTTTGGGGTCTTAGATGAGGAAGAAGAAGTGGGGAATGAGAGAATAAGACTCATTCATGGTATTTATACCACGAGTGAGTTCGGGTTCGTTTTCGTTACTCGTTTCGCGTTTTCGTTACGTTTCCGGAACGTAACGCGCGTTTTTCGCAGGTTTTAAATAAAAGAATTATTTTAGGATGTTTTAAATTACAAACGTATTTTAATAAATTATTTTAAATATAATTATGTTAATCTGTTTATCGGGTTTAATATTTTTACGCATTCGTTCAATTGGTTCGCAATTTCTTAAAATAGTTTAATTTAATTTATTTAAATGATGAGTTTCAAATTGTAAAAATAAGAAATATCTTATTTCTTTGAATTTATGATCGTTCGTATCTTTTATCGATTTCGTTTTCGTTTCGTCAGAACGCGTCACCATCGCGCGTATTCATTCGAATCGTCATTCGAACGAACACGACGATGGTTTTGCTTTCCGACTTTTGTTTTCAACCTTTCAGTTATTATTTCAGAACGTTAAACTATCAGAATCATTAGTACAGATCGTCACCTATACGAATCATTCATCGGTTTAGCATTCCGTTACAGTAACTGTTAAGATTTTGTTTTGTTTAACCTCGCATACGTTTACACATAATAGCACATCAATAAGCATTTGTTTCACTGTTCACTGTTGTCTGATGTGTTTCTGACTGTTAAACTGTAAAGTTTAATCAGATTTCCGAAACAATAGCATAATAGTTTACTGTTTAGCATTACGTAGTTGCCAGTACATCAATAGTTTGCATAGTTTGTACCTGAGTTACTGTGCCGTTATTGTTCCGGTCACTGTTCCGGCGACGTTTCCGGCACAGTTGTTACAGTCTCCCCTTGTTAGAGAAATTTCTTCCCGAAATTTAAGTATTGCTATCGGGTACAGTTTCCTCTGTGAACAGTTGGGGATATTTGTATCTCATGTGATCTTCGCGTTCCCAGGTAAACTCGGGTCCGCGCCTTGTGTTCCGGCGACGTTTCCGGCACAGTTGTTACACCTTTACACGTTTGTCACTACATGCAGTATATGTGTTTTATCAACTGGTCCTCACCATGTCGGTAGTAACCAAGGATATGAAAATTGATTAAAAGCATGACATAAGGTTAGCTTTACTATATGCCATTGTTTGACCCTATGATCATATCTTGTCTCGAAAATCCCATGACAATGAGTAGATATTTAAAGCTATGAAAGGAAAGTATTTTGACAAAACTTCCCCTAGCATAAGGCTTTCTTGACATTGAAAGCAATATTTAATTGACGTATTCGTAGATACAATTATTTCTATATGCGCCCAAGTAAGAGGGTAAGTTTTCCATAGCGCCTCGCCAACTGGAGAAAATGCAATTTACTTAACCGGATACTTCGATATGTTGGAGTACTTACAAACTACCTTTGGTAAGAGGCACTCTTAGCTAGAGATTGTTGCCAAGCATTTGATTATGCTATAGTTTGTCTAATTTTGACAGTTTTGTATTTACGCGCGTTATTTTACGTGAGTAGGTTAAGGCCGGATCCCACGAAGCATTATTGTAACAGGTGCTCACCCTTTACATGGGTAGGTCAAGGTCGGACCCCATGGAGCTTCATTATGAGGTGCTCACCCTTTACATGAGAAGGACAAGCCTGTAACTCATTAAGAATAAATGTATTGTATTGTCATGATGATGTTTCTTTCATATCATGAAATATTTGTCAATGTAATCAGTTTGAGTTTAGCGGTATTATACCATGCTAGCCCCCAGTTCAATACTACTAAGATAGCATTAGTAGTGTTGAACTTATCATGAGTTTATTCTGATGAACTTTTCTAGGTAAGGAAGATAGAACTGGAAGTTCCTGTACCCAATACTCATAAGTAGGATCATTGGTTCTTGCCTGAATATCAACCTTGGTTGAAATGTTGTAGCAAGGTAATTATGAAGATGATGAGCAAAATAATTTCAAGGTAGATATAAGTTATGTATGTCTTCTTCAACTCCATGCAAGATGGGAATGTCAAAATTTTAAGATATGTTTGCCTTGTTCTAGGCAAAGTGACTCGAGATTTTATTAAACAATATAGCATGAGCGTTTTCTAATCTAGGTAGGATTCTGTCGTGCCAGGTAACCGGCGTTGGTGTTTAGCAGCCAAACTGCCTCATGCTATTTGCAAGTCAAGGTGAAAGGGACTTGCTTTTATCAAAGCAAGTTGCCTTTTGTCAGACGGGACAACCTTGGTACTTTTAAAAAGTAAGGAAGTTTGGAGTAATTCCAAGTTAGATGACTTAGGCTTTGCTTTATTATTTGATCTTCTTGTTCAACAAAAGTAACACGTCGTCAAGCGCTTTTGCGTGGTCGTATTTCGGATAAACTGTGTTATAGCCAGGTCTCCTTGTTGCTCTTTAGCCAGGATAAAAATTATTCTGTTCCCAGTCATGAATATTTTTAGCCGAGCTGACTTGGTATGCTTAGTCGAGATATGAGTATTAACCCCCACGCTATGGGTAAATTTTGGCTAGGCTGATTTACATCGCTCAGCAAGGCTGAGATGTGATTTAGCCAACATGTGTCTTTGTTATTCTTAGTTCGGGAGGAATTTTCCCTTCATTTATTAGAAATCTGCCTGGGTAAGCTTAGCACGGACGGTGAAGTTTTATGTCACGTTTATGTGATATGTTTGTGAGAGAGTCATGGCTAAACAGAAAACTTGCTATTAGCAAGACTAGGTGACCTGAATGTTGATGTAGATATTTGTCATGTATGGTGACTCGACTTCTTTCATGGAGATATGATCTTTCCTTCCATTAGGCAAGGGAACATGAGTTCCTACTAAACGGGAACAATTTGAGCTTATCCATATCAAGGATAAAATGTATTTTTTGTTCTTTGGCGAGTAAGTTAACTTTTAGCTCTTTGTGGGAAATATAACATTGCCTGTAAAGTAAAGTGACTTCAGCCAAGGCAATGTAGCATTGCGTTGTGCAAGCAAAGCGACTTTAGCCTTTGTGAAGCAATATAAATTGAGTTCCTTTGTAAGAATGAATTCATGCCTATCATCAAGCAAGACAATTATGTTGCTTTATAGGCATGGTGTCTTGAGTTTTTTAAAACAGAATAACTTGATTGAATTCATGACAAGGTGACTTTGCCATCATGCTAGGTGACTTTGATGTCTTGCTAAGAAAGTGATTTGACACATTTCAAAGCAAGGAGATCTTGTCTTTACAAGCAAGATAACCGTAGCATTTTTCATGAAGGGTGGCTTGGCCAAGCCTCTTGAGCTCTTGTTAAACATAGTTACTTGTGGTTCAGCCAAGCCTAGCCGGGTACTTGCTGAGTTAAGTAGTGGTAAAGGCTCTGCCTAATGGTATCCCTGCTTTTATTTTGACCGAATATTGTTTTTTCAGTGGTTCTGATAAGCCAAGCCTTAGTTAATGTTGGAGGCGTCTTTGTGAAGGAGCTGCACTTCAGATGAAAAGTTACAATAAAAATGCTCTTGTTACACATTGTCAAAAAATTAAATGCATGTTAATGCCTATGCTGAAGAGAAAAGTCTTAACATTTGGAACACATGATGCACGTTGTCAATAAAGGTAAAAAGTATAGTAATAACCTCGGTTAATGGCTATTCATAGTCATAACAATACCTGGTAAGCCAAGCCATTGTAAGCTTAGCCATGGTAAAAAAAATACTTTTTTTTTTCAAATATTGAGATTTACAATGGTCTTGGTAAGCCAAGGCCTGGTAAAGATTCCTGATATCCTTGCTAAATAGCTAGGCTTCAAATGACAAATTATTAGAAAAATATTTTCACTGGTAAGCCAGGCCTTGGTAAGCTATGCTCTGGTAAAGAATCCTGATATCCTTGCTAAATAGCTAGGCTTCTTATGACGAACTATAATAAACATATTTTTAATGCATAATTGTCAGTAAATAAAATGTATGCCATTGTCAGTAAATGAATTATTCTTAAAAAACATCAATTTAGTTTAACTTAAGATGTGACATAAGTAAACAAATAGTCCATTTGGATAATTTGTAGTGATTTTCTCATCAAATATGTTATTAATCATTCTTAAATGTTTGAATCATTTGCATTTACATAGTTTTTTGGTTACCCATCTTGACCCGCATTGTGTTTAAGTGCTACCCATCTCAACCTATTCAATATTATGATGTTACCCATTTCAACCCATTATACTACAATTGTTTACCCAAACTAACCTATTTTCTTTGATATGGGTAAAAATTGCCACCTTTAATAATAAGAGTGTCGGAAGACGAGTTTTCAAGGGAAGAAACATTATCTAATATTTAACGAGACTTTTGTTTTTATTTTAGGTTTTCTTCTTGAGTTATTGGATAAATGCGTGTTGATGGGTCCCTTCTAATCTGGGTCATTGGAAGGCCTAAATTTTGTTAGGTTTGTAACATTATCGACCCCACCTATGCACAATTACGTTAGTTAGGTATTTTTGTAAATTAAATTGTTACAATGCGAACTCAGCAACTCATCAATCATCATTATCACCCACGGGCCACGGACGCTCAGTGACGGATAGCCCATAATCCATATGCGTCGTAATAAGGAGCAGACTGCAGACCGAAATTTAAAGGCAAACAAATCGGTTCCAGTTTTTGTCAACAAAGTCAATAACCGTTCAGTTTAGGTTTGGGTTTTTGACCGGTTCTGGTTCCGGTTCCGGTTTTGGCCAGGTAATGGTGGAACATGTTATGGTAATTCCGGTTTCGGGTACGATTTCTCTGAGAAACTGGAAACGTCTATAACTGTCGCTTCGGGTAGGGCCCGGTTCTGGTTCCGGTTCCGATTGGGTTGCTGGTTCCGGGTTTTTTGCCCACCTCTAGACCAGATGAATGAGCTCGCCCCTAACGTGGCCAGTTTAATTTAGGGAATGATTCAGGACCTCAGGTTAGAAATCGGTTTACTGCAATGAACTGATTGGTCTAGTTTGGGTTAGGAACCAGTTTTTTATTGGTATGGTTAGAGCTAAACTGGTTAGCACCAAGCAGGTTTACAAACAGATGCTTGAGTCAACTTTGACCGAACTGTTTTTAATACTTTTTCTGTTTGGAATGGTTTGTCGGTTCAGTTCATAAATCGTTTTTTGTACAAACGTAAATTGGTGGAGGTAACCACATTAATGTTACCACACAATTGGATAAATCTACATACAGGTATCACCTTTTTTTATAGCTTCCCCAGTGAAAATCTTATAAAACTTCATAATTTTAAGTTATATATGATATTTATTTAATAACAAAAAAATCGTAGCAAATATATACCAACTAACCACAAACTAATGGACCAATCACTAATACCATAAATATCAAATCTAAAGGTAAAATTCTCGATTGTTATTAATCGATCAACAAATCATTTTGATTGGTTATTGATTTTAATAACATGTGTTACGATGTTAATATTGCTTATCAACTTGTGACTTTTTTAAAAATAAGTTTTTAAAAAAATGTTTGGATTATCATCTCAAAAAGTTAAAAAGTAATTCAAAAAGCTAGAAGTTGATAGTTTCTTGAAAACAATTTTTTATCCTTATATTACTCAAATAGTTAAAACAAAAAGGTTTTTCTATCATTGGCAAGTATTTTTTTAACTTACCAACTTCTTCATTAGTAGCTATTTTTTTTACCTAACTCGAAGAGTAAAACCACCCGAAAAATTTATGTATGATACTATGAATTTATAACATACAAATACAATGACATCGTTAGAAAAAAATCCTTAATCCGTCAGTGGTTTTCAATAAGACATCCGACTCATGATGTCTGATTAATATATCAACCCAACGTTGTTAACATTATTTTCACACAAATTAAGTAAAATAACATTAAAATTAGTTGTTAACAATACATGTGTGCATTGTAAAAGAAGCTTGGATATTTAGCTCTTTGCTATATGCAAATCTTCGATTATTATTGCATGTCACAATCTCGAACAAAGAGTATAAGACTAATATTTGGTAAACTCTGAAGTTTCGTTTCGCTTTAAGAGTGAATCTTGAATGGTCACAAACAAATAAATGTAAAAACTTCTAGCAGCCGCTACAGTCGTGTCACAAGACATTTTGTGGATATGGCGTTCACACCCACATGGAATACGTTGGTGTTTATGACACTTTTAAGCTCACCATTGACACATGCACACAACTCAAAGGAAAAGGATTCGTAGTTTCAGTTAAAAAAGATATCTAAAACGAATAATAACGTATATAATAAAATTAAAGCAAAAGCGTAAGCAAAAGTGAATTTCTAAATTATATGTCAAACGATAAAAATATATTAATATAAAAGGTGTTCAATTTTTGCTTTTCAAGAATCCACAATTTGACAATGCTCAACTTTTATCAATATATCTTAGAGGTGGCAACTTTTACCCATGTCAAAGGAAATGAGTTAGTTTGGGTAAACAATGTAGTATAATGGGTTGAAAGGGGTAACATCATAATATTTAATGGGTTGAGATATGTAGCACTTAAACACAATGCGGGTCAAGGCGGGTAACCAAATAAGTATGTAAATGCGATGGATTCAAACAATGTAAGAATGATTAATAACATATTTGATGAGAAAATCACTAAAAATTATCCAAATAGACTATTTGTTTACTTATAAAACATCTTAAGTTAAATTAAATTGATGTTTTTTAAGAACAATTCATTTAGACCCGAACTCGTTTTGCTTAAAACCCGTTCTGACCCGCACCCATCCTGACCCGAACCCGTTCTGACCCGTTACCCAACTCGACCATTTTGCCAAGCATACTAGTATTTATGTATTTCATCAAGTAAAAGAAGGAAAGCATTTTTATAGCATGGCAGCATATTCTTGACCACCCATTTGTTCAAAAGTTTGTTCCAAGAACAAAAAAACGGAAGCATTGTCAAAATGTCAAAAGATGATAATCATATTTTATTCCCAACCAAAACTATTACAAAAATAAATAATAAATAGATACAAGAACAAGAACCAGATTCTTGAACATAGATGTGTATTAAACCCTAGATTAGAAATTTATTAAAGAGAGGGTTTGATGACTACTTGATTGTGAATTTTGAGAAGGAATCTTAGTTATTTATTTATTTATATGGGGGCCATCGACGGTTATGACTAAACCTGACAATCTTGACCCATGAGTTAAATGAGTAGATTTGGGTAAAAGTTATTGTATTTTGAGTTGAAATGGGTAGCGTTATGACTTTGAATGTGTTGATATGTGTACACTTTAAGACAATACATGTCAAAATGAGTAACTTAAAAATTATATTAATATAACGGATTCAAACGGGTAGGAATGTTCAATATAGGAAATCATTAAAAACTATTCAAATAAACAACTTGTTTAGTTACAACTCATTTTATCATGAACAAAATTGATTTTTTTCATAAAGAACACATTTAGACCCAAATTGATTTTACTTGAAACCCATCCTAACATGCAATCATCCTAACCTGCACATATTATGACCCATTACAGCATTCCCTAGCTCGTCCATTTTTCCGTACATAGTTATGACCATAGCAACGAACCACGCACATTGAAATCTGATCTTGGACAAGAGAAGACATTAAACACAGCATATTCCACAAGCTGTAAGGAATAAACTTGAGAGGACGCCAGAAATTATAGAACCCTAACCGGCCCTAAGCCCTAAGGAGCCAGTTCCATTTTGCTGCAAAGTGCAAACTTCAAACAACAGGAGCAAGCCCAATAAGAGAGTCCCAACTAAAATAGAAACAAACAATAAAAGAGAAGTGAGATAGAGCCCAATAACATTTTAAACCCCCTGATTAATGGGCGAAACAGTTAAACAACGTTATCTTTTTCTCATATTATTATTATCATTATCATGTTCACCTTTGGTAAAAACATACGTCAGCTAATTCTTTGATTCAGTGGGTAGAGTTTTTATAATCACGAATAAGTCTTTTATTCTAAGAAAGGATAAATTAATTTCAAATTTTTGTTCTAGCATAAAAAAAAGGATTGGCTACAATAGAAATAAACAACTAAGAGCCGTTTGGTTGGGTCTGAATCATTAAGTGCTGAATGGTTAAGATGTCTGAATGGTTAAGAAGGTCTGAACGATTAAGTGGTGTTGTTTGTTTGAGCATCTGAATAAAAAACCTTTTATTTGTAAAAACCCTAAAAAATCAAATCAAAACAAATCACCCCCGATGCTCGTCCGGTCTTCCGTTGCCAACCCTCCCGTCGCCGCCTCCACCTCACTGTCTCCATCGCCATAGACCTCACCTGTCGTCGCCATTGCCATCGACCTCACCGTCGCCGATGCTCGTCCGGTCTTCTCGTCGCCAACCCTCCAGTCGCCGCCGCCTCCGCCTCCGTCACCATCGCACCTCACCATCGCAACCTCCTGTCTCCATCATAACCTCTGTAGCCGACTTCGAGACATCTTGTCTGATCGGGATGTAGGCGACTGAAGCAGTGGCTGTGAACGAAGGGTGCGATCGAGATGTCGAGCATCGGTTGTCGAGGCTGCGAGGAAGGAAGCCGACGGTCGGCGGTTGTCGAGCATCGATCGGTTGTCCATTCAATGCATCGGTCGTCGGTGATCAGGTCGAGGAAGGAAGCCGATGGGAAGGTAACCGACGGGAAGGAAGAAGGGGGACTGCCTTTTTCTCCATTCAGAGCCATTCAGACTTGATTCAAGGTCTGAACCATTCAGACCCTGATTCAGATGTTTTTTTGGTTCAGACGTTCCAAACAAACGGTTTGAATCTGAATGGTTCAGATTCAGACCCATTAAGACCCAACCAAACAGCCCCTAAGTTGTCACACATTAGACGAACAAATCAACTAGACAAGTCACTTGATTTTTTGAATTTGCAAGACAATGCTAAATATACTATAAGACTTGTAAAGTACTTCATGTAACATCGGGAAATAAAGAAATCAGAAATACAAATTCTTATTAAAAAAGAAATAAAGATAAAGGCCTCATCGTTATAAAGAACTCAGACAACAAATTGTGAATTTGATTTAATAAATTTTTTTACAACTTTACAAGAATACATTATATTATAAATATTCGAGGTTGTCCCACACTCTCACCCTATAATTTTCACCTTGTGAGACTTGTTCAAAGTTATTATCAAGGCTAATTGTTTAACATGGGCTTAAGAGGTTTAATTTGATGTTCTTATTAAATAATAACATTAACCCAAACTCTATCCTCTCTTTTTAATGCAAGATATGTTGGGAAAAAGATCTGGCACTACACTAAGCCACCAACTACCACTTTGCAACATTAAAATTTTTGTTCTGGAATAATTAAACAGATAATAGTTATTTTACAAAAATTTATTTTTATGTTTTACAAAATATTTTATGAAAATGACTTAGATTATATAAAAAAAATATTGTTTTTGTATTTACTAGTATTATTTTTTAAACTCATTTTAAATTTTCTATCATATTTCTCATATATATTTTTTTGAACAGCCATAGTATATTACTCATACTCCTACACTACACCAATATTCCACTATTGCTTGGATTTGAACCCAAGACCATGCCATGTTTTGATATTTCTCATATATTAATATGTTGACTTTGGCTTTGACATTCTTTGTCATTTAGACTTTGAAATGTATCGTTGGTTTTGAGAGATGTATTTTGATGTAGGCTTTGATCTTCATTATTTGAAGATATGTCTTTGTAGTATTTTTTTTATTTTTTTTCCCAACGTTTAATCTTTATATACGTAGTATAATTTAATTATATAAGTGACATGTATGTGGTATATAATTATCTTTTGTTAGCAATCACTCTAATGCATGTTAATGATTTTTGTCATTATCAAAAGCATGATATTTATAAAACATTATTTTGTTAGTTGCTTTGAAGTCAAGTTCATTTATATTATAAATAGGGGTGCGTAGGTTAATTGCAATGTGTGTGGTTGTAAATAATAAAAGCCAAGGTTAAAAGAGTAATGAATCTCAATTTTAAAATCACAAAATTCGTTGTGTTCATCGTTGCTTATTTTATCCGATTGAACCTTCAAAACACCGTTTTAGGCGCACAAGTTCCTAAATACAACCCCTTCACCAAGATGGTTACGGTCATTCTTGATTCTTGCTGCCCTTAGAAAATGGAAGACACCCTATTAGTCGGGTATTGGAGAGAACATGAGGTTTATCATGTAAGTTAGTTCTTACAGTTATAAAAAAAATAATAAAAAACATTACGAGGTAGCTACATTTTATTCATGAAGTTATAACAATAAGCACCCTTCAACATCTCTTAGATTTCATATGTCCCATTCAACCTTTTCACATTTGTTGGCGTGTTGCATTTATAGAATAAACCTTTTTAGCAATGCTTAACTATGTTTAAAACAGCTTACGTAGCATTATTATATTGTGTGTTAATAGACCAATTGACCAACTCATTATGTTTTTAGCATGTTGCCACACCTTAACCCATTTTTCACAAAAATCGAATTTCAGGTCACATTCTCAATTAACCTTCTAAACATACTTCAATAAACTTTTATTCGACTAACTAAAATTAAAATTAGTCTAATTGACCTTTAAGTTGGTGATCAACTATAAGTTTTTTATTATTCAATATTATTAATCTTCAATTTCAGTGCACTGTTTAATCATTCTAAACATTTTTAGATAACACTTTTTAGTGCCAACGTTTTGAGTCTGCAAATAGGGGATGATGTTGGCCTATTTCATCCAATTATAACTATATCAAATATTTGTTGCATGTATTTCCTAATTTTAGTACATGTCATGTGGAGGGGTGCCCGGCAAGCTTAGAAAGTAAAGCTAGGGTTTCGGAGCCCTAAAACCTTAGAGTCACGTTTCTTAGCAAATTTTTTATATGCATTGGGTTTTTGTTAAATTAATCCAAAATGAAAAAATCATAGTGAAAAAGTACAATTTTATATTTATGGTGCGTTAGTTTTGAGTTTTTTTTTTGAAAAGTTCATCACACATTCATCAATTTTTCACTCATTTAAAAATTGAAAATTTTAAGTACTTTTGATTTTTACATTTTCTTTTTTTAGGCTTATTCATCTTGATTAATGTGATATTTTTAATTTTTTATCACTGTCAATGAACGAATTTTTAAGGTGTATCTTTATCTTAAATTTGTTGATTTTTATTGTTATGTATTTATTAATTTGATATTTTGATAACAATTGATTTATTTGATTTTTGAATTCTTCACTTTTATTAAATGTTAATTTTATTTTTTGAAAATTTTATTGCATATAGGCATCTAAAATTGTTTATAACTCTATGTTTTGTTCAAATATTTAATTATTAGTTGATAATAATACATGATCATTTTTAATTGCATTTTTTATGTAAGTTTAATACAATTTTGTTGTTTATGTTCGTCATTAGTTTATTAGATATTTATTATGCTATTATCAAAATAGTATGATGTTAACTGTGTTGTTAACATTTATTAGAAATGAAATCAAAATATTTAATTGCTAAAAAGGTCTAATTTTATTAGTTGCTTTGCACCACCAAAATGCATTAGCCGACCCTAGTTATGTGACCTACGAATCATTTGATTAAATTTTCTTAAATGACTTAACTAGTATTTAAAATATAATAAGGTTTTTTTTTTTGAACAATGCTTTTTCTCACCTATATCCCTTACTTTTGCGGCTTGTAAGTAAGGTCGACTACTTGACTTTCGTGAGAATCTCAACCACACCCGATGCGCAAGAACCCCATGGAATGGGTAAACCATCGCCCTCATCGAAATCGAACTTGGGATAAACCTCAAGCTGGCCATCATCTGTGTCATTCAAACTTGTCTTCAGATGGATTCAAAACCCGACTTTCACTGTGTAAGGTGAGAGCATATTAAGGTTATTTGATAGACATAATCTTAATTATAAAGAAGGTTATTTTTTCTATAGATACGAAAAGAATAATTAAACATAACGAAAAACACTATGTAAGTTTCTTTTTAAGATCATCTATCGATCATTGACATCATAAGAAGAATAATCTTCAACTGAATATGGATTCATTGTATTCATCTAAGTCTTCATTCCTATAAGTAAATTATATTGTTTTGATCAACGATCTGTTTACAATGATGAAATAATAGAGTTCAAACTATCTAGTAAGCACTAAACATATTATTATATATATTAAATGGCAAAGATTCTTTCCCTCAGAAAATAACTATTCACTTTTCAGGTTACTTAATGCAGGAGGTACAAGTTACTTATGCATTCTATATACATACACATATTGTATATATATACACAGACGAAATTGCAGCCGTCGTTTCCAAACATTTATTTTGAATTAATTTAGAATTTTCAGTTACAACCCTGAACTTTGAACTCCTATTTTTAAATTCCCCTCTCACTTTACTCAGATATTTTTAATGCTCACATGATTTTAACACGTCATTAGGTTGTCGGATAAAAGTCATTATTATATTAATTTGATCGTAGTTGACTCATGAACGTTTATATAAATTTCGAACCCAAACGGTCACAGAAATTTTGCGCGTTGTTCACATGCCTATAATGCGTCCGTACATTATCGAATATTTGTATCGTTTATATCATTTTGATCGTAATTAGTTCACAAACGATTTAGATTTAATAATTTTATAAACCATGAGTATTATATATACTACATATATATACGATTTAGGTTTAATAATTTTACAATATTTGTATCGTTTATAAATTCTACATTTACGCAGGACCTTTTTTTTAAGTCTTCACTTTGCTCGCATATTTTTAATGTTCACATGATTTTAACACGTCGTTAGGTTATTGGATAAAAGTCATGATTATATTAATTTGATCGCAATGGCCTCAGGAACGTTTATGTAAATTTCGAACCCAAACGGTCACAAAAATTTTGCGCGTTGTTCACATGCCTATAACGCGTCGGTATAATAACTATTCACTTAACATATACATACAATATATATACATATTTTGGATTTCGATTTCGTCAATCCCAGCCGCCATTTCAAACTTTTGGATTTCAATTATTTTAGATTTTTCATTTATAACCTTAAACTTTGAACTCTTATTTTTAAATCCCCCTCTCACTTTACACCAAAGTCAAAAAACTTGATTTAAATAATAATAACAATAATTAAATATGAATTTTTTAAAGCGGTTGAAAACCAAACCGCTTCAAAAAAATGCTGACACTTTCAAAAAAATTGATTTAAATAATAATAATAAGTAAATAATAATAACTATATATAATAATTAAAATATTAATCAAAGAAGGCATGTCGTTATCGAATATGCGGAATCGTATATAAAATGTTTTTCGAACCCAAACGGTCACAGAAATTTTGCGCGTTGTTCACATGCCTATAATGCGTCCGTACATTATCGAATATTTGTATCGTTTATATCATTTTGATCGTAATTAGTTCACAAACGATTAAGATTTAATAATTTTATAAACCATGAGTATTATATATACTACATATATATACGATTTAGGTTTAATAATTTTACAATATTTGTATCGTTTATAAATTCTACACTTACGCATGACCTTTTTTTTAAGTCTTCACTTTGCTCGCATATTTTTAATGTTATAAAAGTCATGATTATATTAATTTGATCGCAATGGCCTCAGGAACGTTTATGTAAATTTCGAACCCAAACGGTCACAAAAATTTTGCGCGTTGTTCACATGCCTATAACGCGTCAGTATAATAACTATTCACTTAACATATACATACAATATATATACATATTTTGGATTTCGATTTCGTCAATCCCAGCCGCCATTTCAAACTTTTGGATTTCAATTATTTTAGATTTTTCATTTATAACCTTAAAATTTGAACTCTTATTTTTAAATCCCCCTCTCACTTTACACCAAAGCCAAAAAACTTGATTTAAATAATAATAACAATAATTAAATATGAATTTTTTTAAGCGGTTGAAAACCAAACCGCTTCAAAAAAATGCTGACACTTTCAAAAAAATTGATTTAAATAATAATAATAAGTAAATAATAATAACTATATATAATAATTAAAATATTAATCAAAGAAGGCATGTCGTTATCGAATATGCGGAATCGTATATAAAATGTTTTTTTACCACCCATCTGAAGCCGTTTACTTACATTTCAAACATAAGCTAATTGAATGTTGGAGTTATAACATTCGCGAATCAAAGTGGTCAAATGAAATATCGTCAACCATGTATATAATTCAACAAAGACAGGTCTAATACTAATTAAATTGCTTATTAGTATAGTTGACATGTTCAGTGAGGTAAAATGAAATAAAAAATATAAATTAGGTGTTGTTATACTTTTGCACATATGTAACTTAAGTCGAAGTCAAAGAAGGCATGTCGTTATCGAATATGCGGAATCGTATATAAAATATTTTTTTACCACCCATCTAAAGCCGTTATAAGCTAATTGAATGTTGGAGTTATAACATTCGTGAATCCAAGTGGTCAAATGAAAGATCGTCAACCATGTATATAATTTAACAAAGGCAGGTCTAATACTAATTAAATTGCATAATAGTATAGTTAACATGTTCTGCGAGTTAAAATGAAATAAAAAATATAAACTAGGTGTTGTTATACTTTTTCACAAATTTGGTATGAGTAATCTATTTTTTTTTATTTATGCAAACTGGGGACCACTTAATCATAATCATTTACTTTGATCAAATGGCACAAAATCCTTCTATTCTTCACATCAAAAAATCATTTTTATTTTAAGGTTTGTGTATCTGATACGTATATAGTATTTTTATGGTTTTTTGTAGGTTGTTACGACGTTTTGTTTCGAGATTAATGTCTGGTTCACTTCACGTCAGTATATCGGACCCCGCCGCAGCGCGCGGGTCCTAAAAACTAGTTTATAATATTTCCAACCAAGTGTAACCTTAAAAGATATTAAAAGATGTCACATGTATGCTAAGACTTTATAACACCATTTATACTTAAATTGCTAGGTAGCCTAATTAAGCCTTCAGATCACCAAAATTTGATATTCTTTTTTCTAATGATCAGAATCCATTATCTCTCTCGTATGGTCCATCAATTTTTTTCTATTGATAATATTTGTTTTTCATATGTAATTTCATATTTATGTAAGTTAACAAACTTATATACTTTTTTTAAGTAAGCACAATTAAAGGTGTACGTACTTTGTATATAACACTATTATAGTTGAAATAAAGCAAGAACTCATGGGTTAAAATGTGGCCCGAATGAAATGTGAAAGCCTAATAACCAAAAGATAAAGGATTACGCTCTACTATTTAATTCGATATGCCATGTATAGAGATAATTAGTTGTTCATCTGGTGTACATTGTGTGATAAGAAGCTATGTATAGTCTATGTTTTGACAGATCGACCGATGTATATCCGCTGTAACATACGCTCCATCTATTTAATTTAATTATATATAAACTAGAAAAATAGTTAAAACTAAAATTAGAGAGAGAGCCTTTTATTTTTTTTATGCCTCGTCATTTCGCGTGAATACAGAAGAGATGATATGATTCTTTTGAATTGAATATACGTTACTATTAGACATATTAAGTAAATTAAAAACGAAAACATATGACAAGGTGGTTTTTCTTAAATAAGACACGTAAATATAGGTAGGGGAAGGTTTGTGAGAACACTTTTACATTGAAAAAAAATGTTGCTCACGTTATTTTATACGCTATACGTATGTACATTGTATGTACATTGTATCAATTGCATATATTTATATTTATAAGTTACATACGAAACTTCGCTAGTTACATATGCATAACTTCTTGATCTGCTTATATTTATACGATTTTTGTTTTTTTTCTTATTACATTTATAACTCTATAGTTAAAAGTCATATTTTTTTTTTAAATTGATTGATTAAATGTAATTTTCTTGCTTATTTTTATAAAATGGGGAGTTTTCTATTATATATATGTGTATATATATATATATATCTATCTATATGGGTGAAATAGTCATATAATTTAATTATTTATGTAGAGATAGAATAATTTTATAGTATTATTATAAATAGATTTATATTTTAAAAACAAAAAAAAAATTACGGTGGGAGATGCACTAATACCTTGATCAAGCAAGGTTGTATGCACATAAAAGAGTAAGCGACGGCCTAAAAAAGAAGAGTAGACTTTTAATATTCGAATCAATTCCAAGAAACCAAGCGACTAGATATTTTTGGAGAATAAAATCACTCGAGATCATTTAAAACCAAAAAGGGAGCCACAATGACGTGGTTTCTCGTCAAAAGTTTACTTTTACTTTTACTATGAAAATCAAATATATTTTCGAAATGTTAGAATTTTTATAATAGTATCATCTAATCTTAATATTAATAAATAAAATTAATTATAAACATTTGTCTTGATTTTAAATCATATCCGTTTTGGTCTTTTTTTTTTCATTTATCTTATTTAATTATTGACACTTGTTATCGATATTGGATATAAATTATGAATATAGATAATAATTAAACACAGGTTTATTCAACTAATGAAAATATATGTTTCTTTAATGACATGACTTTTTTTACTAAACATATAATATTTATTTATTAAACTCACGTAATACACATAATATTTTTTTGAACGGACAACTAATTAACTGTCGTTCACTCCGTACGCAGCCCCCAATAGCTAAAGGATGCCCAAGCAAGCTAATTCATCTTCATCGATCGTTGCCCCAATAATCCTCCTTCACATAATTGTCACCATTTTGGTCTCCATTTGATCAACTGCCTCATTGCTAGCCGTTTTATACTTGTCATATAGTTATTTATACTTACTATATAGATTTATTTTTAGTATATTAAATAATAATTATATAAATAATAAGTTTTATATATATATATATATATATAGGAGACGGATACAATACAAAGGGAGTTTAACGTGAGAAGGATAAGAAATATTTTTAGCCCTTGATCAAATTAATCAACGGTTAAGATCTGGTGCTCCCCACTTTTCATTTAAAACCTGTGTGAATTAAAGCTTGAAGGGCAAAAAAGTAATAGCCTACATTTGTTGACTTTTTTTGTGGGCAAATCAAGTTCCACCATTTTTTATAAATCGAATAAGTTTTAACTAGTTAATCGTTTTTTTAAAAAAAATTGCACCATAAAATAGAGAATTTTATTATCTTTAATTTGAGTATAATATTGCTACGGTTTTCTTTCGTTTTTTTACGTGGTCCGTGATTTTTACATTATTATGTGATAATTGGTCCGTGATTATTCAGTTTGCCCTTAATTAATTTGATTTTTATACGTGGTCCGTGATTTGTTACACATGGTTTGCAATTAGTAGTCCGTGATTATTCAGTTGGTCCTTGATTATACCTGTTAAACGATGGTCCGTGATTTTACATGACGCGGTCCGTGATTTTACACGGACCATTATACCCCTTACCCAGATTACACGTGGCGTATTCTGGTGGCTTCCTACGCTTCTCACGTTAATTTCCTTTGTATAATAACCGACCCCTATGTGTGTATATATATATATGTGTATGTATGTATGTATGTAAATTCAAATAACCAATGATCCTTAGCTCAAGTAGTTGAGGGGGGGTACCCTGTGACTTCAGTATTGGGAAGGTCACGGGTTCAAGTCCTGGCATGGACAAAATAGGGGTTCCATGCTGGGCAAGGGGGTTTTCTCTCACCTATGGTGGGTTTCCTCCTATCGGGTGTGGATATGATCGGGTGGGTCTATGATCCGTCAGTGATCCAAATTGCCGTTCACAAAAAAATAAATTCAAATAACTGATAAGTAATAAATGAACTAAACTTAAGCTGAGACAACTTGAAAAACTAGTAATGAGTCAAACTTGAGCTAGTATATGTCAAATGAATTACGTAAAAAATTATATGCCAACAAAAACAAACGTACGGGATAAAATTTGTTATTTACAAATTTCTTCAAATTACAATGTGAAGGGACTTTGATATGAAAAAAAAATAATGAATTTTAGTGAGGAAAAACTGAAAGAATATGTTGATTTTTATGTGTAAAAAGTTGTTGAGAAACTTTTATGAAAAAATGATAATAATAAAGTATGTATATTTTTTAAAGGTAAAATATTGTTAAGAAACTTAATTTTACAAGAAAAATATAAAGTATATTGCCATTTTAAATAATCTTTATATATGAGAAATAGCATCATAAAATTATTGATGTAATTAGAGTGTTAAACTAGGATATGCATGTGTTGTAAAAAGTGAATAATTAATTACTTTAACTTTCTTGTAAAAAGTTATTATTAACTAAAAATATTAGCGTTTTTAAAAAGGTAAAAATATAAACTATATAATAAATAAATGTTTTGAAATGTCACTTGTCAACATTCTAGGCAATTTAAAGATTTTTTTCCTACCTCTCTCTCATAATAAATATTATATGTCATTATTTATTAAATTTTGATTTTTTTTATTTTTTTCTCTCTCCTATTAAATATTAATGATTTTATTTAACTTAATAAATAATATGATTAAATTATGAATCAATTCTTTAATTTTTTATAAAACGTCTTTAAAAATATGTACGTATTATGCTATTTTAAACAAATAATTTTAAAATTCAAATATTTAACATATGTAAATGTTTAATACATCTATGTCTAATGTTATATATATATATATCTCTGTGTATGTCTGTGTGTTTTAAGAAAATTTTTTTATAGATTTTTATCTTTAAAAATTTTCTATATAAAAAATAAGGTATAACTAATATTATTAGTATTAATATAATCATGTAAATTTAAAATGATATAATAAAAATATTTTAGTTATGTAAATTAATGAAGACTCACATTATTTTTTATTTGCAAACTCGTGTATTACACGGGTCTATAACCTAGTTACTCGTAATAAAACATGTCGTGTATTTTTAACACAAAAGAGCTTATAAAACAATGATATCTAAGTATGATCAACGGGGTCAACGTACTCTGATAATGAACAATAGTAGAGTATTAAGAAAAAAAATTGATTATTTTTTACTTATATATATATATATAAGGGGCGGTTATTGTACAAAGAAAATTAACATGAGAAACGTAGGAAGCCACCAGAACACCCCACATGTAATCTGGGTAAGGGGTAAAATGGTCCGTGTAAAATTACAGACCGTGCTTAATAAAATTACAGACTGGCTTTAACACTCGTAATCAAGGACCACCGGTATAATCACGGACCGCATTATATAAATATCACGGACCGTAATTTAACATTCATAATCAAAGACAAATCGTATAAATCACGTACTAGATAATCACGGACCGTGTTATATAAAAATTACGGACCGTCATTTTAAATGCATAATCAATAACAAACTACATAATTGCATACCAATAATCACGGACCAAACTTAAAATTACGGACCACATGAAAAAAAAAAAAAAAAACTATAACAATGTCATACTCAAATTAAAGACAATAAAATTCTCAATTTTATGGTACAATTTTTTTTAAAAAATAATTAAGTATCTAAAAGTTATTCGATTTTAAAAAACTGGTGAAACTTGATTACCCACAAAAAATTCAACTAGAGTAGGTTATTTCTTTTTTGCCCTTTCAGCTTTAATTCACGCAAGTTTTTAGGATAAATTAGGGACCACATGATCTTAACCATTGATTAATTTGATCAAAGGCTTAGAATCCTTCTTATCCTTTTCACCAAAATAACCCTTTGTATTGGAACCGTCTCCTATATATATATATATATATATATATATTTATTTATTTATTTAAGAATATGAAAAGTATTCGATAAGCTTAGGTAATCGGAACAAATGATCTCCCAAAGAATATATAGTCATTATCATTAATTATATTCATATTCTGTGTTGATGTAAACATATGAAGAGAGGATTTGAATAAAACATGCATGAATTCAGTTCTCTGTTGTGAAATGTCAATAGCCACCTTAATGTGTGTTTATATACACATACCCACATGCTTTTTTTACCTACAAGAATATAGTCACGTACACGATAATTCTCAATGTCGGCATGTAGTATTAATGATATATAGGGAGTGTTCATGAGAAAACTTTTCAATTCTGAGAAACTAAACTACTAAAAAAACAAAGAAAAATTATTGATGATGGTTGTGATAAGCTTTCTAAGTTTTGTTTTTTTTTTTTTTTCAAATAAAGGTTTTCTCATGAACTTTATTCTAAGGATACGTGTAATAGGACGTGAGCATATAAGTGACGGGGTTGTCACACCCCGGTCACGCCTCTCCCTCCATAACACGTACACCTGGCATGACAATTCAAGCATGAGCCTAATCACAAGGTAAACAACATGTATGTGAGATGAAGAGAAAGGGGTGATAGGTGAGTGAAAGATGGATTATATATATGTGAAGAGAGGTGATAATTACACATGTGTATATGAAAAAAAGATTTTGGGTATATTTGTTTATGTAATGCCTACGTGAAATGAAGAGGGGTGATGCCTATTTATAGTCTAATGACATAAACATTAAAGTTAGTTATCGTTTTACAAAAAAACTAAACATCATATGCTAAAAGGAAAACTTTATATAAATGTAATAAAATTTTACTAACTATTTCTATTAAGTTAATTTTTTGTGTTTGAATTTAATCAATCAACTTATAGGTAATACATTAATCTTATATATTTTATCTATTTAATATGTTCAAATGCTTACATAACACTTTGTTTAAAATTTTTTATAACATATGTGTACATTTGCGTGTATATACACATATTAATGTATAGGTATATAACTTTATAGTATTGTAACAAATTTTTATATTCTCCCCAATTTAATTGTATAAATTATAGATAATATGTTAATTTTATATTTTAAAAGCTGAGAGTCTAAACTAAAATATAAAAATATGAGTAAGTTAATTATATAGATACAATCATCCAAAAGTTAGTTTTCTAAAATTATACACAAAAATTCAAAGTACTAACGTTTTCATAAATACAATTGGTTTCCTTTTATTGAATTGCGGATACAGAAATGATAAAATCGTTTTTGATTACATTGAATATGAGCCTCCTACAGTTCAAAGTTAGATGCATTAATGCTCATTTATTCATAAACTAGGTTAAATCTTGTATGTTACACGGGCTGGATAAACTAAATGTTTTATATACTTTATAATAAAAAAATAATATCTATAAAAAACACGTGTATTGCATTAATTGAATAAACATGTGTATTACATAAGTTGAATAAAATACAATATAATTTGTTAACACGTACAATTGATAAAATGCATCATTAAAAATGTAATAATTATTGATTTTGTTAAGTTAATTTTTAAAAGGTATTGTTTTTAATTGTGTAGTAACGTTTCTTTGTAAATGATAAAAATTAACTTTATTAAAATACAAATTGTCTTTTAAATAATTTTTTATAATAGTTAAATTAAATGGAATTACAATTAAGATTAAAACATATAAAAAATTAAGAATCAAAACTTAGATTTTTTAAGAAAATTAATTAATATAATAAGGGATAATATCATATATCTCCTTATTAAACATCAAAATGACATATATTCCCAATATTAAACTAAAATCACAAATATCATCTTGTTCCAAATTGCCCCTTAGTAAGGAGAAATATGTAAATTGTTTTTAGTTAGTTAATTGAGGGTAAAATAGAAAATACATAATTAGGAGGAAACCTCACTGGGAAAACCCCATGAACCCCCTTAGACCCTTTTTTCGCTGCGGGAGAGATTTGAACTCAAGACCTCACATTTGAAAGAATCTTAGGGTACCATTGAGGCAATGCCTATTTGGTAGAGGATATATGCAATTAACCCATATAATAATTGGTTAAATTTATTAATTATTACTATTAATTAATGAATGTTAATAAATTAATTAATACTTTAAGTTAAAGCAGGAAAATATAGTAAAACATGCTTCATTGCATAATAAGTGACAAACAAAAACTTTTATTTATTATATAAGATAGATAAGATGATATGGATTGAAATAAAATTACGGTGTAGATTTTAATAATTTAGTTATAGAGTTATTTTTTAAACTAATTTTGTATGAAGTATTAGAAATATTGGTAAAAGATATGTGTTTTGTATCAAATTTGTATTTTTATTTAATTGCATTAAGAAAAAACACGTGGTCTGAATTAATTATAAGGACAGAAAGATGATTTTAGTTTGAGTAAATTGTCATTTTAGTCCATATGGTTTGACAACATTTGTCATTTTAATCAAATAGTTTAAATTTTGCAAATTTGGTCATTATGATTTCATTTTGTTGCCATTTTGGTCATTATAGTTTCCATTATATTGTCATTTTAATCCAATTAAACATAAACTTTTAGACTAAAATGACAAAAGTTAACAAACTACAGGGACATAAATGGCAACAAACCATAATGACCAAAATGATAAAATTTAAACTATTGGACTAAAATGACAAAAATTGCCAAACCATATGGACTAAAATGACATTTTACTCTTTTAGTTTTTTATTAAATCTTGCTATGACTATTTTATTTTTTTATTAAATTCAAGTTATATAAATTTGACTTTTTTATTTTAGGGATTGAAAAATAAAATGTTAACGCAAATGTTGATTATAAATAAATTTACGTATATGAAATAATCTTAAGCATATGCATTTAAAACTAGATTTTGAACCCAAAAATATTAAATAAATAGTTAATAAATTTACATACATACATACATACATACATACATACATACATGAGGGTCTACAAGAAAGCTGCTCAATTTAAAAACTAAAAAAATAATAATTGTACAAATCTTTATGTTTTTTTTCACATAACACTTAAAAAGCTCAAAAAAAAAGCTACAAGAAAATAATTAACAATTTAAAGAGAATAAAAATCTATATTATGTTTTTTTAAATGGTAACACATGTAAAAATTATTTGATTTTAAGGTAAAGTTATATGAAGAAAGTACCATAATACACTTATAGATTTAAAATAAATAGAAAAACAATAAAAAAATTAAAAAAAAACTCAAATTGAGTTTAAGAGTTAACTTTTTAAGATGAGATTAACATTAGATATAAATCTATTACATATCAATCCATTTTTGTATAATCAAATTATAAAACATAATCATTTGAGTCAGATCAAATAAAAAAAATATTAAAGTTATTTATTCTTATTATACAACTTTAAACGAGTTCAAATAGACGACACCACTCCAAATATTATTTTTCGTCACCACCACCACTATTGCAACTAACACTGGCACCATTGAACCTGCCAATCTACCATTGCAACCGTCATTAATTGCCTCATTCAACACCATTATAGACATTGTCAGTCTCTCCTAATGCCTCTACATCCGCCACCAAAAAATGTTATTGCTAGGTTGCTAGCCACTACAAAAATGCATATACTCATTATAGTATAATGACTCATCTCAACTCAATCTTATTCTAAATATGTTTTAACCTCAATCAACATGACAATGACACTAGTTAATAATAATTTGTAATTGGTATGATGTGACCTATATTTATGTTACATTTTGCTATAATGTACTACTAGTTTTTGTAAGTTATATCATTCGTATATTTGTTGTCATGTGCTTATCTAAACCCGTTTGTTTCTTGATAGAAACTTTTTAGAAAGGGAAAGATTAGTCAATATAAGACTAGCATACTTGATATATGTTTTTGTAACGAGTTAAATTGTGAAGAATTAAGGCCGATACTAACTAAACAACATTGTCACTGTTATACGCTAATTAAACAATATTGACTAAGTCGTTCCAATTTTATATGTTTCTTTGATATTTAATCAATTTAATGCCATTGATGCAATGCCCATAATGATGCTCCTTAACATGTCGTATCGTGTAATGTCGTTTTGACATTTGTTATATACATTTTTTCAATTGAATTATTTTAAAAAAAATTTTATACAAGAATATATGAAGTATAATAGTGTTTTCTATCTATGTTTTAATTTTCATAATCATATATTAATCATATATAAGAAAAGGAAGGACTAAGGTTGGTGGTGGGGGTGACCGCCGGTGGTGGCTGACGGCGGTGGCCGCCAGTGGTGTTGTCTGGTGGTGGTGGCGGTGGTGGCTAACGATGGTGGGCGGTTTTTGCAGACCTTAGAAGATCATATAAGTGGTTGGGTCATATCTATACCAAGAAAAGTACAAGCAGAAGTTTTTTAATAAAACATTTTCAAAAAACAAAAAGTCTGCAAATGCCAATGTATATACCAATGTCTGCACATGATCTGCGTGACGAATACAAAAGAGGATGCGTATACCTTTTCGTGACAAACAACAACTAAGAAGTGAAGGTTAAATGTGTAGAGTAGTATGACATATAAGGACTTTTTTTTCAGTTTAGTGATAACTTTTAACCGCAAAATCGTTTTTCTTTTTTAAGGCTTTGAGTTTGATGCAAAGAAAACACGTACAGCAACCAATTTCTTGAAGATGCTAAGCTTCAAGCTCAATTCTCCGTCTCTCTATAGAGAGAAAGAGATGACATTGACATATACGCAGAGTTTAATTGTTTTGTGGGTGACCAATAACCGTTAAACGTTCATATCCAGATTCTCTGGTTATCTTTCTTGCTCCGATCTCACCCACTTTCCCTTCTTTGTTTTCCCAAGCGAAGAATCTCTCCGATTATCTTTCACTTTCAGAGATTCCCCATTTCTTTACTTTCTCAAAAACAAACGCTTTATCAACAATGAGATGCCATGTATTGTTCTCCCCCCCTCTCTCTGCTACCTTTCTTTTTTCTTTCCCAGAAGACGCTTTCTCTCTCTGTCTCTCTCATACTCCTTTTCATTCACGCCTTTTCTTTTTTTGCGGTTTTGAAACTCCGGTGGCAATATATCCCAAAACCCACCAGTTATGTCTTCTTCAGGTAATTAATCTCAATCAGCTCTCTCAACCTTGTATCGAAAAACAACGCTTTTTTGGTTTTTTTTTATAACATCGGCCAACTGTTCGATGATATGCCTCTATGAATCTTATTCACCTATAAAGAACATCTCCCCCTTTCTTTTCCCAGTTAGTATTTCACATTTGAGAAATGCATCTACAAAGCTTGTATTTGGTTCCCATTTTTCATATGTTTAGTGCAGAATTAAGGCTGGTAATGATTGTATTTTGGGGTTTAATTTGTATCTTAATTTGCATGCAGATAGGAAATCTTGGTTTATGAGATGGCTGATTAAGCTTTTTAAAGGTGGTTCTAGTAACCGGGAGCTGGTTGGTGGTACGCATCATCCTTCGCTGTTTACCGGAGACGAAAACATGGTTTTTCGCGCTCCTGTTAGATCCTTGGTAAATATTATCTTGCTTATTTCATTTTGGCTAGAAAGAAAACACCAAAAATAAACTTTGAGTGAATTCTAATGTTAATTGGCATTTGGTATCAAAAAGTAGAAAAGTTAGTTTTGTATCGTAGTGCTAAAAAGCATGCACTTTTTTTTGATCTGAAAACCCCACCTGCTACTACCTTGAGATCACCCAAGGTTTCATATTTGGCTATTATTCTGAACTACTTACTAAATTACAAGATATCACATATAAGAATCTTCTAAATTTAATCAGGACAATCGGTCAAGAACTGATAAAGAGAAGGAAGAATTAGATCGAGCAATTTCACTTTCTTTAGCTGAAGGTTTGAAGAAACCAAATGGTAAGATGTTATGAGTTTAAAGAATGTATTTTGTATTTACTGCTAATTGATCACATATATATATTTTTTTGTTCGAATTTGTTAAGGATTTGGGTGGCGACCTAACAATGAGGATAACCATGCTAAAGCAGTTCAGGATGACCTTCATTCTTCATATCCTCCTTTTGTTCCTAGAGAATGTCAGCCTACGATATTGAGGTAATAATGATACACATTAATTAATATGCATTATTTAACTCAAAATGCCAAATATGGTTATCGAAATCTTATATTTGTAGAATATGTGGTGGCTGCAACCATGAAATTGGTTATGGAAATTACCTAGGATGCATGGGGACCTTTTTTCACCCCGAATGCTTTCGTTGTCGTGCTTGTTGTTACCCAATCACGGAACATGAGGTAATTCTTTTTTTTTTTTTTTTTTTTATTTATTTATTTGCTCACTTATTTGTTTCTTGTTGATTGGTCAAATGATGGTGTTGAATGTTTTCTTACTAATATATATTTTTCCTGTTGATTTAAGTTCTCTTTATCAGGGAAGGATGCATACCACAAGACTTGTTTCAAAGAGTTGACACACCCTAAGTGCGAAGTCTGCTTTCAATATGTAATAAACTATGAATCATTGAGACCCCTTTTGTGCATTCAACTATTTTTAGCTACCTTGAGATTTTAAATATACATTAAGATGCTAATATGTGACAGATTCCCACTAATGGAGCTGGGTTGATCGAGTATCGATGCCATCCATTCTGGTCGCAGAAATACTGTCCTGTACATGAGCTTGACAACACAGCAAGATGCTGTAGTTGTGAAAGATTAGAGGTATCGTATCAGCAATTTTTCATGTACCTTTTATCTGATTATCTTATTGATTGATGTTTTTTAATATTTGTGTTTCTTATAGTCCTTGAATACAAGATACATATCTTTAGGAGATGGACGGAGCTTATGTTTGGAGTGCATGGAATCTGCCATAATGGATACCGGTGACTGTCAACCTCTTTACCACACAATTAGGGACTACTATGAAGGAATGAACATGAGACTTGATCAACAAATTCCCATGTTACTTGTTGAAAGACAAGCCCTTAATGAAGCTATTGTTGGAGAGAAACATGTATCTTTTTTTAACACTCACTTTTACCTGCTTTATGTTTCCAGACCTGCAAATTAAATGGCTTCTTTTTCAGGGTTTCCATCAAATGCCAGAAACACGGGGTCTTTGCCTTTCTGAGGAGCAGACTGTTACCAGTGTAAATCTTCCTTTTGTCACTTCAATCTTTCTTCACTTTGTGTCTTTGATCTTGAATTATGATGTGATTTTGTGAGTTTTTCAGATACTGAAAAGGCCGAAAATTGGGGGTCATGGGTTGATAGGAATGAGAACCCAACCCCAGAAATTGACTCGAAGATGCGAAGTTACAGCTATTCTTGTTCTTTATGGTCTCCCAAGGTAAAAGTGACATGGCCTTCTTCCCTGCCCCTCTCCCCATAAGTCCTTACCTACATATCTATATACATATTTGTAAACTTGGAGACTAGTTTCTGAAACAAAGGCCATGAAACCATGTTGCAGATTACTAACCGGTGCCATTCTTGCTCATGAGTTGATGCATAGCTGGTTACGCCTTAAAGGTAACTAGGAGAGCGTTTATTATTCTTACTGGAAACTATATATCCTTGTGTATTTTTTTTTTAATTTTTTTCTTGCATCAACAAATGGACAGGCTATCGAAACTTAAATCCTGAGGTGGAAGAAGGTATATGCCAAGTGCTTTCATATATGTGGCTTGAATCAGAGGTCATGCCAGGATCAAGTTCCACATCAGCAGCACCGTCATCATCATCATCTTCAGTTTCAAAGAAAGGTGGAAAATCTAGACTAGAGAATAAATTGGGGGAGTTCTTCATGCATCAAATAACCCATGATGCTTCACCAGCATATGGAGGAGGATTTCGAGCTGCTAATGCAGCTGTGAATGCATATGGCCTGCGTCGAACACTTGATCACATTCACCTAACTGGAAGCTTTCCCCTGTGATTGATTAACACTCTAGTATCTGGAGGTTTACCGAACACTCTTCAATTCGAGGACTGAGTTGACCATTGAGGAACCCATGTTTTTTTGTTCCGGATTGCACAAGGGAAATATGACAGTCGAAGTCTTTTATCTTTCAATAAACTCTAAGTGTTTTCTCTGTAATTGATATTGAGGTATTGTATTTGGAACTTAACACACATACACACACAAAATATGAACTACATATGAGACCATATTCAAAAATATTTATTATGATGTAGCATGAGGATTTATTTGTTGGAAGAAAATTTGTATCTCTAATCTTAACTCAATTTTTCATGCACGGTGCTGAAAATCCAATTCGGACACAAGAAATTAAACTCGAGCCAGATCTCATTAAATAAACATGATGCCAATTCTGGGTAACAACTTGTAGCTACAATAACCATCTTAGATGTGAGATGAGACTATGATTTGCAAAATGGGCGGGTTGGGTCGGTTTGGGTAACGGGTCAGAACGGGTTCAGGTCAGGATGGGTGCGGGTCAGAACGGGTTTTAAGCAAAATCAATTCGGGTCTAAATGGATTGTTCTCAAAAAACATCAATTTAATTGAACTTTAGATGTGTCATAAGTAAATAAATAGTCCATTTGGATAATTTTTAGTGATGTTCTCATCAAATATGTATTTAATCATTCTTAAATGTTTGAATTCATTGCATTTACATACTTTTTTGGTTACCCATCTTGACCCGCATTGTGTTCAAGTGCTACCCATCTCAACCCATCCAATATTATGATGTCACCCATTTCAACCCATTATACTACAATTGTTTACCCAAACCAACCCATTTCCTTTGACATGGGTAACAATTGCCATCTCTAGATGAGACCATCCATGCAAGATCTGATGCTGAAATATTTAAAGATAGATTACTAATGCTCAATAAGTAGAAAGGAGAAGTTTTAATAATCAGAAACTTTAATATATGATGCTGATTGATTAAACACCAGATGGTCTAAATTGACTATATATTCAGAAAATAAGCTAAATTGTGTGTTTATTGATTACATTTTAATCCACTAAATGGTTTGATGAAGCTATGCCTGAATGAATGCCAAAGGACAAAGCTCATCATGACTGTAGAATCATCCCGTCTGTTGCCGACAAACAACTTATTGACATCAAAGTTTAAAACCTCGGCAATTGCCGGTATGATCTCAGTTTTATAAACTAACATGCCAATTAAATTAAGAATTAATACCAATAAACAAGAGCCAAAAAAGCCCCTTTCGATGCCCTCTTCCTTATTAATGGTACATTAAGGAGGTAAAGATAACTTGAAAGATAACTAGATCAATTATAACAGAACAAGAAGTCACTCCTAACAAATTTAATTAATTTTGAACCGAATAGCCAAGTGAGGTAAAGATAACTTGAAAGAGTTAAGTGAGGTGGTAGAGCGGATTATTCAGCTAAGTCAGTAAAGCCGGAAAAGCCTTGCTCTAAAGGAGCTTGGGATGAAACCCTTCTATAGAGGGGAGTTTTGTTTGGCAGATCGACTTATAGTTGCTTCGGATGTAGCATTTGATTGACTCAAACACAGCCCGCTTATTATATCGGTGAAGATAGATCAACTCAAACACAACATGCTTATCAAACGGGCTAGTGTGAACTGGGCATGTCATGATTTAATATCCCTGCTTATCATCATACTTGAAAACACAGGAACTAAAGATGATTGCTGAACATTTGCAAATCGCAGCAAACTTACCTTCTCGGTAGAGTGTGTGATGATGGAACATGTTAATTGTTAAAGCATCAGGTATAAATGAATCGGACAATTTTATAAATAATACCTAAGAGGTACTGACCAATTTGTACAAGCAATATTATACCAAGTTCAAACAAATATTACATATACGAATTTCCGTTATCGTAATCCTATATGCCTACAAAGAAGGCCAATGCTCTTAGCGATCCTTCTTCTCCTTTCTTTCTTTTGCTCTTTTGTTTTCTTGTGGTATGCGGTATAACTTACATCAACGGGAGAGGGTAAAAACAAGGCTCAAACTTGCAAGCACATGAGAGGTTTACAACCAAGGCGTCACACCAAGTGTATATTCAAGTACTCAAACATGTTAAAAGAAAAACACACTTAATGACCACAACAAACCGAACCTTTGGAATCTTGATTCTCAACTTTAATGGTGGTGCCTGTAGGAACAGAAGAGGCTGCTTCCTGGGCAGCCAACGCTTTCTTGCTGACTATATGATAGATTTCAAGCAAAACCGATTGGAACGCGTTCTCCACATTATGTGCATCAAGTGCAGAAGTTTCTAGGAATGAAAGCCCCTCTTTCTCAGCCAAAACCTGGGCCTCATTTTCTGAAATGGCTCTAAGATGCTTCAAATCACACTTGTTTCCGGTCAACATGAGGACGATGTTGGCGTCTGCATGGTCCCTAAGCTCCCGAAGCCACCTCAAAATGTTCTCAAATGATTGCCTCTTGGTTATGTCATAAACCAAAAGAGCCCCTACCGCGCCTCTGTAGTAAGCACTTGTGATTGCCCGGTACCTTTCTTGACCGGCTGTATCCCATATTTGTGCCTTCACTGTCTTCCCCTCAACCTGCACCACATTGCATACAACTTTCATCAGACAATGAACCATCGTTATTCCTACATCCATTTGAAAACATAAGGTTTCATGGCTTATGGATTGACCAAGAGACGGTTAACCTCTGTGGGGACTTTCAACAAACACCTTTCAGGCATTACAAAATATGATTAATTATTTTTTCCATTGAAATGTGACATTGTGAAGAAACTAATTAGAATTATTTTGAACAAGATTCGGGGGAAAAAACCAACCTGAAGAGTCCTTGTAGCGAACTCAACACCAATGGTGGATTTAGATTCCAAACAAAACTCATTCCGGGTAAAACTGGAAAGTATGTTCGATTTTCCGACGCCCGAATCCCCGATTAAGACAATCTTGAATAAGTAATCGTACTCGTGATCCACCTTATATGCCATTCGTTCTCTCTGTAATCGTTACAAACCTGCAAACTTTTTGCAGAAAATAGAGGATTTAAATCACCAATGTCTATATAACATCAATTCTGAATCTAATCATGCATGAATGATCTATTAGAACAATGTAGCAATAATGAGATCAGATTTGCAAAGGGAGGATACCAAAACGAACAATGAAGAAATAGAATAAACCGGATGAACAGGTTTTTTAAACGGTGAAAACAAGGATGTAAACTTGTTTATAAAAATTTATTACACCGTACATTTTTGAGTTTCACAATTTTAAGTATACTTGGATTACACATAAATAAATAGGCTCTTTTATTTGGACACCCTATTTTTTTTTTTTATTTTAACATCTCTGCGGGCTAAGACGGTCCGTACTGGGCAGTACGGTCCGTATTGAGTACAGACAAACATTTCAAGGAATTCCTTGAAATCAGTGAAACATTCTGTTGGACGGGTCATACTGCCCAGTACGACCCGTCTTGGCCTTGAGTTATTTTTACAAGCCATTTTGCGTGTCAAGCAGTTTTGATATGACTTGATACGGCCCGTCTTGAAGTTGTTTATTTTATTTAAACTTAATTTACGTATTTAAATAATTTTTAACGATATACGTTTAGTATGTGAATTATTTGAACGATATACGGCTCTTATGTTAATTAAACGTCATAATGTTGTTACGTTATCATTTTTTAACGATATTGATTATTTACGAAATCGTTTTAACTAAATATTTCATTTTATAATTAGTTTGTTTACGTTAATTTAAAAAATTTGAACGATATAAGTTTGTCGCGCAAATATTAAACAACACAAACAGAAACAATACAAATACAAAAAGAAAGATACGTATATACACATCATAAGTTTTACATACAAGGAAACAAAATAGAAAAATACAAAACTAACTACGATCCGGATGGTCCAGCGGACGATCCGTCATCTGCGTAGATGCGTGGCTCCGGGAACGGTGGAAGCTGTGACCCGTCCCGTCACGCATGCTCTGACGCGACCGTCCACTGGACCAAATCCTCTAAACGATCGAGCCGTCGCTCGACGCGTGCCTCCCAGGCGGCCTGACGACAATTGGCCTGAGCCATCTCGTCGCACCAGGCGGCAATCTGGTGCAACAACGCCTCGAGCAGCTCGGTCAGGCGCACCGCACAGTAAACGTGCGGTGGATGCTGCAGCGGCTCCTCCTCGCGCGCCGGTGATCGAACCGGCTCCTCCCGAATCGGCTCGGGGTCCGACATCGCACCATCGGCCTGCGGCTGCTGCTGCTGCTCCGGCATGATGACGACCTGGGCAGGCTGAAACGGTCGGCCGTCCGATCCAATAAACTGCAATCCCAGACCCGGGATGTCGGCGGCAAGTTTCATGCTTATGATCGTCCGACGATTGAGCTTGCGAGGCTCGATCGCCGGCAGATCATCAAGCATGTCAACCAGGCCTCTGCTGCGAGCGATGTGGGTGACAAAGGTGCGACCCCACAATGTACCGCGCTCCTGTCGGTGGTAGAAGGAGGCGTAGTATAACGCAAAACACCGTGCCAGGTTGCACGGCCTGCCATCAATGAGTGAGTGAAGATAAAACAGATATGTCGTCGTCACCCACTCCTGGCTCTGGCCGCGACCTGAGATGGTCGTCACGGTGCAGCGGTGGATGTAACGAATCAGAGGATCTCTGATCGTCGTCGCCCGTAGTCGGTGGCCGGTGAACGGTGTATCAGAGATCTGGGCCCACCAGGCCCTCATAACCCCCTCCCTTGCGTCAACCCCTGTGTGAAGTTGTCACGAACGGTCTCCGGCTTATAATAGATGCCTAAGTGCAAGGCAAACCGCTCGATCGACATCTCGAAATGTTGTCCACCTAAGGAGAACTCAATATCTGGAGGAAGCTCCTCGTCATCGTCCTCCCGAACTGCTGCCTGGTGAGCTCTATATCTAAATGTGGATAGAAACTCCACAGTGATCAGCCGGTAGGTGGGCAGCTCCGCGAGCTTGAACAGGCGAGTCCATGGCGTGTCCTTGCCGAGGATGGCTCTCGCACGCACTGCATCCCCGACATCTGCAAGAACACCCCAATCTATACAACGTGGGGTCGCCACGCTCATCCGAAGAATTCGACGGCACCTCATCGCTGCCGTCGACGCTGGCTCGAACTGCAACCACTTGTCCTCCTGCTGGGCGACGTCCTCCTGGTGTGGCATGTCAGCCTCCATCTCGGGAATAAAAGTATAAGCTGTAAAACGCAAAACGAGCGAACGTTAAAAAAAAAAATCCACTCCAAGACCCGTACAGCTCAGGACGGGACGTACCAGTGTTGCCTGTCTCAAACAAAACCAGCCTGTCTTAAAACAAGATGGCCCGTACTAGTCAAGACGGCCCGGCTTGGCTATAACAGGCCAAAACTAGGCCGTCTGGCCAAGACGGCCCGTCTTGGCCACGACGGCCCGTCTTGGCCATACCAGCCCAAAAGTCACCACCTTCTTCATTTGATGAACTAGACGGGTCGTACAGGTCAAGATGACCCGTCTTGATTGTTAACTGTTCAAATTTAAATGAGCAAGATGGGCCGTACTGGTGTCGAAAGTTTGAAGATACAAGACGGGGTCTATAGACCAAGACGAGAGCGTTTGGGTGTATGTGTGTGTGAAAAAAGTAAAAATGAAATCTGGAATTTGAATTTAATATAGAATAGTACGGGCCGTACCGTTCTAACTTTTTTTTTTAAAAAACAAATTCACAAAAAAATCATTTATATTCCATTTCATTTAAAAACTTGTTTTTTACATTTACACGTCTATGTAGTCGACCAACTTATTTTCATCTATAAATCTTCGATATTCTTGCAGCCTGTCATGATATACGAATTCCAAGTCGGATGCGGCATCATTTCGGTAACGTTTCCAAATAGGATTTACCGTTGGCATTAAATAATATCCTTGTAAGGTAACATTAATGAAATGGACGCCAATATGAACTACTAATACGACGTTATGTCGCGGCAAACTATTAGCAGATGTCCAAAAAGGAAAAATGGTTTGAGGACCTCCTCTACTGAAAATGTGAATGATTACGCCAAATCTTTGAGCAATTACTAAACCTGTGTGAGGCATAAACATCCAATGTTCGGTAGGAGCAGATGCAATCTCTTGCCAATTTATTGTGTTGCGTAGTACATCATAAGATCCATGATCGTAGTAGTTAAACACATATCTGTACAGATCTGCGTTGAAATCCAACTCTTGCAAGAGTTGTTGTCGAATAAATGCCCAATGACTTTCATCGAACCCTAAACCCACGGCTACAGAACGAAAACCACAGTTACTATCTGGCTCGACATCTTGTATGTTTATCACATAAGGATGAAGCAGAGGAAGGATGTGACGACCGAAGCGATAAACATTGTTTAATCCTTCTGGCTTAATGTTACGTGGAAAACGGAATTCATTTTGACTTAGCGAGTCCGATGGTGGCATTGTTTTTGATACCGAAGTGGAACGACTGCACGAAATATGGGTTTCTGACTTTTCTCGGTCACAGCTGTAAACGAACTATGTCTCGAAGGTTCAAATTTACTTTCTTGGGACGCTAAATTATCTTTAACAACGTCTTGCTTTTTTTTGTTTCTGTGCCTTTAAAGTTAGACGACCACGTGTATTTTTTTGAACTGAAGGCACCTTTTTTTCGCTTTTATTTGGAAATACCTGCGCCAAGACCTTCTTTATTAGACTCTTTTTTATTTCAGGAGGTTTGGAATTTATTTCTTCTGTAACCAAACCCATTTGTCCTATAACATCTATTTCTTCTTCTTCTAACAATGTTGGTTTAGCTGTGTTAAGTTTTGTTCAAAAAATATCTATATCTGAGAGCGGTATCTTCTTATCTGCATAATTTATAATTAGAATTAATATAACAGTAACTACGTGCGAAACATCTAAGTTTTACATTTAATATTACGAACCTGTGTTTAAATATTTTGATATATTACAAGCGCACGGCAACCCACAACTCGTCCAAAGCTGGTGGCCACATGTCATATTTGAGTCGCGCATAACTCTTATTTTGTCTTTTTCCTCGACCAACAAATCAAGAGTTTTATGGGACACCTTTCCTCGAAGGTTATCAAATATTGCTAGTTTATGATGACCCATATTTTTAATCACGCTCGTTTCAAAATCGTGTTTCATTTTTACCTCCTATGCTTGCATGATTTCATTTACGAAACCGACAAGCAAGGTAAGCGTGCTGTTTGTTGATCTGAGGAATCGTTTTAGGTTTGAGTGCTGACTTTCCACCCGGTTTGTTGTACGTTGACCAAAGTTGCGCGTTCTGTTGGTCCATGCTGTTACAAACATATCTCTGTAACTGTTTAAGCAGGTGTGCGTCAAATACTCCAGAACCCCTGAAATGAAACAAAAACCAATGATGATATGATGATAAAAATGATGGTATATGATGCTTACTTTTTTTATTGTCTTTGATAAGTCTTTCGTACAGACGGTTGTAGTTGTAGTCGTATAACTCTGTTGTCGGAGAGTTACACAAATTCGCCCATCGACCTTTGAATTTCTTCCAGTCTGCATCCGAAAAGTTTGCCTTGCAGTGTTTGGCAATATTTTCGTCTATGTGCCATCTGCAGAGATATTTTGCAGCTTCTGGAAACACCTTACGGCACGCACTCATAACAGCAAGGTCTCGATCTGTTATGATCAGACGTGGCTCCATACATTTATTCAACATACTCTTAGCCATTTCCAAGACCCAAACGTAGTTTTCCTCACGTTCTTTGCTTACGAACGCGTGAGCAATACTAAAAGTCTGGTGTGTGGAAGTTACGCCAATAATTTGAATAAATGGAAGCCTGTACTGGTTCGTTTTGTACGTTGCGTCCATCATCAGTACGTGCGGAAATGCACGCCACCAGCAATACGATTTTGGATGACAGAAGAAAATGTCTTCCACGACGTTTGTTTCAGGATCCTCCCGGGTATAGTAAACATACCGCTGACTGTGAAGCACGTTTTCCAAGACCTGCATCGGAGTATCACCGAATTTCTTCTTGTTTTTTATCTTCTGATGTAAATTGTATACATCTCTAGAGATGGATACATTTGCAGGGTTATGTTTCTTTATGCTCGAAAGAATGTTACGAGGATCCATTTGTCGCTCGGTCAGATTCTCAACCATACCTTCTTCCTCGTGAGTAAATCTTCTAACATATGGATGACCCTCTAGATTCAGAGCAGGTTCGTGATTGTGATTGTCGTTTATCACCTGTAATTTCCAGGATTCACGAACTTTGTTGTATAACCCTATCAGTTGAAACAGACAACCGATTTTCTTGCTGCCTGACCGTCTAAGGATTGCGATGCTATTATGCTCGCCACCACGGTCACACATGAGCCAGACTTTGATTACACTACCTGTTGTCTTTGATTTCTTCGTTCTTCTTTTGACTACAATGTAACTATTGCCTAGTGCTCTACTTTTCACCCACTCTACCCGCGCTTCCTCGGACATAAACTCCTGACATATAAAAACAATAATAAATACCGTAAATGGGTAGCGATAATATACAATCATCAACATTTATGTTTCAGCATTCAGATCTATCGTGCCGTATGAATACTCAACAGGAGGCTTTTCGTTCAAATCTGGCACGAAATAGTTGAAAAAACTTCCATCCTAGAACGACATCGTTACAAATATGAATTATCTTGAAATATATTCGAATTCGAAAATTTACGCGTTCATTTGAAACGATTCAAGCTTATATACAAATTTGAAGATGGTTCAATATGGCCCGTACTGGCCTATACGGCTCGTACTGGGTCAAATCAATGTCATTACATATCAGCATTGTCAGAATTGAAAAAGCAAGACGGCCGGTACTGGCCAGTACGAGCCGTCTTGCTGTCAAATCATTGTCCTATGTTGCAAGGAATGTCTGTACGATGAATGAGTTGGGCCGTACTGGCCAGTACGACCCGTCTTGCTCCAATCATTGGCACAGGTTGTCAGGAGGGATGTTTGACCAAGTGCTGAGACGAGCCATACTGAGCAGTACTGGCCGTCTCACGGGTGTATTTTTAAAAAAAGTGGGTGTGAGATTAACACCACCCAATAAATAGAGGTCAAGTTTAAGGTTCAAATATTAACTCGTTAACCTGACACCTGCCAACATAATAAAAAAGGTATGCGTTCTTAATTTGTCGTAATTTTTAAAAGTAGGATCCTGACCTAAATATGCATCCATATTTTTAGCAGTAAAAATACTTCACAAAAAGCATACCCATCCATAGGGGTTGTTAATTTTCATATACTTTTGGTGGGTTAGATATCCAAATTTTCGGATAGTATATATCAATATTCGAACCTGTATTCGAAATTACGGATTTGGTTTCAAATATCTAGATGGATATCCGGACTTCTATATTTTCAGATATTTTAGATTCGGTTTCGAATACGGATATTTTGAACACCTCTATGGCTCTACCCATCCAATGATTTTACTCGTAAATTTATACATTATCTATCATTAAACTTGATGGATCAATCAAAAATTACCAAAATGGCTACTTTGACCAAAAAATACCCCAAAATGTCCATTTGACTTTCCAAGAGCCAAAATGTCCACCCTCTTTACAGGCGCCGGCGCCTGTGTACACACGGGCGGGCGCCTGCGTAAACACCAATAAAAAAGCGCCATGTGTCCTACACGGGCGCCCACGCCCCTTAAAAACTACAAACGCCCGTTTAAAAAAAAAGTTGTCACGGGCGTCGGGCCCACCCTGACACATCTGTCACGGGCGTCCGACCATAAAGAAAAAAAAAATTCCGGGTCAAATCACAGGCGCCCAGACCACCTACACAGGCGCCCGAACCGACCACACGGGCGTCCAAACCTAGTTACGGGCGTCCAAGCTTTTTTTTCTCGGAAAACGTGCCACAGGCGCCCGCCTGTGACACACAGGCGCCCGCCTGTATGGTACAGGCGTCCGCCTGTACAAATTTTTTTTTTTTTTTTTTTGAATCATTTATTTTAAGAGGCGTCCGACCATAAAGGCGGGTATATATATGCGTAAAGTGTCCCTACCTAAAACACTCACTTTTTTTCCAAACAAATTTGAAAATGGATAAACAATATTTTTCTCAACCAACAGATAAACCTTCGAAATGGATATTATCAAAATGGAGAACCTTAAAAAGCAACACTGAAGGATCGAGTGATTACCATCACGAAAATGCGGGACATGTAAATGAACCGGTAAAAAAACGAAAATGGGCTATTCCTGACGATGAGTCTGACAATTGGTCGAATGACGTTGTTGAGTTTTATCAGAATGGCGACTCAACATATTGATACTCAGCAGTGTTTTTCAAAAATGAAAGACTTGACAAACAATTTTGGGGTACTTTGCTCGGATACGGTTGCAACGGAAATTTATTATCAAATGTAAGAATATCATTTAAACTTTCTGTTTTTAATATTAAAATATTATTTAAAATCTATTTAACATAAATATTTATTTTATATTATAACTTATAACAGCATGTTGAAGGATGGGTTGGCAGACTAATTAAATGGAGGTCCAGAGAAGTTCAAAAGAATTCAAATTTAAATTTGCGTTGGAGCATATTACCGCCGTCTTTTGTTACTCTTTTGTTAGATTCGTGTAGCAAAAATGCTACAAATTTTGCAAATGGCAAACATTTACCATTTCCTTCATTTTTTGAAGTAGATAATGTCTATTTGCCGTATTGTTTCAAACATCAAGAGTGGTGTCTACTTAAAGTCGATTTGAACACTCAAGAACTAGTTTTATATGAGAACAAACATTTGACTGGTGATGAATACAGATCAAATTTCCATCCGATAATGGTTAAGATTGCAGTTTATTTTACAGCCTTATTGGTAAACATTCGGTATTGAAAACTTACAAGACGTACAGAAAGAACTGTATCATTTGGGATGAATGACGATTTCGTGAGGTCGTCGAACGAATTACACGGCAACGAAGCTGTTTACGTTTGCATGGTGATGGAACATTTGGTGACTGGAAAACCAATTAATTTAGAACTAGATTTTAAAAATTGTTGTATCTCTTACCGACGATTCATGGCAGATCAAATGTATTTTTGGCGTTGTTTACCGAGTATTGATAATAAAAAATGAATGGTATATTGTCTGTTTTCATGTTATTGTTGTTTAAAACTATTATTTATTATTTTAAAAAAAAAATAAGGGTATAAAAGGAGATCATATTACAAAAACTAACAACATACCATTTAGAAAACAAACAAAATTAGCTAAATACTAAAATCTGAATCCGGTTCGTGTTCATCTTCCCATGGGTTGTGATAACCTGAAAATGAATCATCATACTCGTCCTTGAACAAGTATGCTCATTGTTAAAATAAGTCACGTGAAATGCACACGTGTCTTTGTAACTAGAGGCTCTTAAAACCCAGTTACAATTTTCGAAATAACATACTACAACAAATCTTTTTGTTGATGATTTTTGAACTTTAAACTGAAAACATTCATTCAATGCCATCGCTGAAATTTCTAATTTTAAATCATCTTTATCTTTAAAAACTTTATTTATTATTGCATGTGAAGATGAAGACGGTTTACAAAATTTTGAGTTAACAAGTTCTGCTTCTACTTCTGGTACGGATTCATCGTTTAAAACATTCTGATTATTTAAATCAAAACTGAATTGAGGTTTTTGATTAAAATCATTAAAACTGTCAAAACAATCAGCAATATTTAAATCAGGAACTATAAATTTTTTTTTGAGTTAGAACCATGTGATGAAATTTTTCTATCACGAACATGATCACAACTAACGACGTACATATAACATATTTCACTCTCATTTTTTTCCACTATTTTTAAAAAAACAGAAACATCGTTATCATCACATATATCAACAGGATATATGTATGTTGAAAATTTATACGATATTCGACTTATATCTCGAACCTCAAAACGAACAGAAATTAAATCAAGCAGTTCTTCATAAGTAATATTATAATGAAGACATACAGCACGTCGTAAACAATCAATAGGAAGATAATCGTATATTCCATTCTTAACCTCCCAATTTCCGCCAATACAGAAAATAACCGTAAATTCCATTTTCAAATTTGTTTGGAAAAAAAGTGAGCGTTTTAGGTAGGGACACTTTACGCATATATATACCCGCCTTTATGGTCGGACGCCTCTTAAAATAAATGATTCAAAAAAAAAAAAAAAATTTGTACAGGCGGACGCCTGTATCATACAGGCGGGCGCCTGTGGCACGTTTTCCGAGAAAAAAAAGCTTGGACGCCCGTAAGTAGGTTTGGGCGCCTGTGTGGTCGGTTCGGGCGCCTGTGTAGGTGGTCTGGGCGCCTGTGATTTGACCCGGAATTTTTTTTTTCTTTATGGTCGGACGCCCGTGACAACTTTTTTTTTAAACGGGCGTTTGTAGTTTTTAAGGGGCGTGGGCGCCCGTGTAGGACACATGGCGCTTTTTTATTGGTGTTTACGCAGGCGCCCGCCCGTGTGTACACAGGCGCCGGCGCCTGTAAAGAGGGTGGACATTTTGGCTCTTGGAAAATCAAATGGACATTTTGGGGTATTTTTTGGTCAAAGTAGCCATTTTGGTAATTTTCCCAAAAAGAAACAGTTTAATCTGCATATATTGATGTGTCGCCATCAGGGGCGGAGGATTAGAAGGGCCGGGGCAACTGTTTTTTCACTCAAAAGTGTCGATATAATAGTATTTCGTCCGAGAATCATTCGGTTTCCTTTGTTTTCTTCCTAAATATCCTTCGTTCCCCTCCGTTTTCATCCTAAAAATCCTTCGACCCCCTCCGTTTTCTTCCTAAAAATCCTTCGGCCCCTCCAAACTTTTTTCCAAGCTCCGCCACTGGTCGCCATGGTGGCAAAAGCCGGCCTCCAAGGCCGAGTACTCGCTCCAAAGAGTTGTTTCGAGAGTATTACCCGAGTACTCTCCACCAAAGCCGAGTACTCCCCAATTACTCGCTCCAAGGAGCTGTTCCGACCGTAGAGCGTTTAGCGACTTTTGCAACCTTGTGTGTCGCAAATTAAAAATTACATAACATGCATTTATCTCAATGCAGAATGATGTTTTACTGCTGCGTCTCTACTTTTGCCGAAAGCCGATATACCGTTCATGCTTTCACGGTTCACATACCTTCGCCAACTTTATTGGAGATTGTGAGTTAAGTTTTCTTTTTGTTATATGTGAGACAGGGTTTTTTTTTTTTATCATAGTTTGTACTTATTTTTTTAATTTGAATGTGTGTTCTAATTATTGTTAATCTTAATTTGATTGTTTATATAAATTTATTTTGTTTCTTAAAAGTCATTGATTTTTTTAGAAAAGAACGTGTGATCTACTCATCTACAAATGAAATCCATACAACAATATTCTTTATCCTATCTCTAATTCTTGTATGCCTATACTAGTTGATTTGAATAATCTTTCTTAAAATCTTGTTGATAGGATAAGAATTTTAGATTATCATCCAAATTAAAGAAACGATATTAGAAAAAAATATTGGTTAATTACCAACCATGGGACATGTCTTTCCAAAAAAAATAAAACATATGTATTACATGTGTTAAATAAATAAATTTTAAAATATATATGTTACATAACATATCATATATTTTTCATAGATAGTTTTGTAATTTATAAAAATTTAAATAATATATCTTATACTGTAATCGTAGTATTTACCAAATTGAATAAAATTATTACTATGTAATACAAGATGAAAAAAAATTAAAATTTACACGTGCTCTTAAAAATCTTTATTTATTATATTTATAGAATATAGATTTTTAGTGGTGTACCTACCATGAGAGGGGGAGGGGCGCCCGTGCCGAATACTTTTTTAATGGCTTATATGTAATAAAATCTTGATCGTCTCCTACAAAACTTCACAATATTCCTCTTTTCACTTCTAAGTTTTAAGTGTTTGTTAATAAAATAAAGTTAAAAAAGTTCCAACTAATATTTTTAACACACTATAAACCAAGTTCATTATTAATTTTAATAAGTTAAATCACCACTAACTTATTTTAAACACCTTGAAGTCATATCTTGAATTTGTTTTGTGATAAAGAGTTATCTATGAAAGTCTCACTAGACGTTGTATTGGATATATTTCAAAAAATAACACTCTGTAGAAAACAACTATTAAATTTTTATTATGCTTTTGTATATGAAATTTAGTTTGATTGTCTTTTTTTAAGATGACCCGACCCGATCAGACTCGACTTGGGATCTAACTAAACAGAAAAGAAAAAAATATACTATATAGCGATACTTAAACGACTCTAAATAATTTCCGTCCCTCATTAAAAGAAATCGCGCGCATTAGATTGTAGATATAGATGCTTTTTTCAACTTTCACGACAATTTGATAGATAGTTTTTAAATAAATTATTACACTTGAAATAAAAAGTATATATGTATATTTGAACAGCTCATAACTTGTAGGATTCTTAATTTAACATTGAAAAACTCATCTTGAAGACGGTTTTTGTACTACATTCGATGATTTCTAACAACATTAATTGGACAACTTTTGAGAAAACAATGATGGGGAATTTACTATATAAACACACATGAACAAATTTTCAAGTATCATTGTGTAAAACGAACGAGCTTGAAGCCAATGGCATCTCCATTAAGGCTGCTCTTCTTACTCACCGTCACATATTCTTTCATCTTTAGCGACACTTTAGCAGCTGACTCAGATAATCTTAAGGCAATCCTTTTTTCTAACATACTAAGCATGTCACCACCCTTTTTTTTATATATAAAAATTGTCATGTATATACACAGTACACGTTTATGCATCTCAACTTTTGATAACCAATATTCTGCTTAATTAAATTTCATGTGTTTCGTCTAATCGTTATGTTTGTTTGGCAGACATACATTGTGTACATGGGTGATCTTCCAAAGAATGATTTGTCTGTGGCATCACTCCACACTAACATGCTAAAAAAAGTTGCTGGCAGGTTAATTTATTTCTAGTGATGACTAGTTAATTTGTCACTAAAAGTTTTTTTTTTCTTCTCAAATTTCTTATAGCAAAGACAATCTTCTATCATTGAGTACATGATGATCACTAACGTCTTTCATGCGTTTCGAGCAGCCGGGCATCAAAATCCTTGCTTTGGAGCTACAAGAGAAGTTTTAATGGCTTCGTTGCCAAGCTGCCAGAAGATGAGAAAAACCAACTAGCTCGTAAGTAATTCTATTATCTTAGTTTTATGCAGGAAACTAAGGTATTTTTCTCAAAACGCACCTAATCTAAGCGCACATCAAAAAAGATGACTGTCTAAAAATATACTCAACCATCGTTTGATTTTTCAAACTTGTCAAAAGGTGTTATGTTAATCGATTCCTATGATTATATTAACATGTATACAAAAAACAACAAGAATAATATGATAGATTAGATAAAACTTGTGAATCCAGTAAGCAAAACACATTGATTTCTGACATGATTCCTACCGAGCATATCAGATTGAGTTCTCATTTAAGGTGTATGATTAGGATGGTTATTTGGAGAGACTTGGGAGAGGGTTACGAATTCTAGGGATTAGAAATTTGTGAGTGATGTTGAGCGTTAGTAAAATAAGAGTCTTAATCTCCTTTTTATATACACCATCTAAGGAGAAACTTTAATTAGGATAGTAACGTAATTACGTCAATCAAATAACTAGCTATATAAATAGATATTTAAGTAATTGATCAATTAGATAAATAATTATGAGGGTTATATTGTTAATATTTAGTCTTACATGTTGAACTTTTTCAAATGGTTAAACTCTTAAAATTTGAAAAGTTAAATGGTTAAAAATGCAAAGGTTATTTAAAAAAAGTTCAAGAGTTGTTTGAATTTGTTTTTCATCGGTGTAGCAAGAGAATTTACAAGTTGAATTTCAGTTATAGATTCATACATATTGCATTAATCGTTACTAGTCATATAAATACTATGAAGTCATATATGTCAATAATCGTTTGCTTGTAGGTATGGAGGGTGTGGTATCGGTATTCCCAAGCCAAAAAAAGCATCTACACACAACAAGATCATGGGACTTCATGGGCTTTCCTCAAAATGTAACAAGAGCACCTCTTGAAAGCGACGTCATCGTCGGCATGCTAGACACCGGCGTCTGGCCCGAATCCGACAGTTTCAAGGATGACGGATTCGGTCCTCCACCCGCCAAATGGAAGGGCTCATGCGATTCCACCAATTTCACATGCAACAAGTTAATTACTTGATTTCATTCATCATGCCTTCCCTTAATTGATTAATAATTTTTATGTTGTTAATAATTGTTAACATTTAGTATGACATTTTAATCATCAGCAAACTCATTGGAGCAAAATACTACAACACCGAGGGTGAACTGAGAGACGAAGAGCTGTCAGCAAGAGACACCGAAGGCCATGGCACACACACCGCATCAACCGTAGCGGGACGTGCAGTCTACAATGCAAGCTTGTTAGGTTTAGCCAACGGGACGGCTAGAGGCGGTGTTCCATCAGCCCGTATAGCTGTTTACAAGATCTGCTTCCCAGGAGGGTGTTCAGATGCAGATATCTTGGCGGCTTTTGACGATGCAATCGCTGATGGAGTTGATATCATTTCACTTTCAGTTGGAGGATCATTCCCTTTAGATTATTTTGAGGATACCATCGCCATTGGAGCTTTCCATTCTATGAAGAATGGGATTCTTACATCCAATTCCGCCGGAAACGATGGCCCTACTCCAGGATCAATTACTAATCTGTCACCTTGGTCTTTATCGGTTGCGGCCAGCAGCATTGACAGGAAGTTTTTGACTCAGATTGTGTTGGGCAACAATATGACTTACGAGGTCACAATTTAATTACGATCTAGCTAGCTAGCTTGTAAGTAATTATAATGAGATATTAACATAGTGTCTATGCATGTATAGGGACCTACGGTAAACACATTCGACGGTGCGATTCATCCGATAGTTTATGGTGCATCCGTGCCTAACACGAAGAAAGGATTTACATCAGACGACTCTAGGTGATACAATTAATTTCCTTAATTAAAATCTATACAAAAAAAAATCTATATATTATTAATGAACTATATCATATATATATATGAATTGCAGATACTGCGAGCCAGATTCCTTAGATCCCACATTGGTACAAAATAAAATTGTCGTATGCGAGGATTTTGATGGACCAGAAAATGCGTTGTTATCGGGTGCAAGTGGTGTTGTTGTGGAAGGCGATTTTGGGTATGAAGATTTGGCCTTCAGCTATCCTCTGCCAACAACGTATTTGAGCAGCCAAGACGGAATTGCTGTTCTAAAATACATAAACTCGACCACGTAATTAACCAAGTCTACTCTGCTTGTACTATTCATAAATGAACAAATTAATTAAAGTTATTTTGTGATTAATTGTTTTTATTGTATAGAACACCAAGTGCAAACATTCTAAAAAGTTATGAGCCTGTAGACAAAGCAGCCCCAACTGTGGTTTCCTTCTCATCGCGAGGCCCTAGCCTGATCACACTAGATGTTCTCAAGGTACATGACTGACTTAAATTATGTAGAAAGAAATAAATTAAATATATATAATAGCTACCTAGACTTGGTTCGCTCTTTGTTGCAGCCTGATTTAACCGCACCTGGAGTGGACATTCTAGCTGCATGGTCAATGGGTACAACCGTCACCGGAGAAGAGGGCGACACACGTGTTGTTCCGTTTAATATTATCTCCGGGACTTCCATGTCTTGCCCTCACGCCAGTGGAGCCGCAGCTTACGTTAAATCATTCCACCCTACTTGGTCCCCTGCGGCGATAAAATCAGCCCTTATGACAACTGCTGCACCGATGAGTTCAACCAAAAATCCAGAAGCTGAATTTGCTTATGGTTCTGGCCATATTGACCCATCAAAGGCCGCTGACCCAGGTTTGGTCTATGATGCTGGAGAACAAGATTTCGTGTCATTTTTGTGTGGGCAAGGTTATAACGCCACCACTTTGAAAATGGTCACTGGTGATTCAAGTGCTTGCTCGGCAGCCACTAACGCGACCGTTTGGGACCTAAACTACCCTTCATTTGCTCTCTCCGCTAAGCAGTCTGGGAACATCACCCAAACCTTTAAAAGGACCGTTACTAACGTGGGTGCAGCAAATTCTTCGTACCAGGCTAATGTGGTTGCACCATCAGGGCTTGTGGTGAAAGTTAACCCGAGCAGTCTTGCGTTCAAAGCGGTGGAGGAGCAACAATCCTTTGTGGTGACAGTTGATGCGACAATTGGATCTAATGCGCTTTCGGGTTCGTTGGTTTGGAGCGATGGGGTTCACAATGTTACCAGCCCGATTGTTGCGTTTCTTGCTTAAAAGTTTAATATTGTTTTATTTTGGTCACAAAATTAGCTCCAGGCGATAGCGGGTAAACTGAATGTCATTTTTTCTTAATCTAATAATTTAGTTTGAAATTTATATATATGTTTTGAACTTGCATTAAATATTATTTTGAAGCTGAGCCAAACCAAACCAAACCAAACCAAGACTAGCCGCTTGGTTTTATAAACGAGCCGAGCAACAAACACAACATTCGGCTCGATTTTGCAAATCCGAACAAAGCCTAGCCGCTCGATTTGAAAACGAGCGTAACACGAGCATACAATCGCTCGGTTCGGCTCGTGAACAACACTAGTATGTTAGCATATTATTAGTTTGCCAATAATGATGTGTCATGTTGCATTAGATATTTTTATATATGCGATGGCGTGGATATATAAATAATAAAACAGGTTTTTAGTTAAAAAAATAACATATATTTTTCAACTAAAATACAATTTTTTTTTTATTTTCTAAAATTGATAAAATAATGATTTTAAATTTAAAAAAATATATGTTTTAATTTTTAAATTATAAAATTAAATTAAGTTAATTACACGGTTGATCCCTGTGGTATGTCGGTTTTGCACACGGTTGTAAAAATACAGCAGTAGTGATCCTTGATTAGATGGCTGTTAAATTCTTCTGTGAAATGACAGAAATACCCTGTATCTCAATTTCAACCTCCCATGTGTGATTCCTCGTATTCAACCAAATCCATTTTTTCCCCCAATTTCTGCAATCACGACACTATTCCACAAAATCGTACCATCATTTTTTTTATTAATTTGAAATAGACTAGATATAGAGAAGGTGAATTTGCTAACTGTTCGAGTATAGCTCAAAACGGTCTTTAGGCTGGATTCAATCACCGACTTCTTTATTCCTGGCTATCCTGCTAAGAACAGAAAACACCGTTAGCCTTGTCGCAGGAGAGGATCTCCTGCGATAAGCCTCCGGCGTGAGAGTAAGTCTCTAGGTCGGAAAAGGAAGTTTAGTGAGAGATTAAGTAAAGTGAGCGAGAGTGAAGTAGGGTCCCTGAAGAGCAACTTGGCCTTGATACTTATACTAGTCTTCTCCTGGAAGGCCGAGCTTCTGGGAATTGGAGCTTTCCTCTTTGGGTATGGCAGCCCCATGCTTTTCTGCCTCCTTTCTTGTGCTCCTTATATGTTCCTTTTTTGGTGAAAATGGTTGACTCGAATATCTCAACGCCTTTTCTACTTTTCTCTTGACTTGATTGCATCTTCTCTCTACCTTTTGTGTAAAAGACTCTTTCCAGGCTTCCCCGAGTAATCCTTCGGTCAATCCAGTTTGTCTTGATGTTCCTGGCTGTCCGGTCTTCCGGCCTTCTTATCGCGCCACATTATTCATGACTTGTGTGGTACCATCATCCCACGTCATCAGCCCCCCAGCCGGGTTGTCTTTTGATTTTGAAAAGGCAATCCTGGATTTTATACGGTTCTAGGCCTCGTTTTGATCGTGCTTATTGATGGCGAAACTGTCACATCGCCGCTTGATGTGACCTGGCCATCGATTGATCTGCGGCCTGTCTCGTCAGTTTTAAAATCGCCGTCCCACTTCTTTTTTAAACCCGTTTGAACTTTCAAAATTCAAAACAACCAACGCATCTTCATCTTCTTTCTCTTCTGTGGCGAAAAATCCTTTTGATTCAGGTATCCTCTCCCCTTCTTGCTTTTTATCGTTTCATTTGTGTGCTGTTCTTTCTTCGTCACTATGTCCAACCGTTTTGACATGAAAGATCGCTTGTGTGAACTTTCTGAGGTTGATTTTCACTCTTTCTGTACCCGGTATCATGTGGGTCCTGAGTTTTTTTCTATTCTTCCTCGGTCCGATCAGAACATATGTGATTGTCCTTCTGGTTCGATTGCGTTGTATACCAGGTTCTTTGATTTTTCGAATCTTCGACTTCCCCTTTCTCTCTTTTGCTGTAATGTCTTGGAGTATTATCGCGTAGGGTTGTTTCAGTTGGCACCCTTTGGGGTTAGTAAAATAACTCACTTTGAAATGGCGTGCAAAGCAGTTGGTGCTATTCCAACGATTGCCTTGTTTCGTCTGTTCTTTCATTTGACCAAGAATGGGGACTGGTTTACCATTCAGAGGCGCAAGAGTGACCGCCTATCTCAATTCACATTTAACGTTAGTCCTTCCGTTAAGCAATGGAAGAACAAGTTTTTCTGGGTATCCGCTGATCTTCTTCCATTTCCCCCAATATTTCGTGACCCTTAGGAAGCTCTTTATGTGATTACTCTGCGTGACTCCGTCGTGAATATCGAGCACTATAATCTGTTGGTTTCAAATAAGACTCATATCCGACCTTTTGGCGAGGACATGTTAGTACTTGGCGGGTTGAGTCCTTATTGGGACAACCTTGATTCTGTTCCGACCTTTACCCGTAACGGTGTTGGTACGTGAAATGTTTTGGTTTGTTGGTTTACCCTATGATTGGGAAACTACTGACACTATCTTTTTTTTATGTGATTACTTTGTAGTGATGGGTCTGCTAGATGTGATGAAACTGGATACAAATTCGGATGTCGAGAGCTCATCCCGGCCATTGGGTGATGGCGAGGAAGATGTTAGCAGTAGTTACAAGAGAACTGCCTACGACGATGGGGAGTATAGCAGTGTGCTTCCTGAAGAAGGCGCTGTGCGATGTGAACTTCCTCCTTTGGAACCCGAAAGGAAAGAAGTGTCCCCGAAACCCGCCCAAGGCAAGAAAAAGGGGAAACGTGTCCAAGATGCTGCTAGCTCGAGTGTTGCAAAGCGAGTCAGGTTTTCGAAAAGGAATTTAGCCGCCAAAGGGGGCTCGGCTTCCCGTTCTTATCAAGAGGTGGAATCTTCCCTCTCCGAAAGTACTCCGTCCAATCCCCAGGATGCTTCAGGGGCGTCTGACGAACAGTTTTTACAAATTCGCGATCCTGAAGAACCCGTTTTATCGTCTGGACTTGAGGTGGGGTTTGCGAATCAGCCCTTTGCTCCTTCCTGGGATGTAGTGAATAAAGATGTGTTTTCCAACCCTGTTGTGGCCTCGAAGGTGATGAAAGAGTTTGCGCCACCCGGGCAAAGGTTGATTTCTTCTTCGTTGGAAGATGGGGAAGTGAGGGACAAGGTCGCATGCTTGTGGGCAGAGCTTGGGTCGCTCTTACCTGAGATGAGTCAGCGTTGGGTGTCGATTTCTAATGCCCAGGACAAAAACAAAACCAAGCTAGCTATTATGAATAACAAGATTGGCCAGCTACAACATGATTTTAGTGCTATGGAAAAGGACCGGGAGGAGGAGAGCATTCGCTGTTTGGAGGTTGAGAAAGCGTATACTGAGAAGGAGATTTATCTGAATGAACAAATAGCAGAGGCGAAAAAGGAGTTGGAGCATGGGTTATCCTTGTTGGAGAAAATCCGGGCTGAATTGAAAGAGGAGCGCCAAGTATTTGAAATTGAAAAAGAAAGGATCAAACTGTCTTTGGAGGAGGCGTTGGCTCGAGCCCAGGGTTTGCAGGATCAAGTAACCGTGCTATCTGCTGATCGTGAGTGGATTTTTAGTCATGGATTCGCGCAGGTGGTTACCAAGTTGCATCGTAGTTCGGAGTTTCTCAACCCCTTAGCAGCCGTACAGAAAGCTGCGCATGAGTATGGGGTGACTTCTGGGTTGAAGTCTGGGTATCGACATGTTGCGGCTGGGCATGTGTTAGAAAAACTTCCCAACTACCAGCCCCATGTGACCGATGTCGAAGGGTCAGTCAAAAATAAGGGTTAATACCCCAATCCCAATTACCTAGTTAGCTAGGGTAAGTCGGGTGTCGAACCACGAAGAGTCTTGTGGAAAGTGATTGCTTAAACGGTCACAGTGCAAATAAAGTAAATAACAGAAAAGTAAATTCAAGAGTTTGATTGTTTGATTAGAAAACAATTTAAAAGACAATTAATTAATAAAACGGTTTGTAAACAATTAATAGAAAAAGGTGGCTCTCCCGAGACTCAGGTTAGATAAGTTATGTTCAATGGATTAACCTAGACTTAGTCACATAGACATGACTATAGATTTAATTCTAAAAGTGATAATTGAGACAAAGTACTCTGATTGTATAACAATGAGAGGTTATCGATCAAATACCAGCTATGATTCCCAATCAAAAATTAACTAATTACGATCCCGATTATCAATTTCTCAGGAATTGAAAATCAATTAACCAAATCATTCAAAATCATACTATTTACAATTCAAAATTGAAATCCAAAGAGCAACAATCATCGAATGATTAGATTGCAAGTCTAGAATTGTTAACCAACATTCAAGAACATAAGAATATCTAACCCTAACCCGGGAGAACTCACGAAGAAACTAGCCACTCATGACGGGGATGAAAGCAATGATCTTGGTTGAAGGATTCATGAGGAATTGACCTTGATCTTGATCCGAATGATAGAGAACGATGATGATCGATATTTTTCGCTCAAAATCGCCCAAGAATAAGCCTTTTTCCGTTTGGAAGTTATCCCCTTCGAACCCTAATCTTATTTTAAATATTACCAATTTTTTGTTTACCGTAGGCCTACTCCTCTGCCGTAGGCCTACTGTACCATCGAAGTCAACTGGACCAAGACTTCACCGTAGGCCTACTCCTCTGCCGTAGGCTTATGGTGATAATGTTCTGTTAAGGAACCGTAAAGCTATGGTGGAGCCGTAGGCTTATGGTGATAATGTTCTGTTAAGGAACCGTAAAGCTATGGTGGAGCCGTAGGCTTATGGTGATAACCCATTTTTCGCAATACACTGTTTTGGCTCTAACTTTCTCATCCGAACTCCGTTTCGCCTCCGGTTTGGGCCAAAACCTTCGTAATTTGATCCTCTATCATCCAAGAATCTTCCAATCACCATTCCTTTCCTTCATTTTTCTTCAATTGCTTCGGTTCTTCATTTTTAACCTGAAATTCAACCGAATCACATAGTTACCTATCGCAAGGCAATTAAACACATATAACACCTCAATATCAACCAATTAAAACATATTAAGCTTATTACATTCACCTCCCATCACATCCCCACACTTATCTTTGTTTGTCCTCAAGCAAACCTCTGAACTATCAAACGTTAGTTCCCAAAACATATCCCAAATCCCCGTAAGCTTTCAATTTAGATTCGCAACCACACTAAGGTCTTAAGACTTACACATTGCATAGTTTTACACTTAGCTAAGCAAAACATGAATCCAGATTTTAAAAACTAGGAATGATATACAGATAAACCTGAAATGCTTCAAGTATTTCACGCGTTGACTGTGCACCCCTCACAATAAGCATTCCACTCGGCTGTTTCTGATCTAGCACAGATAAGCTAGTATATATGTGAAACTCTCAAAACCAAAAGTGAAATACCACTGTCATAAGCCTGTAATGTGATCTTAAATCTACCGATACGAACACAACTGACACGAATCACGAGGACTTTAAACGGGTTGTAACATTAGGCTCAGGCTCAGGGTAGGAATATGATATTGAAAAGTGGCTAAAAACTGGTAATGTGTCCAAGTCTTATTCACAAACAATGAGATGACACCACAACTAAACACATAACCATAACTCTTTTTGTGCTTCAAACACGGATCACATAGATCCGATAATCTACTATTTTTCTCATTTTCTCTCTTTTTTTTTATAACTATTAAAGGATTATAGTTGAGTTACTAACACACTTGGACTACATTACCAGAAATGGGTTAAAAACACAAAGGCTTCAAAGGCTCACAAGGCTCATATATAGTTGGGTGAAACAACAAAACGGATTGGTCAAAGAATGTGTCTAATGGTAATCATAGGGTTGGATCTACAGAAATGAAAAGGTCTAAACAAAGCTCCTACGGTGTAAATCCTAATGCCTCGATCACATCCATGCAAGCTATGACTTACAGTTTCAACAAGAATCACATCGCAAGTTCTAACTCGGTAAACACTTTGGTCACTCTCCTAAACAATAAAACAATTTAGGCTCACTCTCATGGAAACGGTGGATTCGGGTTACCGATGCACACAACACGCTACTTACCATCTAGAATTTCAACCTTAACCATATATCATTCCGTTTTCCCAACACTTGCTAAGTTACTATCATGAAACTTAAAGACATATGCATGACCAAGAATCTAAACCGGTTGCCAAACGGTTCAACAGTCTATGAATTTGAAAAACATTCGGCTTTAAGAACATTGGCTTGCAGAAAGAACAAAAATTCTCAAAATTTGAAAAATAGGCATTTTTCTCAAAACCTTAACCAAATTCCCCACATCCCCACACTTGGGATACATTGTCCCCAATGTATGGGTTTTGAGGGCCAACCAAAGGTTTTTACCATTAAAATTCTTACCTGTGTGAAAGTTGCAACCAATCCCTGATATCCTCCCGGATTAAAGTCAACCAAAAACAAACATCATTCCCAACACATAATATAGATTATACCACCAAATTGTTCATAACTAAAAGACAAATAAGCAAAGAAACAACTAAGGTACCAGTCAAACATTAAGCCATCCGCCCCTCCCTTATACAAATATAGCAAATAAAGAGTAAGGAAGGAGCACGTGGACCTGATCTGTGATCAGAGAGTGCTAGTAATGGTGGTTATCAGGCTGTCCAAAGATATCCTTTAAGGTATTTATCCAACCACCCAATAAAATCAACCAATAAAACACTACCAATAAATAAAAAGAAACAAAAACCCGGTTCACCCCCCGTTAAAAGACGGATCGTCCACGATCCACTTAGTTGAAGGCACGTACCTGTGAATCCTCACACTTACGGGTGACTGCGGGTGTCGTTTAAGAGTTAAGCAAAGGACAACGAACCTGAAAAGAGCGAACTAAAAACAAAACAAACGAAACAAACAAACGAAAACAAACATCGGGTTGCCTCCCGCAAGCGCTAACTTTAGAGTCGTCAGCCGGACTTCACTGATTCTCATGCGATTGTAGCATCGGATGAAACTTGAAGCAAGTTCACCCTTTCTATAACACGCGTATTCAAATCAAAACCATCCAGATATGGCTTCAAACGGTATCCATTCACCACTTGTCGTGTCTGATCTTTCAAGTTCTCAATCTCAAACTCACCGGAGTTACCAACTCGCACAATAACAAATGGGCCAAGCCATTTACTCTTCAACTTTCCTGGAAAAAGTTTCAAACGTGAGTTAAATAACCATACCTTTTGACCTTCTTCAAAATCCTTGCGTCTGAGCTTTGCATCATGGACTTGCTTCATTTTGTCCTTGTAAGCGGAGGCACAGTCATACGCTTCATTCCGTAGTTCTTCAAGCTCTGTCAACTTCAGCTTTCTTAAAACACCTGCCTTAGCATAATCAATGTTAACTTGTTTGATAGCCCATAATGCACGGTGTGCTAATTCCATTGGCAAGTGGCACTCTTTGCCATATACCAGACGATAGGGTGTTGTGCCAATAGGTGTTTTGTAAGCTGTACGGTACGCCCATAAAGCATCATCCAACTTGGATGACCAATCCTTATGGTCGGCTCGCACAGTTTTCTGCAGAATTTCTTTGATTTGTCTATTGGACACTTCCACCTGTCCGCTTGTCTGCGGATGGTATGGTGTAGCAATTCGGTGGTCAACGCCAAACCATTTAAGTAGTTTGCCAAAATGAAAGTTTTTAAAATGGGATCCCCCATCACTTATGATCACGCGAGGGATTCCAAACCTTGAAAAGATGTTTTTGTTGACAAACTTACACACCACCGAATGGTCATTGGTTTTGGTGGCTACTGCTTCCACCCATTTGGAAACATAATCCACAGCCACCAAAATATACAAATAACCGGACGAGTTTGGAAATGGGCCCATGAAATCAATTCCCCAAACATCGAATATGTCAACTACGAGAATCGGTTTCAAGGGCATCTCATTTCTCTTAGAAATCCCACCCACTTTTTGACAATTAACACAGTTTTTGACAAACTCATTTGCATCTTTAAACAAAGTGGGCCAATAAAAACCAGCGTTCAGAACTCTATAACCCGTCTTTTGACCACTGAAGTGACCATCGCATGCATATGTATGTGCATGTTTCAGCACATCCTGAAACTCTTCTTCCGGCACACATCTCCTGATCAGCTGATCAGCACCTATCTTAAACAGATCTGGTTCATCCCAAATGTAGTGCTTGACCTGTGAATAGAACTGTTGTTTCCTTTTTCTGCTCCATTCTTCAGGGAGTGTACCTGCAGCCAAATAATTTGCAAAATTAGCATACCAAGGACTAGAGGAGACAGACATAAGATATTCATCAGGAAATTGCTCATTGATAGCCGGTGACACATCCTCCTCGGTTAACATGATCCGAGACAAATGATCCGCGACCACATTCTCGCATCCTTTCTTATCCCGGATTTCCAAGTCAAATTCCTGCAACAACAGGATCCATCTAATCAATCTTGGTTTGGCATCCTTTTTCTCCATGAGATAGCGCACTGCAGAATGATCAGTATAAACAATCACATGACTACCCCATATGTATGATCGAAACTTGTCTAATGCATAGACAACAGCAAGCAAATCCTTCTCAGTTGTTGTATAATTCAATTGTGCATCCGAGAGGGTCTTGCTTGCATAATAAATAACAACCGGTTTCTTTTCTACCTTCTGCCCGAGTACAGCCCCAATGGCAAAGTCACTTGCATCACACATAATTTCAAAAGGTTTTGTCCAATCCGGTGATTGCAAGATTGGAGCTTGTACCAATTGTTCTTTTAAAACCTTAAAAGCTTTTAAACATTCGTTATCAAACTCAAATGGCACATCTTTTAAAAGTAGGTTACATAAAGGTTTTGTTATGACACTAAATCCTTTTATGAACCCACGGTAGAATCCGGCATGTCCCAAAAATGACCTAACACCTTTAACATTTGTCGGGGGAGGTAAAGTAGATATAACACTGATTTTTGCTTTGTCCACCTCAATTCCCTGACTCGAAACCACGTGCCCCAGCACGATACCCTCTTGAACCATAAAATGGCTCTTCTCCCAACTTAACACTAAATTGGTTTCAACACATCTTTTTAAAACATTTGACAGTTCATTTAAACATGATTCAAAAGATGACCCAAAGACAGAAAAGTCATCCATGAAGATTTCAAGAGAATCCCCGACCATATCTGAAAAGATACTCATCATGCACCTTTGAAAGGTGGCCGGGGCATTACACAAGCCAAATGGCATTCGCCTAAATGCAAAAGTACCATATGGACAGGTGAAGGTAGTTTTCTCCTGATCCTCAGGATGAATAGCAATTTGATTATAACCAGAGTACCCATCAAGAAAACAATAAAACTTCTGACCTGATAGTTTCTCAACAATTTGGTCCACAAAAGGCAAAGGAAAGTGATCCTTTGAGGTAACAGCATTCAATTTTCTATAATCAATGCAAACACGCCACCCGGTTACAGGCCGGGTGGCAATCTGCTCACCTGTTGCACTTCGTACGATCTGAATACCTGCTTTCTTGGGCACGGTCTGGGTCGGGCTCACCCATGTGCTATCTGATATGGGATAGATGATCCCAGCATCGAGCCACTTTAGTACCTCCTTCTTCACCACTTCCCGCATATTAGGATTCAATCTCCTTTGCGTGTCTCGCGCGGGCTTTGCACCTGCATCAGTAATAATCTTATGCATAACAATGGAGGGACTAATACCTTTTAAATCGGCAATGGTCCATCCGATAGCAGCTTTATGATCCGCAAGCACCCTAAGTAGTGCTTGCTCTTGCTCATGTTCCAACTCTGATGCAATAATGACCGGGAGAGTTTGATTTTCCCCCAGAAAAGCATACTTCAAATGCTTTGGCAACTCCTTTAGTTCAACTTGTGGTGGACTTACCAAAGATGGTTGTAACCCTGATGAGATTTTATCGGGGAGGCTCTCTACCTGACGAGACCATATCGGTTTGCCATCCTGTTTGGAAACTTGTTCCAATGCATTCACCTCCTCTGACAAATCCTGTTCCAGTTCCTGCTCAATCCTGTCACATACAAAACAAACCTCTGGGCTATCATCCTCAAGATGAGGATGACATCCATCAATAACATCTGCCATAAAACAATCATTAGTATCTTCAGATTCAGATAAATTGGCAAATACATTTAAACGAGCCTTTCGATTTCCAAAAGTCATATCAACTGTTCCTGAATGACAGTCAATTAAGGCATGTGCTGTAGCAAGGAAAGGCCTACCCAGTATCACATTTGGCCTTTTGAATTTGTCAAAAGTGACACAATCCAAGACTAGAAAATCCACTGGGTAATAGAAATCTGCAACTTTGACTATTACATCTTTAACTATCCCTCGGGGAAGCTTGAGAGTCATATCAGCCAACACCACTGTGGTGTCAGCATGATGCAATGGACCAAAGTCATATTGATCATACAAACCTCCCGGAAGGATACTCACACTCGCACCAAGATCCAGGAGAGCATTGGGCATCTGAAACTCTCCTACTTGAATAGGAATCAAAGGTGTTCCTGGGCCTTGGAGTTTAGGTGGAAGCGATCCAGTTAAGACAGCATTGACACTTTTAGTTATATCAACTTGTTTTGGAATTTTATGCTGTCTTTTCTGGGTACACATGTCTTTTAAGTACTTAGCATAAGCCGGAACCTGCTTAATAGCATCAATCAAAGGTAAATTAATTTTAACCTGTTTAAACACCTCCCAAATCTCCTCTTGTTGAGGACCCCGTTTATTCACAGTTTTAGGATTATGATTCAGTAAAGCCTTGGGGAATGGTACTTGAGTTGGTGTTGCTTCTTGTTGCTTTTGCAAAATAGTTTCAGACTTGGAAGCAGATTCAGTTGATTCTTTAAAGGTGACATGTTTTGTTTGTTTAGCAGGTTTAGGTTCCGACTCATTGTCACTCAACTCATCCTCATCTACATCCTCCACCACACCATCAACAAACTGTGGAGGTGTAACTTTATTATCATAAATCTTACCGGAACGAAGAATACTTACCTGGTTAACCGGATGATTTCTGTTTCCTGCGTTCTGATGAGATGGGTTCACCTTAGTATCACTTGGCAACCTCCCATTGCCTTTCTTCATCTCAGAAACATCAAAAGCTAATTGGGCTACTTGGGTAGCCAATGGCTTCATGGTCTTTTCATTAACCTCTTCCTTCTGATTCCTTGCAATAGACTCAGCTTCCATCTTTTGTTGCACCATCTTTAGCATTTCCAACACCTCATTATTACCTGTACTTGAGGATCCAGATGATCCTGCTTGATTGTTCTGCTGATAAGATCTTTGGTAACTCCCTTGATTGTTATTGTTGTACCTGAAATTATTAGCATATTGGTTAGTGACATTTCTTTGATAATTAGAATTACCTTGACCTCCTGGGTTGAGTTGATTACTGGTGTTGCTGTATCTAAAGTTTGGATGATTCCTCAATCCCGGATGATAGGTATTGGAGCTCATATCACCATATCTACCACTGCCCTGCACCTGATTCACATCTTGAAACTCACCATGAATCACTGGACATTCATCAGCAACATGTCCTAATTCCCCACAATGACCACATAATTCATAAGGTTGGTCACTTCTAACCGGTGCCTTAGTCTCAGCTGGAGCCTCAACTACTGCTCTAACAGTCGCATGGCGACCTCTTCTTTGAGATTGAGCTTTTCGTTTAGAAGTAATCGCCATACGCTCCAAGAAATCCCAATCTTCTAGTTCAGGATTCGCCCCAAATGTTCCATTTGAAATGGAGTTCAAATCCCTCTCATCCTCAATAGTTAATCCTTCATAAAAAGAATTAAGTAATTCCCACAATGATATACCATGATGTGGGCAGTTCTTGATAAGCATCTTAAACCTAGTAAATGCTTCATGAAACAATTCACCTGGTTGTTGAGTAAAGTTCTGGATGCCTTTCCTAACATCATTAGTTCTCTGTGTGGTATAAAATTCATCCAAGAACTGTTGTTGCATGTCATTCCATGTGAAGATAGAAGCAGATGGTAAGGAATGAAACCACTGCTGAGCTTTGTCTTCCAGTGTAAACTGAAAAAGAACTGGCTTCACATCTTCAGGTGAAAACCCTTGCCCTCATATTGTATTGCAACGGGCATCATAAGCAGCAAGATGCAAGTAAGGTTCTTCAGTTGCCAGTCCATGATATTTAGGCAGATTCTGAATGGACTGTGACCTCACTTCGAAAGACCGACCCTGATTCTGTGGAATGACCACAGGTGAAGGATTATTAGCAATAGCGGGTCTAAAATGGCTTTCAATTCCTTGAATAGGGCCCCTCTCAAGTCTTCTTGGTAATCCTTCTGTATTTACTCTAGCTCTAGGGCGTGGGGGAGGCCTCTGATTTCTATTAACTGGTTGTTGTTGTGGGTATGGGATATCTGGTCTTGGAAACTCTTGTGCGGTTTGATATTTTTGCAATGGCACATATGGTTCGGTAGTAGCATATGTAGGTCCTCCACCAAAAATCTTTGTACCAAAAATTGGACTTCCGAAATCCTCTTCTTCATGCTCAAAATCTCCTTCTTCATCATGTGCCCCAGAATAGTCTCCCTGATCCGGGAAGTTAGTAGGTGAAGTTCTGTTGAATGTTGCTTTCTGAAGATTCTGGGTGTATTGATGATAAGTAGGCAATTCATCAGACGCAACATGCACATATGGTGAACTGGATTGAGTTTGTGCATGGTATGGATGTGGTGAAGATTGTGGGTGTGAAGGCTTTGGAAGTGGAGCAGTAGATAGGGGTGGAAATGAGTAACTAGTCATTGGTGGCTGAGTAGTTGTTGAAGTAGTGGTATTGATGGATTGTGGGAGTGGTTGAGTGACTGGAGGTTCACCCGTAGGTACTGGGTCAATTGGTCTCTTAGATGAATCAGATTTCGACTCCATTGCTTTATCAGTTTTTGTAGGTGTAAAGAGTCGATCAGTTCGATGTAGTGCCCGATTTTGTCTAGCCGATTTCTCTACTTCTGGGTCAAATAGCAAAGGTGATGACTTCCCAGAATATCTAGTATGCATGCAACCTGTGAATTACCTGCACACACGAACAAGAAAAACCCGTGTAAATCCGAGCAATACAAAGTAAAATTAAGCAATTCTTTGCGCACGACTCCCCGGCAACGGCGCCAAAATTTGACCGATGTAGAAGGGTCAGTCAAAAATAAGGGTTAATACCCCAATCCCAATTACCTAGTTAGCTAGGGTAAGTCGGGTGTCGAACCACGAAGAGTCTTGTGGAAAGTGATTGCTTAAACGGTCACAGTGCAAATAAAGTAAATAACAGAAAAGTAAATTCAAGAGTTTGATTGTTTGATTAGAAAACAATTTAAAAGACAATTAATTAATAAAACGGTTTGTAAACAATTAATAGAAAAAGGTGGCTCTCCCGAGACTCAGGTTAGATAAGTTATGTTCAATGGATTAACCTAGACTTAGTCACATAGACATGACTATAGATTTAATTCTAAAAAGTGATAATTGAGACAAAGTACTCTGATTGTATAACAATGAGAGGTTATCGATCAAATACCAGCTATGATTCCCAATCAAAAATTAACTAATTACGATCCCGATTATCAATTTCTCAGGAATTGAAAATCAATTAACCAAATCATTCAAAATCATACTATTTACAATTCAAAATTGAAATCCAAAGAGCAACAATCATCGAATGATTAGATTGCAAGTCTAGAATTGTTAACCAACATTCAAGAACATAAGAATATCTAACCCTAACCCGGGAGAACTCACGAAGAAACTAGCCACTCATGACGGGGATGAAAGCAATGATCTTGGTTGAAGGATTCATGAGGAATTGACCTTGATCTTGATCCGAATGATAGAGAACGATGATGATCGATATTTTTCGCTCAAAATCGCCCAAGAATAAGCCTTTTTCCGTTTGGAAGTTATCCCCTTCGAACCCTAATCTTATTTTAAATATTACCAATTTTTTGTTTACCGTAGGCCTACTCCTCTGCCGTAGGCCTACTGTACCATCGAAGTCAACTGGACCAAGACTTCACCGTAGGCCTACTCCTCTGCCGTAGGCTTATGGTGATAATGTTCTGTTAAGGAACCGTAAAGCTATGGTGGAGCCGTAGGCTTATGGTGATAATGTTCTGTTAAGGAACCGTAAAGCTATGGTGGAGCCGTAGGCTTATGGTGATAACCCATTTTTCGCAATACACTGTTTTGGCTCTAACTTTCTCATCTGAACTCCGTTTCGCCTCCGATTTGGGCCAAAACCTTCGTAATTTGATCCTCTATCATCCTAGAATCTTCCAATCACCATTCCTTGCCTTCATTTTTCTTCAATTGCTTCGGTTCTTCATTTTTAACCTGAAATTCAACCGAATCACATAGTTACCTATCGCAAGGCAATTAAACACATATAACACCTCAATATCAACCAATTAAAACATATTAAGCTTATTACATTCACCTCCCATCACAAAGCTAAAGTAAAACTTCATAATGTTGTGGCCACCTTTGAAGGTATGAGCTATCCGTTTCTAGAGGTTGTTGCAGGTTGTGTAAAAGAGCCTTTGTCTGTGTTACAAGGTAAGTTATGTGGACTAATTGTTGAATTATATCTGTAATTTCCTGGTTTGTAATCCTTTGTTATGTTTTCTAGGATTGTTACCAGAAGGGTATGATGCTGGGGAGGTGATGGTGTTTAGTGGCCAGGCCAGTCCTAGCCAATCAGCATTCGCCACACCTTCCCCGGCCACTGCTGGAGATTCAAAGTCTGTGATGAAGCCTTCTCTTTCCCGCGCAGCTTCTGTGGAATCTTCCAAGGCACCTCCATCTTCTCCTAAAGAAAACTGAGATGCACCCCTGCGTGGGTTTTATGGTTGTAATAGCTTGTCGTTATTTTGTTGAAACAATCGTTTTGTGTTTGACTATGTGTTTGCTGCATGATGGTTGTCTTAGTAATGATATGTATGTTTTTAAGTTTTTACGTTGCATGTTTATTGCATTTTTTTTATGATGGGTAGGATACGACCGTATCACCAGGAAATGAGTTGTTATAAAAAACTCATCTTTTACTTGGGTAAGTCAAAGCTGAATCCCAAGGAGCAGAGTTGTATTAGGAGCTCACCCTTTACTTGGGTAAGACAAGGCTGGATCCCAAGGAGCTGAGTTGTATTAGGAGCTCACCCTTTACTTGGGTAAGACAAGGCTGGATCCCAAGGAGCTGAGTTGTATTAGGAGCTCACCCTTTACTTGGGTAAGACAAGGCTGGATCCCAAGGAGCTGAGTTGTATTAGGAGCTCACCCTTTACTTGTTCATATGTAACTGGGAGTCAAAACATACAATCGTGTGCCTCATACAATTTTATAAGGTAAATGTTATCGAAAGTACGAAGATCATGCTTTTATTGATAAAAGTAGCCAGGCTTTGATGTTACAAAAATCAAGAATACATTTTCTTAGCCTTATAGCATATTTGTTACTTCAAACTAAACATAGAACTTCCGCAAGTTGCTGGCATTCCAATGCCTGGGAATTGCTTTTCCTTGCATGTCTTCAATTTTGTAAGATCCTTTTTGGTGACATTCTCTGATCTTGTATGGCCCTTCCCATTTAGGACCTAACTTCCCGGTGTCTTCTTGCCTGCTTGCTTCATTTCTTCTAAGTACCAAATCCCCTGGACAAAAAGTCTGTTGCGTACTCGGCGATTGTAGTACCTAGCCATTTGCTGCTTGTATTGAGCCTCCCTGAGGCTTGTCGCTTCTCTTGTTTCTTCCAATATATATAAATTGAGGAAGATTTCCTTGTCATTCCCTGCTTCTGAGAAAAAGTGTTTTCGTGGGGAGGATACGCCAATTTCTCCTGGGATCATTGCCTCACTTCCAAAGGTGAGGCTGAAAGGTGTTTTTCCATTGCTGGTTTTTTCTGTTGTGCGTAGTGCCCAAAGGACACTTGGAAGTTCATCTAGCCAGTTCTTCCCTTTTCTTCCCAGCCTTGTTTTTAATCCTTCAACAATACTTCGGTTCATACGCTCAACCTGGCCGTTCGTTTGTGGGTGTGCAAATGAGCTAAATATTTGTTTGATCTTTAACTCAGCGCACCAAGATTTGAACGGATCTTCTGCGAACTGCTTTCCATTGTCGGTAATGACTTTTCCGGGCAATCCAAAACGGCAAACGATGTTTTTTATGACCTGTTTTCCTGTTATTGTTGCCAAAGGTTTAACCTCGGGCCACTTTGTAAAATAATCAACGGCGACCAGCAAGAACTTGACCCCTCCTCTGCTGACAGGGAACGGGCCAACAATGTCCATTCCCCATTTGTAGAAAGGCCAGGCTGAAGAGATTGTTATCAGATCGTATTTCGGGCTTTTTTGTACTGGAGCGTGTAATTGGCATCCTTCACATTTTCGAATTTCCTCCATGGTATCTTTATGCATGGTTGGCCAGTAATATCCCATATTCATCATCTTTGCTACTATTGTTCTAGGGCCGGCATGTGTGCCACAAATGCCCTCATGAATTTGCCGGATGAGGTAATTACTATCTGTTGGGCCCAAACACTTCAGTAATGGTGCTAGATATGATTTTCGGAAAAGGATGCCATCCACCAATGTGTATTTTGTCGCTTTTAGGCGGATGCGTGTTGCTTCATCTTTATCATCAGGGAGGATATCTGTGGCCAGGAAGTCTTGGATTGGGGTCATCCAACAGGGCTTTTCTTCTTCAACTGTCTGAACTTCTGGGCTTGTGACAACCCATTCATGAATAACTTCAACTAACACCTGTTTAGTTAGATGAGCAAATACAACGGAGGCTAGCTTGCTCAACGCATCTGCTTTTTTGTTTTGGCTCCTGGCTATCTGGCTAACCTGCACCCATTTGAACTTCTTTAGAATTGCCTTTGTTTTTGCCAGATATGCCTTCATTCTGTCACCTTTAGCTTCATAACTCCCGTTGATTTGATTTGCGACCAGCAGGGAGTCTACGTGTGCCTGGAGCTTTTGTATCTTCATAACCATTGCCAACTGTAGGCCGACTATCAGAGCTTCATACTCCGCTTCGTTATTTGTACTTTGGAAATTCAAGCGAATTGCGTATGTAAGCTCTATGCCTTCTGGACTAATCAAAATTAGTCCTGCCCCCGAACCTTCTGCATTTGACGCACCATCTGTATACAACATCCATGCATCGCTTGAGTCATCCATGCTTGCTGTTAGAATTATTTATTCTTGTGGTTCTGGTGGAATGCCTTCGAGGAGAAAGTCGGCCAAAACCTGGCCTTTTATGGCTAGCCGGGGTTGATAAGTGATTCCATGTTCTCCCAGTTTGATCGCCCATTTTGCCAATCTGCCTGAGTTTTCTGGTTTCTGCAAAATTTCCTTGATAGGCAAATTTGTTAGTATTGTAATTGGATGGGCCTGGAAATACCTTCTAAGTTTTCGGGAAGTGTGGATGATGGTCAGCACCGCTTTTTCTATCGCCGGGTATCGTGTCTCTGCTTCCCGAAGTACTCTGCTAACGAAATAGACTGGCAATTGTTGGCCAGACCGTTCGGCAACCAAGACAGAGCTTACTGCTTCCTCACCAACTGCGATGTACATGACCAGCTTTTCTGATATTGTAGGAGCTACGAGAGATGGAATGCTGGCTATGTAAGACTTCATATCCTGAAAAGCTGCCTCCGCTTCTTCAGTCCATTGAAACTTGCTTGCTTGAACTTTGAGGGTTTTGAAGAATGGCAGAGATTTTTCTGCCAGCTTAGAAAGGAACCTATGTAAGGATCCCAGCTTACCATTCAGGCTTTGGACTTCCTTTTTGCTTTTTGGTGACTCTGTCACACCCCCAAATTCCCACTTGTGGCAAATGTCCACGTGGATGTGACGTGTCCAGAATCACAGCTCAAGGTCATATAGAACACCTCTATATGCGTTTACAAATCCAATGTTTGACACATACACAATTAAAATAGTTTGCAGCGGAAAAAGTATTTCATCATATAGCAGCGGAATATTCAAATGTTTGACATATGCAGCGGAAAATCAAAAGTTGTTAATCACTACGATGTTTGATAAAGATACATATTCATGATAAACAGTGTTTGCATGAAAACATAAATAAATGCATGTAGGTCCTATGCCTGATCCCCTACGTGCATTCCTGGCATCCATAGCCTGCTAGTTACCTGAGAATACAAGTTTGAAAACAAGTGTCAACACAATGGTTGGTGAGTTCACAGGTTTTGATATACATATAGTAATGAAAAGTGTGTCATGCTGTTTATCAATGTTAGTACCGAGCCCTAGGCCCAAAGTGTCAGTGCGTCACTACCGAACTAGACTTGTTTGCTCTTGCCTCCGCTATGCCTCGTATACATAGCAAGTTAGGTCAGAATTTGCACGGGTTATGACACTCAGTCAACATGGTGCCCCGTGGGGTTAGTCATTCCCTAATGGATCCATCCAAATCTACCACGTTGTTCGTACATTAACGGTAAGACTTTGTGAGGGCTTGTAACGAATTCAACACTTAATGTTTGTCCAATAAACCAGCATACACAATAGTGTTTGTACAGTAATAATGTTTGACTCGATGCAACTAGTATTCTCCCCCTATTTAAAAGCATTTGAAAAAGAGTAAAGAGGGGCCGTAAACTCACCTTAGTGATATGATCGTACGTAAGCGTAAGCTCCCGAGTTGTCGTGTAGCACGTCGGTCACCGGCAACCTATATCGTAGACCGTACGTGAGTTCGTGTAAGTGACCGTGCTAGTGTTCGTGTTAGTGCTCATGTTTGTGTCCAACAACCCTTGGTTGTTCATGTTTGTCCGTGTCGGTCCACAATGACCGTGTTTGCTCGTGTTGGTCCACATTGACCGTGTTTGACCATGTTTGACCGAAGTTGACCGTGTTTGACCAAAGTTGACCGTGTCAAGTCAACGACCCGTTGGTGAACCGTGTGACGGTTTGTGACTCGTGTAGCAATCGTGTAAGTGTTTGTCGTGTGCAAAACGCGCAATTCGCGTCTATGGACAACTTACTATTTATAGTAAGTTTCCATTTACGGAAAGTTCACAAAGCATATCGGTGTTCGAGTTCTAGCATGCTCAATGGTCCTACGGGGTCATGTTAGCACATAGCACATTATCATACAAGTTCATATACGTCGTTTATAGCATGTTAGTGCACAAAAGTTTCCTAAAATGGAAAGTTTCCATTTTTAGCATACGTGACATCGGAAACCATCTAACTTAGCATCTAATCATCATGTTATAACATATTAAGCCATTTAGCAAGCTCAAATCATTCAACATGTTTACTAATTGGTTTTTGTAAAAATAAAGTTACTAAAAATAGTAACTTTGTGGTTTTTGCATAAAATGACCATTTAACATTTCTAAACCTATTTTCATATCATGAATCATCTTAATACATCATCTAACAACATTTAATCATGTCAACATATCCGATTTCATCATCTATCAATATTCTTACCCAAAAGTTACTAAAAATGGTAATATTGCTAGAAACGACCATAAACATCATCAAATCACATTTTAGACATTCTTATCATCATATTAACATCCTAGCATCAATTCCATATACATGCATGTCTACCATATCATTCATAACATCATTTTACCAACAAAAAGTTTCTATAAATAGAAAGATTGTCAAAAATCATATTTTAACCATTCTAAACTAAATCAAATCATGTAGTATGCTCCCAATATCATCTATGAACATTCATAAGTACTCAAAATCATCCCAACAATCCTAGATCATACATGCATGGTAATATATCAACATTTTGCATACAAATCATGAGTTCTATCAATACCCACCATCATGGATCATCACCAAACATCATCTAATCATCTTAGATCATCAAGAAACATAGTGAAATCATCAAACCCAGAAGTTAAACTCATGCATGTGTGTCCATGGTGTTTGCATGTGAGTATAATGCCTTGCATGTGTGTGTAATGGTGGTTTTAAGCCACAAGGGATGTCAAGACTACCTTTCAAAGCTTCAAGCTCTTGAGATGATGATGAGAACAGCTCTCCAACCTCCTGGTTCGTGGTTTTCAGCTGGAACAAGAAGGTGGTGGTGGTGGATAATGATCTAGAAGCCTTTCTTCAAGGTTACCAAGCTTCAATCCTCAAGTGTAGAGCTTCAAGGAGTCCTTCAATGGTGGGAAATGGTTGAATACTGGTGTAGAAGACGAATGTGGTCGAATGGTGGCGTGCTTGGCCGAAGAAAATGATTAAGGTAGAGTAGGATATGATTTTCTTGGGTTTATAAAGATTTTCTGCGAACTGGGTCTCCTCGCGTAGCGCGACGCGGGTCAGGTTTGGTCTCGCGTAGCGCGAGAGAGTCCCGCGTTCAAATTTCCCCCGCCACCTGTCGCGTATCGCGACAGTGTCCTTGTGGGCCGTCGCGTAGCGCGACAGATCCCCTGGTGAGCCCAATAGGCCCATTTTCATTGGTTTGATCTGTTCGTTGCCGTTCTCACATTTACGAACTTTCGTTTGGCCTTATCTGAACTTCCAAGTTCAATGTGCGAGTGTTTTGTGAAGTTTCGAGTGTTGTGCTACACAGTGTGCTTGACGTTCACCAACGTTCGTGTGTTTTGACACGTGTGTGCTGTTTGTCGATAATTCCACGAATTATCTAGTCGTATGCCAGTGTTCGTACTGTCGTGCCACGTGTCACACTAAATTAATCTAATTCTAGTGCCACGTGTATATAATGCATTTAAATAAACATTTAAATAAATGATAATCTGACCTGGAAATTACGGGGTGTCACAGACTCCGTCTTCCTTACTGCTTCTACTTTATCAGGATTTGTCCGGATGTGTTGTTTGCTGACAATGTGCCCCCCAAGAACTTGCCTTCTTCAAAACCAAATGAACATTTTCCCGGGTTAAGTTTCATGTTGATGTTTTTCAGATTATCAAACGTTTCTTCAATATCCCTGAGCATTTCTTCTTCGGTACTGCTTTTGATTACCAAGTCATCCACATAGGCCTCCATATTCCTGCCTATCTGACTATGGAACACTGAGTCGATCACCCTTTGGTACGTAGCTCCTGCATTTTTTAAACCAAACGGCATTTTTGTATAACAAAAAATACCTTTTGGTGTATAGAATGCTGTTTTCATTTCGTCTAGTTCATGCATCTGAATCTGGTGATATCCCTTGTAAGCGTCTAAAAAACACTTGAATCTAAAGCCGGCCACTGCATCTACTTTGTGATCAATTTCCGGCAAAGGATAGCAATCCTTTGGGCAAGCTTTATTCAAATCCTTAAAGTCTACGCACATCTGCCATGTGCCGTCGTGCTTTTGTACCATAACTGGATTTGCAATCCAAGTATGGTAGTGTACTTCTTTTAAAATCCCGGCTGAGACCAACTTATCGACTTCGGCTGTTACAGCCAGGCTTCGTTCTGTTGCCATCCCTCTTTTCTTCTGTGCCACCGGTCTGTAATTTTCCCAAACCTGGAGTTGATGTTCTGCAACCTTCCTGGGAACCCCAGTCAGATCAGAAGGGGTCCAGGCAAAAACGTTTCGATTCTTTAGGAGTAACTCTACTAAACTTCTCCTGCCTTCCCTGCTAAGTGTGGGACCTATGTTAATTAATTGAGCTGGGAACCGGGCGTCCAGGCTTATTTTTGAATCATCGTCCTCCTTGGTCAGGAAAACTTCTTGCCCATTGTATATGGTACAAATCCCCGCCTCTGCCGGGAATTTAACCATTCCATGGGCTGTTGAGACAATTGCTCCAAAAGCACTTATTCCTGGCCGTCCAAGTATGATGTTATACCGCGAGGGCGCTCGTACAACCAGGAACGTTAAATCTTCTGTTATGATGAAACGACCAGCACCTAGGCTTACTGCTAAGGTTATTTCACCCAAAGGGTATACTTTCTCCCCGGCGAACCCTACCAGAGGTGTATGTGAGGTAACTAGTTTAGCCTTGATTGTTTCATCCAACTGTAGGAAACACTGTTCATACATTATTTCCGATGAGCTTCCTCCATCAAGATATACCCTGTGCACTTCTATCCCCTCGATGTTCGCCTTAATAATCACTGGTAAGGTGCTTGATTTATTGTTTTGAGTAGGTGGGAATTTGATGTTTTTGCTCATCCACGCATGCCTGGGTTTATTGGGTTTGTTGGGGATTGAAAGCTTGTTGTTGTGAGATACCATCATGATTTCTTTATTTTTCTTGTCTTTCTCTGTCCGGTGCTTGTCGGTACTGGTCTTCTTTTCTTTCAAGTCTTTGATTAGGTGAGCTAACTCACCAGACTTTACTGCTGCCTCGATTCTTTTTCTCAATTGAAAACAATCATTGGTGTGGTGTCCTACATCACCATGGAAGTCACAAAACTTCCCATTGTTCTTGTCTCCTCCTTTAAGGGGCTTCTCTTCCGTGGCCAGGATCTCCTTGGGTGTTTTTGTGAGGACTGTGAACTGCTCGTTTTTGCCCTTGTCGTCCTCATAGTGCTTGCTTCCATATCCTCCTTTGCTATAGGGTTTATATGAGTCCCCTGTCCGATACGAAGATCTTTTGTCAGTAAAAGAGCTGTACCTGGGGGTGCTATGCCGCTGCCTTGGTGGAGATTGTTTCCAGTTCTGACTTTTGAGTCTTTTCCCGGGATCTATGGCTTGAGCCGCCTCTTTTCCGCGGACAAAGGCTTCCGTCCTTTCCATTGCCTCCTCCATGGATTTGGGTATTTTCCTGTTGAGATTTTCTATCAGTTGTCGGGGTCTAACTCCATGGATATACCCCGAGACCCTCATTTGTTCCGTCGCACCACCAATGCTGAGACTTTCAGTTTTGTACTGTCGCACCACCAATGCTGAGACTTTCAGTTTTGAACTGCTCGTTGAGTCTTCTTTGGGCAGTTCTTCACAAAATGGCCTTGTTCGCCACAGTTGAAGCATCCACCGTTGTTTTGATTGGCTAGTGGAGGGAGAGCCAAAGCAACATTGTTTCCTAAGAGCTTGATGATGCTAACCTGGTCACTCAGTTTCCTAAGAGCGTCACTGACCTCTGTTTTACAAGTCATGAATACCAGGGTGACCTGAGTGATTCCACACTTTTCAAGAAGCACTTCAATGACCCAGAGCGCTTGATATTCCATATGATCAACATCTGCTTGGCTCCGAAGTCTTCTTCATGGGATCAAATGTCTTCTCGATGGCAACAGGTATTGTATTCTATCCTAGAATCTCAAAAGCTAAATTTTTCTCAAATACTCTTTTCTGAATTAACTGAACATGCTGGTAAGCCTGTTTCTTCTAGATGGCTACTCTATCCACGTTTTATCATGGCCATCATAGAGAAACAGCTTCAGCAAAATGGCCTTGTTGGTCAGGGGATCTCTGCTCCAGCAGTTTTGTTGGAAGTATATTCCCGACACAACTCTAACCCTACTCTCAAAGAGGCTGCCCGAAAGCTCAAACCCAAGCATAGGGAACTCACAGCCTCCACCACAAAATCCAAATCCAGAGTCCCCACTAAACCAAAATCCAAACAAACCAAAAAGGCTGCTCAGGGAAATGAGTCCCCTGAGTCTGCCCATGCCTCACCAAGGCATGACATGGTCACTGGGAGTAGTCAACCAGTGATCCATTCGACTCCACCGGCTCAAACCGCCCAGGATTCCTCTCAACAGGAACCTGGTGCAACTTTTGAAGGGGCAGACACATCACTAGAACCTCTTTCAGTTGAAAAGGTTTCTATTGAACAGCACCAATCTCCCCGGGTGCAATCTGTTTCAAAACCAAATCCTATGGAAACCACCCCAGATAGTCCCACTTTTGTTATTGAAAACATCCTGAATCAGTTGAACACTCCTATCCCCTCCCAGACACCTATCACTACTGGGATAAGCTCCAACATTGAGGGGGAGGACCAAAGTGTCTCTGATAACCCACAGGATCATGACTACAACATCAGATCTCCTAGTGTGGAAAGAGAGATTCTGATATCTGACAAGGCTGCTACTTCATCACCTCCATCATTTGGAGTGATTGCTAGTGGTACCATTGCTAAGACCTTGTCAGAGGCAACAACTGATGAAGGGGTTACCCCTGAGGTTGGAAGTCCCCAGAACCAAGAAAAAGGGGCACCTGATCATGTTGAGCCACACTCAACTCAGGTAGATCCTGATACTCTCAGGAGGTCAGATGATTTAGCCAAGGCTACTGATGACCAAAGAACACTTGCTGAGGTTCTGAAAAAGAACCAACTCCTTGAGGCTGAGGTATGTAGACTCAATGAGCTACTCACCAAAATGTCCAAGGACAAAAGTCCATCTTCCCCACTTAACCCACAGATGGCACCTTCTCATTCTGAAGGTCACCCAAACACTTCCCCCACTACTTCACAATTTCAAATGCCGCCAGCCTTTGCTTCAGGCACTAATCCTTTGGGTTCTAGCCCCCCAGAGGCATTAGCTGCTGCCTTTCTACAAATCCTCCCTCTCATCACTCCATTACTGAAATCAATTATTGTTCAAGCCCTTGATGAGAGGTTACCTTCCCAAACTCAAATTCAACAAATGGTTGATGAGGCTGTGACTGCTAAACTTTCAAATCTACATACTCCTTCTTCCCCTGCAGCCAAAAAGGGGGAGTTAGGAACTGAATCAGTCACAACTTCAGCTTCCAAAAGGCCAAGGTCTGAAGAGGTTGCATTTGAAAGGTCTCCTGTCATTCAAGTAACTTATAAGAGACAGAAGAAGAACAAACCTGTTGAGATTATCAACAGAGATGATGTGGAAGTTGAGCAGGAAATGGTTGCTAAAGAAATTGACGTTAGTGCTGAACAATTGGAAGCCACAACATCTGATGTACAAAAACAAGTCAAAACCTCTGATGTACAAGAATTGGCTACAACTTCTGAAGTTCAAACACAGGCTACAATCTCTGAAGTTCAAGTACAAGCCACAACTTCTGATGCACAAGACACTGAACTAGAGGGGGTTCAAATTCCAGAGGTTCAGACTCAGGTTGAGACTCAGGTTGTTGAGGTAAGGGCTCCTCCAAAGAAGAGAAGACAACTCAGAATTCAAGAAGAAGAAAGTTCTGATGCAGAAGACAGGTTGCCTATCTCCACAGTCATCAAGCCAAAAGCTCAAAAGCCTGCACCTTCAACAACTGGGGTAGATCTGACAGTTCCAAAGAAGAAAATTACTCTTCCTGCCAATTACATTCCTGAAAAGTCATTAGTTTTTGGTCAACAGCCAATTATTACACCAGAGGCTAGGATGTTGGCAGTCAAAGTAAAACTGGAAGAAGAAGAGAGCCAAAGGAAACATGATGAGCAATTCCTCAAGTTGGTGGACAAAGATTATCCTCAGACTTCAACTATCACTGCAATGAAAAAGGAAGCTCAAAGGTTGTATGCTCTGAAATGGACATTTAAATATACGAAAGAATTGATTAAGATGTGGCCTGACCCAAGGGTTCTTCATAGGATTCACAAGAGACAGCCCCCAGCAACTTATGCAAATAGGATCAAAAGGGTGTTGAGTGCTGAAATCATGCTTGGGTCAGTGCTTGATCCTTGGGAAATCATTAATGACTTCAAGAGTGTCTACAACTCGGGTGCAAAAGCTCCTAACTTCTTAGAGAACAAAATGATAAAGAAGGGACTGGTGTATAGGAGGCTGGAACATGTTCAGCAAGAAGAACTCTTTTTGTTTTTAGAGGGTAAGCACCCTGATGAGTTTGTGTACAGGGAAATTACAAGAGTAGAACTGAAGGATGGGACTACGGCCAGATACTTGTCTGAATTTTATGGGCCTGAGTCCTTCTTCGAAGGTGAACCTGAAAGATTGACTCCAGAAGAGAAGATGTTACTACTTGAAGCTTATGTCAGGGAGTCTTTCAGGTTAGTATACAATCAATAGCTTCAATGAGAGGGGTTAATGCTCATAGTCCATTTCCCCAATGGAGTTCCCTCTCATATTTTGACAGTTAGAGTTTTTGAAAGCTGTTGGTTATCAGGCTTATACTTTAATTGGTCATTTTGATACTGATCTCAAAAGAAAAAGACATATCTTTCTGCCTGGGAATAAATAAGTGAGACCTTAAATAAGTTAGAGGTTTTTGGCTGCATTGGTTCAGGGGGAGTTTGTTGGACTAAAAGAACCAATGAGCCTGATCAGAAAAATCTCTAAGTCTCACAGCATTACAACAACTGAAGAAGAACACAAAGGCTGATATTCAAATGTGCAGAAGTCACAAGATCTGAAGACATGTACAACAGCTGAAGTGTAAGTCATCAGATGTTGTAGTGTGTAGTTAGTCTTCAGTAGTTTTCTTTTATTGTTTGTAAAAGTCTGATGAGTAGTTTACTCATCAGATGTTTTAGTATTTTGTACTTCAGTAGTTTTGTTCTTCAGTAGTTGTAGAGTTTGTCTTCAGATGTTGAAGACATCCTCAGTAGTTTAGTTATTTTCAGTTGTTTTGTTTTGTCTGTTAGGTGTCAACATCATGTGACATCATCAGACGTCACTGCCTTCTATATATAGGCAGTTGACATGATTGTAATGAAACGAAGTTAATCAATTGAATGAGATATTCCTTTTACAGAAAACTTTCTCTCTCTATAACAAACTTGCGTTACTGTTTGATTGAAATGGATCTTACTTTACTTATGCTAATTCTGTGTTGAATTCCGCTGCTATACTCTACTGATTTATCAATTGAGAACATCTGATCCTACAGACTGCTTGGTGAGGTGTCATTCGGAAATATTGGACCCAATGGCCCTTCCTTCCACACCCGGTGCATTGCTTGCAAGGGGTGTTAGCAGCATGATGGTACTGACACTTAGCACACAAAGGATATGCACCAATGTAGGGTCTCTTGTTGAGGTTTGGTGGTGCGGCTGTTACTTGTTGGAGAGGGGTGGCCATCGTGTAGTTCTTGATGACCTTTTGCTTCTTCTTGGGATGATGATGGGGTCTCTTTGACGACTCTTCTTTGTTCTTGCCAGTATCAACCTCTTTCTTCAGAACTCCCGAGGCTACCATCAGATCCGTGAGCTTACCAGACAAACTCACAGCAGACTCCACAGTGACAGGATTTGCAGCAACAACTAATCCTTGTATGCAAGTAGGTAGCCCGCATACATACCTGTCAATGCGTTTCTCCAGAGTGGGTACCATATCCGGCACCAAAGCAACCAACTCGTGGTAACGAGTTGTATATCCCATGTGATCTGCCCCTTTCATCACAAGATTAGACAGTTCCACTTCTAGTCTCTGTAGCTCGTTCTTGGGGCAAAACTCAGTCCTCAATAGAGCTTTGAAATCCTCCCATGGCATCGCCATGGCTTCGTCTCTTCCTCTTGCATTAACTTGGCCGTTCCACCAAGTCAAGGCTCGCTTGTTGAATGTTCCAGCAGAGTAGCGAACCTTGTGATGCTCTGGACAACTGCAGAGATCCAGAGTGGCTTCAACCTTTTCTATCCATTGGATCAGACCAACGGCTCCTTCATTACCGCTAAAACTAGGCGGCTAACATCCCATAAAGGACTTGTATGAATGGTTTGAAGCACCACCAGTGTTACCACTGGCTTCTCCTGACGAATTACCAGTGTTGTTGATTTCATTTCGGAGACGGTTGAACATCTCCGGTATCGCCTCCTTCATCTGATTAGTCATTTGACTGCTCAGTAAGGTCACCAAAGCGATGGTGGTAGGATCCAGTATGGGGGTCGTGCCTGAGCCTGATGCCTGGGTTAGCAGTGGAGGAGGAGGTGGAGGCGGTGGAGGAGGTGGAGGCGGTGGAGGAGGTGGCGGTGGTGAATCAGATGGCGATGGTGTCGAGGAATGTGGAGCCAAACCATGAGGTGGTAACGAGGGGGTCTGTTTTCTCGGCGGCATTCTGATCATAACCAAAAGAATATTGGTTAGTGCAATGATCAAATGCAGAAAACATAATGCAACAAGTCTTAAATCCTGTGTTCTCTACATGCAGGGTCCCTAGGTTATAATCTAGGCCAAACCATTTAATTAAATGACCTATATTTCTCTATAAACATGGCTCTGATACCAATCTGTCACACCCCGGGCCGGCGGGGTAGGATCGGAGTCCCCGTCGGGCGGAAGGTTCCCGGGCGCGATATCGTCAGTGATAATCGTGATGATCAGATTGTTTACATGGCACATGATATAAATGAGAAATGCTAAATATAATAGAATTACAAAGTTAAATTACATCAGTATTGTTTATAATTTAACAATGTAAATCTACCATCAACATCATAAATTTCTATCTTGTATTTACACAAGATATACAAAATAATTTGTATAATGATGTCTTCAAAAGTATGCAGGTCCAAAAAAATACTAAGTCTTCTATCTGAAGTCCTAGTCCAAAAGCATAAGCTTCTTAATTGACATGTTCGTCATCTGAGAAGTCATGCAAAAAGATCAAGTCAACACATGGTTGGTGAGTTCATAGAGTTTAGTAATTGAAAAATGATTTGAAAACCTCTTTCGGTAAAGACCTTAACCTCATTAACATCACATGTAATATCCATATCGGTATGTTTATATATAGGGCATACCCCTGAGTCGAGCCTACAAACCCGCCCAGACGCCATCCCACCACATACTAATATGCGTATGACATTGTTGTTAATGATAATTAAGCATTTTTACCCTAACCAATAACCCATAAACTCTTCAGTTCTTTGTTCCCGTAATTGCAATGCTTTGAAATCTCTATTGATTCCTTTAGTTCATCACACAAATATGATCAACCGTAACAATCATAGAAACAACTATAAATGTTTAATGTCATCAATAAATAAACATATAATAAAATCTAAGTCCTAATGATTGGGCCTTGGTCAACTCGAGTAGACTAGTATGACAATCATGTACTTAGTAGTAAAGGAGATCCGTAAATATCATCAAGCATGCGACCTATACTCAATCAGTCTAGCTAGGACATCTTTTGAGATACAGGATTTCATTGACTGTTATTGACCGTTCTTGACCGTTCCTGACCGTTCTTGACCGTTCACATGCTATCTCTGAATATTTCCCGAATATTTCCCAGATATTCCTCAAAATAGTTCTTTGTGATAGACCGTCAAAATAGATCGTTAGTTCGTTAAAATAGATCGTTGAAAATAGACCATCAGTTCTTTGAAATAGATCTTTGAAAATAGACCGTCAGTTCTTTGATTTGATGAGTTAATTACCCACCATGAAAAGATAACCCGGTTTAAGTTAATAAACGTTTTATCTAGACAGAATCTAGAATAACAGTTATACATATATAACATGTACAAGGTAAAGCATTTAAGTAAACAGTTTGTATAAAACAGTTTACGCATGCTTCTCAGCCCCGCGTTTTGAAACAAAAATGTTTAGAAAAGGGGCAATGAACTCACCTGTGTTGTAGCTCTTATGTTTTAACCAAGAAAATAATGCGCGCTAGTTTGTTGTAACCTAAGTATCTTCAGTACCTGATTTGTTTTAAGAAAATTCGAATACGATAAGTATATATGATAGTCGTCGTAATTAGGGTTTGGTCTCGGTGTGCAACTGTAACAGCAAGTACCAGATCGTCCGGCAAGTCCGTACGGTACGTGTACTTTCTACAGTAACTGTGTGTACTTATACAATTGTGAACAGTACTTGAATTAACAGGATCTTAAATACAAGAAATCGTTGTACGTATTTTCGAATAAACTTAAATGCATTAAGTACAACGTACATTTGAAACATTAGTTGCGTTTATTAAGTGAAAACTTAATTACAGTTAACACAACAAATCACGAGAAACAACGATGCTCAAACAATACCCAGAAACATATCGGTTGCGATCTGATGTCCACAATTGACAGGAATCAGATGACCGACAAGTCAGTACAAGAACAATGTGAAAACAGGAAGTTTAGTTGAGTCCGACAGTGAGGAAACACAATCAAAACACAATTACAGTGTTATTTCAGAATAACGAACTGACAGTGTGTTTGCGTGGGTGACTATTCACACAAACATATCTGTGAGTTTAAAGTTCTGAAATAATGACTGAAAAGTAAAAAACAAAAGTCAGAAAGCAAAACCATCGTCGTATTCGTTCGGGTGACGATTCGAACGAATTACGCGCGAAGGTGACGCGATCTGACGAAACGAAAACGAAAACACGACACGAACGAAAATAATTTAATAAAATAAAATAAATAACATTTTACAATTTGAAACTCATCAAAATAATTAAATAAACTCCTTTTATTTATAACATTTAAAATACGCGTAATTTTCCGGATACGCGACCGAATTACGAACCGAGCAACCGAAACGGACCCGGACACCACACGGAGTATAAAACCCTAAAATGAGAGTGTTTTCTCATTTTAGTCACCTCCAACCTCTCTCTTCTCTCAATTTCCGGCTACAAGAAAACCCACCATTTTCACACCTTCAAACAAGCATAACTTCCTCATTTCTCATCCGATTTGAGTGATTCTTTCGCCCACGCGTAGCCCTCGACTCCCTCTACACGAAAGTACAACAGATCGGAGTCAAACATCACTGAAAATCGAGGTATCTAATCTTGAAAATCACGAAAAAGAGGGTTTTCATCCTCTTTGTTCTAACCTTGAGCTCTAACCGGCTTCTCACCTTAAAAACCTGCAACCCACGACCACAAGGATCATCTATAGCATACCTTATCTTCGAAATCACCTAGGGTCTAGGCTGAGATAACCATGTTCGAACCCCCAGGCCGCCGAATGTCCCTGTCGAATGGCAAGAGCCGAATGGCTCACATTGCCGAAGAAGCCACACTCGGCCTAGGTTCATTCGTCCAGTTCCAAGCCTCATTCGACCTCACTCTTTCGTCACTCATACTCCCCTCATCTCATTCGACCAACACCCATTCGCCCCTCATGCCTTCTTCCTCATTCGGCCAGTTACACCCACCTTCGAATCCTAAGTACATTCGGCTGAAGAAAGGCCCTTCATGGAGCCTACTCTTTTGGCAGCCACTTTCATTTGCAAAGGCCATTCGTGGGTTGACAACTTCCGGCCAAAGATAGGATACCAGACTACTTGTTGTTTGACCTAATTTAACATGTGATACTATAACCACCACTCGGCCGAATGGGACACCCGACTGAAAGGGTCTTGGGCCGAAAGAACTTGGTCGTATGAGGCTTTGTCCGAACCAGGGGGTCGACCGAATGAGCAAGGCCCGAAAGGCTTGGTTCGGGCGAAGGAGGAATGGCCGAATGAGTGTGGACCGAAAGGAACTAGGGCGACTGGGTTGGGTTGTCGAATGGCTAATCCGAATGGGAAATGGTTGAATAACTCAGCTCTGATCGAATGAATTCCCTCGAATGTGGTTGGGCCGAGTGAGTGTCATGGCCGAATGAGGTGTTGTGGTCGAATAGGTCTTGGTTCGTGCGAATGGGAGTTGACCGAAAGGGGTGTCAGCTGAATGAAGGGTTGCCGATTGAGGGCTAGTTCGGCGAATGGATGGCTCCTTTCGGTGTGTAGCCATTCGGCCGAATAGGCTAGCTGGTTCGGCCTTTGTCCTTCGGCTGGTTGGCCATTCGGCTAGCTGGGTAGCCACATTCGGCCTATCGAACTCAGCCCACAACATCCATGGTTTTCCACACTGAATCACTAGATCTGGACATGGTGTTTGTTCCTACATCATTTTAGGGTGTGTTGATAGTGTTTCCCTAAGGTTTTATAGTGTTTTATTCGGTTTCAAGAGGGGCGATTCTAGGGTTTTCAAACTCTAAAACCGAAACAAGAACATGATTTTTACCAAGATTTTGATGGATCCAAGTCTCGATCTGTTGTACTTCCTTGATCTACAAGTAATGGTGGTCGTTTTGACACCAAGAACTCAAGATTTCATGGAGGAATGGATGAGAAATCTTAGAGAGAAGTTTAGGTTTCTAGTGAGAGAATAGGGAGAGAAGAAGATGAACGAGATTAGGGGTGAATGGCTGGTTTGGTGTGGTGGTTGGGGTATTCAATACCCCATTAATTGTGTTTAAAATACCCGGGTTCGTTCGGGTTCGTTCGGTTTCGCGTGGTTTCGCGTAGAAGCGTCGGTTTCTTGTCGTTTTTGAAACGAAACGACTCGGTTTTTAAAAATAGAAGTTACAAAATTTATTTTAGGTTGTGATTCCTAATAAATTAACTAATATTTTTTTTATTTATTTTAAGTTTTAAGAAAATAATTAATTAACGTTTAAATCGAATCGCGCGGTCATCGCGCGTATTTGTTCGAATCGTCACCCGAATAAATACGACGATAACTACACTTTTCAATATGGTTTTCTAATTATCAGATATCATTCAGAACGTTAAACTTCCAGATTTATTCGTACAGATCGTCACCTATACGAATAATCTGTCGGTTTAGCATTCACGTAACGACATCCGTGTTATTTTTTTCTGTAAAGCCTCACATACGTTTATACATAGTAAAATCCTAACAATTAAATCCCATGATGGTTCTGTGTTGCCAGATAATTATCCGACTCAAGAACCATTGTTCTGAACTTGTTTCGCTGAAATTGATTCTGTATTTGTTCGTTGATGACATGAAATAACAATGAAACATGAATTGAATATGATAAGCAATGAAACACGTATAGTTCGTACCTGGTTACTATTCGTTTTACTGTAGAGATCACTGTTCCGGTGCCGGTTCCGGCACTGATGTTACATGTACCGTTCCATGAAAGCCCTCAAATCTTCGTCTTCTTTTTGTTTTATATTATGGAGTTCCACAGGATCCTGGGTATAGCGTTTTTGTTGCATGAAGTTCGCGAGGAACTTCCCGCTAAGATCCTCGAAGGTGTCAATGCTACCGTTGGGTAGGCTGTTAAACCATAGTCGAGCAGGACCCACAAGTGTATGTGTAAACATGTGACACCAAAGGGGTAGACTCCATCTTTCTATTATGGCTGCTCCTGTAAACAATTCAAGATGGTCGTCTGGATCACCCAAACCATCATACATTTTGACATTGGCTGGCATTTTTGTTTTAGGTGGGAAAGGAAAATTTGCTATTCTAGGTGAAAACTTGGTGGGTTGTGGGAACATAAGGCCGGGATAATTCATCTATCATTTCTGCCGTATGCTGAGGGTTTTCCATACTTTGGGTTGTATGCAACGTTTCGATATGAAAAGGGAGGGAGATATATGGTTGTGCCGAGTAAATGTGGTGCATGGGGTTATAGTTAATGGTGGGCTGTATGGTCGTCTGGCCGGGCATGTATGCTGGGAAATTGCCTGCGACATGGTTGTTACCAAAACCAGGGGTCGTGTGATTATGGAGGTGGGTGTTGAAGCTGGGTAAGACCAAGTTTTCTCCTGAAGAAGGTATTTGTGGGTTGAGGGCATTTGTGGTAAGGTGTTGGCTATATGGAGGGAAAGGCATCATCTGCCCGGTCGAAGGTATGGACGTATAGTACGGCATAGGTTCGGCCATTGGTAGTGAACTACCGGCTGGGCAGGCTGTCATGTTGGATCTTTGGGTTTGGCCAGAGAATATGTCTAGGTTGTTTTGGAACAATGACTGGGGTGTGTCAAAAACCAAAGAAGGCGTGGTTGCAAAAGAGTTGGCGAACATACTGGCCGTTTGTACTGGCGTGTGGGTTTCTGTGACAATCCGACTTTTTACACTAACCTTGTTAACGAGAGTTAGTGATATCACAGGCCCAATAGTGATAATGTAGGCCCATTGTGATATAGGGAGGCCCAATTACAAAATCAAGGCCCAATAAGGTCAATGAAGGCCCAACAAGGCCAATGAAGGCCCAACAAGGCCAATGAAGGTCCAACAAGATCAATTAGGCCCAACGAAGTCTATGTAAGCCCAATAAGCCAAGAGAGGCCCAGTAAGGCCCAATAAGTTCAGGTAAGGCCCAATGTAAACAAAGTAGGTTCAGGGAAGGCCAAGGTAGGCCCATGAAGGCCCAGTGAGGCCCAAGTGTATTTGATAAGCCCAAATGGATTAATTTAAGCCCAATAGTAGTCCAATTGAAACATTTAGTGGAAATTAGGGATTTAGGCTCAATTTTGTTAATAAAAATGTTATGTTGTCGATCCGGAATAACCTATAGGAGTTAGGAATTAAGAAAAATAAATTGCTAAGTGTTAAATTGTTGAAGATTCAACTTGTTAGTGATTGTTAGTGTCAATTTTGACTTTTATAAGTCAAAATTCGACTAAAGGGTTTAGGGAATTCGAATTTCCACATTTAATTTAAGTATAACCGAAATTGATTAACTTAAATCATCCCATTGATGATTATAATCGGTTTTTATACGTTATTAGTATATTAACTCTTCGAATTAAGATGCAATAATGATGAATGTTCGAAACCGTCGACTAGGGTGTTAGAATTCGTATAATTCGACTCCAACATCACAAATTGAACTTCCAGAATCATATATCGGCACATTTAGAACCCTTTACATACCACAATTTGATCTCAGTAACTCCAGACAGAAGGATCGATCCAGAGGGGGCCGAACTTGAGACTCAAAGTTGATCTCCATCGATTAATCATCAAATCAAGTAAGTAATTGATCCTACACACTCTAAAGTAGCCGATTAAGTGAATCCTTAACTCAATTGCATCTGGAAACCTCGAATTGATAGAGTTCGAGTTCTAGGGTTTCTTCTTGAAACGGTTTTGGGGGATTTGATTACAATGAGCTTTAAAATCGAATTAAACTCCACCAATAGTTTCAGAAGGGTTTGAGTAAGCTAAACCATGTATCAATTTTGTTGAGTAAAATCGAATTGATTGAATTCAAGTTCTAGGGTTCTTCGACTTAAACGAATTGGGGATTTCGATGCAAATGGGTCATAGAATCAAATTAAGTGATACAGAAAGTTTCGAAATTCATTGTTTATGGAAATCCCTTTATTAATTTCTGAAAATGGTAGCGAATTGTATAATTTTGAATTGGGGTTTGAGGATGCGAGTTCGAAACTGTTATGGATAGCTTAATTAAGCTATAATGGATGATAGTTCGAATTAAGACCATCTATAAGTTCGGTTTAAACTCAGAAACATAAACCCTATAGTTTTAGATTGAATCGGGATCGAATTCATGGTTAATTAGGGTACATATGCTTCGGCTATAGTATTTCAAGGGGAAGCCGACCAATGTGTGCTTAAAAGAATTAATTCCGGATAAAAAGCGCGACACCCTAGCGGGCTGAGATGGTAGATGCGGTGTGTTTGGTGTTGAGGGTCGCGGGTTCGAGTCCCGGCCCAACCTATTTTTGGGTTTTTATGCTAAGTTGGTATTTTAACCATATTTCACTCGTTCTAACTCCGTTTTAATCCGTTCAAGTTGCGTTGGAACCGTAACGAGAATACGAACGTGTTGAAATGATAAAATTCACATTTTAATCCGAACACGAAATCGCGTATGATTACGTTTAATTAAATAAAATCGTGTAGGATTTTATTTAATTGATTTCAAAGTCACGCGTACTTCTGTATGCAAAATTCTCACACTTTAACATACGTGTGTTGACACGTATGTGATTTCAAGCACAAAACGATTATTCGAATAACACTAGGTTATTGTTTAAACACAGATTCTTCGTAGAAGGATTTCTTTCACGAGCTTTTAGTGTGTGATCATTCTGCTATCATCAAAGGTGCGTACACGGCCCCTTTCTTATTTTAAACTGTTTTGGGGGAGAAAACATGTGCAACAAACTATTTTAGATACATATCACTTGCATGAGTTATCTGTTTACATTATGTGACAACATATCAATTTGAAAGTCCTTACACACCTCGAACCGTTTAGTTTGCTGTAATGCAAAGCGTGGTAGTTGGAAATAGATCTATTAGGTTTGACAAACCTCACCTGGTAGATGGGATCTACGCAGGTGTTTGACTGACCAAAACACATTTTTACTATTGTTGTGATAGACAATAGTGGCAAGGCGAAAACATGCTATAGCATGGCAACTAGTCAGCTTCGGTGTCGAACACGTATGTAAATAGTTTATATGACTAGCTATCATGACTGTGCAATTGTGATTATGTTATCTACAACTTATTATTCAAACTGATGTTTTGAACACTATGATTATTTAAAACCTGTGTTATGCACCAACCTTTGTGTTGACTTGAATTGCATGTTTTCTCAGGACGCTAAGGCGCGCGTAACAGCTGGCATGGACTAGGAAGATAGAGTCTCATGCATTATAAACACTTTGAACATTTGAAATTGAATATTTCAGTATTTTGATTTGTAATGTTTTACTTATCAACAGTTTATTGGTTTTGATTTGAAACGCTTCCGCAACTTTTTGTAAACTCTGATTATTATGTTTTTAAAGACCAATGTATGTTTTGAAATTCATATAGAGGTCTTCGCTATGTCTAATGATCTGAGATCCTGGTTTGTCACGTTCCCAAACGGTATAATTCCGTTAGTTGAAATTGGGGGTGTGACAGATTGGTATCAGAGACATTGGTTATAGCGAACTACGTTTGCATTTGTAGGCCTAGACTATGACTGTTAGACATTAGACACATCTGTTAATACGTATTGCTTAGAAATTACATATGACACTATGTAATTGACTTGTTTACGTATTCCATGGCACTGTACTTACATATGGTATTATGTAACAGGCATGGCTTCATCATCAGTCCCATATATCATTATAGATGATTCCGAGGACGAGGAGCCGATGGTTCCGGCACCACCATTATCACCACCACCACTTATCCCATCACCTCCACCATATGAGCAGGATGACTCAGATCCGGAGGAGGATTCGGAGGAGGATCCAGACGAGGATCCCGACGAGGATCCAGAGGAGGAACCGGATGAGGATCCGGCGGAGGAGGAGGAGGGCACTCAGCAGATTCCTGCTGAGGGACCTTCCACACACTCACCACCAGCACTAGATGCTCCTGAGCCTAAGAGGCGAAGGACGGACGCGGAGGAGATTGCCAAGTTGCGCGAGGACTTGGATGAGACAGAAGACAAGCTTATACAGAGATCTCAGGAGTTATGGGATGCCATTAAGAGGCAAGATGAACTTGCCCATCTAGTTCATGACATGCGGGATGAGATGGTGAACATGATTGGTCGTCTAGAGGAGTCAGAGAACCGAGCCGAGATCTTGGAGGGCAGGATTGAAGCTTTGGAGGATTTAGTGGTAGTAGAGAATGAGGAACAGGATGAGGATGAGGAAGAAGGGGAGGAACCAGCACCAGTTGCTGAGTCCGATCCTGAATCCACCGTTGAGGACGACTGATTATTTTTCATTTCTTTCTTGTTTTATTTAAACTTATTTGGAACGGGTTGTGTTCCTACATTAGTAGTTTGAAAACTTGTATTTCATTTCAAAAGTATTGTACTCAAAGAAAGTTTCTATCTATTAAAGAGTTATCTTTTCTTTTCAACAACTGTGTTGGCTTATATTACATGTTGTGTTTGTTGTTTTATTTACACATATCACATTAGATTTTGACTTCGCGCTAACATTTCTTGTAAATAGGAAGGAAATGGCTGAGGGAAATGTTCAGATGACAGTTGCTGAGCTCAACGAGCTAATCAACAACAGGGTTGCAGAGGCAATAGCACAGTACGCACAGGCACATAACACGGGGCCACATGGTCCAGCTGGGGGATTGCTTAATCCACAGGCGTGCACGTTCAAGATGTTCTTGGACTGCAAGCCACACAACTTCAAAGGATCGGAGGGAGCCATAGGACTTCTCCGATGGATTGAAAAGGCAGAGTCTGTGTTCGAGATGTGCAACTGCCCGGATGACAGCAAAGTGAAATTTGCTACTGGAACGTTGGAGGGTCCAGCCCTGACTTGGTGGAACTCCAATGTTCAGACCCTGGGGTTGGGAGAAGCAAATGCATTGACTTGGAACAACTTCAAAACTTTATTACAAGAGGAGTATTGTCCTCGTAGTGAAATGCAGAAGTTGGAAGAAGAGTATTGGCACCTCAAGATGGAGGGGTCAAACATTGAGGAATACACGACCAGATCGCATGAACTGGCCAGACTGCTACCACACATGGCTACTCCAGTCAGTAAGTGGATTGAACGGTATATTGGAGGACTAGTGCCTCAGATTCAGGGGATGGTTACTTCAGCAAATCCCACCACCATCCAACAAGCTGTTCGTCTAGCGCATCAGCTTACTGATCAGGCAGTGTTACAGGGAACCCTGCCTAAGCGGACATCTACTACTAAGGTAGGAGATCACAAGAGGAAGTGGGAAAGCAACAACTTCAAAGGTAACAACCAACAGCAGAACAGGAAGCAGGACTCAAAAAGTCCTATCATAATTCCAACAGTGGTCAACAATCATCATCATCGGGGGGCTATATTGGTAAGCACCCCAAGTGCAACAGGTGTGGTTACCATCATGCGGGTAACCAGTGTGACAAAGCAAAGTGCCAGAGGTGTGGCAAGATTGGGCATACGGCTAAAGATTGTCGCGGAGAGCTGCAGAACAACAATAACAACCAGAATAACAATCAAAACAACGCGCAGAAAGGTTGTTTTGAGTGCGGCAAAATGGGACATTTTAAGAAAGATTGCCCACAACTTAAGAAAGGCGGGGACAACAATGGTAATGGTAATGGAGGTGGCAACGGTAATGGAAATGGCACCAACAACAATAACAACAATAACAACAACAATAACGGTGCTAGAGGCAGGGCGTTTGTGATAGGAGGACGTCAAGCGCGGGAGGATCCCAACATTGTTACGGGTACGTTCCTCTTAAATAATCACTATGCCTCTATGTTATTTGACACTGGTGCCGACCGGAGTTTTGTATCTAGTTCACTTGCTAAGTCACTAGATGTTAGTCCCACTGCCTTAGATAGTCCCTACACTGTGGAGTTAGCTGATGGTAAGTTGATTGTAGTAGAAAACATTTATAAGGGATGTATTCTTGATTTGATGGGTCAAACATTAGAGATTGATCTGATGCCTATTGCCTTAGGCAGTTTTGATGTAGTCATTGGCATGGACTGGTTATTCAAGAACCAGGCTGAAATTGTATGCCATGAAAAGATTGTTCGCATACCTCTTCCGCAGGGAGAGACATTATATGTACAAGGAGAGAAGAGCAGTACGCCACTGCGTCTCATATCATGTATGAAAGCACACAAATGTCTGCGGAAAGGTCATACGGCAGTTATAGCACTTATAACTGAAAAGCCGGTAGCTGAGAGGAAGCTTGAAGATATACCTGTAGTTTGTGAGTTTCCGGAGGTATTTCCAGAAGACTTGCCGGGATTACCGCCTATCAGACAGGTGGAGTTCCGAATCGACCTTACACCAGAAGCAGCACCGATAGCTAGGGCGCCTTATCGACTTGCACCGTCAGAGATGCAAGAGTTATCCACACAATTGCAAGAATTGTTGGATAAGGGTTTCATACGACCTAGTTTTTCACCGTGGGGAGCTCCAGTATTGTTTGTCAAGAAGAAGGACGGAACTTTCCGTATGTGTATCGATTACCGGGAGTTGAATAAGGTTACTATCAAGAACCGGTATCCGTTTCCCAGAATTGACGATCTGTTCGATCAGTTGCAAGGTTCGAGTTACTACTCGAAGATTGATCTCAGGTCGGGTTATCATCAACTAAGAGTTCAGGAGGAGGATATTCCCAAGACAGCATTCAGGACGCGCTATGGCCATTATGAGTTCTTGGTCATGCCATTTGGGTTGACAAACGCTCCAGCCGTATTCATGGATCTCATGAATCGTGTTTGTAAACCTTATCTGGATAAGTTTGTCATTGTTTTCATCGATGACATTCTCATCTATTCAAAGTCTGAGGAGGAACATGCTGAACATCTTCGATTACTGTTAGAGCTATTGAAACAGGAACAACTGTACGCTAAGTTCTCGAAATGTGATTTTTGGATGCGAGAAGTACAGTTCTTGGGGCATATTGTTAATGAAAAGGGCATACATGTTGATCCAGCGAAGATTGAAGCAATTAAGAATTGGGAAGCGCCAAAGACCCCTACCGAGGTACGACAATTCCTTGGTTTGGCGGGTTATTATCGACGATTCATTGAGGGTTTCTCAAAGATCGCTCAACCACTTACAGCTCTGACGCACAAGGGAACAAAGTATAACTGGACGGATAAATAGGAAGCTGCATTCCAGTTATTGAAACAGAAGCTCTGCAGTGCACCGATTCTGTCCTTACCGGAAGGAACGGAAGACTTTGCGGTGTATTGTGACGCATCTGGACAGGGTTTGGGATGTGTGTTGATGCAACGGGATAAAGTGATCGCTTATGCTTCCAGACAACTACGAACACATGAAAAGAATTACACTACTCATGACTTGGAGTTAGGAGCAGTGGTTTTTGCTTTGAAGATTTGGAGACATTACTTGTATGGAACTAAGTGTACTATTTATACTGATCATAAGAGTTTGCAACATATCTTTGATCAGAAGGAGCTTAATATGAGGCAACGACGATGGGTTGAGTTGTTGAACGATTATGAGTGTGCGATTAAGTATCACCCGGGAAAGGCTAATGTGGTAGCCGATGCCTTAAGCAGAAAGGATACTTCAACAAGACGGGTTCGTGCACTTATGATGACAATACACACTGACTTACCTGACAAGGTACGCAGTGCTCAGATCGAGGCCTTGAAAAAGGAAAACTTGGTACAGGAATCTTTACGGGGAATGGAAGAACAGTTGGATACGAATGCTGATGGAATTCGTTATTTTGTTAACCGAATGTGGATACCTTTATGTGGAGGTTTAAGGGAACTCGTGATGGACGAAGTGCACAAGTCCAGATATTCAGTCCATCCGGGATCAGACAAGATGTACCATGACTTGAAGGCACTGTATTGGTGGCCTCACATGAAAGCTAATATTGCTAAGTACGTTAGCAAATGTTTGACTTGTTCGAAAGTCAAAGTTGAATATCAGAAGCCATCTGGTTTACTGCAACAACCAGAGATACCGATGTGGAAATGGGAACAGATTTCGATGGATTTCATCACTAAGTTACCCCGTACACCGAGCGGTTGTGATACGATATGGGTAATTGTCGATCGCTTAACGAAATCTGCACATTTCTTAGCAATCAAAGAAACAGATAAGATGGAGAAGTTGACTCGTATTTACATTAAGGAAGTAGTAGCACGGCATGGTGTGCCAATTTCTATCATATCAGATCGGGATGCCCGGTTTACTTCCAACTTTTGGAAATCTCTTCATAAGTCATTGGGGACTCGTTTGGATATGAGTACCGCTTATCATCCACAGACCGACGGTCAAAGTGAACGAACGATTCAAACGCTCGAGGATATGTTAGGAGCTTGTGTAATTGACTTCGGTGATAGTTGGGAGAATCATTTACCGTTGGTGGAATTCTCTTACAATAATAGTTATCATACAAGCATTCAAGCAGCACCGTTTGAAGCTTTGTATGGTCGCAAATGTCGTTCACCAGTTTGTTGGGCTGAAATTGGTGACAGTCAGATAACAGGTCCTGAACTGGTGCACGAGACGACAGAGAAGATAGTTCAAATCCGGAACCGTATGGCAGCGGCTCGGGATCGACAGAAGAGTTATGCAGACAAACGTCGCAAGCCGTTGGAATTTCAAGTAGGAGACCGAGTTCTTCTAAAAGTATCACCTTGGAAAGGTGTGATACGATTCGGCAAGCGCGGAAAGCTTAGTCCACGTTACGTAGGACCTTTTGAGATTCTGAAAAGGATTGGTCCGGTTGCGTACCAACTCAAACTACCGGATGAACTCAGTGGAGTTCATGATGTCTTTCATGTTTCAAACTTAAAGAAATGTCTTTCTGATGAGACATTGATTGTACCGTTGGAAGAAATACAAGTAGATGAACAGTTACGATTCATTGAAGAACCAGCAGAAATCATGGACCGAGAGGTCAAACAACTGAAGCAAAGCAAGATTCCGATAGTTAAAGTTCGATGGAATTCAAGACGGGGTCCTGAATTCACATGGGAACGGGAAGATCAAATGATGAAGAAATATCCTCACCTATTCAAGACCGCTACTGCTAACACTGAGAGCGCACGTTAAATTTCGGGACGAAATTTCCTACAACAAGGGGATGACGTGATGCTTTCACACATCAACACTGCAAATATTTGTTTATTCAATTGATTTTGTTACAAATATTTGTGCTACATTACATTTTATATGTTTTATGTGCTACATTTCATATGTTACATGTTATGGTAGTACATACACGATTGGTTATATACACTTTGCTATGTGCGGGGTTGCATAGTACAAACAGTTATAGACACTCACTATGTGTGAGGTTACACAACTGTAGGATCAGATGTTCTCAATTGATAAATCAGTAGAGTATAGCAGCGGAATTCAACACAGAATTAGCATAAGTAAAGTAAGAACAATTTCAATCAAACAGTAACGCAAGTTTGTTATAGAGAGAGAAAGTTTTCTGTAAAAGGAATATCTCATTCAATTCATTAACTTCGTTGCAATACAATCATGTCAACTACCTTTATATAGAAGGCAGTGACGTCTGATGATGTCACATGATGTTGACATCTAACAGACAAAACAAAACAACTGAAATTAACTAAACTACTGAGGATGTCTTCAACATCTGAAGACAAACTCTACAACTACTGAAGAACAAAACTACTGAAGTACAAAATACTAAAACATCTGATGAGTAAACTACTCATCAGACTTTACAATTACTGAAAGAAAACTACTGAAGACTAACTACATACTACAACATCTGACGACTTACACTTCAGCTGTTGTACATATCTTCAGATCTTGTGACTTCAGCACCTTTGAATATCAGCCTTTGTGTTCTTCTTCAGTTGTTGTAATGCTGTGAGACTTAGAGATTTTTCTGATCAGGCTCATTGGTTCTTTTAGTCCAACAAACTCCCCCTGAACCAATGCAGCCAAAAACCTCTAACTTATTTAAGGTCTCACTTATTTACTCCCAGGCAGAAAGATATGTCTTTTTCTTTTGAGATCAGTATCAAAATGACCAATTAAAGTATAAGCCTGATAACCAACAGCTTCAAAAAAAATTCTAACTTTCAAAATATGAGAGGGAACTCCATTGGGGAAATGGACTATGAGCATTAACCCCTCTCATTGAAGCTATTGATTGTATACTAACCTGAAAGACTCTCTGACATAAGCTTCAAGTAGCAACATCTTCTCTTCTGGAGTCAGTCTTTCAGGTTCACCTTCGAAGAAAGACTCAGGTCCATAATACTCAGACAAGTACCTGGCCGTTGTCCCATCATTCAGCTCTACTTTAGTTATCTCTCTGTAGACAAACTCATCTGGATGCTTTCCTTCCAGAAACAGATAAAGCTCAGCTTGCAGAACATGTTCAAGTTTCTTGTATACTAATCCTTTCTTGATCATTTTGTTTTCTAAGAAATTTGGAGCCTTTGAACCTGAGTTGTACACACTCTTGAAGTCATTTATTTTCTCCCAAGGATCAAGTACTGATCCCAGCATAATTTCAGCACTTAATACCCTTTTGATCCTTCTGGCATAAGCTGCTGGAGCCTCTCTCTTGTGGATCCTGTGAATTATTCTTGGATCAGGCCACATTCTTATCTGTTCCTTCCTATACTGGTATGTGAACCTCAGAGCATACAACCTTTGAGCTTCTTTCTTCATTGCAGTAATGGTTGATGTCTGAGGATAATCTTTGTCAATCAACTTTAGGATTTGCTCATCATGCACCCTTTGATTCTCTTCTTCTTCAAGTTTCACTTTAACTGCTAACATCCTCTCCTCAGGTGTGATTTTTGGTTGTTGACCAAAAACCAATGACTTCTCAGGCACATATTTAGCAGGTAGAGTTACTTTCTTCTTTGAATGGCTTGATCCAACCCAGTTGTTGGTGTTGCAGGCTTTTGAACTTTTGGTTTGATAACTGTAGAGATAGGCAACCTGTCTTCTTCATCAGAACTTTCTTCTTCTTGAATTCTGAGCTGCCTTCTCTTCTTTGGAGGAGCCCTTACCTCAACAACCTGAGTCTCAACCTCTGGAATTTGAACCCCTTCTAGTTCAGTATCTTGTGCATCAGAAGTTGTAGCTTGTACTTGAACTTCAGAGGTTGTAGCTTGTGCTTGAACTTCAGAGGTTGTGGCTTCCACTTGGTCAGCACTTGCTTCAATCTCTTTATCAACCATTTCCTGCTCAACTTCCGCATCAGCCCTGTGGATAACCTCAACAGGCTTATTCTTCCTCTGTCTCTTATAAGTAACTTGAATAACAGGAGACCTTTCAGAAACAACCTCTTCAGACCTTGGCCTTTTGGAAGCTGAAGATGTGACTGATTCAGTTCCTAACTCCCCCTTTTTGGCTGCAGGGGAAGAAGGAGTATGTATAGTGGCAAGTCTGGCAGTCACAGCCTCATCAACCATCTGCTGAATATGGGATTTGGAAGGTAATCTCTCATCAAGGGCTTGAATAATAATTGTTTTTAGGACTGGAGTGATGAGAGGGAGGATTTGTAGGAAGGCAGCAGCTAATGCCTCTGGGGGGCTAAAACCCAAAGGATTAGTGCCTGAAGCAGTAGCTGGTGGCTTGTCAAATTGAATATTTGTGGTTGAAGTGTTTGGGTGACCTTCAGAATGAGAAGGTGCCATCTGTGGGGTAAGTGGGGAAGATGGACTTTTGTCCTTGGACATTTTGGAGAGTAGCTCATTGAGTCTACAAACCTCAGCCTCAAGGATTTGGTTCTTCTTTAGAACCTCAGCAAGTGTTATTTGGTCATCAGTAGCCGTAGCTAAATCATCTGACCTCCTGAGAATCTCAGGATCTACCTGAGTTGAGTGTGGCTCAACAGTTTCAGGTGCCCCTTTGTCTTGGTACTGGGGACTTCCAACCTCAGGGGTAACCCCTTCATCAGTTGTTGCCTCTGACAAGGTCTTAGCAATGGTACCACTAGCAATCACTCCAAATGATGGAGGTGATGAAGTAGCAGCCTTGTCAGATATCAGAATCTCTCTTTCCACACTAGGAGATCTGATGTTGTAGTCATGATCCTGTGGGTTATCAGAGACACTTTGGTCCTCCCCCTCAATGTTGGAGCTTATCCCAGTAGTGATAGGTGTCTGGGAGGGGATAGGAGTGTTCAGCTGATTCAGGATTTGATCAATAACAAATGTTGGGCTATTGGTGGTGGTTTCTATAGAAAGTGGGTTTGAAGGAGAATGCACCCGGGAGATTGGTGCTTTTCAATAGAAACCATTTCAACTGAAATAGGTTCTAGAGATGTGGTGTCCCCTAAAAAGGTTGCACCAGGTTCCTGTTGAGAGGAAACCTGGGCGGTTTGAGCCGGTGGAGTCTGTTGAACCACTGGTTGACTACTACCAGTGGTCAGTTCATGCCTTGGTGAGGCATGGGCAGACTCAGGGGACTCATTTCCCTGAGCAGCCTTTTTGGGCTTAGTGGACTTTGGTTTAGTGGGGACTTTGGATTTGGATTTTGAGGATGAGGCTGTGGGTTCCCGTTGCTTGGGTTTGAGCTTCCGGGCAGCCTCTTTTAAAGTGAGGTTAGAGTTGTGTCGGGAATATACTTCCAGCAAAACTGCTGGAGCAGGGATCCCCTGACCAACAAGGCCTGTTTGTGGCAGCTGTTTCTCTATGATGGCCATAATAAAGCGAGGATAGAGTAACCATCTAGAGGAAACAGGCTTACCAGCATGTTCAGTTAATTCAGAAAAGAGTATTTGAGAAAAATTTAGCTTTTGAGATTCGAGAATAGAGTACAATACCTGTTGCCAACGAGATGACATTTGATCCCACGAAGAAGACTTTGGAGCCAGGCATATGTTGATCATATGGAATATCAGACGCTCTGGATCATTAAAGTGCTTCTTGAAAAGTGTTGAATCACTCAAGTCGCCCTGATATTCATGACTTGTAAAACAGAGGTCAGTGGCGCTTTTAGGGAACTGAGTGACGAGGTTGGCATCGTCAAGTTGAAGAACATCCCGGAGCTCAGCGGGACTAATATGCACGTTGTGACCATTGACTGTTGATCGAAGAGAGATGACTCCAGTTCCAACATTTATCAGTTCAACATTCATCCAAAACTGATGAATGGATTCAACATACAGAGTTGGATTGATGAGAAAAGCAGTTTTGAATTGAGAGGAGTTCATCAAATCCACTGCTTCATCAAACTTGGACCAGAATGAAGATTTGGTCAAGTAGGCAATCGAATTGTGACGCGGTTTCAAAGTGAGAGCAGCCATGGAAGCAGAGATGAAAGAGGGAAAATAGGTTTTGAAAAATATGAGAAGTTCTGAGAAAGTGATAAGGAAACAACTGAAGAAGGTGGAGTTAAATAGAGAAAACAACTGAGATTTAAACAACTGAAGAGTAAAATTACTCATCAGGTGTTGTCGATAATTTTGTTCATCAGGTGTTTTCAACAGTTGTTCATCAGACTTTGTGGAAATTTTGGTCATCAGAACTTGTAAACAATATGTTCATCAGAACTTGTAAACAAGTTGTTCATCAGAACTTTGTGGAAATTTTGTTCATCAGAACTTGAGAACAATGTGTTCATCAGAACTTGTAAACAAGTTGTTCATCAGAACTTGTTGAACAATGTTTGACCTGCAGTACTTAGAACATCAATACTCATCAGTACTTGTAACTTAGAGTATTAGAAAAGGTCATAACTGTTCTTGAATCAGTACTTTTGATATGTATCAGTATGTACTGAAAATATCAAAATGTGTTAAAAAAAAATATTTTTGGAATTTTAAAAGATATTGAACATTTTATTCATTTAAACACTAACCTATTCAAGTTGCAACATACCAAGCCTTAGAACTAAATTTTGAAAAGTTGATGTGTCTAAAGGCTTAGTAAAAATGTCAGCAAGCTCATCAGCACTAGGAACAAATTTGGGATCAATCAGACCTTTTTCAAAACAATCTCTTATAAAGTGATGTCTGATCTCAATATGTTTAGTCCTTGAGTGCTGAACTGGATTCTTGACAATACAAAGGGCGGAAGCACTATCCATTAACAATGGTGTCTTCAGTTCTTTGATGCCATAGTCCAGGAGTTGAGACTGAAGCCAGAGAATTTGGGAAGTGCAACTTGCAGCAGCAATGTACTCAGCTTCAGCAGTGGAGGTGGCTACAGAAGTTTGCTTCTTACTTTGCCAAGAAACCAAGCAATTTCCTAGAAACTGACACCCACCAGAAGTAGATTTTCTTGAGAGTTTGCATCCTGCATAGTCACTATCTGAAAAAGCAACCAGCTTGCAGGATTGTCCAGTGGAGTACCATATTCCCAGGAATTGAGTACCTTGCAAGTATCTGAAAATTCTTTTCACAGCAATTAAATGAGACTCTTTGGGTGCAGCCTGAAATCTAGCACAAACACATGTGGCAAACATAATGTCTGGCCTGGATGCAGTTAGATACATTAAAGATCCAATCATACATCTATAAAGAGTTTCATCCACTGAAGTACCTTTCAGATCTGCATCAAGTTGTGTGGTGGTGCTCATGGGGTTGGAACATGGCTTACAATTTTGCAAATCAAATTTCTTTAAAAGCTCTTTTGTGTATTTTGATTGATGAATGAAAATTCCATCAGGTTTTTGTTTGATTTGAAGACCCAAGAAAAACTGTAACTCCCCCATAGCACTCATTTCAAAATTTGTAGTCATAAGCTTAGTGAAATCATCACACAACTTTGGGTCAGATGAAGCAAATATAATGTCATCAACATAAATTTGAACAAGTAGCTTATGCTGGCCTACAATCTTTATGAATAAAGTTTGATCAATGGAGCCTCTAGTGAAATTATTTTTTAGAAGAAAAGTGGATAATGTGTCATACCAGGCTCGAGGTGCTTGTTTTAGCCCATAAAGAGCTTTATCAAGCTTGTACACCCAATCAGGATGTTTATTGTCCTCAAAGCCTGGAGGTTGACACACATATACTTCCTCTTTTATTTTACCATATAAGAAAGCACTTTTGACATCCATTTGAAACACTTTAAGTTTATGTAAGGCAGCATATGCTAAAAACAGCCTAATTGCTTCTAATCTGGCTACAGGGGCAAAAGTTTCATCATAATCAATACCTTCTTCCTGACAGAACCCCTGTACAACCAGTCTAGCTTTGTTTTTAATGATTTGACCTTTTTCATCTGTTTTATTCCTAAACACCCATTTTGTGCCTATTGCACACTTACCTGGAGGTAAAGAAACCAGCTCCCAAACCTGTTGCTTCTTGAATTGCAACAATTCCAACTGCATTGCCTCCACCCAGCCAATATCTCTAAGTGCTATGTGGTAGTTCTTTGGCTCTTGTTGACTGACAAAGAGAGCATAGAGACAAAAGTTAGATAATTGACTTCTGGTTGAAACACCTGCTGAAATATCACCAAGAACTTGAGATAATGGATGATCCTTCAGTTCTTGATATGGAATAAGATCAGTGCAAGTGTTTGCTGGAGGATCAGATGTTGCAGTTGAAGATGATTCAGGGAACAAAGCAGCTGGGATTTCAAATGATTGAGAGGATTCCAGAATTTCATCAGCATTTGTATTGAGTGGGATTGCTGAAGCAGGAGGAGCATCAGATTTTGTAGATGTGGACATATGGTCACTGAATCTGAACAAATGAGTACTTGGATCTTCATCATCTGAAATTCCTTGTGATGTTGCTGTAGAAGCTGGTGGTGGATCAGCTGGAAGAACTTCATCTTCCATACCACTATTGTCATCATGAAAATTATGGTGCAAGATATTCAGATCAAACATCTCAGCAGGATTCTGAGGAATGGAATCTTTAGGACATTCATTGAATTTGACATGAAGAGTTTCTTCTACACTCTTTGTTCTACAATTGAACACTCTATATGCCTTGCATGTTGAAGAATATCCAACAAAGTATCCTGCATCAACTTTGGAATCAAACTTGGTAAGTTGATCTTTGGTGTTGAGAATGTAACAAGGACATCCAAAAGCCCTGAAGAAGGAAATCAAAGGAGTTAAAGAATGAAGGATTTCATATGGAGTCTTCAACCATCTTTGATTCACTAAAACTCTGTTTTGCACATAGCAAGCTGTGTTAACAGCTTCTGCCCAGAATGTGAGAGGTAAACCAGAATCAGCAAGCATTGTTCTTGCAGCTTCAATCAGGGTCCTATTCTTCCTTTCTACAACTCCATTCTGTTCAGGAGTTCTGGGAATGCTATACTGTCTCTGAATTCCCTTTGACTGATAAAATTCATCAAGAAGATGATTTCTGAATTCAGTGCCATTATCACTCCTAACACACTTGATAGAAAGAGAATACTGCTTTTCAGCATACAACACAAAATTGATAATAGCCTTGGCAACCTCACCTTTTGAGTGTAAGAAGAAGGTCCAGACAAACTTTGAATAGTCATCAACAATAACTAGACAATACTTCTTCTTTGCCATAGACATTATCTGCACTGGACCAAACAAATCCATGTGCAACAGTTGTAAGCAACCAGTAGATTTGGAATCCCCAATTGAAGGAAAAGATGCTTTGTGTTGTTTTCCTTTCAAGCATGCAGAACAGTTTTCATCACAGCTAAAATCCTTTAAAGGAAGACCTCTAACCAGACCATGTTTCACCAATTGATTCATGTTCTTGATGTTTACATGACCTAATCTTCTATGCCACAAATTAGATTCCTTGAAAGAGGCCTTAGAAAATAAACAAGGATGACCTTTGACAGAGATTTTCTTAGAAAGATCAAAGGCATAGACCTTTCCCACTCTGTTAGCCTTAAGAAGTGTGAACTCATCTAACACTTTGCCAATCAAAGGCATCACATCAGAAGAGAGAATCCTACAATCTTGCTTAGTGAAGAGAGACACATGACCCTTATCACACATTTGACTAACACTCAGCAGATTGTACTTAAGATTCTCAACATGATTAACATCATCAAACCTAATCTCACCATTAGTAACTACACCTTTACCTATGATATACCCCTTAGCATCATTACCAAAGGACACAAATCCTCTCCTTCCAGTGAAATAGTTATGAAGAAGAGATCTGCTCCCAGTCATATGCATGGATCCTCCACTATCAACATACCAGATGCTACTTTGGTATGCTGAAGGACCCTGCATACAACAACCCACTCAGTTAGACTTTTGGACCCAAACCATTTTGGTTTTGGGTCTGTTAACATTTGAAGAAACAAAACTAGCATTGTCAGTTGAAGCAACACTTGAAACATTCTTATCAGAAATTTTTGATTTGACTTTTGACTTTGATTTCTTTTTATGAAATGAATCAACAGATGCCTCTGCCAGATTGACTTTTCCTATCAGTTGTTGCATCATTAGCATCAGTTGATTATGATTTTGAGTTAAAATTTTGATTTCATCAGACACATCAGAACTTGATTTTTTATTTTTGTGTTTGATCATTTTAGTGTCTTTAATCAAATGAGATGCTGTCAAGTGTTGTTTCCCTGAATCTGGAACAATCCCTTTTCCTTTCTTGGATATACCGGAGGTATTTCCTTGTAAGGATTTTCCAGATTTTGAAACAACTGATGATTCAGGTACAAATTTTGAACTAAATTCATTTTTCATTTTGAGTATATTCTTGTTTTTATTCTTGATTTTGTTGAATTTAGAACCTTTTCTGTACCAGCATTCATCAGTTGAATGATTAAACAACTTACAAATATCACAAGGCACCCTCTTCTTCCTTTCCTTGTGATTGTCTACAAGTACTGATGACTTAGAAACAGATTGTTTGTTCATCAGAACATCTGAGGCATCAGTATTTGTAGTCAAATTGACAACAGCTGATGTTTTGACAACATCTGAAGAGTTATTCGTCAGCACTTGTGTCTCAACACATTTACCAACATCAGTTGTTGCATTATCAGCTTTTTCAACAACTGCTGAAGAATAACTTTGACTTATCAAAGTTCTTGCATCATTTTCACCAACACCATCCCCATCTGACTCAATTAGGTGTAGGTTTAAGGCATTTGAAACATGTTCATCAGGATTAATCTCCACTAGGACATTATCCTGACAAGTGTCATCCTCAATGACATTTGTACACCCAATTGAATAAGAATAGGTTTCAATCTCAACCTTTTCAGCAGCAGCTTTGCAAACATTTGAGTCTTCTTCAGATATGTCTGCAGAATCAGACATTTCTGAAGAGTTGGTAGATTGGTACACACTTTCCCCATCAGATTCACAGTTAAGACTTTTTGGTTTATAATCAGCAGGGGGGCCAGTGTGATTGTAACCAATCCCAAACTTAATATTTGAAGCTGACTGTTTGCACAACAACATTTCAAACCCTTTACAGGACTCAACCCATTTTTCACAATTGACTTGGGTTGCTGCAAGTGTTTGTTTCAGATCATTATGCTTGACCAGCATGACTTCCACTCTAGCTTTTTCATCAGACAACAAGCATTTAAGTTTATAAATTTCAGATTCTTTCTCATTTAAGGCTTTTTCAAACTCAGTTTTGTTTTTAGCCACAACCTTTTCCAATTCAAATTTCTCATTAATCAGTTCCACATTGATTTCCCTAATGGAAGCAAATGCTGAAATGCATGACTCTGAACATAATTTAGCTTTTGATTCAGAAGATACCTGAGATGTTGAAGAAGATTGACAGGTATTTTCAGTTGAATCAATAGCCATTAGTGCCAGATTTCCAAAAGGATTGTCTCCACCATGTGGACCAGTTTCAGAAAAAGGCTGCATGTTGAAGTCTGATAAGTCATCAGGCAAGCTACTCCAATCAACAACTCCAGGAGTGAAGAAACTCTGATGCTGTTGTTGTTGAGACTGTTGAGTTGATTGAGGTTTGCTGGGTTCAGGAAGAGCAGGGGATTGAGGTGGGATTAATGCTGGATTGTGAGGAGGTTGAGGCATGTAAAAGCAAGGATATGGATAGGGCATTGGATTTTGTGGAACAAAGTGAGCTGGATAGAATTGCTGTTGACTAGTACCAGAAGATTGTGGTCCTTTGCCTGAGGAATTGTTGCTTGGAAAGGTCACAAAAGTGCAGCAGGATTAGAACCAGATGTTTTGCACTCCCTAGCAAAGTGACCAAGCCTATGACACTTATGGCACCTCAATTTCCCTTTGTCAAATCCAACCTTAGTCTTGCCAGATAATCCAGGGAACTTCCTTCCTGTTCTTTTATAAAACTTTTGTGATCTGATGTTGATCAATGCCATTTGACTTAAAATATCCATCTCCTCTAGATCATCATCCGGGATACCTTTCAAATCATCCATCACAAAACACAAGTTGTCACTATAACCTGCATTACCCTCAACTCCCACAAAAGCATGATCAGAATTGTTAGTAGAAAAGTCAATATGTTCATCATAAGAACATTCAGACCCATTAAACTCTGACTCCTGACCAAGTAAAGCAGTATTACCAGGAACAAAATCATCAGCAAGTTTTCCAGATGAAGACAGTTTTCTCTTTTGTTCTACCTCTCTCTCAAAAGTTAAGAGTTTCCCATGTAATTGGGTGAGAGATAGACTTTCTAGATTAGCATTAGAGCGTAGGACAATTGTATAAGTGTCCCATCTCTCAGGCAATGATCTGAGAAATCTGTTATTCATCTGACTGTTAGTGTATTCTTGCTTAACCATTTTTAACTCAGAAATTAAACATGAGAATCTCTCAAATTGTTGAGTCAAGGATTCACCCTTTCGATGAGAAAATGTCTCATACTGCTGAGCCAGAATTTCTCTAGTATTTGCTAAAACCTCATCGGTTCCACCAAATTGTTCTTTCAGTGCAACCCAGAGATCATGAGCAGTATCATGATGCATCAAGCCAGAATAGATCTCATTAGGCAGAGCCATGGCCAGAATACCATGAGCTTTAGCATCAATTTCAAACAATTTAATGTCCTCATCCGAATACATATCAGCAGGTTTCGGAATCATGATCTTAGTTTCAGGATCAGTGATCGTGGGTTTATATGGTCCATGCACAACAGATTTCCAACATCCTGCGCTGTTAATCGACAGGTGATGTAGCATTCTACGTTGCCATATGTTGTACTCACTCCGCACAAGCATCGGAGGCTTGGTTGCGGAGCCTGTATTGTGCGGATCATTGTTCGGAGTTGACATGATCACAGATTCAATCAATCTAACACAAACTAATTCAAATCTCAATCAATTGATGCAAAACAGATTGATATTGAAATGCAAATCAACAGAAGTTAACAGAAAAACGTCGATCTATAACAAATTCTTACTTAATCAGCTAATTCACTCAATTTGAGAACAAATTTGAGCAGTTTCAGAGATCAATTGTGAAATCGATCAATGATTAACCAGCTCTGATACCAATTGTAGGATCAGATGTTCTCAATTGATAAATCAGTAGAGTATAGCAGCGGAATTCAACACAGAATTAGCATAAGTAAAGTAAGAACAATTTCAATCAAACAGTAACGCAAGTTTGTTATAGAGAGAGAAAGTTTTCTGTAAAAGGAATATCTCATTCAATTCATTAACTTCGTTGCAATACAATCATGTCAACTACCTTTATATAGAAGGCAGTGACGTCTGATGATGTCACATGATGTTGACATCTAACAGACAAAACAAAACAACTGAAATTAACTAAACTACTGAGGATGTCTTCAACATCTGAAGACAAACTCTACAACTACTGAAGAACAAAACTACTGAAGTACAAAATACTAAAACATCTGATGAGTAAACTACTCATCAGACTTTACAATTACTGAAAGAAAACTACTGAAGACTAACTACATACTACAACATCTGACGACTTACACTTCAGCTGTTGTACATATCTTCAGATCTTGTGACTTCAGCACCTTTGAATATCAGCCTTTGTGTTCTTCTTCAGTTGTTGTAATGCTGTGAGACTTAGAGATTTTTCTGATCAGGCTCATTGGTTCTTTTAGTCCAACAACAACACAGTATGATCAAACACAAACAGTCACAGTTAGGTGAACTAACTAGTGTACACGCAAAACAGTTACATTGAAAGATCACAATTAAGTTGTGATGTTGCAAGCATTAGACTTTGTGTGGGAGTACACACAAGCACACAGAATGATCAAATCACGCTAACACGTACGATTTAAACTCGTAAGTAGTTTCCTAACTACTCTTAACACTTGCTAATTTTTGGGACGAAAATTCCTTCAACAAGGGGATGATGTGACAATCCGACTTTTTACACTAACCTTGTTAACGAGAGTTAGTGATATCACAGGCCCAATAGTGATAATGTAGGCCCATTGTGATATAGGGAGGCCCAATTACAAAATCAAGGCCCAATAAGGTCAATGAAGGCCCAACAAGGCCAATGAAGGCCCAACAAGGCCAATGAAGGTCCAACAAGATCAATTAGGCCCAACGAAGTCTATGTAAGCCCAATAAGCCAAGAGAGGCCCAGTAAGGCCCAATAAGTTCAGGTAAGGCCCAATGTAAACAAAGTAGGTCCAGGGAAGGCCAAGGTAGGCCCATGAAGGCCCAGTGAGGCCCAAGTGTATTTGATAAGCCCAAATGGATTAATTTAAGCCCAATAGTAGTCCAATTGAAACATTTAGTGGAAATTAGGGATTTAGGCTCAATTTTGTTAATAAAAATGTTATGTTGTCGATCCGGAATAACCTATAGGAGTTAGGAATTAAGAAAAATAAATTGCTAAGTGTTAAATTGTTGAAGATTCAACTTGTTAGTGATTGTTAGTGTCAATTTTGACTTTTATAAGTCAAAATTCGACTAAAGGGTTTAGGGAATTCGAATTTCCACATTTAATTTAAGTATAACCGAAATTGATTAACTTAAATCATCCCATTGATGATTATAATCGGTTTTTATACGTTATTAGTATATTAACTCTTCGAATTAAGATGCAATAATGATGAATGTTCGAAACCGTCGACTAGGGTGTTAGAATTCGTATAATTCGACTCCAACATCACAAATTGAACTTCCAGAATCATATATCGGCACATTTAGAACCCTTTACATACCACAATTTGATCTCAGTAACTCCAGACAGAAGGATCGATCCAGAGGGGGCCGAACTTGAGACTCAAAGTTGATCTCCATCGATTAATCATCAAATCAAGTAAGTAATTGATCCTACACACTCTAAAGTAGCCGATTAAGTGAATCCTTAACTCAATTGCATCTGGAAACCTCGAATTGATAGAGTTCGAGTTCTAGGGTTTCTTCTTGAAACGGTTTTGGGGGATTTGATTACAATGAGCTTTAAAATCGAATTAAACTCCACCAATAGTTTCAGAAGGGTTTGAGTAAGCTAAACCATGTATCAATTTTGTTGAGTAAAATCGAATTGATTGAATTCAAGTTCTAGGGTTCTTCGACTTAAACGAATTGGGGATTTCGATGCAAATGGGTCATAGAATCAAATTAAGTGATACAGAAAGTTTCGAAATTCATTGTTTATGGAAATCCCTTTATTAATTTCTGAAAATGGTAGCGAATTGTATAATTTTGAATTGGGGTTTGAGGATGCGAGTTCGAAACTGTTATGGATAGCTTAATTAAGCTATAATGGATGATAGTTCGAATTAAGACCATCTATAAGTTCGGTTTAAACTCAGAAACATAAACCCTATAGTTTTAGATTGAATCGGGATCGAATTCATGGTTAATTAGGGTACATATGCTTCGGCTATAGTATTTCAAGGGGAAGCCGACCAATGTGTGCTTAAAAGAATTAATTCCGGATAAAAAGCGCGACACCCTAGCGGGCTGAGATGGTAGATGCGGTGTGTTTGGTGTTGAGGGTCGCGGGTTCGAGTCCCGGCCCAACCTATTTTTGGGTTTTTATGCTAAGTTGGTATTTTAACCATATTTCACTCGTTCTAACTCCGTTTTAATCCGTTCAAGTTGCGTTGGAACCGTAACGAGAATACGAACGTGTTGAAATGATAAAATTCACATTTTAATCCGAACACGAAATCGCGTATGATTACGTTTAATTAAATAAAATCGTGTAGGATTTTATTTAATTGATTTCAAAGTCACGCGTACTTCTGTATGCAAAATTCTCACACTTTAACATACGTGTGTTGACACGTATGTGATTTCAAGCACAAAACGATTATTCGAATAACACTAGGTTATTGTTTAAACACAGATTCTTCGTAGAAGGATTTCTTTCACGAGCTTTTAGTGTGTGATCATTCTGCTATCATCAAAGGTGCGTACACGGCCCCTTTCTTATTTTAAACTGTTTTGGGGGAGAAAACATGTGCAACAAACTATTTTAGATACATATCACTTGCATGAGTTATCTGTTTACATTATGTGACAACATATCAATTTGAAAGTCCTTACACACCTCGAACCGTTTAGTTTGCTGTAATGCAAAGCGTGGTAGTTGGAAATAGATCTATTAGGTTTGACAAACCTCACCTGGTAGATGGGATCTACGCAGGTGTTTGACTGACCAAAACACATTTTTACTATTGTTGTGATAGACAATAGTGGCAAGGCGAAAACATGCTATAGCATGGCAACTAGTCAGCTTCGGTGTCGAACACGTATGTAAATAGTTTATATGACTAGCTATCATGACTGTGCAATTGTGATTATGTTATCTACAACTTATTATTCAAACTGATGTTTTGAACACTATGATTATTTAAAACCTGTGTTATGCACCAACCTTTGTGTTGACTTGAATTGCATGTTTTCTCAGGACGCTAAGGCGCGCGTAACAGCTGGCATGGACTAGGAAGATAGAGTCTCATGCATTATAAACACTTTGAACATTTGAAATTGAATATTTCAGTATTTTGATTTGTAATGTTTTACTTATCAACAGTTTATTGGTTTTGATTTGAAACGCTTCCGCAACTTTTTGTAAACTCTGATTATTATGTTTTTAAAGACCAATGTATGTTTTGAAATTCATATAGAGGTCTTCGCTATGTCTAATGATCTGAGATCCTGGTTTGTCACGTTCCCAAACGGTATAATTCCGTTAGTTGAAATTGGGGGTGTGACAGATTGGTATCAGAGACATTGGTTATAGCGAACTACGTTTGCATTTGTAGGCCTAGACTATGACTGTTAGACATTAGACACATCTGTTAATACGTATTGCTTAGAAATTACATATGACACTATGTAATTGACTTGTTTACGTATTCCATGGCACTGTACTTACATATGGTATTATGTAACAGGCATGGCTTCATCATCAGTCCCATATATCATTATAGATGATTCCGAGGACGAGGAGCCGATGGTTCCGGCACCACCATTATCACCACCACCACTTATCCCATCACCTCCACCATATGAGCAGGATGACTCAGATCCGGAGGAGGATCCAGACGAGGATCCCGACGAGGATCCAGAGGAGGAACCGGATGAGGATCCAGCGGAGGAGGAGGAGGGCACTCAGCAGATTCCTGCTGAGGGACCTTCCACACACTCACCACCAGCACTAGATGCTCCTGAGCCTAAGAGGCGAAGGACGGACGCGGAGGAGATTGCCAAGTTGCGCGAGGACTTGGATGAGACAGAAGACAAGCTTATACAGAGATCTCAGGAGTTATGGGATGCCATTGAGAGGCAAGATGAACTTGCCCATCTAGTTCATGACATGCGGGATGAGATGGTGAACATGATTGGTCGTCTAGAGGAGTCAGAGAACCGAGCCGAGATCTTGGAGGGCAGGATTGAAGCTTTGGAGGATTTAGTGGTAGTAGAGAATGAGGAACAGGATGAGGATGAGGAAGAAGGGGAGGAACCAGCACCAGTTGCTGAGTCCGATCCTGAATCCACCGTTGAGGACGACTGATTATTTTTCATTTCTTTCTTGTTTTATTTAAACTTATTTGGAACGGGTTGTGTTCCTACATTAGTAGTTTGAAAACTTGTATTTCATTTCAAAAGTATTGTACTCAAAGAAAGTTTCTATCTATTAAAGAGTTATCTTTTCTTTTCAACAACTGTGTTGGCTTATATTACATGTTGTGTTTGTTGTTTTATTTACACATATCACATTAGATTTTGACTTCGCGCTAACATTTCTTGTAAATAGGAAGGAAATGGCTGAGGGAAATGTTCAGATGACAGTTGCTGAGCTCAACGAGCTAATCAACAACAGGGTTGCAGAGGCAATAGCACAGTACGCACAGGCACACAACACGGGGCCACATGGTCCAGCTGGGGGATTGCTTAATCCACAGGCGTGCACGTTCAAGATGTTCTTGGACTGCAAGCCACACAACTTCAAAGGATCGGAGGGAGCCATAGGACTTCTCCGATGGATTGAAAAGGCAGAGTCTGTGTTCGAGATGTGCAACTGCCCGGATGACAGCAAAGTGAAATTTGCTACTGGAACGTTGGAGGGTCCAGCCCTGACTTGGTGGAACTCCAATGTTCAGACCCTGGGGTTGGGAGAAGCAAATGCATTGACTTGGAACAACTTCAAAACTTTATTACAAGAGGAGTATTGTCCTCGTAGTGAAATGCAGAAGTTGGAAGAAGAGTATTGGCACCTCAAGATGGAGGGGTCAAACATTGAGGAATACACGACCAGATCGCATGAACTGGCCAGACTGCTACCACACATGGCTACTCCAGTCAGTAAGTGGATTGAACGGTATATTGGAGGACTAGTGCCTCAGATTCAGGGGATGGTTACTTCAGCAAATCCCACCACCATCCAACAAGCTGTTCGTCTAGCGCATCAGCTTACTGATCAGGCAGTGTTACAGGGAACCCTGCCTAAGCGGACATCTACTACTAAGGTAGGAGATCACAAGAGGAAGTGGGAAAGCAACAACTTCAAAGGTAACAACCAACAGCAGAACAGGAAGCAGGACTCAAAAAAGTCCTATCATAATTCCAACAGTGGTCAACAATCATCATCATCGGGGGGCTATATTGGTAAGCACCCCAAGTGCAACAGGTGTGGTTACCATCATGCGGGTAACCAGTGTGACAAAGCAAAGTGCCAGAGGTGTGGCAAGATTGGGCATACGGCTAAAGATTGTCGCGGAGAGCTGCAGAACAACAATAACAACCAGAATAACAATCAAAACAACGCGCAGAAAGGTTGTTTTGAGTGCGGCAAAATGGGACATTTTAAGAAAGATTGCCCACAACTTAAGAAAGGCGGGGACAACAATGGTAATGGTAATGGAGGTGGCAACGGTAATGGAAATGGCACCAACAACAATAACAACAATAACAACAACAATAACGGTGCTAGAGGCAGGGCGTTTGTGATAGGAGGACGTCAAGCGCGGGAGGATCCCAACATTGTTACGGGTACGTTCCTCTTAAATAATCACTATGCCTCTATGTTATTTGACACTGGTGCCGACCGGAGTTTTGTATCTAGTTCACTTGCTAAGTCACTAGATGTTAGTCCCACTGCCTTAGATAGTCCCTACACTGTGGAGTTAGCTGATGGTAAGTTGATTGTAGTAGAAAACATTTATAAGGGATGTATTCTTGATTTGATGGGTCAAACATTAGAGATTGATCTGATGCCTATTGCCTTAGGCAGTTTTGATGTAGTCATTGGCATGGACTGGTTATTCAAGAACCAGGCTGAAATTGTATGCCATGAAAAGATTGTTCGCATACCTCTTCCGCAGGGAGAGACATTATATGTACAAGGAGAGAAGAGCAGTACGCCACTGCGTCTCATATCATGTATGAAAGCACACAAATGTCTGCGGAAAGGTCATACGGCAGTTATAGCACTTATAACTGAAAAGCCGGTAGCTGAGAGGAAGCTTGAAGATATACCTGTAGTTTGTGAGTTTCCGGAGGTATTTCCAGAAGACTTGCCGGGATTACCGCCTATCAGACAGGTGGAGTTCCGAATCGACCTTACACCAGAAGCAGCACCGATAGCTAGGGCGCCTTATCGACTTGCACCGTCAGAGATGCAAGAGTTATCCACACAATTGCAAGAATTGTTGGATAAGGGTTTCATACGACCTAGTTTTTCACCGTGGGGAGCTCCAGTATTGTTTGTCAAGAAGAAGGACGGAACTTTCCGTATGTGTATCGATTACCGGGAGTTGAATAAGGTTACTATCAAGAACCGGTATCCGTTTCCCAGAATTGACGATCTGTTCGATCAGTTGCAAGGTTCGAGTTACTACTCGAAGATTGATCTCAGGTCGGGTTATCATCAACTAAGAGTTCAGGAGGAGGATATTCCCAAGACAGCATTCAGGACGCGCTATGGCCATTATGAGTTCTTGGTCATGCCATTTGGGTTGACAAACGCTCCAGCCGTATTCATGGATCTCATGAATCGTGTTTGTAAACCTTATCTGGATAAGTTTGTCATTGTTTTCATCGATGACATTCTCATCTATTCAAAGTCTGAGGAGGAACATGCTGAACATCTTCGATTACTGTTAGAGCTATTGAAACAGGAACAACTGTACGCTAAGTTCTCGAAATGTGATTTTTGGATGCGAGAAGTACAGTTCTTGGGCATATTGTTAATGAAAAGGGCATACATGTTGATCCAGCGAAGATTGAAGCAATTAAGAATTGGGAAGCGCCAAAGACCCCTACCGAGGTACGACAATTCCTTGGTTTGGCGGGTTATTATCGACGATTCATTGAGGGTTTCTCAAAGATCGCTCAACCACTTACAGCTCTGACGCACAAGGGAACAAAGTATAACTGGACGGATAAACAGGAAGCTGCATTCCAGTTATTGAAACAGAAGCTCTGCAGTGCACCGATTCTGTCCTTACCGGAAGGAACGGAAGACTTTGCGGTGTATTGTGACGCATCTGGACAGGGTTTGGGATGTGTGTTGATGCAACGGGATAAAGTGATCGCTTATGCTTCCAGACAACTACGAACACATGAAAAGAATTACACTACTCATGACTTGGAGTTAGGAGCAGTGGTTTTTGCTTTGAAGATTTGGAGACATTACTTGTATGGAACTAAGTGTACTATTTATACTGATCATAAGAGTTTGCAACATATCTTTGATCAGAAGGAGCTTAATATGAGGCAACGACGATGGGTTGAGTTGTTGAACGATTATGAGTGTGCGATTAAGTATCACCCGGGAAAGGCTAATGTGGTAGCCGATGCCTTAAGCAGAAAGGATACTTCAACAAGACGGGTTCGTGCACTTATGATGACAATACACACTGACTTACCTGACAAGGTACGCAGTGCTCAGATCGAGGCCTTGAAAAAGGAAAACTTGGTACAGGAATCTTTACGGGGAATGGAAGAACAGTTGGATACGAATGCTGATGGAATTCGTTATTTTGTTAACCGAATGTGGATACCTTTATGTGGAGGTTTAAGGGAACTCGTGATGGACGAAGTGCACAAGTCCAGATATTCAGTCCATCCGGGATCAGACAAGATGTACCATGACTTGAAGGCACTGTATTGGTGGCCTCACATGAAAGCTAATATTGCTAAGTACGTTAGCAAATGTTTGACTTGTTCGAAAGTCAAAGTTGAATATCAGAAGCCATCTGGTTTACTGCAACAACCAGAGATACCGATGTGGAAATGGGAACAGATTTCGATGGATTTCATCACTAAGTTACCCCGTACACCGAGCGGTTGTGATACGATATGGGTAATTGTCGATCGCTTAACGAAATCTGCACATTTCTTAGCAATCAAAGAAACAGATAAGATGGAGAAGTTGACTCGTATTTACATTAAGGAAGTAGTAGCACGGCATGGTGTGCCAATTTCTATCATATCAGATCGGGATGCCCGGTTTACTTCCAACTTTTGGAAATCTCTTCATAAGTCATTGGGGACTCTTGGATATGAGTACCGCTTATCATCCACAGACCGACGGTCAAAGTGAACGAACGATTCAAACGCTCGAGGATATGTTAGGAGCTTGTGTAATTGACTTCGGTGATAGTTGGGAGAATCATTTACCGTTGGTGGAATTCTCTTACAATAATAGTTATCATACAAGCATTCAAGCAGCACCGTTTGAAGCTTTGTATGGTCGCAAATGTCGTTCACCAGTTTGTTGGGCTGAAATTGGTGACAGTCAGATAACAGGTCCTGAACTGGTGCACGAGACGACAGAGAAGATAGTTCAAATCCGGAACCGTATGGCAGCGGCTCGGGATCGACAGAAGAGTTATGCAGACAAACGTCGCAAGCCGTTGGAATTTCAAGTAGGAGACCGAGTTCTTCTAAAAGTATCACCTTGGAAAGGTGTGATACGATTCGGCAAGCGCGGAAAGCTTAGTCCACGTTACGTAGGACCTTTTGAGATTCTGAAAAGGATTGGTCCGGTTGCGTACCAACTCAAACTACCGGATGAACTCAGTGGAGTTCATGATGTCTTTCATGTTTCAAACTTAAAGAAATGTCTTTCTGATGAGACATTGATTGTACCGTTGGAAGAAATACAAGTAGATGAACAGTTACGATTCATTGAAGAACCAGCAGAAATCATGGACCGAGAGGTCAAACAACTGAAGCAAAGCAAGATTCCGATAGTTAAAGTTCGATGGAATTCAAGACGGGGTCCTGAATTCACATGGGAACGGGAAGATCAAATGATGAAGAAATATCCTCACCTATTCAAGACCGCTACTGCTAACACTGAGAGCGCACGTTAAATTTCGGGACGAAATTTCCTTCAACAAGGGGATGACGTGATGCTTTCACACATCAACACTGCAAATATTTGTTTATTCAATTGATTTTGTTACAAATATTTGTGCTACATTACATTTTATATGTTTTATGTGCTACATTTCATATGTTACATGTTATGGTAGTACATACACGATTGGTTATATACACTTTGCTATGTGCGGGGTTGCATAGTACAAACAGTTATAGACACTCACTATGTGTGAGGTTACACAACACAGTATGATCAAACACAAACAGTCACAGTTAGGTGAACTAACTAGTGTACACGCAAAACAGTTACATTGAAAGATCACAATTAAGTTGTGATGTTGCAAGCATTAGACTTTGTGTGGGAGTACACACAAGCACACAGAATGATCAAATCACGCTAACACGTACGATTTAAACTCGTAAGTAGTTTCCTAACTACTCTTAACACTTGCTAATTTTTGGGACGAAAATTCCTTCAACAAGGGGATGATGTGACAATCCGACTTTTTACACTAACCTTGTTAACGAGAGTAGTGATATCACAGGCCCAATAGTGATAATGTAGGCCCATTGTGATATAGGGAGGCCCAATTACAAAATCAAGGCCCAATAAGGTCAATGAAGGCCCAACAAGGCCAATGAAGGCCCAACAAGGCCAATGAAGGTCCAACAAGATCAATTAGGCCCAACGAAGTCTATGTAAGCCCAATAAGCCAAGAGAGGCCCAGTAAGGCCCAATAAGTTCAGGTAAGGCCCAATGTAAACAAAGTAGGTCCAGGGAAGGCCAAGGTAGGCCCATGAAGGCCCAGTGAGGCCCAAGTGTATTTGATAAGCCCAAATGGATTAATTTAAGCCCAATAGTAGTCCAATTGAAACATTTAGTGGAAATTAGGGATTTAGGCTCAATTTTGTTAATAAAAATGTTATGTTGTCGATCCGGAATAACCTATAGGAGTTAGGAATTAAGAAAAATAAATTGCTAAGTGTTAAATTGTTGAAGATTCAACTTGTTAGTGATTGTTAGTGTCAATTTTGACTTTTATAAGTCAAAATTCGACTAAAGGGTTTAGGGAATTCGAATTTCCACATTTAATTTAAGTATAACCGAAATTGATTAACTTAAATCATCCCATTGATGATTATAATCGGTTTTTATACGTTATTAGTATATTAACTCTTCGAATTAAGATGCAATAATGATGAATGTTCGAAACCGTCGACTAGGGTGTTAGAATTCGTATAATTCGACTCCAACATCACAAATTGAACTTCCAGAATCATATATCGGCACATTTAGAACCCTTTACATACCACAATTTGATCTCAGTAACTCCAGACAGAAGGATCGATCCAGAGGGGGCCGAACTTGAGACTCAAAGTTGATCTCCATCGATTAATCATCAAATCAAGTAAGTAATTGATCCTACACACTCTAAAGTAGCCGATTAAGTGAATCCTTAACTCAATTGCATCTGGAAACCTCGAATTGATAGAGTTCGAGTTCTAGGGTTTCTTCTTGAAACGGTTTTGGGGGATTTGATTACAATGAGCTTTAAAATCGAATTAAACTCCACCAATAGTTTCAGAAGGGTTTGAGTAAGCTAAACCATGTATCAATTTTGTTGAGTAAAATCGAATTGATTGAATTCAAGTTCTAGGGTTCTTCGACTTAAACGAATTGGGGATTTCGATGCAAATGGGTCATAGAATCAAATTAAGTGATACAGAAAGTTTCGAAATTCATTGTTTATGGAAATCCCTTTATTAATTTCTGAAAATGGTAGCGAATTGTATAATTTTGAATTGGGGTTTGAGGATGCGAGTTCGAAACTGTTATGGATAGCTTAATTAAGCTATAATGGATGATAGTTCGAATTAAGACCATCTATAAGTTCGGTTTAAACTCAGAAACATAAACCCTATAGTTTTAGATTGAATCGGGATCGAATTCATGGTTAATTAGGGTACATATGCTTCGGCTATAGTATTTCAAGGGGAAGCCGACCAATGTGTGCTTAAAAGAATTAATTCCGGATAAAAAGCGCGACACCCTAGCGGGCTGAGATGGTAGATGCGGTGTGTTTGGTGTTGAGGGTCGCGGGTTCGAGTCCCGGCCCAACCTATTTTTGGGTTTTTATGCTAAGTTGGTATTTTAACCATATTTCACTCGTTCTAACTCCGTTTTAATCCGTTCAAGTTGCGTTGGAACCGTAACGAGAATACGAACGTGTTGAAATGATAAAATTCACATTTTAATCCGAACACGAAATCGCGTATGATTACGTTTAATTAAATAAAATCGTGTAGGATTTTATTTAATTGATTTCAAAGTCACGCGTACTTCTGTATGCAAAATTCTCACACTTTAACATACGTGTGTTGACACGTATGTGATTTCAAGCACAAAACGATTATTCGAATAACACTAGGTTATTGTTTAAACACAGATTCTTCGTAGAAGGATTTCTTTCACGAGCTTTTAGTGTGTGATCATTCTGCTATCATCAAAGGTGCGTACACGGCCCCTTTCTTATTTTAAACTGTTTTGGAGGAGAAAACATGTGCAACAAACTATTTTAGATACATATCACTTGCATGAGTTATCTGTTTACATTATGTGACAACATATCAATTTGAAAGTCCTTACACACCTCGAACCGTTTAGTTTGCTGTAATGCAAAGCGTGGTAGTTGGAAATAGATCTATTAGGTTTGACAAACCTCACCTGGTAGATGGGATCTACGCAGGTGTTTGACTGACCAAAACACATTTTTACTATTGTTGTGATAGACAATAGTGGCAAGGCGAAAACATGCTATAGCATGGCAACTAGTCAGCTTCGGTGTCGAACACGTATGTAAATAGTTTATATGACTAGCTATCATGACTGTGCAATTGTGATTATGTTATCTACAACTTATTATTCAAACTGATGTTTTGAACACTATGATTATTTAAAACCTGTGTTATGCACCAACCTTTGTGTTGACTTGAATTGCATGTTTTCTCAGGACGCTAAGGCGCGCGTAACAGCTGGCATGGACTAGGAAGATAGAGTCTCATGCATTATAAACACTTTGAACATTTGAAATTGAATATTTCAGTATTTTGATTTGTAATGTTTTACTTATCAACAGTTTATTGGTTTTGATTTGAAACGCTTCCGCAACTTTTTGTAAACTCTGATTATTATGTTTTTAAAGACCAATGTATGTTTTGAAATTCATATAGAGGTCTTCGCTATGTCTAATGATCTGAGATCCTGGTTTGTCACGTTCCCAAACGGTATAATTCCGTTAGTTGAAATTGGGGGTGTGACAGTTTCAACACCTGAGTGTGGCAGAGCACTGACAACTGGTTCTTCTTCATAAGCCAGGCGTACACGAACACCCCTGAGGCGCTCTTCTCTGACATATTCAGCCATTATTTCTTGTAGGCGGGGAAAATGCTCCCGAATGCCTTCCGGCGTTAACTCGACCGCATCATGAATGGTGGGTGCTAAGCTTGGAGACTGGGTGGGGACTAACGACCCGGCTGGGTTGCTAGTTCCTTCGTTAGGATCTTGGGACATTGTTTCCCGGAGATGCTTCTTTCAACTTGAGTGGAGCCCTACTTTGTTCTGGTTTTCAGAAAATTCATGGCCACAAGGTGGGCGCCAATGTTCGAGTATAGCTCAAAACGGTCTTCAGGCTGGATTCAATCACCGACTTCTTTATTCCTGGCTATCCTGCTAAGAACAGAAAACACCGTTAGCCTTGTCGCAGGAGAGGATCTCCTGCGATAAGCCTCCGACGTGAGAGTAAGTCTCTAGGTCGGAAAAGGAAGTTTAGTGAGAGATTAAGTAAAGTGAGCGAGAGTGAAGTAGTGTCCCTGAAGAGCAACTTGGCCTTGATACTTATACTAGTCTTCTCCTGGAAGGCCGAGCTTCTGGGAATTGGAGCTTTCCTCTTTGGGTATCGCAGCCCCATGCTTTTCTGCCTCCTTCCTTGTGCTCCTTATATGTTCCTTTTTTGGTGAAAAGGGTTGACTCGAATATCTCAACGCCTTTTCTACTTTTCTCTTGACTTGATTGCATCTTCTCTCTACCTTTTGTGTAAAAGACTCTTTCCAGGCTTCCCCGAGTAATCCTTCGGTCAATCCGGTTTGTCTTGATGTTCCTGGCTGTCCGGTCTTCCGGCCTTCTTATCGCGCCACATTATTCATGACTTGTGTGGGACCATCATCCCACGCCGTCACCAACCAAAGGAAAAGGATTGCGGTGGCGACGACAATAAGCTTGGATGACGTTTAGGAAGTAGAATGATGGAGATTTGTGTAGCATTTTTCCTCCGTCTCTGGTGTCACATACTGACCTGTGAGAAATTAAATTTGCAAAAAAGAAAAGCTTTGCTCTGTGTTTTTGATATTTGAGAATTCAGTAACAATCTAATTCGATCTAGAGTCGATCTAGAGTTTCCAAAGGGGGTTGTTGGAAAAAAAATAGAAGGGGTTAATGATTCCGGCAAATGGTAATGTTGGATACGTCGGTGCTATGGTGGTGGTCTACCGGTGTTGGTGGTGATGCCTTGTAGTTGATGGTGGGTGTGATCAGTGGTGGACCAAGGAATTTTTTTTATGGGGGCGAAAACTTTTTAGGTTCGCTAGTGTTCAAGTTAGGTTGGGGAGAATTGGGTCAGGTCATGTTAAAAAGCGACAATCAAACTAAATTTCATATATAAAGACATAATGAAAATACAATATATCTAAAGTTGTTCACTACGTGATTTTATTTATATATATATATATATATATATTCAAAAAACATACAAGGAAACGTTCTTAAGTAACTCTTTCTGTATGAAACAAATACAATTATCGCTTAAATTCTTATAAACAATTCGATTGCACAAATCTAACTTCAAATATTATGTTAATATGTTATACAAAAAACTGAACCGTATTCGTAACCCAAAAAAATGAACCAAATTCCGAATTCGGTTTTCGGTTTGGATCCTAACTGTATCTGAATTCCGAAGTTGGTTCCAAACTGTATCCGAATTTCATTTTTGGTATGATTATTAATTCAGATTTAAATTTGTTTTCTTTATAATTATAATGTATAAGGTTTAACTTGGTTTATTTGAATTGGTTTATTAGTATATATATTAAAAGGCAAAAGTTAGTTTGTGTGTTAAGAACACTATTCCTTTGGGTACGAACATATATGCGTGTGGTACAAGCCCATGATGCGTATATGTCGGGGAGTCACGATGTGTTCCCACACGACGGAGACACCGTTGAACACATCGGAAAGACGGTCGTTGTTAGCAAGCCCGAAGGTGATGACATATGAATTCAGGCCGCGGGTTAACGATAACCGGTCGGAAGTAGCGCCGGCGGCGGAGGCGGAAGAGGACATATAAAGTTGCACGGCGTTGTAGAGTTCGTTGGTGTTGACGCCGTCGATCTCGGTGATTTCGTAATAGCAGTAGGAGGAAAAGCAGTTGAAGAGACGGTGGAAGAGTTTGACTACGGCGAATCGGAGCTCCGGCGGGATGACGGTGTGAAGTAGTTCACTCCAAATTCCATCTAGGGTTCCTTTCAATTTCAAACTTTCCATTTGGGCCTTCTGTTAGGGTTTTCGATTTTGATGACATAAATGATTCGTTCGCTGTGATGAGTAATAGCAACGCCAATATGAGTCTGCATAAGAGTTCCAAGGTATGGGTGGAAGATAGAGACACAGCTTGGGTCGACGGAGAAATTACTGGTTTCGCCGGAAAACATGTTCAAGTTGTTACTGAATTCGGTAAACAGGTAATGAACTTTGTTTTCTTGGTTGTGATTTTGTGCAGAATCTGTCAATTGTGGTGGATTTCTTTGTGTTACTTGATGTTTAAGTTACTTCATTGAAAGAATATCCGAATATGTTATGTTTTAAGATGGTTATGTTTCTGTTTGACCGAACTGTAAATTGTTTTCTAGACTGAAAATTTATTTGAGAAATGAGATCGAAACATTTTAACTTAAACGGAAGGTTAGATCATGTATGAGGGATCATAGTGAATAAATTAATGCTGAAGCTACAACATGTACAGTTTAAAATATATTGATGGCTTGATGCTCAGGATTTTGCTGACAGGCTGCTTTGTTTCAATCACCATGGACAAGTTTTGATGTTGATTTTCTTAAATAGTGGAAAGAATGCACAAATGATGCCTAGCTCTAATTCAGAATGAAATCTAAATATTGAAACTTGATAGTTGTATTAATATATATTACAATCAACAATTTTCAATCAAATTTATTATTGTTTTACGGAAAAAGATGATTTGTGGAATTGGCAAATGATCTTATTCATGGCTACATTTATGTTTAATTGCGAATGCAAGGCCATTGAATAATTAATTAACTATCCACAAGTAGTAACATGAAATAATGACAAGAGTTATTGTGCTACGCAGATATAGTATATGATTACTATTAGATACATGAACTATCTGATAAGGTTGTTATTTGTTAGCTTTAAAGGAAAGTTATTTGACAGAAAATATATGCTAAAATGAGAAACCATAAAGGTATTTTTTAGTAACTCAACTGAGTAAGGAAATAACGTGAGCATCTCTAGACATATCTGGCTCTTTTATCTAAAAGATAAGTTCAAACAAATCAATACTAAAACCGAGCAGTAAAACACAGTAACACACCATGGAATACCGTTATGAGAGCTTAGACTGATGACTAACAAGTTCAGGCAAAACATAATAGCGAAAAAACGAAGGACGGAAAATAATATTTTTATTGGACTAAAGCACATGATTGTTTTAATGTTCATATTAGGTTTGCACTAACATAAAGATTGTTAGAAAAATAAATATAAAATGGGCAAACTGATTTGTTAACCCATGATTTGTTCTGAAAGAGAATTATATGGAAAATGACTTTGATCAGTTTAACTTTTCTTGAAATTGTGAAGATTTTGGCCTTTGCGGAGAAGCTGTTACTTAGAGATGCTGATGCAGACTATGGCGGGGCAGATGATATGACCAAATTGGCTTACTTGAATGAACCTGGAGTGCTTGACAATCTTAAGAAACGCTATAATCACTATACTTCAAAACTTAAGTAACATAAAAGTTCTTGATGCAGGTAGCCATCTTTCAAAGATAGGAAAACTCTAAAGTAGCCTTATCTATGTGCTACTTTATCTATATATATGTGGATTTTAACGTATGTGTAAACTTGGTTATATCAGTTATAAATGGGTTGTAATGTGTTCTTTTAATTCTTTTGGTAGTTCTTTATTAAGAGTTTAAACATGTTGATTTTCGTAAGGAATTAGAATAGGTCATGCCGAAATTTTGAAAAAATTCTATGATCATTCTTTCGCATTTATTTTAAATAAGGTTCGTGTTACAACATACGAGAAAAAGCTCTACAACGAAACATCAAATTAGTCTTACCACACAAACATACTAATTTTATGCTTTGTTTTACGCTACACGTCTGTATATGAGACCCCGCAGCAACGCGCGGGTCCTCACAACTAGTTTATTTTTAATTGGTATATTAAATTGAATTCGGTTTTTACCCGGTTTACTGGTGGTATGACTTATTATAATTAATACTAAACTTGATTTACAATGGGTTTAAATTATTAGTTAGACATTTTTCAACTAGTTTATTAATTAACACTTAGAAATCAAAAGTTTAATAGGAGCGATTGCAAAATTTTACGAGGGGCGATCAGGATTTTAACATATATATACTATTAAAAAAAAATTAAGGTAAGCGGCTGCCCCCTAGAGGCTAATGTGGTTACGCCACTGGGTGTGATGATGATGGTAAGAGAGGATAGAAAAAAGACAAAGGATATATGTATATTTGTTATTTTAAAATTTTAACTCCAGAATTTAACGTTCATTCGCTTTAGGAACCATCGGTATTATGTTGATGCAAAATGTTTGGACCACAAGTGTAGATTTTCAAAGTTAAAGACCATTAATGAAAAATCAACATACCACAAGGACCAACTGTGTAATTAGATCTTATATATTTTTTGAATAATAAAAATAAAAAACATATTTTTATTCATAATATTGTATTTGTAATTTTATGTTTTATATTATAAAATAATACTAGAAAACTCTAATAGAAAATTAAGAAAAAAGTGATAACCTAATGACCAATAATTCTACATTATAAAAACAGTAAATTAAAGTTAAATTATTTTAAAGATATGAATAAAGTTTTGGTAATTTAATTAAAGTAGTTGCAATTTGCAAACATGATTGCATTTATGTGACAAATTCCCTAAAACTAATTAAACCTTTTATTTAGTTTTCAATTTTTCTTTTTCAATTCTTTTTGTATTTTTTTATTGCACTTTATTCTTTATGTGTTTCTAATATATACATAATCATGTTTCTAATATATACATAATCATGCTCATATCATTGATGCAATACAATGAAGTCCGTACAAATATTGAATCATAATTTATTTTTACTTTCTTATATATTTTGTATTAAATTACATTTTTTAATTCTTATATATATCATAGCATTTTGAGACATAATAATGTTATTTATCTATGTTTTAATAATGTTTATGACCGTAACGTGTATAATAAAGATCATAAACGCGTATCCACTAATTTCTTTCTCATAATTTCAATGTTAAACTTCTCATAACGCGTGGGTCAAATTTCTAAATTGGCTAATTTAATATAAAGTAGTTATCTTGACTATAACAACGTAAACGCCCAATGCCATTTTTTATTTTACGGATTTGCCATCAAAGTATTGTGGTACATTCATTCAACTTTTGAATTACTCTAAAGTAAATGTTATGCAATTTCCTTTTAGAACTCCCACACGGGAATCCTTCTATGTTTCATGTGCCCAACAAAGAAACAACGTAATACTGCCCATCATATAACAACATGGTCGACTTTTTACGAAAGTCATTTGTTCAAGTCTAACTTGAAACATTAAGGTGGTGCCCAACAAAATACAACTTAAGACTGTCGATCATGTAACAACATAGGCGACATTTTATGAAAATTATGGGTTCAAGTCTAACTTGAAACATTAAGATAGTGCCCAACAAAAAACAACTTAAGTCTGCTGATCATATAAAAACATAGTCAACTTTTTATGAAAGTTATAGGTTCAAGTCGCACTTGAAACGTTTAACCAGGCCAGAGTTTTTACCATATTGGGTTTTCGAACAGTGAGTTTCCTTTGGATAGGCAACCGAGCCGAGTCATCAACATTGTCTATGTTTCGGTGGTGTGTGTGACCTTACACCATTATATTTACCTCAATGACGGGCTTAGAATGTGTCACACCCCCAAATTCCCACTCGTGGTGTCAGTCCACGTGGATGTGACGTGTCCAGAATCACAGCTCAAGGTCATATAGAACCACTCTATATGCGTTTACAAATCCAAGTTTGACACATACACATAACAAAATAATTTGCAGCGGAAAAATATGTCATAGCAGCGGAATAATATGTTTGAATACATGCAGCGGAAAAGTAAATCGTCAGATCAAAACATTGTATCAATACAAAACATGAATGAAATTGTTTTCAAATAATATGACAGGAATGCATGCGGTTCCTAATGCTCGTCTCTTAACGTGTACATTCCTGCTATCCGTAGTCTGCTAGTTACCTGAGAATACAAGTTTGAAAACAAGTGTCAACACAATGGTTGGTGAGTTCACAGGTTTTGATATACATATAGTAATGAAAGTGTGTCATGCTGTTTATCAAATGTTAGTACCGAGCCCTAGGCCCAAAGTGTCAGTGCGTCACTACCGAACTAGACTTGTTTGTCCTTGCCTCCGCTATGCCTCGTATGCATAGCAAGTTAGGTCAGAATTTGCACGGGTTATGACATCCAGTCAACATAGTGCCCCGTGGGGTTAGTCATTCCCTAATGGATCCATCCAAATCTACCACGTTGTTCGTACATTAACGGTAAGACTTTGTGAGGGCTTAATACGAGTTCAACACTTAATGTTTGTCCAATAAACCAGCATACACAAAAATGTTTGTACGGTAATAGATGTTTGACTCGATGCAACTAGTATTCTCCCCCTATTTAAAAGCGTTTGAAAAAGAGTAAAGAGGGGCCGTAAACTCACCTTAGTGATGAAGTAGTGTGTAAGCGTAAGCTCCTGAACGTCAAGTAGCACGTCTCGGTCACCGGCAACCTATATCGTATACCGTATGTGAGTTCGTGTAAGTGACCGTGCTAGTGTTCGTGTTAGTGCTCATGTTTGTGTCCAACAACCCTTGGTTGTTCATGTTTGTCCGTGTCGGTCCACAATGACCGTGTTTGCTCGTGTTGGTCCATATTGACCGTGTTTGACCATGTTTGACCGAAGTTGACCGTGTTTGACCAAAGTTGACCGTGTCAAGTCAACGACCCGTTGGTGAACCGTGTGACGGTTTGTGACTCGTGTAGCAATCGTGTAAGTGTTTGTCGTGTGCAAAACGCGTAGGTCGCGTTTATGGACAACTTACTATTTATAGTAAGTTTCCATTTTTAGAAAGTTCACAAAGCATGACGGTTTTATAGTTCTAGCATGTTCAATAGTCCTACGGGATCATGTTAACACATAGCACATCATCATACGGATTCACATAAGTCGTTTACAACATGTTAGTGCACAAAAGTTTCCTAAAATGGAAAGTTTCCATTTTTAGCATACGTGACATCGGAAACCATCTAACTTAGTATCTAATCCACATATTATAACATAATAAATCATTTAGCATGTTCAAGTCATACAAAATGTTCTCGAGTCGGTTTTTATAAAAATAAAGTTACTAAATATAGTAACTTTGTAGTTTTTGCATCAAATCACCATTTAAACATTTCTAAACAACTTTTCATATCATCATTCATCATAATATGTCATCTAACAACATTTAATCATGTCAACATATCCGATTTCATCATCTATCAATATTCTTACCCAAAAAGTTACTAAAAATAGTAGTAACACTAAATATGATCATAGACATCATCAAGACTACTTTCTAACACATCAAATCATCATGTTATCCTCCTAGCAACAATTCTATATACATGCATGTTTATCATATATCCCAAATCATCAATTTGTAACTAAAAAGTTACTAAAAATGGCAAGTTTGTCTACAAATCACATTTTAACCATCCTAATCACAATCTAATCTTGCAAGGACACTTATACATCATCATGAATCATTTCAACATCAACAAGACTATCTAAAATGCCTTAGATCATACATGCATGTCCATATCTCATCACAAAACATCATTTTAAGCAACAAGACCCATACCCATCATCTTAGATCGTCATAGATCATTATATAAACACTTTAAATCATCATAAAACACTGATGTATCAACAAACCCAGATCTAAACATTACAAAATCCGTGCATGTGATGGGGTAGTGCTTGCATGTGTGATTTAACACTTGTATGTGGGCGTGGGAGTGAAAGGAGTGTGTGTAAGCATGTAGAGGATACCTTACAAGCTTTAGATCGTCAGAAGGGTGTTGGCAAAGCTCCTGGAGACTCCTGGACAGTAGGTTCAAGTAGTCTCAAGGTGGTGATGGTGATCCTCAAGCTATAATATCCTTCTCCTTCAAGTTCTTGATAGAAACCAAGCTTCAAAGCTTCAAGAAGGTTCTCTAATGGCTTCCACAGGGTAGGATTAAGTGTTTCAGTGGTTTGGGAAGAGAAATAGCCGAGCTATGGCGTGTAAGAATGGTTAAGATAGGTGAAATGATGATCTTGGAAGTTTAAAAAGAAAATCTGCGAATCTATGAGCCAGGCGTATCGCCTGACGTGGGTGGTTTCACCCTGTCGTTACGCGCGGATCCGGTCGGACGAGGCGCTCAAGTTCCACCCGCGCGCATCACCTGTCGCGGGCATCCAGGGTCAGGCGTACCGCCTGGCCTGTTTTTCAAGCCCAATAAGCTTGTTTTTGTTGTTCTGGCCCGATCTTGCCCGTTTCTCGATCATAGAACGTCGTTCGAGCGTCGTTTGGACTCTATTGATCAATTATTAGTCATAATTGACTTGTGACAGTGTTTCGTGAGGTTTCGAGGGTTGTGCTACACAATGTGTTAGACGTTCACCAACGTTCGTGTGTTTTGACACGTGTGTGCTGTTCGTCGATAATTCCACGAATTATCTAGTCATGTGCCAGTATTCGTACTGTCGTGCCACGTGTCACACTAAATAAATCTAATTCTAGTGCCACGTGTACATAATGCATTTAAATAATCATTTAAATAAATAAGATGCTGACCTGGAAATTACGGGGTGTCACATCCTCCCCATGTTAGAAAGAATTTCGTCCCGAAATTCAACTCGTGTTGCTAGTGTTTGTCTGTTCCGCGAACAGGTGTGGGTACCTTTGTTTCATCTGATCTTCACGTTCCCACGTGAATTCCGGTCCGCGTCGCGAATTCCATCGTACTTTCACTATTGGGATCTTGCTGAGCTTGAGTTTCTTAGTTTCCCGGTCCATAATCTCCACCGGTTCCTCAACGAAATTCAATTGTTCGTCGATTTGTATTTCCTCGAGAGGAATAACAAGTGTTTCATCAGATAGGCACTTCTTGAGGTTCGAGATGTGGAATACGTTGTGTACACTGCTCAGTTCAACTGGCAGGTTTAGTTCGTAGGCTACAGGGCCTATTCGCTTTGTAATCTCGAAAGGTCCGATGTAACGAGGGTTCAACTTTCCTCGTTTGCCAAACCGAATGACACCTTTCCAGGGCGAGACCTTGAGCAACACTCTGTCCCCCACCTGGAACTCCAACGGTTTGCGTCGCTTGTCGGCATAGCTTTTCTGTCTGTCCCGAGCTGCTGCCATTCGTTTGCGTATTTGCATGATCTTCTCAGTTGTCTCGTGCACCAGTTCTGGACCAGTCAGTTGGCTGTCTCCAACTTCCGCCCAGCAGATGGGTGATCGACACTTACGTCCGTAAAGTGCCTCGAATGGTGCAGCTTGAATGCTAGTGTGGTAGCTATTGTTATATGAGAACTCAACTAACGGTAGGTGAGATTCCCAGCTACTACCAAAGTCAATGACACATGCCCGGAGCATGTCCTCTAGTGTCTGTATCGTTCGCTCACTTTGCCCGTCCGTCTGCGGGTGGTAAGCGGTACTCATGTCCAATCTCGTGCCCAAAGCCTTATGCAAGGACTTCCAGAAATGAGACGTGAATCGACTGTCGCGATCAGATATGATTGAGATTGGCACTCCATGTCGAGTGACCACTTCCTTCAAATAAATCCGAGTGAGTTTGTCTAGCTTGTCAGTCTCTTTAATGGGTAGGAAATGAGCAGACTTCGTCAGTCGGTCTACGATAACCCAGATGGTATCGCATCCACTTGCCGTCTTAGGCAGTTTAGTGATGAAGTCCATGGAAATCTGTTCCCATTTCCACATTGGTAATTCCGGTTGTTGAAGTAACCCTGATGGCTTCTGGTACTCAACTTTGACTTTTGAGCACGTTAAACACTTACTTACGTAAGTTGCTATCTCAGCTTTCATGTTTGGCCACCAATAGGTTGTCTTCAAATCGTGATACATCTTGTCAGAGCCCGGATGTACGGAATACCGGCTCTTGTGAGCTTCGTCCATCACTACTTCTCTCAATCCTCCGTAGCGTGGAATCCAGATTCGATCCGTTAAATAGTAAGCTCCGTCGTCTTTTGCCTTTATTTGTTTATCCATGCCACGCATGGCTTCGAGAGTAAGGTTTTCAGTTTTCAGAGCTTCCTGTTGTGCTATCCGAATTTGATTCGGTAGTTCAGAATGGATCGTGAGTTGTAGGGCACGCACGCGTTTTGTTGTTTCCTTTCGGCTCAGCGCGTCGGCCACTACATTGGCTTTGCCTGGATGATACTTGATAGCGCAATCATAATCGCCGATAAGCTCGACCCATCTTCGTTGTCTCATGTTCAACTCTTTCTGGTCGAAGATGTGTTGTAGGCTCTTATGATCGGTAAAGATAGTGCACTTTGTGCCGTACAAGTAGTGTCGCCAGATCTTCAAGGCAAACACCACGGCTCCCAACTCAAGGTCATGAGTCGTGTAATTCTTCTCATGCACCTTCAGTTGACGTGAAGCGTATGCTATCACTTTCTCGCGTTGCATCAGCACACAACCGAGTCCCTGTTTCGAGGCGTCGCAATACACCACGAAGTCATCACATCCTTCCGGTAAGGATAGGATGGGTGCAGTGCATAGTTTCTGTTTCAACAGGTTGAAAGCAGCTTCTTGTTTGTCTCCCCAATCGAACTTTTTGTCTTTATGAGTCAGGGATGTCAGTGATTGAGCAATCTTCGAGAATCCTTCAATGAATCTTCGGTAGTACCCGGCCAGACCTAGGAATTGTCGCACCTCAGTCGGAGTCTTGGGTGCTTCCCAGTTCTTAATTGCTTCAATCTTGGCTGGGTCTACGTGTATTCCCTGCTCATTAACCACGTGTCCAAGGAATTGGACTTCGCGTATCCAAAAGTCGCATTTTGAAAGCTTGGCGTACAACTGCTCTTTCTTTAATAGCTCTAAGACTAGCCTCAAATGCTCAGCATGTTCTTCCCGATTCTTCGAGTAAATCAGAATGTCGTCAATGAACACTATCACGAATTTGTCAAGATAGGGCTTGCACACTCTATTCATGAGATCCATGAATACTGCTGGTGCGTTGGTCAGTCCAAAGGGCATAACCAAAAATTCGTAGTGTCCGTATCGGGTTCTAAAGGCAGTCTTAGGAATATCATTCTCCTGTATCCTCAATTGATGGTAACCCGATCTTAAATCGATCTTGGAATAGTAGCTTGACCCTTGCAACTGGTCAAACAGATCGTCTATTCGCGGTAAGGGATATCGATTCTTGATCGTCACCTTGTTCAGCTCTCTGTAGTCGATACACATACGGAATGATCCGTCTTTCTTCTTTACGAACAAGACCGGTGCTCCCCAAGGTGAGAAGCTCGGTCTGATGAATCCCTTGTCTAACAGCTCTTGTAACTGGTTAGACAGTTCCTGCATCTCCGTTGGTGCTAGTCGGTATGGAGCCTTGGCGATCGGTGCTGCTCCTGGTGTAAGGTCTATCTGAAACTCGACTTGTCGTTTCGGAGGTAGTCCAGGTAGGTCTTCGGGAAATACTTCGGGAAAATCGCGGACTACGGCGATGTCCTCAATCTTCCTCTCTTTCTTGGGTTGCTCGGCGATGAGGGCTAGTATGGCAGTGTATCCCTTTTGTAGGTACTTGTTCGCCTTCATGCATGATATGATGTTCAGAGGTACTCCCCGCCTTTCCCCCTGAATCGAGATCTGTTCTCCGTTCTGCAACGTCACTCGTACGATCTTCTCGTTGCATACGATCTCAGCTTGGTTAGCGGATAACCAATCCATTCCAACGACCACATCAAAGCTTCCGAGAGTCACCGGCATCAAATCGATTTCGAGTTCATGATCCGCCAATACCATGACGCATCCTCGAAAGATGTGTTGTGTTTCAATTAGCTTGCCGTCGGCTAGCTCTACGGTATACTTGTAGTCTAGTGGTGTTGGGGTAATATCTAGTAATTTGCTAAACTCACTAGATATAAAGCTCCTATCGGCACCGGTATCAAATAATATGCTAGCATAGACATTATTTAAAAGAAACGTACCGGTTACGATGTTAGGATCGTCCTTGGCTTCTCCCGAGCCAATCACAAATGCTCTCCCCTTGGCCGCTCCTCCTCCGGCCTTCTTCAATTGAGGGCAATCCCTCCTCATGTGGCCTGGTTTTCCACATTCATAACACCCTCTGGAGGTGTTCTGGTTGTTGTTCTGGTTGTGGTTGGGGTTGCTGTTGTTGGTTGGAAATCTTGATCTGCAATCTTTGGCCATATGGCCATGCCTTCCGCACTTCAGGCAACGGTATCGTTCGCATTGCCCGAGGTGATGGTATGAACACCGGTTACACAAGGGGTATTTCCCTTGGTACACACCCTTCCCCTTGTCGTCGGGTTGAGTGGCAGTAAAGGCTCTGGCTGGTGCAGATCTTTGTTGTTGCTGAGGTTGATGAGATTGGTGGTGGCTGGGTTCCCACTTCCTCTTCTGGCTTTCTTGAGGCTTCAGATGTTCGCCTCGTTTGGGTAGCTTGCCTTGTGCTACCGCTTGGTCGGTTAGTTTGTGGGACAGTCGGATCAGTGGTTGGATGGTGGTGAGATCAGAAGCAGTCACCATGCTTTGGATTTGTTCGGGCAGCCCGCTGATGAACTGCTCGATCTTCTTGTATTCCGGCGTCACCATTGCCGGGCATAACTTACATAGCTCATGAAATCGAGTGCAATATTGCTCGATCTCAGATCCCACCATTTTGTGTACCCAGAATTCGGCTTCCAGTTTCCGAATCTCATCACGAGGGCAATACTCCTCCTGCAGTAGTCTGGTGAAATCAGCCCATGGCATGGAGTTGGCACCGTCCAACCCCTGGGTTTGTACATGGGTATTCCACCATGTGAGTGCTGGTCCTTCCAGTGTACCAGTTGCGAACTTCACCCGGTTCTCTTCAGCACATTCGCACATGGCGAATACAGACTGGTTCTCTTCAGCACATTCGCACATGGCGAATACAGACTCCACTTTCTCCACCCAGCGGAGCATTCCGACAGCTCCCTCAGTTCCCTTGAACTTGTGTGGGTGGCAGTTTAGGAAAGATTTAAAGGAACATCCTTTCCCGTTGCTGCTGTTTGACCCTGTTTGTCAGAAACCAGTGTCGTGTGTTAGTATTGTGTTAGCTACACTATATTAGTCGCGTCAGGCAAGTGTTAGTACCGTTGTTGTTTCCGCTAGTTTCGCTATGCTGGCGACTGGCTTCGTAGTCAGCGATTGCTTTGTTGACCCGACGGTCAACCATCATTTTTATCACAGCGGCATCTAGTGTCCGTTTAGCAGGACGCGCGTACGGTCCTCTTCCCGCCATGTATGGTTCTATACATAAGGGATAGAGTTTTAATCAGCACATGTTAGAGTGTTAGTCAAATGTCATGTCAGATGTCAGATCAGATGTCATGTTAGCTGTCAAGTCAGAGGTTATGTTATCAAGCAATCATGGTCAACATGTAATAAGTAAGACAAAACATAATTCTCATTAATAATAAGCTTGAAGTACAATGATTTCAAAAGGAAATACATAATAAGTTCTTCGAGCACATCCCGCTCGTCTAGGCCAAAATAAGAAAATACAAAATACAACAGTCCTCTAATCCGAATCCATAGAGACGTGTGAGATATCGCTAGCAGCGTCCCCGTCATCATCATCCTCCTCCGGATCCTCATTAGGATCCTCATCAAGGTCCTCTTCTTCGAGGTCCTCGGCCTCGAACTCAGGTCCATCATCCTGTGGTGGTTCCTCGATGAACTGTGCAGCCCATGCATTAAGCATGGCGTCACTGGCCTGCACCATCGCCTGAGTCTCGGTTATGTCTGTCCGATTCTCAGTGATGCGTGCATCATGCTCCTGCATGACATCAACGACCTGTCCGTGCTGGGTCATCAGTTGAGACACTTGGAGACGTAGAGTCTCCACCTGTGCCTCCAGTCTGTCGTTGCGTCCCTCCAGTCTCTCGTTCTGCCTCTCCAATCGATCGTTCTTCTCGCGAAGAACTCGGACCTCGTCTGTTAGCTCCCTACCCCTCCAGACTTCCCGTCGTGTGCAAGCAACATGTGCCGCGAAGGCCTGCTCCATCGGCACTCCGAACGGTGGTAGTCGGTGTCCTGGAGTGGTGTCGCCGGGATATCGATATGGAGGTACTCTCTCCTCGACGATCCAACTCTGGAGTATGGTGGGAAGCCATCCCCAATATCTGGCCCGTGCTGCGTCCCTCGCCCGCCGATCCATCTCGGCGTCAACCTGTGATACTATATCGTCGATCCGTCGCCGACTCTCTGCCGCCAAATCATCTCTGCCCGTGGGTCTAGCTGCGCTCCTGTTAGCGTTGCTGTTGTTGTCGGCCATCCTGTAAGTTTCACGTTAGTAGGTAATAGTTTAACATAAGCAATAATATCATCAATGTGCAAGTTCTAAGTGTAGTGTCTAAAGTTGAGCAATGGCTATAGTCTAAGCTTACTATATGCAAACCTAGTTCTCTATAACCAAGGCTCTGATACCAGTCTGTCACACCCCCAAATTCCCACTCGTGGTGTCAGTCCACGTGGATGTGACGTGTCCAGAATCACAGCTCAAGGTCATATAGAACCACTCTATATGCGTTTACAAATCCAAGTTTGACACATACACATAACAAAATAATTTGCAGCGGAAAAATATGTCATAGCAGCGGAATAATATGTTTGAATACATGCAGCGGAAAAGTAAATCGTCAGATCAAAACATTGTATCAATACAAAACATGAATGAAATTGTTTTCAAATAATATGACAGGAATGCATGCGGTTCCTAATGCTCGTCTCTTAACGTGTACATTCCTGCTATCCGTAGTCTGCTAGTTACCTGAGAATACAAGTTTGAAAACAAGTGTCAACACAATGGTTGGTGAGTTCACAGGTTTTGATATACATATAGTAATGAAAGTGTGTCATGCTGTTTATCAAATGTTAGTACCGAGCCCTAGGCCCAAAGTGTCAGTGCGTCACTACCGAACTAGACTTGTTTGTCCTTGCCTCCGCTATGCCTCGTATGCATAGCAAGTTAGGTCAGAATTTGCACGGGTTATGACATCCAGTCAACATAGTGCCCCGTGGGGTTAGTCATTCCCTAATGGATCCATCCAAATCTACCACGTTGTTCGTACATTAACGGTAAGACTTTGTGAGGGCTTAATACGAGTTCAACACTTAATGTTTGTCCAATAAACCAGCATACACAAAAATGTTTGTACAGTAATAGATGTTTGACTCGATGCAACTAGTATTCTCCCCCTATTTAAAAGCGTTTGAAAAAGAGTAAAGAGGGGCCGTAAACTCACCTTAGTGATGAAGTAGTGTGTAAGCGTAAGCTCCTGAACGTCAAGTAGCACGTCTCGGTCACCGGCAACCTATATCGTATACCGTATGTGAGTTCGTGTAAGTGACCGTGCTAGTGTTCGTGTTAGTGCTCATGTTTGTGTCCAACAACCCTTGGTTGTTCATGTTTGTCCGTGTCGGTCCACAATGACCGTGTTTGCTCGTGTTGGTCCATATTGACCGTGTTTGACCATGTTTGACCGAAGTTGACCGTGTTTGACCAAAGTTGACCGTGTCAAGTCAACGACCCGTTGGTGAACCGTGTGACGGTTTGTGACTCGTGTAGCAATCGTGTAAGTGTTTGTCGTGTGCAAAACGCGTAGGTCGCGTTTATGGACAACTTACTATTTATAGTAAGTTTCCATTTTTAGAAAGTTCACAAAGCATGACGGTTTTATAGTTCTAGCATGTTCAATAGTCCTACGGGATCATGTTAACACATAGCACATCATCATACGGATTCACATAAGTCGTTTACAACATGTTAGTGCACAAAAGTTTCCTAAAATGGAAAGTTTCCATTTTTAGCATACGTGACATCGGAAACCATCTAACTTAGTATCTAATCCACATATTATAACATAATAAATCATTTAGCATGTTCAAGTCATACAAAATGTTCTCGAGTCGGTTTTTATAAAAATAAAGTTACTAAATATAGTAACTTTGTAGTTTTTGCATCAAATCACCATTTAAACATTTCTAAACAACTTTTCATATCATCATTCATCATAATATGTCATCTAACAACATTTAATCATGTCAACATATCCGATTTCATCATCTATCAATATTCTTACCCAAAAGTTACTAAAAATAGTAGTAACACTAAATATGATCATAGACATCATCAAGACTACTTTCTAACACATCAAATCATCATGTTATCCTCCTAGCAACAATTCTATATACATGCATGTTTATCATATATCCCAAATCATCAATTTGTAACTAAAAAGTTACTAAAAATGGCAAGTTTGTCTACAAATCACATTTTAACCATCCTAATCACAATCTAATCTTGCAAGGACACTTATACATCATCATGAATCATTTCAACATCAACAAGACTATCTAAAATGCCTTAGATCATACATGCATGTCCATATCTCATCACAAAACATCATTTTAAGCAACAAGACCCATACCCATCATCTTAGATCGTCATAGATCATTATATAAACACTTTAAATCATCATAAAACACTGATGTATCAACAAACCCAGATCTAAACATTACAAAATCCGTGCATGTGATGGGGTAGTGCTTGCATGTGTGATTTAACACTTGTATGTGGGCGTGGGAGTGAAAGGAGTGTGTGTAAGCATGTAGAGGATACCTTACAAGCTTTAGATCGTCAGAAGGGTGTTGGCAAAGCTCCTGGAGACTCCTGGACAGTAGGTTCAAGTAGTCTCAAGGTGGTGATGGTGATCCTCAAGCTATAATATCCTTCTCCTTCAAGTTCTTGATAGAAACCAAGCTTCAAGCTTCAAGAAGGTTCTCTAATGGCTTCCACAGGGTAGGATTAAGTGTTTCAGTGGTTTGGGAAGAGAAATAGCCGAGCTATGGCGTGTAAGAATGGTTAAGATAGGTGAAATGATGATCTTGGAAGTTTAAAAAGAAAATCTGCGAATCTATGAGCCAGGCGTATCGCCTGACGTGGGTGGTTTCACCCTGTCGTTACGCGCGGATCCGGTCGGACGAGGCGCTCAAGTTCCACCCGCGCGCATCACCTGTCGCGGGCATCCAGGGTCAGGCGTACCGCCTGGCCTGTTTTTCAAGCCCAATAAGCTTGTTTTTGTTGTTCTGGCCCGATCTTGCCCGTTTCTCGATCATAGAACGTCGTTCGAGCGTCGTTTGGACTCTATTGATCAATTATTAGTCATAATTGACTTGTGACAGTGTTTCGTGAGGTTTCGAGGGTTGTGCTACACAATGTGTTAGACGTTCACCAACGTTCGTGTGTTTTGACACGTGTGTGCTGTTCGTCGATAATTCCACGAATTATCTAGTCATGTGCCAGTATTCGTACTGTCGTGCCACGTGTCACACTAAATAAATCTAATTCTAGTGCCACGTGTACATAATGCATTTAAATAATCATTTAAATAAATAAGATGCTGACCTGGAAATTACGGGGTGTCACAGAATGTTTTCGTTGGCTATTAAAAAAAATGACCATAATTTTTCACGATAATCAAGCAATTAGTGCGACTTAAACCCTTTGGTATTGAAAAAGTTTGGCAGAAAACCCTTATTTTAAAGAAAATAAAAAAAAAATTATGAATCATTGACTAATATAATTAATAGTTAAGATCATAACAAGATTGTAAATAAATGATGCTTACCAAAAGGGTTTGTAGCCTAATGTTAGCCCTTTAACTTCTCTATGAGAGATTTTGGATTCGAATCTAAGTCGAAACATATTTGCTAAGATAAGGTTAGGTGGTTTATTCAGTTGTGAGGTTTCTCATAAGGTGGGCTCGGGCATACGCCTTCAGAGCGTCAAATATGAGGGAACGGTTGAAATACCGTCTTGTGTGTCATCGTACCAAGCCATTCAAAAAAATAAATAAATGATAGTTTAGGGATTCAATTATAAAACTATAATGGTAGATTATTTCAAACAAATTTTCAATCTTTTCCTATAAAATTAATAATCTTAAAATAACTCTTCTATCTCTTTTTTTCCTAATATGAACACATATTTAATATTTAAAAATATTTATATATGTAAATCTGATTTTTTTTCAATTAAACGTATAGCTTGACTAATTACACATATGTAGTATGCTTTAAGATTTCAAAATTGATTATATATGAGGAAAATTCTGCAACAAAAAAGAAACCATCGGTAGGTGGTGTAAAAATAAATTTATTTTAGTTCGCTTCAGCCCAAAGTCTACAACACTAATGTTATTTTTATTTGATCCGTAATTGATGAGAGAATTACACTGTTAAAGTAATTCAAGCGTAACTTAGTATAATTAAATTCAGATTTAATTAAAGTATATTTTGCTAAAACGATATATGTTACAAATATTTAAATTTTAAATCATACAAGTAATTTATAAAACTTATAGATCAAGAGTGAAATACTAGCAAACCATGGTGACCATCTCGGCAATTTACTCAAACAATTTTATAAGCTTACATATGTTTTTCAGTCGGTCTCAGTCTTACTTTTCTCCGTACCAACAAATTTCGTTAGTCCATATATATAACCCACGATTATTTTTTTAAGTTAACGAATGAATGAATGTATCGAGGCAAAAATCTACCTACTCTAATAAAGGAGTATTTTTAGGAGACAAATGTCACCTTCTGATGAAATCTGAGATAATTTTTCCCGCCTCTCTCTCCTATTAGATACTAATAATTTTTTAGTAATTAAATTATATAATTAATTATTAATAATATACATCTTCTTATTAATTTATTAAAAATTAATAAACTATAAGAATAAATCAATTATATTTTATATTAAAATACTTATTATTATTTTATGTTAATATTTTATATTTTTTTATTATTCAACCCATGTAATCCATGGGTTTTAGGCTAGTAGATAATATATATATATACTAAATGGAATAGTTTATAAACTCTTGAAAACTTAAAAAGAACAAAGTAACATTTTTTCATAGGAGTGGGCTCAAAATAAAGTGTAAAGAAAAAAAAATAAGGTGGGAAGAAATGAGAATTAAAACCCACTTACCGAAAAAGGAAAAAGGAAATTAGATAACATATGAGTTAAACCCACGACGTCTCAATGTAAACCATCTTTGCTAACACGTATTGATGAATAATTCGAATACATATGTATATAGCATCGTGGGCCTAAAAGAATAAGAAGTTGAGAAATTGAATAGTATGGGAGCGGAACTAAGGCACATTCGCTATATGTATTGGAAACATGGGCGGACATGTTTGGGATTGTTTATTAAGTTTAAAAAGATTTTTTGTTAAAAGTGTTTATTAACTTATGACCTTTTGAAATAATTTTTTTAAAAATGTGTTTGGATTAACTTTTGTGTATGAAAAGTCAATAAGTCAATAAATTGTTTGAACATGTAACTCCCCACAAAAAAATAATAGATTATAACCATTAAAAGTTAAAAAACACTTCTAAAAGACACAAAAAGTTGCTTCTTAAAAATGACTTTTTAACACTATTTAAAAAATTAAAACCAAAAGTGTTTTTCAAATTACCAAACATCTTTAACGTATTAACTTATTCATTAAGTCAATACGTTAAAAAGTTGATTTCAAATTAAATCACAAACATGCATATATACTATATCCAAATGGGTCACAAAACCCCATTGAATATTAACTCGAATCCAAGAGGAGTTTTTTATTATTATTTCAAACTTTGACCAGCCCTAATTTATATGTATGTGTATATCATAATGATTTATCATTTATGTGTATATCATTGATATTGAAAATGAGTTATTTGCACATGTTTTAGTCAAACACGTGATAGAACATTTTCAAAAGATGAAAACCAATAGAGAACATGTTCAAAATGTAAGTTATTTTTTTTAATTTCCAATGTGATTTTTTGTTTGTTTTTAGATATATTTCAATTATGTAATCATATGTTATTAATTTATTCGACATGACTGGCCTGTGACTTGGACATAATGTAAAAGCTGTAATGTCAAGCTCCTAAAAATAAAAATACCAGAAAAAAAATTGACACTATAAAGAAAAAAAATATTAGCTCCATCAGTGATTGGAAACCTATGCATATAACAATGTTGGCTTGAAACAAAATGAAAAAGTGATAACCACCTATACTTGCAAATGATTTAATATATAATTTGCATAATGTATATGACACAATTGGCATTAGATTAGAACGAATAGGGAATTTGTTTGATTGGTTTACATGGTTAATTTTTTATTGTTTTAGTAAAAAAAATTTTGTTAACATTTGTATATCGTTGTTTTCTGTTTCTTTTTTATTCTATTTTGATAATGCTACGTTTATCATCGTGTTTTTTCTTTAGTATTTTGTTTTTAGGTTTCTCTAAATGTTTATGCTTGTAATTGTCATTCTTTTAATAGTATTTAACTAATTACTTTTGTGAATCCTTTTGGTTAATGTAATACATGTATTTTGTGTTCTCTATTATTTAATTATTTATGTCTTCCTTTTAATGTAGTTAACCTTTCGTGTTTATAAAAACTCAATTTTACAACGATCAAACTTTTGCTTGATTCACGAAATAAGTGTCCTCTTAGCGTCTTGTTTATTATTATTTTTTGAATGACTTGATACGACGACACTCAGGACGAGATTTCAACCATCCTCTCGGATTTGACGCTCTGGGGTATACGCTCAAACCCATCCCAAGAGGAACCTCACAACTGAGTAAACTCTCCGACATTGTCTTAGCAAATATGTCTCAGCCTGGATTCGAGCCCAAGACCTCTCATAGAGAAGTCAAGGGGGTAACCATTAAACTAGAAGTCCCTGATTTATTTAATGTATGCGATCTAAGTTTTGTTTATTTATGTTTTAAGCGTATACGAAATTTACTTCGCAACACGTGAAGGGATAAACTACTATTTTAAAATAAAGTAAATGAATGGAAGAGAAAACCCAACAATGGAAGACCAATTAATTTATGTTAGAAGAATATGAGATTGGAGTTCAACTGTAGAAACAGGACCCGTCCAATAGACCAAGCAAAAAAGCAATTATTTACAGTTCTTAAAAAATATATAATCTCCAATTTTTTTAAAAAAATTTATGTAGTTATGTTTTTTATGCATACGGGCCTTTTTTTTTTTAGTTTTGGCTTTTGAAGGAAAAAAAAAACAAAAATACCTAAACTTGAAACTTAATAGAAAAACACTTTTAGCTTATTATTTTTGTTTCAAACTCAGATAAAAGAAGTAGAATTTTTAATGTAACCTTTAGTAGAGGATCTCGGATTTTTATTTCTCTTGAAAACCTAAAATGATTGAGTATCTTCTAAATAGAAGACTGTCAATAAATATATCAAAATCAACTATTAAAAGTCATTAGTCAACACCAAATTATTGAAGAGACTAAGAAAAATGAGTGAATGAAAACAACATCAGTCGCCTTGAATTTTTCAGTCCAATTAACGGTAGAGATTGAAACGAAATTTCCAAGCAGGAATAAAATAGATTATTCCAACTCTACCATATAAATTATTAATTAATACATGCATAAACGTAGGTCTTGTTTGTTTTTTTATAAAAGGTCTGCGTCGAAGCCTCTTTTGTTTGCGTCGCGCATACTACGTGCAGACGTTGATATCTGCAGACAGTTTGTTTTTTTGAAAACGTTTCATTAAAAAATGTCTACGCGATGTTTTCTTGGTGCAGATGTGGACCAACCACTTCTAAGATCTTTTAAGGTCTGCAGAGACTACCGCCGGTCACCCCCACCACCTCCACCACCGTCGGCCACCCCCACCGTATACCACCTCCAATTTATTTTAAGAGTCAACAGACGTTAAAAAACAAACATTATTCTTCTTGCAGACTGTAGATATTTTACTTCTTAAAAAACAAACATCACCGTAGTCTCACTATCATCTGCATATATACCACTCTAAATTAATGAAAACCAATGGCATCTCCATTAAGACTTTTGTTGTTAATCACTGTCACATATGGGTCCGGTTATTTGGACACCACTTGCTCCGATACGAGCCGTATAGGCCCATATGGGCCGTATGGATGTCAGAATGTGTCAGATTTTGTCAGTCAGATGTCTGGCGGCTGAAAAACACATACTAGTAGTATTGGTCTATACAAGTAGTATGGAAATCTAAAAAATTACAAATTTTGTTTTTACACCTGATATACGTAACTGTTAAACTTATTTGTGATATAGTAATATCGTCTAATTGTTTTAGATGGTTGGAAGATAGTTTTTAACATAATCATGTTTGATTGGTAAATGGTAAAATAATAAGTATTGTAACGTGATTATTTTATAAAATCGTAGTTTGTTTTGAAAACCGGGATACATTATTTTATAAAATCGTAGTTTGTTTTGAAAACCGGGATACGTACGGGTTTAACGTTAATTTAATTATAATATCGTCTAATTGTTTAATCTTTAAGTTATAAAATAATATCTATTTTAAAATAATTATTTTATAAAAGCATAAACGTGACACGTACGTGACACCAACTATTTGAACAAATGGCATGCTGTATTTGTTCATTTTGTAAGTTATGTCAATTAACAAGACATGAGGAAATACGCACCAAATATTATATGATGTCTGGTGGATAAAAACAATTTGTTCCACGACATCCGTCGACACATTATCTATAGTTTGGTAAATAAAATTATTGTTTTGCAGTGTATTAAAAAGAACCTACGTTGGAGTTTCCCCCGTGTTGTGTCCAGCACGTAACTTTCGTCGTGCATTGTAAATAGAGCTAAGGTTAGAAACATTATCGGGGTTTTGGTCCTTAACAGCTGCAACTATATCACGGGGCAACATGTTTTGATTTGACAGTTGCTCAACTAGACATGTTTCAGCTTCGTTCAATCTCATCGCATAAGGATGATTGCCTAGTTGTTCAACCCCTTGGTGGTTGTGTTCACTGTTAACCACACGCAACTTCCAACCACCGCAACTTCTCTCGTATTTACCAATTAGCTCAAATTCATAGACACACATATATTCATCTCCGAAGTTGTTGTTTCCCATCGACATTTTTAAACCTTTAGTACGATTTTGAAGAAATACAAACAAGTAATACCTAACAAGCAATAGATTAAATGAAGAAAACTTAAACTTCATCATTCATTATATAGTAGATATTCGCACGTAAATCGAGTATTTATTCAAACGGCACGTCAAATAATTGATACGCAAACCGAGAACTCGATCAAATGATTGGCACACATTTCAAAATTGAATTTCCTTACGGGCCGTATAGCTCTATACGTGTCGTATGGTTTGCGTCATGGGAACATGTCGGGCCTGTGATGTGATGTGTCAGAGTTTGCCGGGTGTCAGATTTCCATACGAACCGTATGGACCTATACGGGTCGTATGGATGATGTTCAAGAAAAAGGCCTGGTGTCTCCCTAACAGCTCCCTCACATATTCTTTCATCTTTAGCGACACTTTAGCAGCTGATTCCATTGATCTCAAGACATATATGTCAAGATAGGCAGTGACGGAGTTTGAATGCTTTCAAAGGGAGCGCAAAATTACAGCAGCTAGAATACATGTTAAAATTTTGAAGTAGGGGCAAAACCACTATTTTTTTCATACAAAAGTTGCAATCTGTACGTGTTTTGTTTCAATTGTAAGATGGCATAATTATAATCAAAACTATCGGCCATACCTATCAAATTTAAAACATAGTTTTCATTTTCAAAACAAAATATCTTGAGAACAAACTACAACTTAAAAATTAACTTTATTTTTCTTTTTTTCCTTTCTGTAAGTACATATATAGAGACACCCTCATTGATGTATTTTTATCAAAATTTATAAAAGTCTTTGGAAAATAATATTTGTTTCAAATCTAAAATGACGCTGTATTTTTAAAGTTTATTTATTTATTTTTAATTTACTGATTAATTTTCTCTATTTCTAATAATACAATTGACATACACGTAGGAATTGAATCGGAATAGTGAATTTGTTTGATTGGTATACACGATTAATTTTTTAATAATTTTATTAATTAATGTTTTGTATATCATTTTTTTTTGTTTTGAAATTTTAGTTTTTAGTTTGTTAAAATTATGTTTATTGCTGTTGGTTTCTTTTAAGCATTATGTTTATAATTGTGTTACTTTTAATAACTTTTAATGTTTTACTTTTAAAATTCGGTTTTAGTAATATAATATTTATTGTTTTATGTTCAGTATTAGTTTATTTTTGTGGTTTTCTTCATGACATGTCTCCTGTCATTGGTCAATTTTGTAAGCTTTTTAAGATTTTTTTTAAGGATTTGTTTTACTACTGATATTTTATCTGTTTTTCCTCAATCTATGGCTCTAAGCAGCACCACGTGCATCAAGATCAAATTTTTCCTTCCTACTTTAGTTACGCTTTCTTGTTTCCGAGAATTTTGTGTTACAACGACCTAAAGAACGTGCTTCTCGGTGTGTTCTTTTTTGAACACTTGTATATTTTTTGGTAAGCGTAAATGAAAGAGATAATGAAATTATTAATTACATTAAAATTAAAAAAAAAATTGTTTCGTAGTTACATAGAAATAAAATAAACTATTACACGAGGAATGCAATTCCTTCTTTTCTAATAATTTCATTCCTTTGGGAAGAGTTTTTTTCCATTCCTTGAAGGAATGAAATAATCCCACCCATTTTCCGACCTAACTCATGACCCGACCCATGACCTAAACCACGAGTCAACTTATGACCCCAAGTCCCAACCATGACCCAAATCATCACCCGACCCATGACTTAGCGGCCATGGCCTGAACCACGATCCAACTCATGACATGAACCATGATTTGACTTATAAATTGACTCATGACGTGAACCATAACATTTGCTTTGAACTATGCCATAAATCACCTGACACATGACCTGAACCAGGACCTAACCCTTGTTTGAACCATGATCAGACCCGTGTTCGAACCATGACTGGACGAATGGTATTAATCATCTAATGATCTGCCTATAAATATATTATATTCATTCATTTTTTTTTCTTATGTATATGAAGTAATGATTTTATTTCATTCAAATAGAAAATCAAACATGACAATGAAATAGTATTGATCCATTTCATTCCATTTCATCATTAATACCCATTTCATTCTCTCATACCAAACAGACCGTTAATGTTAAGATGCAACTTCACAATATTTTCTTTGGATTCTCTCTTATGATGTTGAAATATGTTGGTTGTATATACTTGTATTCATTAAGGAGTATATTGTGTACCTGTTATATTTCAGAGTTTTATTTCTTTTCTGTCATCTGTGCATTATATACCTAAGGTATTTTATCCATAGCGCACAAATGAATAAATTAATATTTAAGATTGTTAAAATAATGTAAAAGAATGGAAGAGAAGACCCAATGATAACGGACAATATTTGAAGACCAATCGATCTCAGTTTCTAATAGTCTCTAATAGTCTTTTGAGTTTTGTCCACACCAATTATTGAAGTATTTTAGAAATTGAAGTGATAAAATTCAGTATTAATTAGAAACTCCAATGATATTTCCATGCAAAAACAAAACAGTTTATTCCATCTCTCCATATAAATATAACACATGCATAAACGTAGTCTCGTACACTATCTTAATTAATTAAAACCAATGGCAAAACTTCTGACGTTGCTACTCACCGTCACGTATATTTTCATCTTTAGCGACACTTTAGCAGCTGATTCCAATGATCTCAAGGCATATCTTTTTTTTTCTGTCAAGATAAATGCATATATAGATTCAATTCGTGTGTGTATATATATATATATATCCATCAACTCATGTTGATAACCAATTAAGCTTATAAAGTTTATGATATTTTTCTTTTGCTTGAATATATATTAATTAATTTGTGTTTTTGGCAGACATATATTGTGTACATGGGTGATCTTCCAAAGAGTGATCATTTATCTGTGGCATCACTCCACACTAACATGCTACAAGAAGTTACTGGCAGGTAAATTAATTTGTTACCAAAAGTTGTTTCAAACTAAACTTAATTCCATCTGTGAAGTCTGGTTAATTACTAACTTCTTTAATTTAATTTGTTTGTGTGTATACACATAATGGAGCAGCCGGACATCAGAATCTTTACTTTGGAGCTACAAGAAAAGCTTTAACGGTTTTGTCGCCAAGCTTACGGAAGATGAAAAAAACCAATTAGCCCGTAAGTATATTATATCAAGACTAAATGCCCAAAATGCCCATCTTGACCAAAATTTTCCCCAAAATAACTATTTGACTTTCAAATGTCAGTTTTGTCCATCTTCTGTACTGGCACCGGCTCCTGCGTTTGCCTCTATGAACCATCACTTAAAATTTGACATGTGTCCTATACGAGCGTGAAAGCCCGTTAACTCTGACACACACTCGTAAGCATTTAAATATTGTCCCGGGCATCGGGCCCACTCTGAAATGCATGTCCCGTTCGGCCGCCCGTTAATTATAGGCACCCGCCTGCTAATTATTGGTGTCCGCCTGAACTATAGCATTTCGTAAGTTATTGGAATATCCACTTTAATTCTCTATCAACCAATAATTTGGGACCATTAACATGGTTAAAGCTAAACTGTTTGAAGTCCAGACGCAACATGGTACTCTTTCTACCACTATGTTAATATAGAGATGGTTTCAAAATAAATATTTTATCAATATTAAACACTCATATCGATAAAATGATTTGAACTGCTTATTGGAGGTTTTCTCTTCCTTTTTAGCCAATGCTGAATCGATAACTTATGTATTGTGTATAAAGTAAGAAAAACTTCTTGGATTAAAAAAAGTAAACTTTGGCGATCGCCCATACACCATAACCAAGAAAAATCAAAAAAAAAAATAGAGATGCCTGTTAATTATAGGCGCCCGCCTGTTAATTGTAGGTGCCCACCCATACACCATAACCAAGAAAATTCAAAAAAATTAGAGACTCCCGTTAATTATAGGCGCTCGCCCATACACGAATTTGGCCGCCTGTAACCAAGAAAATTCAAAAAAAAAAATCAAAGACGCCCGTGACAAAAATTAAGAACTCACAGGCGGGAGTCAGAGTATAAGGCGTCTGCGTCTATATAACACATGTGCCAACTTTTAAGTGTTGGCTATAGAGGCGCCGACGTTCGTACAGAACATGGACAAAACTGATATTTGAAAGTCAAATGTTTATTTTGGGGAAAGTTTTGGGCAAGATGGACATTTTGGGCATTTTCCCTTATATTAAGCTATTTTTACGGAAGATATGATAAAAAAATAAATTAACTCCTAGCTATAGTAAATTTATATTTATTATTTTTGTTTGTTACGTTCGGCTTCCAAAATCATATTTAAGACTCTAAAAGAAGATTGTTTGTGTTTATTACGTGTTATACGTATTCAAGATTTTATTTACACACACATAGGTTTAGGTTATAATATAAAGAATTAAGTTTCTGAGAAGTGTGAGAATGATTATACGGTTGACATGTTACATTTTTATAATTTTATATAAAAAGTATTTTGGTCATTGTATTTAATGTTTGGAAGAATTACCAAAATAATCAAGTTTGACCCTTTTTTTACCAAGTTAATCAATGAAATTTAGCCCTGTTTAAGCTTTAGACGCCACTTTAGACGGCACTTTAAACGACCGTTTTTTGTACTTTTGTGTCCCAAGAAAAAACATACGGGCCCATATGTTGGCGTCTTTGTCGGGGTTTAAACGGGTGTCTTAAAACCCCTTTTTTATATTATTGTGTAAAACATAATCTTTTTAAATTTTATAACTATATTATATACTTGATTTATAGATAAAAACATTAGTATATTTTTTAAATAATCTATCTATTCTAATAAATAAAAGTTTTTAGGACACATGTCATATTTCTAGAACACCTTAATTTTATTTTCTCACTTCTTTCTCCTATTAATTACATCTTATATTAATTATATCTTTTACACATTTTTAAATTAAAAAAAGATTTTTAATACAACAAAAATACATTAATGTTAAAAATACGCACTTTTTTTAGAAAAATAAATAATTATAAATTTTAGAAAAAGAAATGTTTGAAGAAAATAAACTTTGAAAAAATTAGGGTTTTAAGAAATAATATATATAAATTTTCATTATTATTTATATATCATATCTCTTTATTAAACCCGTGTGATACACGAGGTATTAACTTAGTATCATATATATAAAAGTTATGATCTTTAAAAAAAAGATGGGGAAAACATTATTAAATGTCAACAAAAGTATCAATAAAAAAATATCATTCCATTAATTTTTTTATATGCAATTAAATTATTGATCGAATATCCTTAAATACGTTTTACAGTTTTTACGCAAAGTTTTTTTTACCATAACCACACTGTGTGTGTGTATACATATTGGGAAAGGATCAAATGTTAACCCTTCCTTATTGCGATAACCGTATAACCCTAGCATTTTTTTGCGTTTTTTGCCAGAATCTTTTTTTTTTCATGGTCTTTATTATACATAAATAATGGGGTTTCTTTTTTGTGTTTTTGCTAATTCAACACCGTTTAGAAATTATTTATAAGTGTAACTAAGTGTAAGTACTTACAGTTACTTACATCACATATCTGATGTAAGTCTGATGTAAGTAAGCGTAATTACTTACCCTTACTTACACTTGTAAATAACTTCTAAACGATGATGAATTAGCAAAAACACAAAAAAGAAACCCTCCTTATTTATGTATAATAAAGACCATGAAAAAAAAACAAAGATTCGGGCAAAAAACGCAAAAAATGCCAGGGTTATGCGGTTATCGCAATAAGGAAGGGTTAACAAAGGAACCATTCCTAATATATATATATATATATATATATATATACTAGCTTAGAAAACCCATGTATTACATGGGTTGAACAAATATAACATATTATAAACAATAATTTGTATAGAGATTTATATATTACATTTATTAATTGTTGGTTAAATAAGAAATGTGAATATTTAAAAATTAGAGTAAATTTCTCTTTTGCTCCCTATGGTTTGACACTTTTAACTATTTTGCTTCAAAAGTTTCAAAATGGCCTCTTTGCTCCCTGATGTATGTATTATGTCTCCATCAGCTCCAATCCTTTAACACCGTTAATATTTTTATGTTAAATAAAGGGTATTTCAGTCTTTTTATATATATGGGCTAATTATCTAATTTCTTACCTAATGTAATATGTGTAATATGAAGTGGCTATTTATGTAAATATGATCACATTCAATATACATGTCATCCTCCACCGTCCACCCCCAACACAAAACCAATTACCCTCCCTCGTCTATGCAATTTTTCCGGCGACAACCACAACATTTCCGGCGACAACCACAGCACCTCCAGCCACCCTCTCAACCGAAACCCTTGCGACCCGGCGGCAACATCACATCGGTAACCCAGCGGCTATTCTTCCTCCGACGGCAACCCACTTCATCCCGAAATCAACCATGTCTGCCTCTTTCTCTGACAATGCAGGCCACCACATATCATAATTCGCCTCAAAGTCTACGATTTAGGGTTTCTTGACGGGTTTCAGATCTGAGATGAAGGGGTTGAAATCAAAGGATAAGGGTTTCAATCGCGACGCAACCTTCATCCATAAATCAAACCAGTTTCAATTGCTGAAGAACTCTAGCCATAAAGGGTTTCAATCGCGACGGTGGTTGTGTGGTTTGCACAAGGTTAACGATGGTGGTGTGGTTCCAGATTTAGGGTTTTGAAATGAAAAATAGTGGATTTTGATCAAGTAAAATTAGTTGATGAAGAGATGCAAGAAGGGGATATTCGTTTACATGTCGTGGTAGGTGATAACCAAAGATAGTGTGGTGGCGGTGGACGAAGGTGGTGGTGGACACAGGTGGTCGTTGTGTGTGTACCGAAGGTGACGTTGGTGGTGGTTGTCTGGAAGACTATGGGGTGGCTATAGGGGTTGGGTAATTTACATGTTTAGTCCTTTTATTTATTCTTTTGTGCGAACATTTATTTAAGTGTCGCAGTGTAACGCAAACTTACATTTTGTTTAACTTTTTAACGCTTGTGAATTAGCGAACGGTTAAAAAAGGAGCCCCCCCTATTTTTGCATAAAAAAACCATGAAAATTTTTTTTTTGCGATTTGAGCGTTTTTTGCCAGGGTTAATGGGTTACCGCAATTAATGAGGGTTATTATATGATCCCTTTCCTATATATATATATATATATATATATATATATATATATGGGAAGGATCAAATGTTAACCCTTCCTTATTGCGATAACCGCATAAATCTAGCACTTTTTTGCGTTTTTTGCCCGAATCTTTGTTTTTTTTCTTTATTATACATAAATAGGGGTTTCTTTTTTGTGTTTTTGCTAATTCATCACCGTTTAGAAATTATTTACAAGTGTAAGTAAGTATAAGTTACTTACACTTGTAAATAATTTCTAAACGGTGATGAATTAGCAAAAAAACAAAAAAGAAACCCCCTATTTATGTATAATAAAGACCATGAAAAAAAACAAAGATTCGGGCAAAAAACGCAAAAAACTGCTAGGTTTATGCGGTTATCGCAATAAGGAAGTGTTAACATTTCATCATTCACCTATATATATATATATATATATAGTAAGGTTATTGTACAAAATAATAATTTTGTAAAAATAATGAGAAACAATCCAAACCTTTAATATGCTATCATCAATGGTCATAAAAGAACAAATGACAAGATTGTAATTAATATGTTGTTTATAATGGAAAGAAGGGTATAAAAGGAATTTGCATTAACCAAATTTGCTAAAATTATATTTCATTTAAATGGTACACTATCAGTTAAGATTTTCAAGGAATCAATCGGTTGACTTTATGCCATGTGCTAATATGTGCTATTAGTACATGTTAGCATATATTAGCACATATACATAATCATATACTTATTAACAATCTTGTTTGCTTATTTCTCTTTGTGTTAATATGTGTTATTAGTAAATGTTATCATATATCAGCACATATAGAAAATCATATACATGTTAACAGTTTTTGTTTGCATGTTTTGTTATGTGCTATTAGTACATGTTTGCATATATCAACACATATACTTAATCATATACTTGTTAACAATCTTGTTTGTTTGTTTTGCTTTGTGCTATTAGTACAAAATTTTGTCAGAATATTATAATTTTTTATGTTAGTACATATTAGTATATACCAATATTTTTGATCATGTGTTTCTACGAAATCATCTATTCAATATTTCTTATTGAATCGAATTACTCAGAAATGATTATGAAGTTTTATTTGATGTTAAAACTTTTTAATCACATAAAATTGATGTATCTGCAATAAAATTTCATATGTAATTGATTAAGAATTTTCCTATAATTTAGGGATTGTTATATCTACATTATTTTTAAACTTACTAAATTACCCTTATATTAATATATATATATATATATATATATATATATATAATATATATATATATATATATATATATATTAAAAAGAAAAAGGACGAATGTGTCTTCAATTTACTATTCCTTTCTGTACAAGCTGCAATGCATAGGTACAAGTATGGTTGCAATTACATAGTTCTAGATATTTACTTCTCTCTTTCTTTCATTTAATTTTTTCTTTCATCTCTTACATGCTCCAGAAAATGTGATTTTCTATAACTGTGAGTTTTCCAGGTTAACGACGTCCGAGATTAATGAAGGACGTGCCAGATTTTCGAAGAACTGGTTTATATTTTTTACTTTTTAATTTTTTTAACTGCATCAGGTTATTTATTAAATAAATAGAAATTGTGGGGTTCAAATAATCCTCCGCTACTTTTGTGATAAAGATGTTTCGTATTTTGACTTCTTAATTTTTTTAATAGATCAGGTTATTTATTAAATAAATAGAAATTGTGGGGTTCAAATAATATTCTGCTATTTTTTGTGATCAAGATTATATAGGATTGAGTTAATATGTTTGAATGAGAAATACTCTGAGGCAACACATTGATAAATGTGAGAGTATTAAATGCTTTATATATATATATATATATGTGTGTGTGTGTGTGTGTGTGTGTTTTAAAGGACGATGTATTGGTGTAAAAAGTTAAAACATGTTAACCAATATCGTTTCTAAAATATGTCGACCAAATTTTACTTTTGGTGTATCAGATGAAGCAATATGCTTCATGTTAACTTCTTTGACTAACTGTTTTGGGTTTTCTTTTCCTGCATGTTAACGTTGCAACCAATTAACAAGCTGATTTAGCCACAATTAGTCGTTTAGAACAAACCATTTTCGTAACTGAAGTTTCGGTAAGACCTGTTTCGATAATTGAAAGTTATGAAACAACACATTTTGATAATGATTTTAGTATTTATTATAGACAATTTTAATTTACAATTACTTATATTATAGTTACGTTTATAAATAATTTTTAGCAACCATCAAATCTGATAATAATAACCTATCTATTTGACCAATGTCTTTACAGACTCCAATGAGACTGCCAAAGAGGTACCTTCAAACACAAGGTTTCAATGTCCTTACATGCACGATCACAATCGTTATTACTTTTTGTTAATGTCCTTTTGGTTAGACCATGGGTATGCCCTAAGGTTCACTCGCTCAACATATGCGCTACATAGACGCCACGTAGGCACCCACCATAAGCACTCACTCCACCAAAATGGTGGAAATGCCCATTTGTCCCACTCACGCCCTTTTCTTCTCCCTCTTTTTCTCTCCTTCACGCCGTTGCCACACTCACGCCACTCTTCCCACGCCCACTCACACCCACCCGGGGGGCGGTGTGCCACGCCCCTTCCACGCCCAATCAAGAGGCACACCCGTTGGTCTTAGTGGCAACCATAGACGCTACTTTTGGTTGATGGCTACGGCTTGTAGAAACAAAGCAGTAAAACACCATAGCAAAGGTAAATGATACCTACCTCTATGCATAGTATACTTAAGCAGCCTAATGATACAACAAAAGTCAATACAGGTGCATCTGCGAAGGAAGAACCCATTTTGTAACAAGAATACAGCAGAGCCCATGTTTTGTAATAGTTGAAACAACAATGAAAACCAGTTATGTAGCCAACTAAATAACATATGTAACGTTTGTACAACTATATATTACATATAAATCTATCTATAAAACCGTTGCATCGCGCGGGTCGTAAATTCTAGTTATAATTAAATAGCAATACATGTGTCAACACATGATTGGTTTCATACCATTTTTACAAAATTTTCTATTTGTATATGAACTTACCTCTCTCTCTCTCTCTCTATATATATATATATATATATATATATATATATATATATATATATATATATATAACCAATGGTGTAATTATTGTGAAGTAGTTTAGAGGGAGATAACATTTGTCGTTCAAAAAAACATATAGGAACGGAGGGTGTGGTGTCGGTATTTCTAAGCCAAAGAAAAGAATTGCATACAACAAGATCATGGGACTTCATTGGCTTCCCTCAAGATGTGGAAAGAGCACCGATTGAAAGTGACGTCATTGTTGGAATGCTAGACACTGGTGTGTGGCCGGAATCAGACAGTTTTAAGGACGACGGATTCGGTCCTCCACCCGCCAAATGGAAGGGCTCATGCGACTCCACAAATTTCACCTGCAACAAGTAATTAAATTAAATTCTATTGACCCAGCAGCCAGTTCAAGATTTCGCTAATCTTTATATATAGTAATTAATCAGCTGATTATAAACATGGTTTGATCAACAGCAAGCTTATCGGAGCAAGATACTACAACATCGAGAATAGACCCAGGGACGGAGAGTTGTCAGCTAGAGACACCGACGGCCATGGCACCCACACTGCATCCATCGTAGCGGGACGTGCAGTTAACAATGCAAGCTTGTTTGGTTTTGCTAAGGGGGTGGCTAGAGGTGGTGTTCCGTCGGCGCGTATAGCCGTTTACAAGACCTGTTTTTCCGACGGTTGTCAGGACGCAGATATCCTGGCCGCTTTTGACGATGCCATTGCTGATGGGGTTGATATCATTTCTATTTCAATTTCGGGCAGATTCGTTTCGACACTTAAATAAATGTTCGCAGTGTAACGCAAACTTACATTTCGTTTAACTTTTTAACGCTTGTGAATTAGCGAACGGTTAAAAAAGGAGCCCCCCCTATTTTTGCATAAAAAAAACCATGAAAAAAAAAATTTTGCGATTTGAGCGTTTTTTGCCAGGGTTAATGGGTTACCGCAATTAAGGTGGGTTATTATTCACTCCTTACCATATATATATATATATATATATATATATATATATATTTTCTTGGTTTTCTCCAAAGCGAAGTTTTTATTTGATCCTCCTCTATATATATATGCAGGGACCTACGATAAACACATTCAATGGCGTGATTCATTCGATAGTTGACGGTGCATCGGTGCCTAACAAGAAAAAAGGATTTACATCGACTCTTTCTAGGTGATGAAATTTCTAACTACATTTTATTAATTAACTAGGTTATAAATTAATCCGTGTAGGTTTTCGAATAAATACCAAGTGATTTTTTAATTTAAATATTCATCAATTTACATAATTAAAATAATAACATTATTTATACATTTTTTATATATAAAAAACTAAAAATAAAAACTTATAAAAAATGTTGTTAATATGTGTGTGTATAACATTAAATATAAATGATATTTATTATAATATTATTAATTAGTAGTATTAATTTAGTTTATTTATGTTAACAATGTATAATATTAATAATATTATTTGTGAGTTATTTAAATTTTAAAACAAATATTTATTCTTGTAATAATAATAGAATGTCAATGTGACATTTTTTGGATTCAGTTTTTAGTACAAGAAGATTAAAAAATAACAGCAACAAAGTAAGGGTTAAGAATACCTTTTCTAATGGTGACATTAATAATTATGAAAAAGAAGCTTATAGTTTTGAAACATAAAAATCACATAAAAGCTGTGTTTGAAACTTATACAAAACTCATGACATCGTAAATATTAAAAAACAAAGTTAAGTGAATAATATGAAAATAAGGATTGTATCATATGAAAATTCAGTTTTATAATGAAATTAATAATAGTGTTAAATCATCAAAAAAATTTAAACTTAAAGTTTAGTGAGTATGTTTGAAAACATACAGGTTAGTTAGATAACTCAAAAAAAAAGTTCATTATTAATGAAAGTTGATAAAAATTAGTTATATACATATATATTATAAGGTTTAGGTACAACAAAGGTTTTTTATCATAAAAAAGGTTAAAGAAGGACAATTGGTCAACCATTAGATCTATGAGATCAATTTTGAGAGGAAAAAACTCAAAATTTTAGATAGAAAAGTTGTTGAAGGAAAATTTAGTAATAAAAATTTTCCTTTCATATTTTTTAAACATTAATAACTTTTTAATATAATATTATTTTTACAAATTATATCATAAAAATGAGCATTTTTTATCTTTATAATGAGTATAATGTTATTATAAAAAATAAAATTTTTACAGTTCATTGTGTATAATTATCATCATTGTGTATTTCTTAAAAAATTGTATATAAAAATATATCATAAAAATGAAATTTTTTATCTTTGTTGCATTTTTCTTACAAGTAATTTTGTATTTCTTACAAATTATTTTCTCTTTTGTAGAGTCTATTGTGTCATTAATACTCATCATTATGTCCTCCTTGCTTGATATTATGTATTATACAACAATATTGTGTCTTGATTTGTTCTGAAAAACAAAACATTGAGTAGGAACTACAAAAGACATAATGATCTGGACAAAAGACACAATAAACAGAAAATGCAAAATTTTGTATACAACAACACTATACTCAATTTAAAGATAATAATATGCTCGTTTTTATGTTATATATATATTTTTAAATAATGTTGTTGTATGTAAAAATTATGAATATTTAAAGAAAGTGAGAAAATTGATAAAAAATCAAAAAAGAAGCAATTACTAAAATACTCTTCAATAACTTAATTTAAGAATGACCGTTAATTAATGATCTAATGACTTATGATTTTTCTTATACCTTTTAGGATAAGAAACATATTTATTTAACATACATATTTATTTAACATAACTATATGTTATAATACACTGGAAAGTTTTAATTATACCTCTTTGATAATGTATTTTTCAGATAATAATTTAGGATAAGAAACATATTTAGGTTAACATAACTATATGTTATAATAATTATACCTCTTTGACAATGTATTTTTCAGAAAATAACCCTTTACCTTCTTACTTTCAAAATTGTCCTTTCTAATAACAGACATAGGTGACTTTACGAAAAGTCAAACAATTTTATTTATGTTTTTCAATTTTAAAAAGAAAATGACTTTATTGAGAAGTTGAATGACCTTCGAAAAGTCAAATTAAATTATTTAGAAGTCAGATGAACGAATATATTTGTCTATTTAATTATAAACAGCAAAACTATATTACTTCCTCCGTCCCATTAAAAGTGTCATGCTTTGAAAAACACGAATATTAAGGTAGATTGAATGATTTTTTTTTGTTACCAAATGACAATAATGCCCTTGACATATAAGAAATATCAATTATGTAAAAGATGTAAACAAATTTTTGGTGGGTCTACTTAAGGTTAAACTTGGAAATTAACTAATAAATTTTGAAAGTAGACATTTGAAATGAGACAAATAAAAAAAGGAATCAAGACACTTTTAATGGGACGGAGGGAGTAATAAACACCGACACCTCTATTCGTATGGAACTCAGAAGTCAAAAGTTAAAAGGAAATTTTATAAAAGACAGATGAGGTTTTCCAAGCGGTTTTATTTTATAAGGTAGGCAATAAGTCCAAGTGATATAAAACAAGCAATTATCAAGCAAACTTAACCTAGCCTACTGGTTAATGTTTGGCACTTTTTTATTAAACGCTAGGGTTCAAGTCTCATAGGGGTACAGTCTTACAGTCGGAAATCGAGAAATCAATCTTAGTTATCAACCGTCAGGATAACTGACCATATAGCACGACGAGACCTTCTGTAGTCCAAAAAAATATAAAACAAGCAATTCAAACAAGGCCGGGCCCACGAATTCAACACATTAAATATTAATATATTTTTTTGCCACATATTAATTTCATATAGAATTTTTTTTCTAATCATTACCGGCCATTTACAGATTCTGCGTTCCAGATTCATTAGACCGTGTTTTGGTACAAGATAAAATTATTGTATGCGAGGGTTACTATGGACCGCCGTCAGGAGCAAGTGGTGTTGTGATCAAAGGTGATTTTGGCTATCAAGATGAGGCCGATGCTTTTCCTATACCAACAACATATTTGAGCAACAAAGATGGAAATGCTATACTAAGTTACATAAACTCTACCAAGTAATTATTAATTAACTCTACCAAATGCATATACTGCATACTTAATTACTTCTTCCCTATCAGTCCATAATTAACTTATTATACTTTTTTATTTGTGCTGTTACGTTTTATAGAACACCAAGTGCAAGCATCCTGAAAAGTGACGAACTTGTAAACAAAGCAGCGCTAACCGTGGCTTCCTTCTCATCGAGAGGCCCGAACCATATCACACCAGATGTTCTCAAGGTACATGGTCCAAGTCTTAGCGCTTTTATATTACGTATAAAAGAAATAAACACAACAACTACAACCAACAACAACCTTACCCAGTATATTCTCACTTTTAGTAGGGTCTGGGAGGAAGGATAGATACAAACTTTACCCTTATCTCAATTGGGATAGAGAGGCTGCTCCGAAAGAGTCCCTGGCTCAAAGTTATCGTTTGAAGTTGATCATCCCAATGATTTTAACGTTACTTTCACAAAATAATTAAAATAACGTTAAAATTAGTGCACTTTTACTTTTGTTACTTAAGGGCCCACACATATATACATTATATGCGTACACCGCAAATGGGGCGTTCAAAGAAATAAACACATGACTAGTTAATTAAACTTAGTGTACTTAATTTAACAGTTCCTTCAATTCTTGTTGCAGCCTGATTTAACCGCACCTGGATTAGAGATTCTAGCAGCATGGTCACAGGGCACAACTGTCACCGGAGAAGAGGGAGACACACGTGTTGTCCCCTTTAATATTATCTCCGGGACTTCCATGTCTTGCCCTCATGCCAGTGGAGCCGCTGCTTACGTTAAATCATTCCACCCTACTTGGTCCCCTGCGGCGATAAAATCAGCCCTTATGACTACCACTAAACCAATGAGCCCAACCAAAAACCCCGATGCCGAATTTGCTTATGGTTCTGGCCAAATCAACCCATTAAAGGCTGTTGATCCAGGTTTGGTCTACGATGCTGGAGAACAAGATTTCGTGTCATTTTTATGTGGGCAAGGTTATAGAGCCACCTCTTTACATATCATCACGGGAGATTCAAGTGCTTGTTCTGCGACCGTTAACTCAACCGTTTGGGACCTAAACTACCCTTCGTTTGCTCTCTCGGCTAAACAATCTGGCAGCATAAGCCAAACCTTTAACAGGACAGTAACTAATGTGGGTGCAGCCGAATCTTCATACCAAGCTGACGTGGTTGCACCACCGGGGATGGTAGTAAAGGTTAACCCGAGCAGTCTTGCGTTTAAAGCAACGGGTGAGAAGCAATCCTTTGTGGTTACAGTTGATGCGACAATTGGATTGAAGGCACTTTCGGGTTCATTGGTTTGGAGCGATGGAGTTCACCATGTTACCAGTCCGATTATTGCGTTTCTTTATTAGAAAATTATCTATTTCATTGTGTTGTTTTGGTCAAATAATAAGCTCCACTTGACATTGAGTAAATTGGGTATCCATGTATCTGATATCTAATTCATTCATGAATCTTGATGTTGTATTGAAACATTATATATCATATGCGACCAAGAGTTATTTATTTTATTTTATGTAACAAGGTGAATTAAAAACCACTTATGCACATGTTGAATTATTATTATTATTATCATCATCATCATCATCATCATCATCATCTTATAGAGTTTTCACAGAACCGCCAATTAATCGGTCAAACGCGCCCTTTTCACCTTCAGCTATAGCGACGACATGTCGTCGCTATAGCTGAAAAAAATTGAAAAGGTACTTTTCAGCTATAGCGACGACATGTCGTCGCTATAGCCTACTCTATAGGAACGACTTTTAGGCGTCACTATAGCCTTTGCATCTTTAGCTAATTATTCTTGCCTATATAGGATTGAATTCTATGAAAACCTAATCTTAAAAAGAAAACCCTTAAACGCTATGTGAGCGATTAATTTAGAATTTTGAAAATAAATATGTGGTCCACATTAACCTACATTAATAATGATTTGTTTATTTAAAACCCAATTTTTTATTCAGGTTTAATTTGGACCACATATTTATTTTCAAGATTCCAAATTAATGGCTCACATAAGGTTTAAGAGTTTTCTCTTTAAGATTGAGTTTTCATAGTATTCAAGCCCTATATATATATATATATATATATATATATATATATAGGAGATGGTTCCATTGTTAACCCTCCCTTATTGCGAGAACCCGTGTTAACCCGGCATTTTTTGCCCAATCTTTGTTTTTTTTCATGGTTCTCGCAATAAGGGAGGGTTATTATTTGATCATTCCCCTATATATATATATATAGGATTCGCATCGTATAATAACCCACCCTTATTGACATACCCGAATTAACCCTTGAAGATCAACCCGAATCTTTTGTTTTTTTTTCAAAATCTTTGTTTTACATGTACAAGAGTATGTTCTTTTATGTGTTTGTGCAAATTCTTTTTCGTTTGAGATCATATATCACTGTAATTTACCTTACATCACTGTACTTCAAGGGTTAATTCGGGTTGTGTCAATAAGGAGGGTAAACAACGGATCCTTACCCTATATTATATATATATATATATATAGAGGAAGGTTCATGAGAAAACCACTAGTTTTTAAGAAAACCAAGAAAACTCTCAACAACCAATCACATAATTTAGACATTTTTTAATTTCTTTTAATTGAAAAGGACATAACAGTAATTTTTCACAATTATTAATTAATTATTTTTTATTTTGTTTATTTAATTCCTTATTTATTTATTAATCATTAATGAGTATCAAAATTTTCATAGTAACTGAATCAAAAATATTAAATCGTTGATTTTTTGTGTATGTTTCATACAAAATTAAAATTCATATCAATTGAAATCAAGATCCCGACTACATTTTGACAAGCATATCATATTGAATTCGAATTTTACAGATTATTTTTCTGGGTTTGTAGTGTTCGACCATATTCAGAAATCCGAAAAATCAAAAATCGTGGCATTAAATCTAGCCGATTCAATATTTTCTTGTTGAAATTGGATTCTTAAATGATAATTGTACAATAATCAAATCGATTTATGCAATTTGCTAGGTTTCAGTTCGCGTTTTATATGTTTATGTGAAACAGGGAGTCGTTCATTTGAACAGGGGGTTCGAATATTGTTTGTTTTTTGATCGACATGGATTGTTCTAACGCTGAAATGGATTCGGATAGCATGTACGATATACAATTGAAAGATATATATGATCAACATGGAACCCACAGTGAAGATCATGATGATTTAATCAGCCAAGCAGGTAAATGTTCATCCCATATAAGTAATTTCTGATGTATTAATACACAAATATGATTTTTCATATTGTTTCAGTGCAAGTAATAGAAGATGTTGGTTTAGGCAATCGAATAGAGCAAATTTCAGACATGACAGGCACTTACACAGTTGAAAAAGATGGTATTATTTTTTAAAGATTATACATATTGTTATATAATTACATGTCAGTTGATTACGTATATGTAATCAAAATCACATCATGTGTAAAAATTACAATACCATTTTAGAAGATCTTTTTGATTACATATATGTAATCAATATAATCAGTTATTGTTTTGCTAATAAACGAATCATCAATATCAAGTTTGTTACAAACATTGAAATAGTAAAATGACATGCACGTAACTAAAAGGGACACACTTTTTTTTTTAACATTTATATTGAATTATTACAAAAAATATTAACTTGATATTTTTTACAGCACAAGGAGTAGAAGATGTCAATAGACATAATATGGAACATGGTCGTCCTCCATATCTAACCGGTGTTGAACACGAAGGTATTATAAATGTGATGAATTTAATATATACATCTATAACATAAAAATGAATTTTTGTTTAACTTGTTACTTTTTGTTTTTTTCAAGATACCGTTTGTAGTACTGTTTTTGATTCTCCTAATGGTACAAGATATTGGACACCTATTGTAAATGCTGAGTTGAAACCGTCTGTTGGCAGTGTTTTTTTGAAATGGGAGGATGTTGTAACAATGTACGAGGCTTATGCCCAGCTAGCAGGGTTTTGCACTCATGTGTAAAAATTACAATACCATTTTAGAAGATCTTTTTGATTACATATATGTAATCAATATAATCAGTTATTGTTTTGCTAATCAACGAATCATCAATATCAAGTTTGTTACAAACATTGAAATAGTAAAATGACATGCACGTAACTAAAAGGGACACACTTTTTTTTTTAACATTTATATTGAATTATTACAAAAAATATTAACTTGATATTTTTTACAGCACAAGGAGTAGAAGATGTCAATAGACATAATATGGAACATGGTCGTCCTCCATATCTAACCGGTGTTGAACACGAAGGTATTATAAATGTGATGAATTTAATATATACATCTATAACATAAAAATGAATTTTTGTTTAACTTGTTACTTTTTGTTTTTTTCAAGATACCGTTTGTAGTACTGTTTTTGATTCTCCTAATGGTACAAGATATTAGACACCTATTGTAAATGCTGAGTTGAAAACGTCTGTTGGCAGTGTTTTTTTGAAATGGGAGGATGTTGTAACAATGTACGAGGCTTATGCCCAGCTAGCAGGTTTTGCACTCGGTTAGGTGCTATGAAAAAAAATGCTGCAGGAGTAATAACACATAGGTACATGATGTGTACAAAAGCCGGTAAACCTAATGGGTTAGTGTTTGACTCACTAGAGAAGTCTCCTGTACGCCGGTCTAATTTCAAAGTAACGGATTGCAAGGCACGTATAAAGATCAGAGCTATAAAAAATACATCAAATTTTGAGTTGTATGATTTTGTTGAGGAACACAATCATGGATTAATCAACAAGGATAATTTAGATTTGTCATTTAAAAGACGTAAGCTCAATTTTTCAGACCAAGAGTATATTGCAAAATGTCGTCTGGCCAATGTTGGTCCAACTAAAGCACACAGGTTGCAAGTTGCATTGAAGGGTGGACACCATATGGTCAGGGGTACCAAGACTGATTACAAGAATTTTGGCCGTGATGTTTCAAGTTTTATTGGTAATAAAGATGCTCAAATGTTTATGGATAGAATGACTGATCGTTCCAAGCATATGGAAAATTTTTCGTTTGAATATCAAACAGTTGATTTTGAGGTTAGAGGTCTTTTTTGGGCTGATGATGTTGGGAAAAAAACTATAATGTTTTTGGTGATGTGTTGGCGTTTGATGCAACATATCAGACTAACAAGTGAGTCGACAATAATTACGTATGTAATAAGTTGACAATTGATAATATTATTTTGGTTAACCAGTTTTTTTTTATTTGTAGGTACAATATGATTTTTGTGCCGTTCACTGGTGTTGATCATCATATGAGGTGTGTTACATTCGCTGCGGGTCTATTGTTTAGTGAATCTATTGAGTCATACAAGTGGTTGCTAAAATCCTTCCTAAAAGCATTTGATAAGCAGCCAACATTAGTGTTGACTGACCAAGATCCCGCTTTGAAGCAAGCAATCCACGCTATTTTTGACAAGTCAATACATCGTTTGTGCATGTGGCATATCACAAATAAGATCCCTAAGAAGGTATTTTTATTCAGCATAATATGATTAGTATGCATATACTAATGATTACATGTATGTAATCAACCCTTACATTTATCATTATATGGCATGTTTATATCTAATTGTTTACATATATTTTATTTATATTAATAGTAACAACATATACGTAAGTTAAATTAAGATAAGTTTTTTTTGTCTAATCAAATTATTTTAACAGGTATGTGGTAATGCGACAAGAAACTCTAACATCCGGAATGCAATACACAAATTAGTCTGGAATGTGTTCCTTAAACCATCCACATTTGAGAGTAGGTGGAAGCTGCTAATGGAACAAAATCAACTGGAAGATCATGATTGGTTATGTGGTATTTATTCTATCAGAGAACAATGGGTACCTGGGTATTTTAGAGATATACCTATGTGTTGTTTGATGAAGACTACATCACGATGTGAAAGTTCGAACTCGTTGTTTAAAGTAAACTCAAGTTCATCAAACACACTGATTCAATTTTTGTTATGTTATGACTCTGCAATTGATGGTCAAAGGTACAATCAAAGATTATTGGAGCATAGCACAACAACCACCACACCACAATTACGCACATCAATGGCGATTGAACGACATGCAGCCGAGATATACACGAGAACTATATTTAAAGAGGTTCAGAAGGAGATTTTCAAATCTACTTCCTTTTGTTACATTATGAATACACATATAGAGGATATGACACACAATTATTACATTGCGCATCAAGACAAAAGATGCGACACCGTCAACGAGTTTAAGGTATTTTTATTTGAACCATTGTTTGTATCACTTTTGTTAAACATTTATTACATGATACATATGTTTAAAAAAAGTTTTGAATACAACATCATAAAAATTTTTTTAATGAAACGGTGTTGGAATTTATAGTAATCAATTTTTTTTGTTGACAACATATATAGTTATCATTTTACTTTTAATTGATTACAGTTATTAAGAATAAATTTTTAATATCTTATAGGTGATTTTAAATCTTGAAGAAAATTTGGTGTCATGTTCTTGCATGGGATTCACACGTATTGGGTTTGTGTGTCAACATGTTTTTTGTGTGTTTAGACATAATAAAATTGAAAAAATCCCTAAACAATATATCCATGATAGATGGAGAAGGGATGCGCTTCCAAGGAGTGTTTTTAGTATGGCTAATAGATATTGTGGTGAACAATCTGAAAGTTCAGTTATCAGGTTTCGGATCATTGATAACATACAACAATGTGCAGACATAGTAAGAAATGATATGGAAAGATTAAAAGAGTTGGACCAGAAGATTCAACAGATTAAGGATCAGCTATTTGAAGAATTACCCAATGAGCCATCACAAAGGAACAAGAATGCCATAATAAAAGAGTTGGTTGATGTGTCTGAACCAGAGAAGGTTTTATTTACCATACCACCTGGAATAAGGAACAAAGGATGTGGAACCAACAGGCGTTTAATTGGTCCAGGTGAGAAAGCGGTTAAAAACAGCCAGAAACCTAAAAGGAAGTGTCGTTATTGCGAAAAGATGGTTAACGATCATGATTCTCGGAATTGCCCTGTTAAAAAGAGAGATTTGGAAGAATCAAAGAAAGGAAAAAATCATGAAGGATCAAGCGAAGATGATTATGATGATTTCATAGAAGATGAAGATTAATATACGTTTGAGGAATGCAAATACATCATTCGAATAAACTGAAATTGATTTTGTTTTATTTTTTAATTTTTTGGTTTCCACGTTTTTTGTTTTAAATTAATACTATAGAAATTTGACGGTATTGAAGTTTATTAAAAAAATTTAAATTTTAATTTATTTGTATTTTTTGTTCAGGTTATATGTTATAATGTGTTGGAATTGTCAAAGATTACATATATGTAATATGATTACATATATGTTATCAATTTCACAAGTATTTAGTCTTATCAACGATTACTTACATGTAATCACAGATTATTAAATGTAAAAACAAATTAGTAACATACATGTAATCACCAACATACATGTCATACAAATGTTTGTGTAACATAGTAACAAAATATATTAAATAATTATAATCACGAATCATGCAAACATGTAACGAAAATATATTAAAGAAGTTCCATAATCACCACTATAAATGTCATGCATACATAAACAGTATCCTTTCGCAATTCAGGTTTAAATGTTTGGAAATGTCACATAAAATAGCTTGATACATGTGTATCACATATAAGGGGTACATAAAACATGTATTATATATATGTAATAAAAAATGTTAATACACATGGTTGTATTCAAATCACCAATGATTACATATATGTAAGCACCAATGATTACATAACTGTACTCATCTATATATTCACCCCAAGTATTACACACCATAAACATTTTGATAAACCTGTTGATTGCATACATGGAAAATCCCAACAGGTTATTTGAATCATCTAATTACAAGCAGACAATTCACATGTAATCAAGATTTATTATATCAAAAAGACAAGTGTTCATAAACACACTAAATTATATTACTAGATAAAACTTTGCATAAAATTCTAAATTCAAGAACCAAAACAGTTATAAATTATAAAAAGATAGTTAATAACATTCGTCATCAACAAAAATGATTTATCTACTGATATTATTTAATTGCTTCATTGTCCAAGTCGTTTGCTTCCTTTAACACCCTGTCTTTGTGCCTGTTAATGTCACTTGTCAAGATCTTGTATGCATACTTTTTCCTTAACAAATTCAACTTCGTCTTTTTAGCTCTTTCATCTTTAGGAAATCCACAATCCCAAGCCCTTGTATGATTGCCCATATACATCTCCATATGTCTCATAACAAAAACTCCACAATCAACAAAATTATTCGTTGTAGCCCAACTAATTCTTAGCTTCTCAATTTGACAAGTTTCGATTTCAGTGGCTTTGGGGTGACCCATCAAATGCAGATATAGCAAGAAGATATATTTCTGCATAAGTGTATAAACAAACATATTAATTTACAAATAACAGTTGCTTGTAATAAAATCAACATTTAATATGTAATCTGACTACATATATGTAATCAATTTCACAAGTATTTAGTATTATCATATATGTTAATTACACATAATTAATATAACTTACCACTTTATAAGGAATAGATTTTTCGAAGTAATCAGAATCATCATGTAGACGTACAAGGCTTTGTTTCTCATGCATGTTGTCAATAACTCGAATCGAAGGATTCTTCAAATCAAAGCACACCAAGTAATAATGACTTTTTTCTAATATCGGGAAAAGCACAACATCAAATGACCTTAAATTATAAAGGTCTTCCTTATTTTCAAGGACATGATGCAGATGATTCTCAAAGAAAGCGAGTCGCTCTTCATGGCTTTCTTTCGTGCCGGTAATGACCCATCCATACTGTGTAACATTTATTAGTAAACAAAATTAAACAAACAAGTACATAGTAAACTTTAAAATTAATATTCCAAATGATACCATAAATTACTTACAAAAGGATATATTTCACAAAAAAGTCTTCTTATCGATGAAGGGCTTCGATTTTTCTCCTCAAAATTTAGCACTGCAGCCCAACAATCAATGACCTCATTGTACACTTCTTGACCAGGGCTCAAAGAAATCATATGAAAGTGTCTTATCACAGTCCCATGATGGGTTGCAAAAACATCAATCCTGTTTCAAATTATAAAACAATAAACAATACAATCCTTTAGATAATTTTTAAATTAATTGAAATAGTAACAACTACCACACGGTTCTGCAAACAACATTATCTTCGTCTAATCCACCAGTTGGTAATCCTTTTTTTTCAGGTCTTCTTTCCTGTTAATTACATCATGATTATTTAGGTTATAATTTCACTAAAAAATATAACAATATTAAGTATATAGAATATAGGATATGATTAACTTACTCATGATCAACAGCTCCTGTCATTAGATAATTCCATATCTTTTTTTCATCTTTTGTCACACATTTGTTTATGTTGACAGCTCTATCAATATAGGGTGAACATTTAGCTAAAGCATTTTGCTTTGACCGCCCTATATTTTTATTAGCAATACTCTTAACTCTTTTCAAACCCTGAGATTCATCTTCATTTTTGTTTAAACCTTTTTTAGATTCACTTAGCTTCTCAATCTCATACGCAGCGTCTAACATCTCTTGTGTCCAATCTCCAGCTATGTCAAATCCTCCATCAATATCGGGTGTTTTTAATACATCCTTTGCATGATCTGTCTTATTTACCCCAACTTTGCGTGACACAGGCGACTCTTGGGTAAGCCCCAGACTGAAACTTGGAATATCATTTTTTGAGATAGATTCTAAATCATTTTTATCAATTTTTGAACTTCTTTCTAAATTGTTTGCAATATCGATGACCTCTTGGGTCCACACGCCAGCCACTTCTGGTTCCTGAAAATTCCTTTCAAAATGTGTCACACCTGCTTGATTATCTTCTTCCTCACATGAAGGATTACCACAATCGCGATCTTTTTTTCCCGTCACTTCACCACTCAACAAATCACCAAAAATTGAAATATCACGAAATAGTTCCTCATACTTGTCAACAAAAACACTTACATCAGTTGTATTTGGGAACCTTATCAAACTATCCCTAATGGTTTTTTCAAAAACCCCTTTATCATGCTTTATCCTATTGTAGACAGAAGTAAGAATTGATAGCTGCCCCTATAAGTTTTTAACACAAACAACAACATATATCATGCTTACAGTATTGTAATAATGTTTAATAATTTAAAAAAAAATCATACAAGTTTGATACACTTACTACACATATGTAACAGTACAAGTACATATCAACATATATGTGATCACCATATATATAAAACCAGATAATGAAAATCAGAAATATAAACTTTAATTGATTACACATGTGTAATCATTACAACTTTCAAAATGTATATATAATGTATTATATTAATTAAACCTAACTTAATAGCAGCTATATATACTGATAAGATACATGTAAATAGAATATAAAAATAATATACCATTTATATGAACCAATTAATAACTAATATGCCATTTATATACTGATTACACATGTGTAATCAGTATAACTTTTCAACTTTATAACATGTTGCCATTTGTATACAATGACAATGAGATGATATTAATAACTAATATGTATTTGATTACACATGTGAAATCAACTTTACTGTCCAATATATAACATGTATTATATTAATTAAACCAAACATATAAACAACAAACAAATATTAATTTTTAAAATTTCACCTTTATGGTTGAACTGTCATGATTTTCTGTTTCAACTTCAGCATCTGTTTCATCGACTCCATCACCAACAAAGTGCTCCAACATATCCCCCAAACCAAAACCACCTTGTTTTATTTCCATGCTTTCCCTTTTCTGTAGCTTATCAAGAGTCCAGTAGCTTAGTGGTGATTTATCTCTAGATTCATTTATTCCAGGACATGATATACCATCAACATACAACAGCTGCATTCAAAAAATGACGACATTTAAAATTAATTTTAAACATTAAATTGAACATATTGATATTATTATAAATTACTAACAGTAGCATTACCGTTAGTATGGTTAACGGACCAACGAATGGTGGCGTCTTGGTGCATCTCGTCCACCCATTCTTACCACTTTTTATTGACTCAAGCACAAAACCACTCCAATCATAATTTTTGATATCAACCTCTAAATCTAGTCTCTCGACCACTCCATACTTACATAAACCATTTTTCCAACAACTTAACATGGTTGTTACAAACAGGACTAAGAAATCCAACTTAAAAATCAACCCATCATCATATCTATCATCACCTATGTTACTTACTACATCAGTAGGAGAAATGCTCCTTCTACCATACCTCCCCCTCCATAACAAGTATGATTCTGAATACTCATCTGGTTTGCTCAATGTGTTGATGTCAATACCTCCATTTGGCAGACCAAGTAAGTTGTGAATGGTGTTTATATCAATGTTGATGTTTCCTTTTGGGGTAGATATAAACATCCTTTTAGGGTCAAATTTGTCAACAACGTAATGACCCAGTTTTGATGGTATACCATTCACATTAAATAAAAGAAGTTTCCCAAATCCCATTTCTCTTACCTAGTCCTTTTGTCTTTTAGAGATACTATTGATGGCAACAAACAATTGTTTGGGTGATGACCTAGTTACGATCCCAAACCATTTTTTGGGCTTAACATCACTATTCAATAAATGTATGTCATCAGAAATTTCAGCATCATTGTTATCTTCATCGAAATCAACTTTGTCATTTTCGAGTACTAAAATAGCAAACACAATAAACTTTAAGTTGACATATTAACTAAATAGCATAAGATATTACAACAATCACACCAATTAAAACAACTAAAATGGTTTACCGGAAGTATTTTCGGCATATAAATTATCCTCAAAATAATTTGCAGCTGATGATTTTTTCTTCTTGTTTTCTTCATTTTTGTTTCTGATGTATGTAAAAAATTATAACAACTTATTCCTTAATATTTATACTAACATAAGGATACATTAAACATTCATAACATAGATGTAATCAATATTTTAATACAAATGGTTGTATACAATTAATTTACGATTACATATATGTAATCATAACTAATTAAACATTTATTATATACTTCAAAAAATTTTAATACATCAGTTGATTACATTCACTTAATCACAGTAATTACAATTGATCTTTAGATTATAACATGTCCATATTTTAATACACCAGTTGCTTACATACATGTATTCATCATTGATTACATAAATGTATTCATTATTGATTACATAAATGTAATCAATACTGATTAACATCATTACATACACTAAGTTTTTAAAACACATGTTGATTACAAATATGTCAATTTTTTATTTAACATAACTTTTTACCAGACATCTTAACTAAGTATCGTAATATAGGTCAACAATAACACAAATTAAAACAAAAAAATGGTTACCATTATTTCTTTCAGCATAAAACTTATCCTCCGAATCAAATGCATCTGATGCTTTTTTACTTCCTGTTTTCTTCAATTTTTTTTCTGATGTATGTGAAAAATAGAATACCAATTCATATCTTATTATGCATACTAATTATAGTATAATACAAAGACATACCATATTCAGATATTATAGCGCTTTTTGTAAGCTTTCTCTTTTTGGTGTTTTCATCAACTGAAATTAATAAGTCCAAAATTAATCACATTATACATAAAAATAATAACACATGCTGATTTACACTAATAACAATTTTACAGATTAAATTACCTTTTTCGGCTTCCATTCGCTTACGTATTTCTTCAAAACTTGCTTTAATTTCCATCAGGATTTTCATTTTTTCTTCATCGCTTTTCCTATTCTTTGTAACTGATATAACATCTTATAATCAAAAACAAACATTTTAAGAATAACACAAAATAAATTATGGTATTATACAACATTCATATATTCCTTCAGCACGAGGTTGGTCAACTTTTGTGCATTTAGTAACAACTGCATTCAAATATAAAATACATTAGATATTACATATATTTATGCAACGTAATTAGTTTATTTTTTTACAAATCATATATAATGTATTACCTTCATCATCAATTTCATCTAATTCTATTGGGTTATTCGATGTGTTAATAAACCTACTGAACGAAACCTTTTGTGCAATCCTCTCACTCTTCCTTCCTTTTTTTCATATATGAAAGCCAACAACATATAAATAAAGCACATAATTAGAACATATTACAAGCAAATCAAGATAAATATTAAAAAAAACATACTTTTAGGCATCCTTAATCCTTATTTTTTAGAAACTCCTGATATTACAATAACCTGATGCATCAGTAAACATAACATTAGTTTATTTATCCTACTCAACAATTAAAAAAAAACATTACTGTATTAATTAGCAAATATAACAATCATCTTGTGAATCGAAAAGTTGATTAACCTTCAACTAGTTAGCAAAAAAAGAATTAGGCAAGAATGGATTTAAATCTCGGACAAATTATACTCAACATAAATAAATTATTGAAATGTTACTAAAAGGTTAAAAAATTTCTCAATGAAATTGTTCTGTTTTATGTATATATGATGTAAAAAAAATGAACCATTTTTGATTACATATATGTAATCAACCAAATATATTGATTACATATATGTAATCACTCCATTTGTAACTAATATATGTAACTAAACAACTGATTACATATATGTAATCAACCAAATATATTGATTTACATAACTTGTTTACAACTGTGGTAATTGATTACAAAAACTTAATAACAAATATATAATAAAAATCACTCCATTTGTAAAAAATACAATACCATTTTACACTATCCTATCTAATTACACATATGTAATCAATATATTCGGTTACAATACCAAACATTTTTTGTTTGATTACATACATGTTTTCATCAAAAAAAAAACAATTACATACATCCCATATCAGTGATTATTCAAAACAAGCGAAAAAAAAACCCCAAAAAACCCACATGCAGTCGCAATATCGCATAAACATTTCAAAACCCTATAATCGATTTATCGGTTATCTACTGCGATTACAACTTGCATTCAGTAATAAACTACTATTAATGATTGCATTTGTAAAAAAATAACATTTATGCTTACCTTTAATGAAGAAATTTCTTGAATAGAACCAGATTTCAACCGGAAAAAAGAGACTTCAATCATTCAACAGTCGCATGTGTGTGCAGTTGCGAAACCTATTCCAACTCAAGCATTCCGTGTTCTTAATCGAACATGGATTCACTGAAATCAAATATTCTTCTTTGCCGCAAGTTTAGAAACCATATCACATTAATGACAAAAATCACGGTTACACAATAAATCCTCCCTAATTAGCTTTTAACAGGTTACCCATTTTACCCTTTTTAATTTTTTTAATTATTTTTTAAATGAATCTGATTAACTCTTATTTACAATCATGCCACAATGAATGATGTCCATTGATTAGTTTATTTAACGGTTAGATTAAGGTTTCTTGGTTTTCTCAAAAATCATAGTTTTCTTAGGAACCTCCCCCTATATATATATATATATATATATATATATATATATATAAGAAACTAAGATATTTTAAGAAACCAAAAAAAACTAAAACCAACCAATCATAGAATTTGTAGTTTTTTTATTTTATTTTTAATCAAAGGGTTTTTAAGTAATATTACACCTTGATATTTTTAGACGGTTACTATTTCTTATTTTAATATCTTGATTTACTTTCCTCTAAATATGGTTTATTATTTTGAATTTTCAATTGCACGATCGTTACCAATTATTAATACAATCAATTCTTCAACATTAATTTTTGTGATTTCTTAGTTTTTTCTTCTATATATACAAGTTCTTAGTTTTTTTATGAGCTCGATATAAATCATACAGAGGTCATTGCTTGGGAAGTTGGGGAGATATATGAGAGCAGAAACATATGAGTTGTGTTGTTCGTAAGTTAAGGGGCAAGATTTCTAAAAGCACCGCTTAATAAAATTAATTTGAATTTGATTAAGATGGTTAGTTGTTTTTGCATGACTTGAAATGCTCTTCATTGAAACTTGGTAAATGATAAACATATTTTCTTTGACTATAAAACGCTTTTACATCTAATCTCATCTCATGCAGCTTTTATTGGTCCAGATGAAATGGTGGTCAAAACATTCAATAATATCAAGAAAAATAAAGAACGAATGTATTTTGAGTTGTTCATCCGTTTTAGGGAAGAAAGTTTTGTTTATCTATCATAAGCAACGAACCAATCAACATGAAGATTTGGTTGCACTACCACCTGCCACCACCAGCTACGCTCCCATCATCTACACCCACGGCCACTACCAGCGAGTGTGAATTTAATTTTCAATTTTACTTTTATCAGTTTTCAATTTATTGAGCCTTCATGTTCCAATTGTACCATGTTGGTTTTTGATTTGAAGGTTCAACCATAAAGTTTCAATCTTAAATTTGGTTTGTGTTTCTATCCTAGTAGTTATAGTTTTCAATTTTGTTTGTATTAGTTTTTGATTTGTTGACCCATTAAGTTATTATTGTAGCTCTGGTTCGCATCTAGTTTTCGACTGTGTTTTAATTTAGTTCATATTTGGTTCGAATTGTTGAACCTTCAAGTTACATGCATGCTTACATATAAGTAAACAGTGTTACTCAATGCTTACATATTCATCTTTTATATTGTTACCCATTTTTTGCTTTATATTTATTCTTTACTTTATTTTTAATGTTTTGCTCAAATGTAATAGATTCATGAAAGTTGACTTTTGCAAGTTTGAAACTGGAATCTATGATTTATTTATTTATTGGTCTTTTATTTCTTATTTATGATCCTTTAAAACCTTGTTGATTTGAATGGATGATTTTATTTCTTTCCTACTTTAACCAATTTGGTTGATTATATATATGTAATCAGATAATTGTGCTTACATTACTATATATATTAAATGGCAAAGATTCTTTCCCTCAGAAAATAACTATTCACATTTCAGGTTACTTAATGCAGGAGGTACAAGTTACTTATGCATTCTATATACATACACATATTGTATATATATACACAGACGAAATTGCAGCCGTCGTTTCCAAACATTTATTTTGAATTAATTTAGAATTTTCAGTTACAACCCTGAACTTTGAACTCTTATTTTTAAATTCCCCTCTCACTTTACTCAGATATTTTTAATGCTCACATGATTTTAACACGTCATTAGGTTGTCGGATAAAAGTCATTATTATATTAATTTGATCGTAGTTGACTCATGAACGTTTATATAAATTTCGAACCCAAACGGTCACAAAAATTTTGCGCGTTGTTCACATGCCTATAATGCGTCCGTACATTATCGAATATTTGTATCGTTTATATCATTTTGATCGTAATTAGTTCACAAACGATTTAGATTTAATAATTTTATAAACCATGAGTATTATATATACTACATATATATACGATTTAGGTTTAATAATTTTACAATATTTGTATCGTTTATAAATTCTACATTTACGCAGGACATTTTTTTTAAGTCTTCACTTTGCTCGCATATTTTTAATGTTCACATGATTTTAACACGTCGTTAGGTTATCGGATAAAAGTCATGATTATATTAATTTGATCGCAATGGCCTCAGGAACGTTTATGTAAATTTCGAACCCAAACGGTCACAAAAATTTTGCGCGTTCTTCACATGCCTATAACGCGTCGGTATAATAACTATTCACTTAACATATACATACAATATATATACATATTTTGGATTTCGATTTCGTCAATCCCAGCCGCCATTTCAAACTTTTGGATTTCAATTATTTTAGATTTTTCATTTATAACCTTAAACTTTGAACTTTTATTTTTAAATCCCCCTCTCACTTTACACCAAAGTCAAAAAACTTGATTTAAATAATAATAACAATAATTAAATATGAATTTTTTGAAGCGGTTGAAAACCAAACCGCTTCAAAAAAATGCTGACACTTTCAAAAAAATTGATTTAAATAATAATAATAACTAAATAATAATAACTATATATAATAATTAAAATATTAATCAAAGAAGGCATGTCGTTATCGAATATGCGGAATCGTATATAAAATGTTTTTTTACCACCCATCTGAAGCCGTTTACTTACATTTCAAACATAAGCTAATTGAATGTTGGAGTTATAACATTCGCGAATCAAAGTGGTCAAATGAAATATCGTCAACCATGTATATAATTCAACAAAGACAGGTCTAATACTAATTAAATTGCTTATTAGTATAGTTGACATGTTCAGCGAGGTAAAATGAAATAAAAAATATAAATTAGGTGTTGTTATACTTTTGCACATATGTAACTTAAGTGGAAGTCAAAGAAGGCATGTCGTTATCGAATATGCGGAATCGTATATAAAATATTTTTTTACCACCCATCTAAAGCCGTTATGAGCTAATTGAATGTTGGAGTTATAATATTCGTGAATCCAAGTGGTCAAATGAAAGATCGTCAACCATGTATATAATTTAACAAAGGCAGGTCTAATACTAATTAAATTGCATAATAGTATAGTTAACATGTTCTGCGAGTTAAAATGAAATAAAAAATATAAACTAGGTGTTGTTATACTTTTTCACAAATTTGGTATGAGTAATCTATTTTTTTTTATTTATGCAAACTGGGGACCACTTGATCATAATCATTTACTTTGATCAAATGGCACAAAATCCTTCTATTCTTGTAACATCCCAAATTTTTCTAAGATACAAGTTATTTGAATTCTACGCACGTGTAACGGATAAGTAACTTGTGGGAAAATAGACGAAAAATAACCAAGGCGAGGATTACAGATCGTGTACTCGAACTAGTAAAATTTCGAGTACTCCAGTATCGAGTACACTAATTTCGAGTACACTGGATTTCGTGTACTCAGGTTTCGAATACCAGACTTGCCTATAAATAGTAGTGCCTTGGGAAATGTGCGAACCTTTGGCTGGAAGCTCATCTGCTCTCGAGTACACGAAGTTTAAGTCCAAGAATTTCAAGAATCAAACTTTGATCGACCAAACGAAGTAGGAAACGCACGGGATTCTACCAGGAGGATCAGCTACCTTCAAGTAAGTGATTCATGTATAGAAAGCTGGATTTTTATACAAAAGTTAGGATGGTTAAACAAAGGGTGAACTTATGCATAAAGCTCACACCTTTATGCATAAAGTTCATAACTTTGAGGTTCCAATACGTTGGTAACAACATAAGGAACCTAGAACTAGCTCCCCAAGGCCTTAGATGAATTTCTGAGATGTTTAATGACGAAATGATGAGTACACGAAGCTATACACTAAGGGTACTCGAAATCATACTTAGAATTTCGTGTACATGAGTATTTCGAGTACATGGGTATTTCGAATACAATGGCTATTTCGTGTACATGGAATTTCGAGTACATGGGTATTTCGAATACAATGGCTATTTCGTGTACATGGAATTTCGTGTACAAGGCATTTCGTGAACAAGGGATGTTTCGAGTACATGGCAATTCGTGTACATGGGAACTTAACGAATTTCAAGGGTTTCGAACACTTAGCTAAGTTTCGAGAACTTGGATTCAGAAAGGGGGACTAGTAGGCTATGAGGACTTAGAATAATTTCTAAGTCTAAGTATGTGATGTGATGGTATGTGATGATATGATGTAACTGATATAGGTCCTTAAGGCCCTAGCTAAGGAGTTCGGCTAAGGTTAACAGGAGTCTACTGTCAGGTGAGTTCTAGACGCCCTATTTTATGCTTAATGTTTTGGGCTGACATACATGCTTATTGTTATGTCTATGATGATATGTGCCTATGATGATAATGAATGAATGATGTTATGCCCTGACCATGTATGCATGTTAAGGTGATAGCATGATTTTTGCATGAAAGTATGCTAAGAATGATGAATGCATGTTAGTAAGTTAGGATGATAAACTAAATGATAACATACTATGATGATAAATAGGGAGGTATGTTATGATGAAATCCTAGGTACGCTATGATGGAAGTATGATGTTATGATGATTACATGCTAGCAAAATGTGTTTATGTTGCCATGATGAATGATATGATGACGTGCGGCTAGCATGACATATGCATGGTACTGGGATGTTATGATGACATGATACTAGCATACCCTGTATGAGAAATCCTATGTTATTAGGATAATGATACGATGTTATGATGAATGATGATATGGTGCTAGTGTATCATGTCATGATGAATGATGGTTGCTCCAGTACTTGTTACTGGGTAAGTATGGTTGCTCCAGTATTTGTACTGGGTAAGTATGGTTGCTCCCGTACTCGTTACGGGGTAAGTATGATGTTGCTCCCGTACTCGTTACGGGGTAAGTATGATGTTGCTCCCGTATTCGTTACGGGGTAAGAATGACGTTGCTCCCATATTCATATGGGGTAAGTATGGTTATGGTTGCTCCAGTACTTGCTACTGGGTAAGTATGGGTCGAACGCTTCGGCGGGACAGACCAACGGTTATGGAGCCTTGTGCCGGCATAAGCCCACTGTTCGCATGGTAACAGTGGAACGTATGATGATGATGATGTAAGGATGTTATGTGCTAATGTTATGGACTATGTGTATGAAATGATGTATATGATATGTATGTTTAATGTTGTTTTATGAAAACTAGAACTCACCAGCGTAAGCTGACTTGATTTAGCATGTATGTCAGGGTGAAGGTATGATAAGAGAAGGCATGGAGCTCGGGCATAGAGTCATACGATCCGGTGGTTTTGGCAATCCGATGTGATTTTGATACAGACATGTTATTGATTTCTGTTTATCAGACTATGTTTACATTCCCGCTGCATGATTATGAAAGTTTTTAGTTTAAGAGCTATGTGTTACGATGAAAACCAACCTCTGTGAGGTGCCCGGTTTCGGGGCCTCACAAGTTGGTATCAGAGCCATAGTTTGAGAGATCTTGACATCCCCAAATGCCAAGACTTAAACTGAGAATGGGATTAACGGATGCGGATTGCCAACCACGGATGACGGATGCCACGAGTTGAATGTTTATGTATGAGTTAAGGGTTAGATGTAATGTTATGAAAGCAGTTAGTGTCATGCACATTGAATAGATGGGATGGGAAACGTTTAGAGCCTATGAGTTGGGTAAATGGTTAATAACACTTGATCAACGTCGTTAACGATTTACAAAACTTATTCCGTGCTAAACTGATTCCTATGCTGACTCATCAAATGTTGCATTATGTAGAAAGTTAAGATGGCCGGACAAAAGGGTAGACCGCGAAAGAAACCACAGGTCGCTGAAGAACCACATGTTGAGGCTGAAGAACCCGTCAACGAAGACGACCACGAGCACAACGAGCAACCTGAGAATGAAGACGAGTTCACTCTAGAGCCTATCGTGGTGAAGGCTATTTCTGATGAGGTCTGCAAGATCATGGATGAAAAGATGCCAGCAATGATTGCTAAGGCACTGAAGGATGCTCTAAAAGACAAGTCTGAAGGAACTAAAGAAAGCACCAAAGAAGATGAGGTGGTGATCATCGAGACGAAGAGCGGCGACTCTATGACAGGGAAACTGAAGGGCTGTGACTACAAGTCCTTCAAGGGATGTAACCCACCGACCTTTGATGGGAAGAAGGACGCAGTGGCCACCTGCCACTGGATTTCTGCGATGGAGGCTGTTATCTCCATCAGTGAGTGCCGAGTTGACCAAGCTGTCAAGTTTGCAGCTCACTCTTTCGTTGAGGAGGCACTTCACTGGTGGAACACCGTCAAGCAATCCAAGACTACTGAGGATATGGAAAAGATGACTTGGGAGGATCTCAAGGAACTGGTCACTAAACAGTTCTGTCCCAAGAATGAGTTGGATAAGGTTGAAAGGGAGTTTCTGGTGCTGAAGGCGGGAAGTCTGAACCACAGGCAGTACACCTCACGATTCAATGAGATGGCAAGACTTGTTCCTCACTTGGTTTCTACCGAGGAACGTAGGGTGAAGTTGTACATGGAGGGTTTGCCTCCGAAGGTTCGGATACATGTGAAGGCGAATGCTCCCAAGACTTATGACTCCACTGTGGAGCTCAGTGGCATAGTTTGGGATGATGTTATTTCAGCCGAGCCAGTCAAAGAAGAGGCAAAGGTGAAAGAGTCCTCCGGGATTAAGAGGGGTCGAACAGACCAACGAAAGTTCTCAAGCAAGAAGGCCAAGCGAGAGGAGATGGGCCGATGCAACAAGTGTGGGAAAAGGCACACTGGACAGTGCCTGGTGGGCACTAATTTATGTTTCAGGTGTGGAAAGACGGGGCACTTTTCTAGCAGTTGCCCGAATGCTACTCGATGCTTCAACTGCAATGGATTAGGACATATGTCCAAGGATTGCAAGCTACCGCGGGCCGATGCTTCGGGCTCGGGTAAGAAAGAGGAGAAAGGAAAGGAGAAGCAGAAGGCTAAAGCACGAGCCTTTACGATGACGAAGGATGATGCGATTGTGGACCCGGACGTGGTCACAGGTACCTTTTCTATCAACAATATTCCTGCTTCTGTATTGTTTGATTCTGATGCCAGTATGAGTTTTGTGTCTTCTACTTTCTGTGATGGGTTATCTGGGAAGGTTAAGAAGATAGATCGGGTATTTGATGTAGAGACGGCTATTGGTAAGATGACCAGGGTGACTGAGGCTATTGATGACTGTTATGTTGAGATAGAAGGTCATAGGTTCCCTGTCCGATTGTTTCTTATTACCTTAGGGGGATTCGATGTGGTTTTGGGTATGGACTGGTTAGCCAAATATGAGGCTAACATTGTATGTCGACGAAAGATGATATGTTTACGTGCGATGGATGGGAGTTCCGTGACGGTTTATGGTGATAAAGCGATGTATGCGCCAAAGATCATTTCGATGATCAAGGCTGATGTTATGATACGGCGAGGGTGTGTAGCCTACTTGGCCTACGCGATTGAGGAACGTATGGATACGAGGACGATTGATGATGTTCCCGTGGTGTGTAACTTCCCCGATGTATTCCCTGAGGAATTGCCTGGATTACCACCCGAACGGGAAATTGAGTTCCAGATCGACTTAGTGCCGGGGGCACAACCCGTTGCCAAAGCACCTTACCGTTTAGCTCCAACCGAGATGAAGGAAATGATGACCCAGCTACAAGAACTCCTTGATAAAGGTTTTATACGACCGAGTGTCTCTCCGTGGGGAGCACCGGTGCTGTTCGTTAAGAAGAAGGATGGAAGTATGCGTATGTGTATTGACTACAGGGAACTGAATAAGTTGACCGTAAAGAACAGGTATCCTCTACCTAGAATTGATGACTTGTTCGATCAATTGCAAGGTGCAAGCTGGTTCTCGAAGATAGATCTCCGATCCGGTTACCATCAGTTGAAAGTTCGAGAGCAGGATATTCCAAAGACTGCTTTCCGTACGCGTTATGGACATTACGAGTTTCTCGTTATGTCGTTTGGATTGACGAATGCTCCCGCAGCATTTATGGATTTGATGAACAGGGTATGTCGACCGATGCTGGACCGATCGGTGATAGTGTTTATTGATGATATTTTGATTTATTCAAAGAACGAGGGAGACCATGCTTGCCACGTACGTGAGGGATTGGAAATCCTGAGGAAAGAGAAACTTTATGCTAAGTTCTCCAAATGCGCTTTCTGGCTACGAGAGGTACAGTTTCTGGGTCACGTGGTGAACCCAGAAGGCATTATGGTAGATCCAGCTAAAGTTGAAACGATTATGAAATGGAGTCCTCCAAAGTCACCGACAGAAGTACGCAGTTTTCTTGGTTTGGCTGGCTATTATCGGAGATTTATTCAAGACTTCTCCAAGATAGCGACGCCACTGACGAAGCTCACGAAGAAAAACGTAAAGTACGAATGGGGTCCAAACCAAGAACAAGCGTTTTCAGTGCTGAAGGAGAAACTTACCCAAGCTCCTGTTCTAGCACTGCCGGATGGGAATGATGATCTTGTTGTGTATGCCGATGCGTCACGACAAGGGTTGGGATGTGTACTAATGCAAAGGGGAAGGGTGATAGCTTATGCTTCGCGCCAGCTAAAGATTCATGAGGCTAACTACCCGACCCACGATCTTGAACTCGCTGCAGTGGTGTTTGCATTGAAAATATGGAGGCACTATTTGTATGGAGTAAGGAGTACCATCTATACCGACCACAAGAGCATGAAGTATTTCTTCGAGCAAAAGGATTTAAATATGAGGCAGAGACGATGGCTTGAGCTGTTAAAGGATTATGACTGTGATATTCTATATCACCCGGGAAAGGCCAATGTGGTGGCAGATGCTCTGAGTCGCAAGACTGATCATCCTGCCATACGAGTAAAATCGTATAGTTTGGTGATAACGCCAGACTTTCTGAACGAGCTCAAACAGGCGCAACAGGAGGGATTGAAAGAAGAGAATGTGGGTTTTGAACGCGTCTTCGGACAAGTCAAGAACTTGGAAGACAATGACCATGGGATAAAGTTACGATTCGGTCGAATGTGGGTGCCCAGAAATGGGGACATTCGAGCGAGGATTTTAGATGAAGCCCACAAGTCACGATACTCGGTACACCCCGGTGCGACGAAGATGTATCAAGATCTTCGACAGGATTATTGGTGGCCGGGCATGAAGTTTAATGTGATGCAGTATGTGAACAGGTGTCTTACTTGTGCGCAAGTGAAGGCTGAACATCAGAAACCCTACGGATATGTGCAACCTCTAGAGGTACCGGAATGGAAATGGGAACACATCACCATGGATTTCATTACCAAGCTACCAAAGACAGCTAAGCGACATGATGCCATATAGGTGATTGTGGACCGACTGACGAAGAGTGCACACTTTCTCCCTATCAGGGAAACGTATACGTCCGAAAGGTTGTCTGAGTTGTTCGTAAAGGAGATTGTGGCCAGACATGGAGTTCCTGTCTCCATTGTGTCAGATCGAGATACGAGGTTTACTTCCAGATTCTGGAAGCAGTTTCATGATGCTATGGGAACGAGGTTAAATATCAGTACCGCCTATCACCCTCAGACTGATGGACAGTCAGAAAGGACTATCCAAACGTTGGAGGATATGCTTAGGGCGTGCATTATCGATTTTGGAGGAAGCTGGGATGACCACTTGCCCTTGGTGGAGTTTTCATATAACAACAGCTATCACTCCAGTATCGGAATGCCCCCATATGAGGCGTTGTACGGACGACGATGTAGAACCCCGGTATGTGTAACACCCCGACCGACGGCGGAATCATCGGGATGCCACGAGGGATGTGTAGATTGTTCAAAAGCTCATGGGCATCTAAAATCATATCATCATATATCATTTAATCAACCACAATAATTACACAAAAATCATGTTCATCATGAATCAATTACATCAAATACACAAAAGATTTAGTTAAACTAACTAAGCTCTAATCGCCAGAAATTTAGTTAATTAACTAAGTCCAAGAATCCTATATGATGATGATGTCCAAAATAGAAGAGATCATCCTCTTCATCCTACTTGTCTCCATCACCTGAAACATGTAAGAAAATCAAGTGTCAACTACAAAAGTAGTTGGTGAGTCATCATAAGTTTTTATATTTGAAAATGTTTTAGTAAAATGCGTTTGAAAGTTTATGCTTAAAATGGTTTTATAAAATGCTTTGTTTAAAACGGGTATAAAACTTATGATCTTCTTGAGAAAATCCATATGAATACCTGTATGAGATAATCCATCACACATCCATCAATTCAACAGCCAAACACATACACAATCACATAGCTACATAACCAAATCAATCATAGTCAATCACAAATAATCATAATCAAATATAGATAATTAATCCACAAACTAATCAACCAATCTCATCAACCATATTCTCAAATAATGTTCGTGACTATACATGATCATTATGTAATTAACATAAGTTAAATACATGATTCATGGAGTGGTAGCTAACCACGTGACAATACATGAAGCCAAAGCAAATAACCGAAGTCAAAGGCAATGCTTCACAGATGTGGAAACCATCCACGTGACAATACACGATGTCAAAGCAATTAACCGAAGTTAAGAGCGATGATTCTCGGGGTTTGTGACAATACTTGTAATCTTTGTTATTGACCTAGGTCAATAACAATATTTACATGGATATAAGTAATAAGAGATAATCCCAAAATAATGATAATTTCAAATGTGAATATCATATTGATAAACAGGTATTAACCTTGTGTTATCAAAATAATATTTAATTTGGTATACATGTTTCACCTCCGGGTTTTAAAACTAAAACAGTTTAAAGAGAAGGAGGTTATGAGAACTCACCTGAAGTCCTTAGAATTCGTGTTCTCGAATTATGCGCGCTCGCGTATGTAACTCAAGTCAGCGATCTGTAGTTAATGGGTATTTGTATTTATAAGTGTATGTGTCTACATTTAATTAAATAACCATAAGTGTTTCTATACACCCTTAGATGTGTGGTTACCTAATTGTTAAATCCTAAGTAGACTAGGTTTACAACACTTTATGCGAATGTTCATCGTGGAATATAATTTAAACCCATTATAATCACCTATCTTTTAAGAATGACTTATTATAAGTTAGTATGGATTATTCACATAGATAACCCTAATCCCACCCTTAACCAAGCATACATATCTCATGTTCTTGCATGTATGTTTGAATAGGTGGTCATCATAAACCTTAATGAATAAAATTTCAATTTAAGCTGAAGAAGTCATACTTGGATTAATCTTATGAGTGTTCATCATTAAAGATAGTTAGATTAGCTAGTTACTAACCATCCTAGTGTGATGCACTTATTATGATATCATGGATATATCCTCACATGCAAAATTAATTACCTTAACCACCTTAATTTGAGTTAGTGATTCTTTAGATCCAAATTTAATAATTCCTATACACTAAGTTAATCCCAATTCAAATTTAAGGTATATATATGTTTATTAGTTTCTTAATTTCAAATTTGGAATAAGAAAGGTGGTGGTTAAGTTCATTCACACATGCATGGATACATCCATAACTATTTACACCCATATTATTGCTTAAACCCTCTTAATTACATAGTTTAAATAAATTGAACTCAACTAGCCTCCTAGACCAGCGAACCTATGAGGTTTATGGGCCAAGGTTCGGCCCTCATAATGCATGGTTCGTGGTCCATGGTTCGCGACTCATGCATGGCAAGGGTTCGGCCATAAGGGTTTCGCCCAAGGGTTCGCTGCATGTCAGAAATGATTCGGCTGAACACAAGGGTTCGGGACCTAAGGGGTTCGTTGCTAGGAAGAAGGTTCGCCTAGACTTATGGTTCGCCAGCTAGCTAAGTTCGTGAGCCAAGGGTTCGCTAGGGTTCGGCTGGCCAGACTTGCTGTCTAGGGTTCGCCTAAAGCTAGAGCCCATCAAGGTTCGGCCATGGAGGCCACGAACCCTGCGTGTTTCTAGATGCTCATCATCATCTTCTTCGTCCCAATTGATGTCAAGCTCGTTCGTGGGTTCCAGAGGTCGATAATGGTTCGATTAACACATGTAAAATCCAAAATTCTTATACGAAATGCTAGCTAGATCCGAATAGGGTTTTCTACCAAAAACCGAAAGGTAAAGGCACAGATTTACCTCGAGTTAGCTGTAGATCTTGGGATTTCTTTGTAGATTCTTGTTCCTCTCGATCTTGTGGTCGTTTTGGCGCCGAAATCTCTCGAATCGGTTAAGAAACGAGTTCAAGAAGCTAGAGAGAAGGTAGAGAATGTGTGTGTGTGTGTTTTTTTTTTTAGAGAGAGAGAGATATGGTGAGAATGAAAGAAAATGGTGGAGTCTTCCACCATTTGTAACTATCCGTTCCCGCGTGTTCGGTCTCGTCTTTATCGCGATAGTAAAATATAGTTCGGTTTTACTCGTTAAACGTATTTAAACATAAATTGTTTAAATAATATGATTTTATTGATTTAATTGATTTACTTATATAATCCTCGTCTCGTATAGTGATCTAGTTAATACCCGTGAGATGTAATAATACGCTCGGTTTTCTAACATAACATATTTAAATAATCTATTTATTTTAAATAAATCGATTTTGTTTAATAAAATAAGTTCTAAATAGATTATGTCGTAAATCGCTTTCGTTTCCTTATCGTTAAATAATTATTTAAATAAATTAATTTATTCGAAAACATTTTAGGTTGTGATTCCTAATAAACGTTTTAAGATTTTATTTACCAATTTAATATCGTGAGATATTATTTAATTATCTCGTCGAAACACGTTACACGCGTACGTATTCGTAAAGATCGTCACCTTTGCGAATCCAACGCTCGTATCGTATTTCGATTCGATTTATGATTTATGGAATATCGTTTCAGAATATTATTCTTAATAATTATATTCGTGTGAATCGTCACCCACGCGAACACATTATTAAGTTAATATTTCTGAATCAACATTCGCGTTTAAATAATGACCGTAACCTCACATCGCGTATTTATTAATCTCATTATTTATTAACTTAAATATTATATTCCCAAACCACAACCCACTAAACCAAGTCACTGACACATCCATGATAGACCGAAATATGCATATGTATAGGGCATATGCAGAGGTAGATCGCAACCTCCCCTACACCGTCCCACCGCTATTTCGATAAACCATGACCATGTGTCCTTAACTATGTTTAGTAACCAGACCATAACAAACTCCCAGTTCCATCCCAAAATCATTCTCAAACCAATAATCCATAATCATCAGTAATAACACTGCGGTAAACTCTATGGGTCTGTTTAGTTAAATTTCAACTAACTTCCCAAGGTTTACGCGTATAATATATTATAAAATCATGCATACCAGTAACAGTGATAATATCAGTAATGTAAGTCAACAATTTCATAATCATTCATAATAAATAAATCTCCGATCGTAACAGTAAAATCGTACGAATGTACGAACGTACGGACAACCGAAAGTACAGTGATGTTACAGTCTCCCCTAGTTAAAGGAATTTCGTCCCGAAATTCAACTTGGAGTGACCGTAGTAAATAAATGTGGGTACTTAAGCTTCATCTGATCTTCCCGCTCCCATGTGAATTCTGGACCCCGCTTCGATTCCCAACGTACTTTGACAATTGGAATTCTACTGCGTTTGAGTTGTTTAATCTCCCGATCCATTATCTCCACTGGTTTTTCAACAAAGTGCATGGTATCATCGATGCGGATGTCATCGAGTGGTACCTGAAGATCCTGATCAGCTAAGCACTTTCTTAGATTGGACACGTGAAACGTCGGGTGCACATTACTAAGTTCAAGAGGAAGTTCCAATTTGTAGGCCACCTTCCCGATCCGTTCAAGAATCTTAAAAGGGCCAACGTATCGTGGAGCAAGCTTCCCCTTCTTCCCAAATCGAACAACGCCCTTCCAAGGCGACACTTTAAGTAAAACCATATCTCCCACATCAAACTCTAAAGGTTTTCTTCGTTTATCCGCGTAGCTCTTCTGTCGACTGCGAGCAGCTAACAGATTGTCGCGGATCTGGCGGATCTTGTCAGTCGTTTCCTGAATAATCTCAGGACCAGTAATCTGCGAATCGCCGACCTCGGTCCAACAAATAGGCGACCGACATTTCCTGCCATAAAGAGCTTCAAACGGCGCCATACCAATGCTCGCGTGATAACTGTTGTTATACGAGAACTCAACCAACGGTAAATGGCTATCCCAGTTGCCACCGAACTCGATGACACAAGCTCTCAACATGTCTTCTAATGTTTGAATCGTTCGCTCCGTTTGACCATCCGTTTGAGGATGATAAGCAGTGCTAAGATCCAGTCTTGTTCCAAAGGCTTCATGAAGTGATTCCCAAAATCGTGCCGTGAATCGAGCATCACGGTCCGATATTATGCTTAAGGGAATGCCATGTCGGCTAATGATCTCATCAATGTAGATACGAGCTAATTTCCGCACCGGGTAAGTTTCGCGTATCGGTAAGAAATGAGCCGACTTGGTCAATCTGTCAACAATTACCCAGATACTATCCTTACCGTTTGCGGTTCGTGGGAGTTTAGTAATAAAATCCATGGAGATATTCTCCCACTTCCACATCGGTATTTCTGGTTGTAATAACAATCCCGAAGGTCGCTGGTGTTCTGCCTTGACTTTAGCACAGTTAAGGCACTTAGACACATACTCAGCAATGTCCTTCTTCATTCCAGGCCACCAGTACAAGCCCCTAAGGTCTTGATACATCTTATCAGCACCTGGATGGATTGAATAACGAGACTTATGAGCTTCATCCATAATCAGCATCCTCATATCACCCCCGTTCGGTATCCACAACCGATTCAAATAATACATCAAACCGTCATCCTTAGTTTCCAATAAAATTTCAGCCCCGCAGGACATCTCATTTTTCAAGTCATCTTGAGCTAATGAGTGTTGTTGGGCCGTGAGAGCATCATTTCGGAGATTATTGTGTACTCGGACACTATGGATTTGAACTTGACTCTTGCGACTAAGCGCGTCTGCTACTACATTCGCCTTACCAGGATGGTAGCGAATTTCACAGTCATAATCATTCAACAGTTCAACCCATCTCCGTTGTCTCATATTGAGCTCTTTCTGATTCAGAATATGTTGCAAACTCTTATGATCAGTAAAGACTACACACTTAGTGCCATAAAGATAGTGTCTCCATATCTTCAAGGCAAACACGACTGCACCAAGTTCCAAGTCGTGTGTGGTGTAGTTCTTTTCGTGAATCTTCAATTGTCTTGATGCATAAGCTACAACCTTTCCCCGTTGCATGAGAACACAACCGAGACCTAGGTTGGATGCATCACAATAAACCACAAAATCATCATTTCCATCAGGCAATGTCAAGACAGGAGCATCACAGAGTTTCTGCTTCAGAGTCTGAAATGCCTCTTCTTGCTTTGGTCCCCACTCGTATGGCCTATTCTTCTGAGTCAAAGCTGTGAGAGGGACAGCAATTCTGGAGAAGTTCGATATGAACCGCCGATAGTAACCGGCAAGTCCAAGAAACGATCGAATCTCCGTCGGTGTCTTCGGCGTAATCCAATTCTTCACAGCATCAATCTTTGCAGGATCTACGTGTACACCATATTCGTTGACTATGTGCCCCAAGAATTGAACTTCCTTAAGCCAGAATTCACATTTAGAGAATTTGGCATACAGTCGCTCCTCTCTTAGGATCTCCAAAACCAACTTAAGGTGTTTCTCATGTTCTTCCTTAGTCTTTGAGTAAATCAAAATATCATCAATGAATACAATCACAAATTTATCCAAGTATGGCCTGCAAACACGGTTCATGAGGTCCATGAAAACCGCAGGTGCATTGGTAAGGCCGAAAGGCATTACCAGAAATTCATAGTGGCCATATCTTGTTCTGAAAGCTGTCTTGGGAATATCATCATCATGTACACGAAGCTGATGATACCCAGACCTCAGATCGATCTTTGAAAACCATGCCGAGCCTTGAAGCTGATCGAAGAGATCATCGATGCGCGGCAGTGGATATCGATTCTTAATAGTCAACTTGTTCAATTCGCGATAGTCGATGCACATCCGGAATGACCCGTCCTTTTTCTTGACAAATAGGACCGGTGCACCCCATGGCGAATGGCTCGGGCGAATGAATCCTTTGTCAGTCAGCTCTTGTAGTTGGCTCGCCAATTCTTGCAACTCCGAAGGCGCAAGTCTGTAGGGAGCTTTGGCGACTGGGTTCGCACCAGGTACTAAGTCGATTCGAAACTCAACTTGACGTTCTGGTGGAAGACCCGGTAAATCGTCTGGAAAAACTTCTGGAAAATCTCGTATCACTGGAACATCTTCAATCTTCTTTTCTTTCTCTTTCTTCTCCACAATGTGTGCTAAGAAGGCTATACATTTCTTTCTAAGGTACTTATGTGCTTTTGTGCAAGACATCAGCTTAAGACCTCTACTAGCAGTTTCTCCAAATATTCTCAAAGTTTCACCCGAAGCTAAAGGAATACGAATATATTTCTCATGACATACAATCTCCGCTTTGTGAGTGGCTAACCAATCCATGCCTATGATAACATCAAAGCTACCAAGATGCATAGGTATAAGATCAATTGGGAAAACGTGATCATTTAAGTTCACAGTACATCCAATGATATTAGTGTCAATATCAATAGTGTTTCCGTCAGCCACTTCCATATTAAACGGTTTATCTAAATATGTACGTGTTCTACCAAGTAAGCATTCAAAATCATATGAAACGAAACTCCTATCGGCACCAGAATCAAATAAGACAGATGCATAAGAGTTGTTGATCAGAAATGTACCGTTGACAACGTCCTGGTTGGCTTGAGCAGCTGGAGCATTCAACTGAAAAGCCCGGCCTCTTGCCACCCTTTGATTATTTCCAGTCAACTTTGGGCATTGATTTCTGAAGTGACCCACTTCACCACATTCATAACAGGCTCTTGCCTGTGCTTGAGGTACCTGGCGAATGGGTACAGCAGGAATAGGTTGTGCATGAGGAGCTGGCAGTGCAAGCGGTGCATGTTGCATCCTTTGTGCTTGCGGTGCACTCCGACAAACATTAGCATAGTGCCCAAACTTGCCACAGTTGTTGCAGACGCGACATGGCAAGTTAGGTGCATGATGATATCTACAAGTATTACATTGGGGAGTGTTCCCAGTGTAATTTCTTGCAGTAGTGTTGGATGACTGCTGCGCAGACTTAGCAGCAGGTACAGTGACCATAAAGTTTCTATTCTTCCTCTTCTTGTTGTTGCTCTTCGATGAACTAGCGGCTTCAGACTTGACTTCAGTTTTGACTTCCTTTGCAGTAGTCTTGGTGTCAGTCTTCTTGTGTCCCTTCCGAGTAAGTGTTCCATTTTTCACGTGATTATCAGTGAGAGTTGCAGATAAACGGATCGCAGCCTCCAGTGTTTTGGGATTGCTCCCATAGACTGTGTCCTGAATCTGTATCGGCAATCCGCCGATATACTTCTCGATCGCCCTATCCAAGGGTGTCACCATATGAGGCACCAGTAGACTATACTCATGGAACTGAGTATTATAGATGACGTTCTCCCCGCTATCCTGCTTGAGCTCCCAGAACTCAGTCTCCAGTTTCCTCATTTCGCTTCGGGGACAGAATTCAGTGGTCATCAAGTTCTTGACCTCAGTCCACGTCAATGCGAGTGCAGCATCCACTCCCCTAGTTCGCTTTTCCCCGTTCCACCAAGTCAGTGCTCTCTTTTGGAAAACACTAGTGGCATAGCGAACTTTCAGATTTTCGGGACATTCGCTGTTGATGAAGGTGTTCTCCATACTCTCGAACCACTGCAGCAGACCAGTGGCCGATTCAGCACCCGTGAATTTCAGGGGATTGCAGGAATTGAAGTGTTTGAATGTGCAAGTTGTCTGATTTGCACCACCTCGATTCTGGTTGATGTTTTGGTTGGCCTGAGTCAACTGATTCACCAACCCAGTGATGAGGTTAGCTAACTCTTGCATGCCAGGGTTGGCATTACCGTTAGCATCCTCAGCGTTCGTATCATCTCCGTTGTGACGGCGAGGCGGCATGTTTCTGAAGGAAATAGAAACATGTTACTACCGTTTACAACGTAAATCATACAAACAATGTTTAAATGAGTTCTTCAGACAATTAGGATTACATATAGGAACTATATTTATCTCCTATCTGTCATTTAAACTCAAATTGTGTATAATTTCCTATTATTATTCTAAGTGTCCTAGTTGGTCATAACTAGTGTCAACTAACTATTTCCTAGGTACTATACATTCCTCACTCTATACTAACACTGACAACCTCCCAATGCAATGCAACAAGCTTATATATAGGGCATATGCAGAGGTAGATCGCAATCTCCCCTACACCGTCCCACCACCGTTCCATTGCACCACGATTATGCCCTTGCTAGTGTGTAGAGCGTGTCATGTACTTCATCATAAATCTCACTTCACAAACCTTATCCTTAGTAGGATAATTTTGAGTGAAGTGATCTCTAGTTCCCTTGGACTTTTAGGTTTGCCTAATGTCTAAGTTCACCTGACATGTAGGCTTGCCTATTTCTAAGCTCACCTAATGTCTAAGTTCACCTGACATTAAGTTCCCCTAATTGTCTAAGTTCACTAAAATCCATATCAATCCCAATGTCAATAATCGTCATTAAGGGTCCACATCATCACAAAGTGCTCGTATTGTCACTAAGTGTTCATATCCTCCCTATAGTTTATTCTCATCAAGTGTCCATACCATCACTAAGTGTTAGTATCATCACTATGCGTTTATATTATCATCAAGTGTCTATATCATCACCCAAGTCCATATCACATCACTAATCGCTCATATCTTTTATTAATCCTATGCACCCTACGTGTCCAATCAGTGTGTTTCATAAGTGAATTTATAAGTATTTATCAAGTGTGATCATTCAAGAGTCAATCCCAATCAATCCATCAAACATATCATCAACAGTCCACAATCATATCCTCTCAAACCCTCCTAGTAAGGTCCTAATAATATCCTAAGTTCCTGACACTGACAGACCCCCGATATACTTCAAATGGTATATGTATAGGGCATATGCAAGAGTAGGTCGCAACCTCCCTTACACCGTCCCACCACCTTTGTAGTATACCACGAGTGTGTCCTTGTCTGGTGATCACAAGATCTAACAGATAACTCCTTAAGCAAATAAATTTCTAAGCAGTTAAGTTCCTTAACAGATAAATGTCCCAAACGGGTAGTTCCCTTATTCCTCAATACTGACATCCACCCGATGTACTGTAAATGGTATATGTATAGGGCATATGATAAGGGTAGGTCGCAACCGCCCAAACCACCGTCCCACCACCTTTACAATACACCACGAGTATGTCCTTATCGAGTCATTAGGGCACATGTAAGCAAGAAATTAGTAGCAGCATATATATTCAAATGTATAACAGGAGTTCAGTTAACATGTAATAAACACATAAGCATGAAATCCTGAATATACTAACTAGTGTATGAAATTAATTCATACTAGGGTATCCTACGGTTATAGACTAGGTCAACCATTTCTAGCAACCTAATTCCCTATAACCCAGGCTCTGATACCAATCTGTAACACCCCGACCGACGGCGGAATCATCGGGATGCCACGAGGGATGTGTAGATTGTTCAAAAGCTCATGGGCATCTAAAATCATATCATCATATATCATTTAATCAACCACAATAATTACACAAAAATCATGTTCATCATGAATCAATTACATCAAATACACAAAAGATTTAGTTAAACTAACTAAACTCTAATCGCCAGAAATTTAGTTAATTAACTAAGTCCAAGAATCCTATATGATGATGATGTCCAAAATAGAAGAGATCATCCTCTTCATCCTACTTGTCTCCATCACCTGAAACATGTAAGAAAATCAAGTGTCAACTACAAAAGTAGTTGGTGAGTCATCATAAGTTTTTATATTTGAAAATGTTTTAGTAAAATGCGTTTGAAAGTTTATGCTTAAAATGGTTTTATAAAATGCTTTGTTTAAAACGGGTATAAAACTTATGATCTTCTTGAGAAAATCCATATGAATACCTGTATGAGATAATCCATCACACATCCATCAATTCAACAGCCAAACACATACACAATCACATAGCCACATAACCAAATCAATCATAGTCAATCACAAATAATCATAATCAAATATAGATAATCAATCCACAAACTAATCAACCAATCTCATCAACCATATTCTCAAATAATGTTCGTGACTATACATGATCATTATGTAATTAACATAAGTTAAATACATGATTCATGGAGTGGTAGCTAACCACGTGACAATACATGAAGCCAAAGCAAATAACCGAAGTCAAAGGCAATGCTTCACAGATGTGGAAACCATCCACGTGACAATACACGATGTCAAAGCAATTAACCGAAGTTAAGAGCGATGATTCTCGGGGTTTGTGACAATACTTGTAATCTTTGTTATTGACCTAGGTCAATAACAATATTTACATGGATATAAGTAATAAGAGATAATCCCAAAATAATGATAATTTCAAATGTGAATATCATATTGATAAACAGGTATTAACCTTGTGTTATCAAAATAATATTTAATTTGGTATACATGTTTCACCTCCGGGTTTTAAAACTAAAACAGTTTAAAGAGAAGGAGGTTATGAGAACTCACCTGAAGTCCTTAGAATTCGTGTTCTCGAATTATGCGCGCTCGCGTATGTAACTCAAGTCAGCGATCTGTAGTTAATGGGTATTTGTATTTATAAGTGTATGTGTCTACATTTAATTAAATAACCATAAGTGTTTCTATACACCCTTAGATGTGTGGTTACCTAATTGTTAAATCCTAAGTAGACTAGGTTTACAACACTTTATGCGAATGTTCATCGTGGAATATAATTTAAACCCATTATAATCACCTATCTTTTAAGAATGACTTATTATAAGTTAGTATGGATTATTCACATAGATAACCCTAATCCCACCCTTAACCAAGCATACATATCTCATGTTCTTGCATGTATGTTTGAATAGGTGGTCATCATAAACCTTAATGAATAAAATTTCAATTTAAGCTGAAGAAGTCATACTTGGATTAATCTTATGAGTGTTCATCATTAAAGATAGTTAGATTAGCTAGTTACTAACCATCCTAGTGTGATGCACTTATTATGATATCATGGATATATCCTCACATGCAAAATTAATTACCTTAACCACCTTAATTTGAGTTAGTGATTCTTTAGATCCAAATTTAATAATTCCTATACACTAAGTTAATCCCAATTCAAATTTAAGGTATATATATGTTTATTAGTTTCTTAATTTCAAATTTGGAATAAGAAAGGTGGTGGTTAAGTTCATTCACACATGCATGGATACATCCATAACTATTTACACCCATATTATTGCTTAAACCCTCTTAATTACATAGTTTAAATAAATTGAACTCAACTAGCCTCCTAGACCAGCGAACCTATGAGGTTTATGGGCCAAGGTTCGGCCCTCATAATGCATGGTTCGTGGTCCATGGTTCGCGACTCATGCATGGCAAGGGTTCGGCCATAAGGGTTTCGCCCAAGGGTTCGCTGCATGTCAGAAATGATTCGGCTGAACACAAGGGTTCGGGACCTAAGGGGTTCGTTGCTAGGAAGAAGGTTCGCCTAGACTTATGGTTCGCCAGCTAGCTAAGTTCGTGAGCCAAGGGTTCGCTAGGGTTCGGCTGGCCAGACTTGCTGTCTAGGGTTCGCCTAAAGCTAGAGCCCATCAAGGTTCGGCCATGGAGGCCACGAACCCTGCGTGTTTCTAGATGCTAATCATCATCTTCTTCGTCCCAATTGATGTCAAGCTCGTTCGTGGGTTCCAGAGGTCGATAATGGTTCGATTAACACATGTAAAATCCAAAATTCTTATACGAAATGCTAGCTAGATCCGAATAGGGTTTTCTACCAAAAACCGAAAGGTAAAGGCACAGATTTACCTCGAGTTAGCTGTAGATCTTGGGATTTCTTTGTAGATTCTTGTTCCTCTCGATCTTGTGGTCGTTTTGGCGCCGAAATCTCTCGAATCGGTTAAGAAACGAGTTCAAGAAGCTAGAGAGAAGGTAGAGAATGTGTGTGTGTGTGTGTTTTTTTTTTAGAGAGAGAGAGATATGGTGAGAATGAAAGAAAATGGTGGAGTCTTCCACCATTTGTAACTATCCGTTCCCGCGTGTTCGGTCTCGTCTTTATCGCGATAGTAAAATATAGTTCGGTTTTACTCGTTAAACGTATTTAAACATAAATTGTTTAAATAATATGATTTTATTGATTTAATTGATTTACTTATATAATCCTCGTCTCGTATAGTGATCTAGTTAATACCCGTGAGATGTAATAATACGCTCGGTTTTCTAACATAACATATTTAAATAATCTATTTATTTTAAATAAATCGATTTTGTTTAATAAAATAAGTTCTAAATAGATTATGTCGTAAATCGCTTTCGTTTCCTTATCGTTAAATAATTATTTAAATAAATTAATTTATTCGAAAACATTTTAGGTTGTGATTCCTAATAAACGTTTTAAGATTTTATTTACCAATTTAATATCGTGAGATATTATTTAATTATCTCGTCGAAACACGTTACACGCGTACGTATTCGTAAAGATCGTCACCTTTGCGAATCCAACGCTCGTATCGTATTTCGATTCGATTTATGATTTATGGAATATCGTTTCAGAATATTATTCTTAATAATTATATTCGTGTGAATCGTCACCCACGCGAACACATTATTAAGTTAATATTTCTGAATCAACATTCGCGTTTAAATAATGACCGTAACCTCACATCGCGTATTTATTAATCTCATTATTTATTAACTTAAATATTATATTCCCAAACCACAACCCACTAAACCAAGTCACTGACACATCCATGATAGACCGAAATATGCATATGTATAGGGCATATGCAGAGGTAGATCGCAACCTCCCCTACACCGTCCCACCGCTATTTCGATAAACCATGACCATGTGTCCTTAACTATGTTTAGTAACCAGACCATAACAAACTCCCAGTTCCATCCCAAAATCATTCTCAAACCAATAATCCATAATCATCAGTAATAACACTGCGGTAAACTCTATGGGTCTGTTTAGTTAAATTTCAACTAACTTCCCAAGGTTTACGCGTATAATATATTATAAAATCATGCATACCAGTAACAGTGATAATATCAGTAATGTAAGTCAACAATTTCATAATCATTCATAATAAATAAATCTCCGATCGTAACAGTACAATCGTACGAATGTACGAACGTACGGACAACCGAAAGTACAGTGATGTTACAGTATGCTGGGGTGAAGTTGGACAGAAAGAAATGGGAAACAAGGCTGCTGTGATTGATATGGCAGAAAAGCTACGGGTGATAAAAGCACGTATGAAGGCTGCACAAGATCGCCAAAAGTCCTACGCTGACAAGCGCCGGAGACCGATCGAGTTTGATGTTGGCGATCGAGTGTTGCTGAAAGTATCACCATGGAAGGGAATCATTCGATTCAGAAAGCGAGGCAAGTTGAGTCCGAGGTACATTGGACCATTTCCGATAAAGGCAAGGGTAGGGAAGGTCGCGTATCGACTGGACCTACCAGAGGAGCTGAACGGGATTCATCCTACCTTTCACGTGTCGCATCTTAGGAAATGCTTGGCAGACGAGCAGGCGCATGTTCCTTTAGATGACATTGAGGTAGATAATCGACTGAACTACATTGAAGAACCAGTCGCCATTGTGGATACGAAGGAAAAGCAGTTAAGGAATAAAACGGTTCGTCAAGTAAGAGTTCGGTGGAAGCATCGGAAAGGTTCAGACACGACGTGGGAATTGGAAGACGAGATGAGGCAGTTGTATCCTCATTTGTTCGATGTGTAACAAGGCAGGTTTCGGGACGAAACCTATTGTAAGGAGGGGAGACTTGTAACATCCCAAATTTTTCTAAGATACAAGTTATTTGAATTCTACGCACGTGTAACGGATAAGTAACTTGTGGGAAAATAGACGAAAAATAACCAAGGTGAGGATTACAGATCGTGTACTCGAACTAGTAAAATTTCGAGTACTCCAGTATCGAGTACACTAATTTCGAGTACACTGGATTTCGTGTACTCAGGTTTCGAATACCAGACTTGCCTATAAATAGTAGTGCCTTGGGAAATGTGCGAACCTTTGGCTGGAAGCTCATCTGCTCTCGAGTACACGAAGTTTAAGTCCAAGAATTTCAAGAATCAAACTTTGATCGACCAAACGAAGTAGGAAACGCACGGGATTCTACCAGGAGGATCAGCTACCTTCAAGTAAGTGATTCATGTATAGAAAGCTGGATTTTTATACAAAAGTTAGGATGGTTAAACAAAGGGTGAACTTATGCATAAAGCTCACACCTTTATGCATAAAGTTCATAACTTTGAGGTTCCAATACGTTGGTAACAACATAAGGAACCTAGAACTAGCTCCCCAAGGCCTTAGATGAATTTCTGAGATGTTTAATGACGAAATGATGAGTACACGAAGCTATACACTAAGGGTACTCGAAATCATACTTAGAATTTCGTGTACATGAGTATTTCGAGTACATGGGTATTTCGAATACAATGGCTATTTCGTGTACATGGAATTTCGAGTACATGGGTATTTCGAATACCATGGCTATTTCGTGTACATGGAATTTCGTGTACAGGGCATTTCGTGAACAAGGGATGTTTCGAGTACATGGCAATTCGTGTACATGGGAACTTAACGAATTTCAAGGGTTTCGAACACTTAGCTAAGTTTCGAGAACTTGGATTCAGAAAGGGGGACTAGTAGGCTATGAGGACTTAGAATAATTTCTAAGTCTAAGTATGTGATGTGATGGTATGTGATGATATGATGTAACTGATATAGGTCCTTAAGGCCCTAGCTAAGGAGTTCGGCTAAGGTTAACAGGAGTCTACTGTCAGGTGAGTTCTAGACGCCCTATTTTATGCTTAATGTTTTGGGCTGACATACATGCTTATTGTTATGTCTATGATGATATGTGCCTATGATGATAATGAATGAATGATGTTATGCCCTGACCATGTATGCATGTTAAGGTGATAGCATGATTTTTGCATGAAAGTATGCTAAGAATGATGAATGCATGTTAGTAAGTTAGGATGATAAACTAAATGATAACATGCTATGATGATAAATAGGGAGGTATGTTATGATGAAATCCTAGGTACGCTATGATGGAAGTATGATGTTATGATGATTACATGCTAGCAAAATGTGTTTATGTTGCCATGATGAATGATATGATGACGTGCGGCTAGCATGACATATGCATGGTACTGGGATGTTATGATGACATGATACTAGCATACCCTGTATGAGAAATCCTATGTTATTAGGATAATGATACGATGTTATGATGAATGATGATATGGTGCTAGTGTATCATGTCATGATGAATGATGGTTGCTCCAGTACTTGTTACTGGGTAAGTATGGTTGCTCCAGTATTTGTACTGGGTAAGTATGGTTGCTCCCGTACTCGTTACGGGGTAAGTATGATGTTGCTCCCGTACTCGTTACGGGGTAAGTATGATGTTGCTCCCGTACTCGTTACGGGGTAAGTATGATGTTGCTCCCGTACTCGTTACGGGGTAAGTATGATGTTGCTCCCGTATTCGTTACGGGGTAAGAATGACGTTGCTCCCATATTCATATGGGGTAAGTATGGTTATGGTTGCTCCAGTACTTGCTACTGGGTAAGTATGGGTCTGCAGAACGCTTCGACGGGACAGACCAACGGTTATGGAGCCTTGTGCCGGCATAAGCCCACTGTTCGCATGGTAACAGTGGAACGTATGATGATGATGATGTAAGGATGTTATGTGCTAATGTTATGGACTATGTGTATGAAATGATGTATATGATATGTATGTTTAATGTTGTTTTATGAAAACTAGAACTCACCAGCGTAAGCTGACTTGATTTAGCATGTATGTCAGGGTGAAGGTATGATAAGAGAAGGCATGGAGCTCGGGCATAGAGTCATACGATCCGGTGGTTTTGGCAATCCGATGTGATTTTGATACAGACATGTTATTGATTTCTGTTTATCAGACTATGTTTACATTCCCGCTGCATGATTATGAAAGTTTTTAGTTTAAGAGCTATGTGTTACGATGAAAACCAACCTCTGTGAGGTGCCCGGTTTCGGGGCCTCACAATTCTTCACATCAAAAAATCATTTTTATTTTAAGGTTTGTGTATCTGATACGTATATAGTATTTTTATGGTTTTTTGTAGGTTGTTACGACGTTTTGTTTCGAGATTAATGTCTGGTTCACTTCACGTCAGTATATCGGACCCCGGCGCAGCGCGCGGGTCCTAAAAACTAGTTACTTCTATTTGGTTGATTACATATACGTAATCAGATGATGTGAGCTTACAATTGTTTTTATTTTGTTGATTACATACATGTAATCAGATTATATGTGTTACATTTGTTCTTTTTTGGTTGATTACATATATGTAATCAATGCTTACATATATGTAAGCAGTTTTACTGAATGCTTATGAATTATGTTCGTTGTCTTTAACACCAATTATGATTACATATACGTAATCATGTTACACATGTACTTACATTTTGTTCTATTTTAAGTGATTACATATATGTAATCAGATGATATATACGGACACATATACTTTGATGGATTACATATGTGTAATCAGATTATATGTAAGAAAATGATTACTTGTATAGTAGTTGTAAAAAATATTAACTATATTTTGAAAAATAAAATAATGAGTAAATTGCACTTTTGGTCCTTTATGTTTACACAAAATTTCAGAGATAGTCCTTTATGTTTCAAAATGTCAAAATCAGTCCTCTAAGTTTTCAAATTTTGCAAACTCGGTCCTTTCTCCGTTAACGCCATTAAGTACTAACATAATAGGGGCATAAATGTCAAAAATAATCATCACTTTTGGTCCTTTATGTTTACATAAATTTTCAGATATGGTCCTTTATTCTGTTAGTACTTAACAGCGTTAACGGGCAAAGGACCGAGTTTGCAACATTTGAAAACTTAAATGACTGTTTTTGACATTTTGAAACATAAAGGACTATCTCTGAAATTTTGTGTAAAGATAAAGGACCAAAAGTGCAATTTACTCTAAAATAATTTTAACTTCTTTAAATGTAATTATGAAAGAAGAGAGAGAAAAATAATTATAAAAATAAGAGTAAATTACTGATTATGTCCTTTAAAAATATACCAATTTGCTGGTTTCGTCCTTTGACTTCGAAAATTACTAGGGGTGTCCTTATTTTGAAAATTTTGCACTGATTTTGTCCTTTGTCATTAACCCCGTTAACTTATTCCGTTAAAACCCCCATGTGCCAGTCACATGAGGGGTAAAATGGTCATTTCATATATAAATATAACCTAATCTTCCCAGTAACAGCAAATCTCCTTTGTCCACCGGCCGACACCCACCACAACAACCACATTCCGGCGATACCCAGTACCCCCGACACCGGCTCTGGAATCAGAAACGGCTCCGGGACCAATCCCACCGGAAAAAAAAGATTCCGAATGAAATTCACTCAAGATCAGAAAGACAAGATGCACGAAATTGCGGAACATGTTGGGTGGAAGATGCAGAAGCGTGATGAGGATATGATCATTGGATTCTGCAACCAAATTGGTGTTGATAAAAATGTTTTCAAAGTATGGATGCATAAAAACAAAACCACTTTCGGGAACAAGAAAGATTTCACCAACAATTCCTCCGGCGAGGGTTTCGATTTCATGATTTCAAGAAACAACCACCACCATGAGGACGATGGAGACACCAAAAACCACCGTCTTGACCACCACAACCACCAAAATCATTACCACCATGCCCACCACCACCAGCAGCTCCACCTTCATAAAAACGATAGCTTTAGCGTCGGTGGAAATGTGATTTGCACTAAAGGTTCATCATCATCATCTTGCTCTTAAAAAATCTTTTGGAGTGACGGTGAAAAGTTTTGAAAGCGGGGTTGGATTGGGGTTTTGGTGGTGGGTATTTGGGGATGGAAATTAGGGGTTTGACGGTGGTCGGAGGTGGTGGCGGTGGCGGTGAGGGAGGGAGGAGAAGAGATTAGGGTGGTTTTTTACTTTCAGTTGCAGATGAAATGGGGGCGGAGGATGGTGACGGTGGTGGATTGGGGGAGGAAGAAGAAGGATATGATTTGATCATTTTACCCCTCATATGACTGGCACATGGGAGGGTTTTAACGGAATTAGTTAACGGGGTTAGTGACAAAGGACAAAACCAGTGCAAAATTTTCAAAATAAGGACACCCCTAGTAATTTTCGAAGTCAAAGGATGTAACCAGCAAATTGTTATATTTTTGAAGGACATAATCAGTAATTTACACTAAAAATAAATATGAGAGAGAAAATATGTTATGTTCCTATATTATCCTTTATTACTAATAATAAATCATAAGAATCTTAATTAATTACATTAATGTCATTGTTTAGTTATAGCCATTGATCAATTAGATCAATGGTTATAAATGAGTTTTCTTAGTTTTTTTTAAAAACAAGAGTTTTTTTAGAAGCCTTTCCTTATATATATATATATATATATATATATATATATATATTGACAAGTGGCATTTCTTTAATTTAATAAAAAATGTATTTTGGTCATTGTGTTTAAAACTTAAAATCATTGTGTTTAATGCTTCAGCTCATTGTGTTTAATGCTTCATGTCATTGTGTTTAATTTTTTTATTATTGTGTTTAATTTTTTTATATCATATTTTGGTATTTTGTTATTGTTTTTATGCATGAAATAAATTGTTCTTATTTATTTTTTATGTTTTATGTATTAAAAGTACATAATTGTGTTATTTCATCATTATGTTTTTTAAAACTCATAACTTTAAAAAACATAAATTGTCTTTATTTTTTGAAAAATAAATTTTGGTCATTGTGTTTTATGTTTAGGTCATTGTATAATATATTCATCATTGTGTTTTATTTTTAGACGATTGTGTAATATACTCATCATTGTGTATTACATTCAGGTCATTGTATAATATATTCATCATTGTGTTTTATTTTCAGAAAATTATGTAATATACTCATCATTGTGTCTTACGTTCAGGTCATTGTGTAATATATTCATCATTGTATTTATCTTTATATTGTGTAATATACACATCATTGTGTTTTACGTTCAGGTCATTGTGTAATATACTCATTATTTTGTTTTACGTTCAGGTCATTGTGTAATATACGCATCATTATGTTTTACATTCAGGTCATTGTGTAATATGTTTATCATTGTGTTTTACGTTCAGGTCATTGTGTTATGTTTTTGACAATTTGATTATATCTTATCATTGTTTTTTTGTATTAGATAAATTTGTTGTTGTTTTATCATTATGATTTATACATAAAAAGTACGTGATTGTGTGGTTTCGCATTATTATTTTTAAAGCTCATCATTTTATAAAAAAATAATAAGACACAATGACGAACAAAAAGAAACAATCACAAACAAAAAGACACAATAACAGACAAAAGACACAATGACGCATTGCAAAATATCAAAGGTAAAGGAAAACGTAATTTTTTTTATTTTTTATATAACAATATTATACTCGTTTTAAAGATAAAAAATGCTCGTTTTTTTGGTGTATTTTTTTAAAAAGATAATATCATATATAAAAGTTATGCCCGTTTAAAAAAATGGGGGGAACATGATAAAAAGTCAACAAAAGTGTGTATGACTAAAATACTCTTCCACTAACTTTCTTAATACAACTTTAATCTTAACCATTAAATTGTAGATCTATGGCCTATAATCCTTCTCACACTTCTCACCAATTTAACCTTTTTTACTATAACCTCACCCTATATATATATATATATATATGTGTGTGTGTGTGTGTGTGTGTGTGGGGGGGGGGGGGGAGAGATATTCTAAAAAGTCTAGGAAGTTACAAAAAGTTGACACGTAGATAAGAAGCCAAAGGGTAAAGTGGTAAACATGTTAAAACAAAAAATAAAACCTACACATGTTAATATTTTTAAAAAAACTACAATATAAAATCAAGCGTTTTTTTATCTTTCTAATGAGTATACTATTAATATTTTTTTTAAAATTAAAATGGCGTCTTAAACAGGGTTAAACGAATTGTAGGTTTTATACTGTTTTTTCGAATATTATTCAAACTGGACTTTTATGGTGTTTTTTTAAGACGCATCTGTACGTTTTATGGTGTTCACGTTGTATTGTTCACGTTGTATAGTGTTTTTCGAGATATATTATGGTGTTCTGGTATTAATGAAACTAAAACAGGACATTTTATGGTGATTTTAAAAAACTAAAAACATCATAAACACTTCAAGTGTGTACATTGTTTTTTCAACTTAATTTTATGGTGTTTTTTCGAGATATTTTATTGTGTTTATGTGACAATCTGGCAATTTGGATAAATCCCGTTAACCAAAAGATAACAAAAACGATATGAAATCATACAAAAATCAAACTAGAGGGAGTAAAATTGAACAAAACAAATCTAGAAACACTTTGAATTGTAAGAATTAGCTAGTAATTAGTCAAAATACACAATTTTGACTTACATAGTCAAAATTCGTCCATAAACACAAAAGGGAATTATGAATTTCAAACTAATGCGAAGTAATTAATCGAATTGATGGTACATAAAACACCTAATGATGATAATAAGCGGTTATCATCAGTTAATACGATCATAATGGCCAAATTAAACCCAAATAACGACCTAGTTCATTAAAATCGTTACTAGCATATACAAACCCATACAATTCGACAGAAACCCACACAATTGAACTTACAGAAGCACAAGTCGGAACTTTTAGAGTCCTCTACATACGAGAATTCGATCTCAGAAGCTCGGGTTTGGGAATTGGATTAGAGGTTGGCCGAAACTCAATCCCATAATCGAACTACTTCTATTCGATATCAAATCAGGTAAAAATCTACTCCCACACAACCTAAACATGCCGATTTAGAGTAATCCTATGTCAATTTCGGCTTTTAACATCGAATCATATGAATTCGATTCCTAGGGTTCCCGATATGAAACGAATTGGGGGTTTTGATCGAATTGAGTTTAAAAATCAAATTAAACTATTCTACAAGTTTCAGAACATGCCGATTAACAAAACCCATATATCAATTTCATCATATTATAACGAATTGATTAAGTTCAAGTTTCTAGGGTTCTTAGAGAATCCGATTTGGGGGTTTCCATCTTAATGAGTATAAAACTCGAATTAAAACTAACAGACAGTTTCGAAATCTTCCTTTTAAGGAAAAGCCTATGATGATTGGATCGAATAACATCGAATTGTAGGATTTTGGTTTCTAGGGTTTTGTTGAAAAACCGAATTGGGGGTTTTGATGAAATTGAATCTAAAAATCAAATTAACTACCACAGAGAGTTTCGAAGTCCTTGTATTAATGAATACCCCATGAAATCCTAGTTCATAACCAACGAATTTAACAAGATTAGATGATGGGTTTGATGGTTCACGTTCGAAACCGATTATGACACAATTGGGTGTTCTAAATTGATAATTTTCTTGAATTAAAACTAGGGTGGGACTCGGTTTGATTATTGAAACAAAACCCCTATGGTTTTGGAACTGATTGGGTTCGAATTCATGGTCAATTGAGGTGCTAATGGTTCGGTTAGTTAAACAAGGGGGACCCCACGGTTAAAGGTTTAAAAGAATTCATTCCTAAACACTAATGCAAAAGTGAAGTTGGATCAGATGGTTTGGGCGCGCGTATGTGATCCAGGAGGTCGCGGGTTTGAATCCGGCCCAACCGGTTTTTGTAATTAAAAACCAATTTTGGTTTTTAATCCGTAACTTCTTCGTTCGAACTCCGTTTCAACTCATTCCAGTTGCGTTGGAACCGGATTTGAATCCCGAACAAAATAAAACGATAAAATTTATATTTTTAACCAAAATCAAGATCACGTATAATTTCGTGTGTTTAAAAGGAATCGTATATGTTTATACGGTTTAAACAACCGAATACAAAGCCATGCATACTTTTGTATGTGCATTTCTAACACTCTAACATACGTGTGTTGACACGTATGTGATTTCAAACACAAAACGACATTCCGAATAACACAATGATTATTGTTGAAACACAGATTTCTCGTAGAAGACAGTTTACGCGATTTCACGTGTGTTTGATCATTCTACTCACAATCAAAGGTGCGTACACGGCCCCTTTTCTTATTTTAACTGTTTGGGGGAGAAAACATGTGCAACAAACATTTTAGATACATATCACTTGCATGAGTTAACTGTTTACATTAAGTGCGAACATAGCATTACAAGTCCTTACATATCGAACCGTTTAGTTTGCCGTAGTGCAAAGCGTGGTAGTTGGAAATAGATCTATTAGGTTTGACAAACCTCACTTGGTAGATGGGATCTACGCAAGTGTTTGACTAGCCAATTCACATTACTATTGTTTGTGCTAGACAATAGTGGAAAGGCAACCAACATTCAAACAGTCAGCTTTGGTGTCGACCGCTTATGTAAATAGTAAAATGACTAGCTATCATGACTATGCAATATATGATTATGTTATCTGCAAACATTACATTTCAAACAGTTGTTCAAACATTTGTGATTACTACTGATCAAACATGTGTATGCACCAACCTTTGTGTTGACTTGATTTACATGTTTTCTCATGATGTTAAGGTACAAGATCAAGCAAGCATGGACTAGGAGATCGAGTCGCATGCATATTTTACATTTCTTTTGTTTGGATTTGAACATTTAAGACTTTGCTTTGTAATTTACAGTTTTCAAACCGTTATGTTTGTTTTTGTTTTAAAAACGCTTCCGCAACGTTAGAACTTTGATATTACAGTTTTAGACCAAAGTATGTTTGAAAATCATATAGAGGTCTTCATTATGTCTAATGATCTGAGATCCTGGTTTGTCACGTCACAAACAGTATGATTTCGTTAGTTGAAAATTGGGGGTGTGACAGTTTATGGTGTTCACGTTTTATTGTGTTTTTTCAAGAAATTTTATTGTGTTTATGGTGTTAACATTTTATGGTGTTCAAATATTTTTGAAACTAACCTGGGCTTTTTATGGAGTTTTTAAACACTAAAAACAACATAAACACTTAAGTTTGTAAATGGTGTTTCCAAACTAAGTAACTTTATATATGAACACTAAAAACACCATAATATTTTACCCTTTTGTTTATTCAGAAAAAAATACCATAAAAATGTTCAGTTTTATAAACTTTCGAAAAAATAATATGAAATGCTTAGTTTCATGAGCATCCGAAAAACATAAAAAGGCATCATAAACGATTGTTATCATTTTTGTTTATTCAGTGAAAAACACCATAAAATGTTCAGTTTCATGTATCTATGAAAAAACCCCATAAAACATCAGGTTAATAAAACGCCATAAAAACACTTAGTTATCAAACACACGAAAAAACATCATAAAAACACCATAAAAACACCCAATTTCATACAATGCATATTTGCTCGTTTTTTTATATAGCAATATTATACTCGTTGTAAAGATAAAAAAAATTCTCGATTTTATAGTGTAGTTTTTTTAAAAAATAATGTGTAAAAAAGTTATTGTAGTTTAAAAAAAAATAGGAAAGTTGTTAAAAGTCAACAATTATTGCAATACCTATTATACCCTTCCATACATTTTATTTCCTTTTCAAATCCCACATGTAAGGTGTCACATTTAGAGTCATCCATTTCTAAAATAAGTGACTAACATTTCTTCCTACACTTTTTGCGGTACCCCAATAACTTCGACAAAAAATGCTCGAATCTTTGGCTTTTTTTCATGGTCTTTATTATACATATTTAGGGGTGTTTATTTTTTGTGTTTTTCCTAATTCGCAAGTCAAACTGAATTTGCAACGGTGTAAAAGTTTTGCAATTTTCGTAACATTTAGAAAATTGCAAAACTTTTACACCGGTGCAAATTCAGTTTGCCTTGCGAATTAGCAAAAACACAAAAAAGAAACCCCTCTAAATATGTATAATAAAGACCATGAAAAAAACTCAAAGATTCGGGCATTTTTTGTCGAAGTTATTGGGTCACCGCAATTGAGGTGAGTTAACAATGAAACCATCCCCTATATATACATATATATATATATATATATGTAACATGTAAAAAACGTTTTTTTTTGAAATTTTTTTACATGTTTATTACATTATTTGACATATTTTTATAAAAAATTAGAAAAACATAGAGTAAATTTTTTAAAAACATATTTTGTAAACTCATGTAAAACATATATAACGTTGCGCCAGATGTTACAAATTTTTTTTACATGGTGTTACATGTGTTTACAATATATTTAAAAAAAGGGAAAATTACCAATTTGATCAAAATTGACTAAAGAATTACCAAACTAATCAATCAAAAAAGGGCCCCTAAGACGCCCATTTAAAATACTTTAGATGCTCCTTTAGACGCCCTTTTTCGGTACTTTTTGAAAACATGCGGGCCCACATGTCGGCGGCTTTGTCGGGGTCTAAATGGGTGGCTTAAGACCCATTTTCTACCGGCGTCTTAAGATGCCTTTTTCGGTACTTTTTGAAAGCATGTGGGCCCACATGTCGGCGGCTTTTTGGGGTCTAAATGGGTGTCTTAAGGCCCCTTTTCTGCCGGTGTCTTAAGACGCCTTTAGACTCCTAATCTAGACACCGGATTAGACGCCTAAGTACCAAAAAAGGATGTCTAAAGGGGCGTCTAAAGTACTTTAAAGGGGCGTCTTAGGGGCCCTTTTTTGATTGATTATTTTGATAATTCTTTGATTAACTTTGATTAAATTGGTAATTTTCCCTTAAAAAAAACTACTCGACGCTTTTTTAAATTTTTTATAAAATGTGTCAAATAATATTAAAAACTGTAAAATAATTCTAATATAATAACGTATTTTACATACTTGTTTTCATGATTTTCATGCCAAGAAATAGGTTGTCATGGACCCCAAGCTATTTTTAAATTTTTATATATAACAAGTCCTTAAACAGTTAAGCTTGAACGATACACATATCAACCATTTGCGGCTACAACTTTTTGTCATTTCGACACCCCTTTAGAGCATGTTTACTTTCTAAAGATATGATTTGCAATTATCCACTTAAGCAGATAAACTTTTATATTTCCCTTCAAGTCTTTTGTCGAAAGTTAATTTAAAACATTATCATAAATGTTATCTTCTTTTCTTTGGATTTTGGCCTTGTAGATCATGATAAAAGATCCATAAAGTTGTTTCTTATCCAATAACATGTCTAAGTTGTTGCATTTTAATTTATCTATTCTATAAATCAACTCGTTTATTCAGAATCAGCTTAATTATTTTTGTGGCCAAAGATGAAAGTAAAAAATTCGAGTTTTTATCTTCGCACATGTTATTCTTAAAAACCCATTTTTTAAATATTTGTATCAAATTATATAAGCTAAATTGTTGTATTCTTCTAGGATGAACTAGTTAATTCTTCAAGCCTCCTCAAAAAGAGCAACTTCTACTAAAATTTTCAATTCTATCGATTTTTATAATTAAAGGTAAATATAACCAATTTCATATTATAATTTAATTATCAATAAATTGATAATACTAAGATTAGAGAACTAAGATATTAACGTTATAAATGTTTGTGTTTTCGAACTCTACATATACAATCCACATCTATAGAAATCAAGGGTAAAGCCAACTTAAAGAACAATACAACCAAAGAATTGAACATTAAGGATACCAAACCTCATAGAATAACACATGAACAGGAAAAAAAACATAATCCAAAATAATTTTCCTAGTCAAACTAAGAATGAATTTCAATTATAGCATACACAAAGCACAAAAAAAGTACGAAACATTACAATACTACTCCAAAAAAGAAATATGAAAATGGTTACCTAGTTGAAATTTAGCAAGATAGTCACATAACAATTCTATCCAAAAAGACCTATTAATATTCAAGAACACAAGCCAATTTTAGTCAGAAATTTTGTGGGAGGTTATGCAAAAAAAAAAAAATTAAAATAAAATAAAATAAGACCTCAACTTATAACCGATCGAGTTGATGATATATTATAATAGCAACTTATACGATGCTTTAAAGTTAGACCATAGATTTTCAAATCCAAACATTTGATATCGCGAAAGAACACAAAACCAATGGTCCATGACAAAGGCTTATCAAAGATTTCATATCAATCAAGGGATATTTTAGCAAAAGTTTTTACATGTTTTGATGTTTTTCTGGTAACACTAGCCTAGCATGAAAGTGTCAAATGTATGATTTGACAAGTGATATGCCAATGGCCACAAGACTATATTCTTTGTGTAAATAATATCTCAATAACATTCTACAATGATTGGACCGGTGTCGAGGAAGACCCACGAAGAATCAGATACACGGTCCTTTGATGATTTTTAACTCTCTAGTGGACCAAATCTTTCTCTCCCATATATGATTAGCTCCAAGAGGGGGGGTGATACTAGCAATTAATTATACGAGTTTAGCCATGATGGAGATTAATTATAAGATGGGCAAAATTTGAAAATAACATTGATGCAAACAAGTATCTTTTTGTTTGTTGATGGAACATATACTGATTAAGAACTTTTTGGAGCATTATTAGTGTTCAATAATTAGCGATGACAAAGATGATTATAAAACCGAAATTAAATTCGAATGTTAACCAATCAATATCAATTAATGTGTTTTAGCATATAATTAAATTGACAATTTGATTATGAAACTAGATTTCTAATTGATCAAAATATATATAGTGCAATTATACAATCATCTCACAAAATATTTGGATTAAATATTTGAATTCTTGCACCTTTTTTAGTATTTTAGGTTTAGGATTTTTGTTATTAATGGTATGTTTATCATTGTGTTTGCTTTTATATTCAGGATTTTCACGAAAGAGAAACACTTATTTTTACGATGAACTAACTTTTATATTCTTACCACAGAAGACAACCATTGGGTACCTATGCATGTGTGTGTATTGTGTTTTGGGATGCAAAATTATGATGCTATACATATGGTCCATTCAAAGCTGTGTCCATTCAAAAATTTTTGTGTTTTTTGTTTCTTTTTTTACTATTGTTTTTATTTTTTAGAAGTGTAGACGCTATTACCTAGCTTGAAATCAAGTTTCTTGATATCTAATGGTTTTACATTAGAATAGCAGACATTACAACACTGTTTTAGTATTTGTTTTTGTTTTTTGATATTTGAAATTGTGGTATAGTTTTTGCTTCAATGCACAAGTAGAAACGTCTAGTTAACAATTTATATACCGGAAGAGAAAGCCGAGATATAAGGGAGAATAAAAACACGAGGCGTAAGGTATTTTTCTTTTTCTTTTTTTTTTTTTGTTTTTTGAGCGAAACGCACAACTCATCTTTTTAGGTTTTTTGATAGGAAATAATTAAACATTAAACCAATATTAAATTGATTTCAATTTGAATACCTCAACCATAATCATCTTAAGAAAATCATATGACTTAAATTTCAAATAATTTAGAAAGACCTTACCAATAACAACATTCATAAGTAGGATCTCTTTTAATATTATCTCTATAATTTAATTAAAAACTATTATTTTATATCATTTTTTTAAATCGATCATAACTTCTCATTCCCTACGTCTATTTTTACTTCAAATAAAAAATACTTCTTTATTCGTCTATCATTACTTTTTATTTCTCCTTCATACACAATAATTCACAAAAAAATATGAAGTTAATACCAAATATAAAGGACTTTTCTTAAAAATATAAGGATGGAGATGTGAACAAGTACATTATGTAGAAGTAAATATTCCATTTTTTTATATTTTTCTTATAATTTAAAAACTCAAATAGAATAATAGCTAGGTATAGGAGTTCATTGAATACCTTAACGGATATCAATTTCGCCTTTTAGAAAACGAACTATTATGACCAAGTTAACAACATGTTCGATGGTTAATTCATGGGCATCCAACGAATGTTCCAAACTCTAAAACAAATAGAATCAGGAAATAAGGACAGGGTGGGGTTCGATTATAAGTGTTTATTTGGTGGCGTACAAAATTATCCGAATCAGTCCAAGTTGACCAAAATATACGTTTGTCAACAATATTTAAAATTTTATTTTCAAATTTATAAATAATAAACTTTGATTACTAAGATCTGGGACCTTATGTTCATTTTATGATAATTTTCTTGATTATTTTCACTATAGCAACTTATAGATTCAGATGGTTCATGACACTTAGGTGCTGTTTGTTTTTGAAGAGGTAAAACGTCTGCAGTCTGCGGACCACATCTGCAGCAGAAGAGCTGGACTAAACGTCTGCAGTCTGTAGCAAGAAGACTGTTTGTTTTTTAACATCTGCAAACTGTTAAAAAAATCTGAAATTTAAATACACTGATTTTTTTAAAACTAAAAGAGTTTTTCTTAAATTAAACATTTTTTGTTACAACATTTTTTCATTGTAAACTTTAAAGTCATCAAATTAGTACTCTATAACATTCTATCATTATAATCATATAAACAATAAATGGGCAACTACAAAATCGTTCAGGATTACATTTCAAGCTGCAAATTTGATCTCTTATTTATTTTTACTATTGGCAACGATGGACATGTGTATTAGATCTTTTTTATTCTATAAATTAACCACCTGAAATGAATTGCAGGTTTTTGCAACTCCAGAAGAAGTTCAGATGGGCTTCCATCCAGATGCAGGGGCTTCATTTCTTGATTCCAAAATTAACAAATATTCAAAGGATTCTCAAGCCTCACTGCAAAAGATGCTTCTAGAGTTGGCAAGAAGAAGCCACCGATGACTAATCTGATTAACAAAAACCTAGGGTTTTTCAAATCCTAAGTATCCAACAAGCAATACGATAACAACAATGAATCAAAAAACTTGTAAAATCAAACATGAAACAACCACCTATTGATTAATTAGAGCAAAAATCGGGGGGAAAAGAGAAAAAACCAAACCTGTGCGTGCGATTAGAAGGATTTCGTGTGCGTCAGAAGTGGTGGCGGAGGCTACGGCGGGGTGCGTCGGTGCTGGAGGTTCGGTCGGCGGCGGCGGTCCGGATTTGAGGTGGCCGGCGGTGGTGGTTGCGATTTTGAAGCTCTGGTGTTGATGATTTGTTTGGAAGCTCTGGTGGTGATGATTTGTGCGTACAACGTAAGGAGGTGAGCGTGTTTTTTTAACCCGAAAAGGTTTGAATATTTAAGAAGAGGTTGTTCCATGTCTGCAAGAAAAAGAGGTTTTGCAGACCTTTTTTAATGAAATGTCTTCAGAAAAACAAACACTCTTCATCTGCCCATGGCCTGCAGGGTGCAGACAAAAGAGGTTTAGAAGCTCTTTTGCAGAAAAACAAACACCACCTTAGTGCATGTTTGATATTTCATTTGACATTCACTTTTTAAGTTATTAACTTAATGAAAAAGTTAATAATTTAAAAAGATGTATGGTAATTTGAAAAACACTTTTGGTTTTAACTTTTTGAATATTGTTAAAAAGTCATTTTTAAGAAACTACTTTTTGTATCTTTTATAGATGTTTTTTAACTTTTAATGGTTATAATCTGTTAATTATTGTGAAAACTTACATATCCAAACAATTTATTGACTTATTGATTTTTTCATACTCAAAAGCTAATCCAAACAAATTTTTAAAAACTTTATATCAAAAACTAAGTTAATAAGGAGTTATAACAAAAATTTCTTTTAAGCTTAATAAACAATCCCAACATGCCTTTATTATTAGTATTAAAGAAAACCACTGCCAATGTCAAATTGGTCTATTACTGGTTACTTACAAGGATTGTCATTTGACAAGTGCTGAAATCTTTTGTCAACAATTGGGTAAATAGTGATAACTAAGTTACTATTGATATGGTTTTTATTGATGCACGTGATAAACTTTCAACTAATGTATATAAATAGAATTGTTATGTTCTGAAACAAGGTTTTGCAACATTTCAAAAAAAATAAAAATAAAAATCATTGCAATAGTTTGATCTCTATATAAAAGAATATATTCATATATTTTACTTTAGACAAATTCTCACACAAAATTCAATTTTTTCTTGTTCTTTTTGAGACCATAGGACGAATACTTTAATCTAAAAATGAATATACAAAATCTATCCAAGAAATATGAAACACAAAACCAATAATTTATCTCACATGATGCATGTGACAAAATCCACATGTAATAGAGTGTAGCATGATAAACAATAGTACCATACCATTAACGATTAGGAATAAATAACAATAGTAAAAACAAGACAAAATTACACATTTGAACCTTTATGTTTGTAAGAAATAACAAATATGAACCTTTAACTATCTTAATTACGCTAAACAACCTTTAAGTATTTAAGTTGTTTCAACTTTCAACCTTTACATTAACCACGGTTAGATTTACCAGTTAAATCTAGTCATGTGCAAAAAATATGATGGGTATTCTAGGTATTTTGATCTTTTGTTATTTTTAAATATAAAACCCACTATTCACGTATTATCGTATCTTGTTCAATAATTTACTCCAAATTGGGGTGTTCGAAAATTAGGGCTAAAACCCACACAGAAGTTCACGTGATTCCTCCCTCTTCGGTTAGTGTCCACCCAGAAGTTCACGTGGTTCATCCATCTTCAGTTAGTGTTCGAAACCTAAGGTTGTAGTTGGATAGGATTTATCATTTTTCTTTTTATCACTATATAACAATGGCAGTAGTAACAATGATAAATCCTATCCAACTACAACACTAGGTTTCGAACACTAACTGAAGATGGAGGAACCACGTGAACTTCTGGGTGAACACTAACCGAAGAGGGAGGAACCACGTGAACTTCTGGGTGGGTTTTAGCCCTAATTTTCGAACACCCCAATTTAGAGTAAATTATTGAATAAGATACGATAATACGTGAATAGTGGGTTTTATATTTAAAAATAACAAAAGATCAAATATCTAGAATACCCATCATATTTTTTGCACATGACTAGATTTAACTGGTAAATCTAACCGTGGTTAATGTAAAGGTTGAAAGTTGAAACAACTTAAATACTTAAAGGTTGTTTAGCGTAATTAAGATAGTTAAAGGTTCATATTTGTTATTTCTTACAAACATAAAGGTTCAAATGTGTAATTTTTCCTAAAAACAAGGAGCTCTTACTTTTGTTGGAGCTCTCTATCCCAACTATAGTAAATGTAAGGTTTGTCTCTATCATTTTCATCAAAATCCTACTGAAAAGCAAGAATAAACTGTGTATATTTGTTTGTTTGTTATATATATTTTTTTTGCTATTATTTGACAACATATTAATACTATATAGATTGAATTGCAAAATTAAAACCTTTCAATGGAACCTTGGAGATGAATTCAACAATAATGAGTTACAGAATTTTGCAACAACCCATAGTTTTGGTTTACATGCCCTCAAGCATCGCCTCAAGATGGTAATGAGAACAGAATAATACGACGATACGTTGCTTATACGACATCATTCGGGCCCTCTTAATTCTTGTTTGCCTTTCAAAAAAATTTTGGGTCGAAGCCCTGGACGGCCACTTATCTACGCAACATTCTTCCATCCTCTACCAAAGTAGATTTACACGTCCTCGCCAATCCTTCCATATCACATGATCATACCTCAAAGTTCAAATCCATGGCTTATTCTTATTGGCTAAGAGCCATGACCAATAAAGTTTATGCTTTAAAGGATAACGACACACGGGAACTTGTACCATACCGAGGGGAGGGAGTATCGACAGTAAGAGACCGTTCTACCAAGATCAGATTTTTTTTTGAACGGTGAAGGTCTCAATCGTGTGAGTCCACTGTTTTCAGGCCATGTCACCAAGGTCTAGTTATCTGGACCTCCCATGAGCCACCACAACCACCCCAGGATGAAAACCCACTGGAAAACCCCCTGACCCACGCAAACCCCTATTTTGCTGCGGAAAGGTTTTGAACCCAATACCTCTCATTTGAAAGAATTTTTTGGTACCATTAAGACACTGCCTCATTGGTTACCAAGATCAAATGATATGGTAAGGCCATATTCGATGGCTAGAGTTCTTCCTGGGCCACAAAATGTATTCACGCATATAAGCCCAATATTGTTGAAAGAAAAATCGTTTAGTAAGAGAGTAAGAGTTGCACATTATAATAATAATTAATAATTCTTCTTACTCTAAACGTGAAGTAAGGTTTATGAATATTATATGTAAAGTATTAATATCTCAATAAGAAGATGTTATCTAAAATACGCCTTATATGTCATTTTATATAAACAAAAAAGTGCATTTAAACTTATATTAGCCAAATTGAACTATTATTACATACAATAGATCGCCTCAAACTAACTTTAACTTTATTACTTAATCGTAGTGTTGTAGAAATTTATAAGTGCTAGTCGAGTAATGAGGATATAATCCCTCTAACCAAATTTTATAAATAAATTTTACAAAAATATTGAGTTATACACACACAATATATACACAACACTCACATGATTGGGAAGTGATAATAACTCACAGTTATTGCAATAACCCATAAACTCCGCGAAAATCAATGCAAATCTTGAATTTTTTTTAACAACATTATAACGCATTTAAAACAATTTCTTCTTTTATAAGTTTGTATAAATTCATTATCGTTTAAGAGTTAACAAAGTTGAAAGTTTTTGACTTACATAACAGTTTATCCAAAACTTAAGGAGATTATATATATATATATATATATAAGTGTGTGTGTGAGAGAGAGAGAGTGAGATTAGTTCGAACTTCAGGATTTCAGTCGAAAATCTCTCCAGAATTTCAAAGGTCATTATAATTTTCACCGAAATCCGGCTGATTCTGGTTGCCTAGGTATGAATTGGTCTGCATAGGCCGATTTTGATATATTTTAATTCTAGCCGTCTAATTGACCGATTAGCCAAAATCAAAACGGAACACTTACGACCAAGTTTTACTGACACTTCTATGTAAATTTGTAAGGAAGCTTCTAAGTTGAATTTTAACAATATTATAATCAAGGCAAGGCTTCTTAGAAACTAAACTGTTTCTAAATAATTTATGGTCATCGGGATTGTTGATAATAATGAATCGTTTTCCAATCTTTTCTTAAACAATCCGGGATATGAATCGGACCTTTATGATTGAGAATATCTAGCGTGGAGGCTTTTGAATTCCCCTATTAGAATATTCTACGTGTTTCATCTCTATCAACTACAGGGCGTATTGTTTTTCTTTCATCCAAAGCTAAGTGACAAAACTAATTTGCTATATTTGAATCTGAACATTAGTCATAAACCTTCATCTCAACTTGGTAGAACTGTTAGGAGATATGTCTAGTTACACATCATTTTGTGGAAACTTCTTGTCCATTTAGTCATTGGCGACTCATGTCTGTTTATGATTTCATTTAACATTAACTTATTAAATTAATAGGTTTTTCGAAAAAGTTAATAAGTTAAAATAATATCAAAAGAAAAACCTTTTTTTTTAACTTTTTGATGGAAGTTAAAATAATGATAATTTTTAACTTATTAACTTATTGACTTTTCATATATCAAAAACTAATCAAAATAAATTTTTAGTAAACGTCATTTCAAAAAGTAAAGTTAATAAGTAATTTAACAAAAAAGTTATTTTAAAGTTAAATAAACAATCTCAAACATGGCCTCAATCATAAAGAAAGTAAAGTTAGGTTTCGCCCCCACTTCAGCATGGCCTAGTATTAAAAATTATATATTGAGTTATTCAGCTCGCATTGGGTTATCAAAATGAACATCCATCAAAATGAAGTATAAATTTTAGTATTTTTACTTCTCTTTCCATTAATTCGAGCATTCTGGCCTTCGAGTATTTTATATGTTAGTTTAGAGACTATCTTATTTTAATGCAGATTAATTATTAGTTATTTGAAATAATCATTGAGAGTTCGATAACACAACAAGTTTCATAAACTTGTACTTTTTATTGCATGTTCTTGTAAATTGAGTTCGATAACATGACACTTTTATAAAAGTGTACTAAATAATTCAAGGTGTCCCAATTTAATGCCCAAAAGTATAATAACCATATTTAGCTGATAGACATAATTCAAGACGTCTCAATAAATGCTCATGAGTATATTGGTCGTTTAATGAAACGATTCATGTATCATTCTTTTTTTTTTACAGCAAAATTTTTTCACCTTTGTTCAATATATGACCAAAACCTCAACCTATTTTAAGAAGTGCACGTTAACACACCTTGGTACCATTGGGACAATTGCCCTTTGGTGATTCATGTATCATTCAACTCAATTTAGTCTATAAGTATTTTCTTATATTGCACGATTTGTGTATTAATATAATACAATCGTGAAGTTTAGTTTATTTCAATAGCAGATTTTATACTTTATGTTCAGTTCAATACCAATTCTATTAACAATATGTTTGTATTTTATTCTATTTATCCACTTCTTGTTACTACTATTGTTCATCTGTTGCTGACCAACTTTTAGATTATAGTAATTTTATGGTTTATCCTATCAATGTGTCAGGTGATCAAGTAAATCCAAGGATTTGCCGAAGAGAGGTCGAATATCAAAACCTTTTTTCTTTAAATAATATAATAAACATTTAATTAGGTTTCTCAAAATAAAATTATTTAGTTAGGATTGATCGTTATTTTAATATAATGAATGGTGTTTTTATTTTAATATATTTGCTAGTGACACATCAACACTAACGTGATTAGAGTGTTACAAATTGCTAATTATAAATACTTCTTATTAAAAAAAAACAAGTATATTTTAACAAAACTTTTTGCTTGGGTAGTCTATATGCCAATGTACCAAGACTAACACCATAACATATCAATCTGGATAAGCTTACAACAACATTTTTTTAACTATCAATTTAATAAAAGTTGTATTGATAATTTTAGAAGAGATAAAAATATGAAGGAAGAAAAAGATTAAAAAGCATGGCACACAATATATTGATTGTGGGATTCGTTACGAGTTTTATATTACTTTCCTATATAATATGTGTGAATTTATCTCGTATTTATCTCTTAATTATAATTATTTATTTTTTGAAGAGGAGAGGATATCCCCATGCAGTCAACACGAACCAGGTGACATAGTCAAGATCAATTTCTCGACCGCTATGAACTCGTACACCTTAGATAAATGGAACTATATACCTTTTTTCCAGAGCCGGCCTCGAGAATCAAAAAAAATTCCGGGGCGGTCCTTAGAATTGAGGTGCCCAGAACCGAACAATATTTGTAACTGAAAAAACCGAACCAAATTTGGTTTGGTTTCTAACTGTATCCGAATTTTGAATTCGGTTTTCGATTCAGTTCCTAATCGTATATAAATTTCGGTTTTTTGGTTCAGTTGTCGTTACAATTTTTTTTTAATTCGGTTTGTTTGATTAACCGATTAAACCGAATTCGGATTTAAATTTATAATCTTATTAATAATATATAAGGTTGAATTCGGTTGATTCGTTTTTAACCAGTTTATTTGACTTAAATAAGTTTATTCAGATGTTTATTCAATTTTTAACCGGCTTATTTGGTTTTTAATCGGTTTTTTCGGTTTGTTCATTTTTAACTGAAACCGAACTGAACCACTTCTTAAATTCGGTTCGGTTATTGAATAGGAAAAGAAATTGAAAACCAATTAAACGATATCGAATAAACCATTAACTGAACTGATGAACACCTCTAGTTTAAAGAGAATGAAAGTAACTCCTTATATTTTAAAAAAAATTACCTTTTGTACCATTTAAATCATATGTTTTTAAATGGTTATTTATATATTTTTATACAATTTTTTTTATATAATATATAAAAAAAAAAATTTTGGGCCCCCTAAAATGTCGGGCCCGGGGCGGTCGCCCACCTCGCCCCTCCCAAGGGCCAGCCTTGCTTTTTTCTTGCTCGGTTTTAAACCCCTAACCTTAACAAGGTGTAATTTCTCCTCTTTCCTGCAATACCGGTAGACTAAAAGTTAGTTGGCTGTTATTTTTTATTAATAACTGTATTTATCGGAGTCCTCGAGGGGACACAATATATGGGTCAAGTGTCGTCTTCAGTATATGTGGTGACCCTTATAAATAACCCCCACCTCCCTTTCATTTTGCCCATCAAACAAACTCGTCCTCTTCTGCTGGGCTCACTCTCTCCCTTGTTTTTTCCCTTGTGTTGCATCAGTTTTCATTCTTTATTAATCAATCAAGATCTTTCTGTGATTGAGGGAAGGATCCTGCAGGAATAATCAACTGAAAATGAATCACATGAAGCAGCAATCTGGAGGTTCTTCTTCCTTCACTGAGAATCTCTTTGGCCCCAAGGATGCATCCTCCACCTCCTCTGCTGGTCTTTTCAGCTCTGTTTTTGGTCCTTCATCCACGGTATCCCCATTCAACATTAAACTCTTTTTTTTTTTTTTGGAATGAAAACCCATCATTACTTATTTTTATTAATCAGTATGGATCAAAAAATAGTTTGATTAGAGTTTGATTATTTCAGGGTCTAGGAAGAGACTTGTCACACTCCAAGAACAGAGGACCACCCAATAAACAGGAATTTGGAGGTCCGTATGGAACTACAAAATCTTCAATACAAGGTTGGTAAGATTGTTCTTTTGATTAGAACAAAAATGTGCTCTAATGAGAGGATAATGACTAGTTGTAGTATAATCTTTTGATCTTATTAGATTACAAGACACAAAGAATCCTGAGTGAAAAAGATGGGAATCCAGTTTACCAAAATGAAACAGCTGAGCCAAGCTATCTCAGTTCATCTATCTATTATGGTGGCCAAGAAGTTTATTCCCCAAATGGCCAAACCAATCGCCCTCAGCATACCGTCAGCATCTCCATCTTTTTTGGCTTTTTAATATAAAAATTTCACTAAAAACATGAGATCTAACTTTTTTTATTATAATTTTGGTAATTGGTTAGATCAAGAAAGATGAAGGTGATGATGATCCAAATGGGAACAGTGCTTCAAGGGGAAACTGGTGGCAAGGTAACTGTTTTACTGTGCATAAAGATTGCTAAAATGCTGCTTAATTACTTTTTTGACCCGAATAAATATGTTATGTTCATGTTTATACAGGATCTCTCTACTACTAAATGTCATTTTCATGGCTGGATGGAGAATTAAGGAGTGGCAAGACAGTAAATGATCCTAAAGTTTTACTAGATTTTAGCTTTTCTTTAATTAACAAATGATGTATCTTTGAACTCTCTTAATGGGAAGTCTATGGAGTATGGAATATGTGAAACTTTTTTGTTTACTTAATTTAGTTGGTTTTTGACCAGTAATATAACCTCTTTTAAATGTGACACTTTTTTGGTTATGCATGTTGTTATATCATTCTTTTTTAAGATAACTAGGGGTTTACCTGTTGTGGTGCGGACTTCACATCAAATAGCATACAAACATGATCAAGTAAAACTTTATAAAACTGAGAATGCATTTTAAAAATAAACCAATAAAATAAACTCATGTAGCGCACTGTACCCAACAAAACTTTTATCATAAACTAAGAGCATTCATTGCATCTATTTGATTTCTTGAAAACGCCAAGGTAGTATTATATAACTAAGAAAGAAGAGCAAAAAAGGAGAGCAAAAAAGAGAAACAAACTCATAAATTACACGTAATAGAAACAAAATTCTTATCGGTTAAATAACATTATATAATATTATTGTATATATTAAAGTAGATGAAAAGGAAGTGAGGTTATTGTACAAAGTACTGTTTTTGTAAAAAGTGTAAGAAACGATATGGACCATGGATGTGCTATAATCAAGGGTTATAAATTAAAAATGACAAAAGTGTTTATTTAATAGGTGTTGACAATTAATAAAAGGGTAAATTAGGGATTTTAGTTTTTTTAACTTGCTAATAATACGGATGATTCGAAATAAATAGGATTCAGTTACTCAAATTAGCTTTCAATCGCAAGTCAACCTAAATGCGATTACTCCAAAATCATGTGTTACAATGTGTTGTTACCGGATTATACATTGTGTCATTGGCTGAATGTAACCGTTATGGAGATATCATGTGCTATTATGTATGACATTAGGCTTTGTGTGAACTATTGTGCTGTTTCGTATTGTTAATAGGTTATAAGTACATTAGTTATGCTTTTGCTGTTATCATATTATATAATATGTTGTTTACACAAAGTAGCACAATGTTTTGTGCTGACATTAATTATGATTTTGGGTTGATATATGTTATTGTTGTGTTATAATGTGCAGTTGACTGTATGTAAAATCAAATGAAATATTATGTGCTATTATGTACTCTCTATTTGTGCGAAATCATCAATTATTTTCTGTTCGAATAGATGAACAGATGTTCGAATTATGGGATTCTCGTTCTTGTTTGATGATATTACGAATGCCTACGATTTTTTTTTATTTTACAATGCAATTCACAAGCTCAATGCCTGTGATTTTTTTTTTATTCGTATTTGATGATATTACGAATTCGTATTTGATGATATTACGTGTTATTAAATTCAATTTTAATTTTGGAATAAATTCAATCATTAAACTGAATACACACTTCCTATTTTAATGCGAAATTTAAAAATCAATTAATATTAAATTGCCTATACTACCATTTTCTATTAATTAACTAAAATGTCACATGTCAATATTTAATTGGTTCCTACCATTTTTACAAAAAAAAACATTTTGTATTTGAACCTACTCCGATGAAAAGGAATAGCAGTTTTATATATATTTTATAGTATGTAGGTCCCACAACTTATTATATATATAAATATACATTAAATAATTAGAATTAATATATATTAGTAAAAAGAGATAATAATATTAAATTTGAGAAAAACTTTTTAGACATATTTGAGAAATTTGCTTAGATATTTGAGTGTTTTTTGGTTTAGGGTTTAGTTCGTAATAAAAGATTTAATTTTGCTATATAACTTGTGCTTCTTCAAATGATATATAATACCCGTTTTCGGAAATGTACTGTGATAACCCGCCGCAGCGCGCGGGGGGAATAAACCTAGTTAATAAATAAAATGGCAATATAAAGTCAAAGCAATGCCAAAGAAACTTACAAGAGGAAAGGTTCGAAAATTAACCAGGCACACGTTCATGATATTATATATTTATATATACATAATTATTGAAGATTTTTACAAATTTAAAAAGGGTTTCTGAAATAGTGTAAAAAAAATGCGGTGTTTTCCCTGACTTTGTCCGTGTCAACAAACAATTCGAAGATCCTACCATTTCCGAAGGAATCTCAGTTGTAATCGTTACATTTCTTTATGCAATTTTTATTTTGTATGGCATTGCATTCACTTATTTTGAAAATTGTAACTTGTATAAGATGATGAAATATGCTCCCACCAGCCTTTTTGTCTTTCGTGCCATATATATCGAACCGGAATTGAATACATCATTTTCTTGACAGTACAGTATACACTTTGTTAGGTGCATTTCTTGAGTGTTGACATTCCTTTAGATCACATATATAAACTTTTATAGTGTCCCTGAAAATGACGTGTTTCTCTAACAAGTTAACAAAAGAATAATAACTAGAAGAGTTAATTACACAAATGGTCCCTGTGGTTTATCGGGATTCCCAGGTTTAGGTACTAACTTTTTTTTATAACATTATGGGTCCTTAAATTCCTTAAAACGTTTCACCACTGGGTATTAGGGTAACCCGCCGTTTAAAATTAATGGTTTTAGCCCCACGTGCCTGGCACGTGAGGGCATTATCGTCCTTTCCACTTCCCTTCTGGTTTTAAACCTTTCTTCCTCCCAGACGGTTAGGGGCACCACATTCGTATGAACCCTAAATGTTCCTCCGATTCAATTCGATCTATCTGTTGAATCTAGGAATCATTAACCATATGGCTAATGATCAGTGACTAAAACCGAGTGTAATGGTATAGGTGGTTACCTGGTATGGTTCGATTTTGATGGTGCTCGAGTAAAGGTTGGTCGCGGCTTCGGTTGGGTCTGGATTCTCGATTCAACGGCTTTGTGATTGTTTTTTGCTCACACAGAAGGTTTCGCCCAGAGCTAATGAGGGTTTAGAATGTATTTGATTCAAGTTTTACACTGGAATTTATTGGGTTTAACACTTTAACTTTGAATTGATTAGGATATTTTTGGAATTGAATGCCGCGTGATTTGGTGTTTATTTGAGGAATCAAAATCATAGATTGATTCGATTTTTGATTAGGAATGTATACGAGTTCAAATTTTGAATTTTCTTGTGCGATTTCTTGGTCACCCAGTGTGAGCCAGCAAGAGAGGTTCGATCGGGGTGGTGGGGGGGCGGGGTAGGGGGGCTGTGTTGGGAAGGAGATGAAGGAAGAAGTGGGGATTTGCACTTTCAGCCCCTGGACTTTCTAGTTCTTTCATTTCCATTTTTAGATCGGGGTGGAAAAGACAATAATGCCCTCACGTGCCAGGCACGTGGGGCTAAAACCGTTAATTTTAAACGGTAGGTTACCCTAATACCCAGTGGTGAAATGTTTTAAGGAATTTAAGGACCCATAATGTTATAAAAAAAAGTTAGTACCCAAACCTGGGAATCCCGATAAACCACAGGGACCATTTGTGTGATTAACTCTAACTAGAATTTAGACCCTGGCTGTGAAACAAACCACATATTAATCTAAAAAACCACACATTAATTATTACGACAAATAGAAAAGCTTAAATACAATATGCACATCAACTCATACATGTAATAAAGAAACAAAGAAGGGAGTCTGATATAGCTCCATGTTGCTCCATACGGAACATCAAATGTTTGCTCAAAATTACTTACAAGGTAGTCACCAGACAAAAAAAAAATCCAAATAACCAGCTACCAAAGCAAGCCTTATTTTTTTTATCTTTGTTTTCAGTAGGATCGGATTTGCCATTCAAAAGGGGGTGGCGGCGCAGCTTGTTGCTCGCTTACCTGCCTTTCTATTGTAATTGGATCCATATTGATCGTTTTACTATTTACGGTTCTTTTTTTTTTAATAATCATCTCAAAGGAAATTGTAATTCGAATAGAATTGAGGACTGAAATATCAAAACAACTACATTGATAATTTCGGAAATCTAAAAAAAAAATATAGGCGACACATGATATCAATATATCGGCTTTAGCCTATAACTAGCCAATAAAATGATCTAAAATTGAATACTGATTCCTACTCACAATGTGGAATGTTTCCTTAAAAGCATAAGCCGTATCAAACAAATATGTGTAATAGTCCAAACAATATAACTTGGCATATGTAATCAAGAACCATGAATCAAAATTAGAACTCATGATTAAAGTAAACATTTTACACGTAAATCAGAAACTTGAGACGAAGAAGAACAGTGAACAACATTGTGATTTTTTTAAACTTGCTTACGAAAATGTAAGCATGTATGTTTACATGCTTACACATATGTAATCATACATGTATATCGGATGTTTGGAGAAGTAGAATAGTGAACAACATTGGAATTATGTAAAGCTACTTATGTATATGTAAGCATACATTTAAACCGACTTACATGTATGTAAGCATGCACGTTAATCAGACGCATACAGAAAAAAGAACAATGACCAGTCTGCAATTATGTAAACATTACATATATGTAAAATCCAAAAACAAAACCAAAAAACATAACAAGGAATTACATACAAGTAAATCTATGTGCAATTATCATCCTTTTCCTCTTTCTTTCATTGAGACATTTCATCGAACACATGGTGTGCTTCTGTCATTTGGTCACATTTAGCACCACCATCATGCGAACATCTTTGCTACTGAGATCACGCAGACATCACTTACCCATTGTTATCATTGATGTATATCATTTTTGAGCTATTGATATACCTGCAATCATATACAATGAAGAAAAACTTGTCATTCCATATCTTCAACCACAGATCCTCCAAAATTAAATGGATACTAGACTTGAGAACTTTGAGTTCGTTGATTTGCTTGCTTGGTGGCCGAATTTTTGAGTTTTCCATCACCGACGGCCATAAGAACTAAGATAGGGTTTCCAGAAAATTCTTATGTTGCTTGGATGAATTGATCGTTAACACATTAATAGGGATTTATTATATTAATCAATCAGTTATGATTTTTTAAAATACCATAAATAAAAGGGTGTCAAATTACCTAATTGACCTTTAAATTAAAAAAGAAAAAAATAAAAATAAAAAAATCTGATTGGTTGAGGAGGGTTTTCTAAGTTTTCTCCAAAATATGGAGTTTCTTATGAACCCTCCTCTATATATATATATATATATATATAAAAGATAAAGTTCCTCTTGTTGAATATTTGACAAATTGTCGGTTTATTATGTATAAATTTATTGTTAAATATATTTTTGTAGTTAAATTAATGAACACATGTTGACGCAAGAAAATAAATATTATGCATACAATATTCAAATAATTTGTATTTTTTCGTCTTACGTTCGTTTGTTTATTAAACACTCGACGAACAAACACAAACAAAAGATATAACGGTTCAAGCAGTTGCATGGCAATTTGCGACAGTTATCATGCTTTATGATGGTAAGGGGTTACGATTTGGTTTCGATGATTACGTCAGAATCTGACAGTTACGTGTTTTATTTGCTTTGTGATTTTTTTATTGATAAACAAGTTGTAATTTAATTAACTAAAACAATATTGTTTTTTAAAATATAATAAAAAAAAATATGAGATTATAATTTTAAAATACTCGACCACATGATCCAACAAAAGTCACATCCAACTAAATTAAAGTTTTTCATTGTTACTTACTATAATATTGTAAAAAAAATAAAAATAAAAACTGTTTATAAATTAACTGACATAGATAGAACATATCCTATCTATTATTTAGGGTTTTTTTAATTACTTGAAGTAGTGAAAAAAATCATTATATAATAATCAAGTTTTATAATTATAAATTTAAGTGAAATTTAAATAAAAGCTAAACATCAACTGGTATGTAGAATTAATATATGTTCCATTTAATTTAGAACACTTAATTTAAAAAAAATAAAATAATTAAAAAAATCACAAAATTAGAATACTTAATTAAAATTCAGTGTATTTGGGGTTCTGATTGTGTCTTAGAAACATGTGAAGGAAGAGATGGGAATGACTTAGGTAAAGAGTCAATTTAAGGGTGTAAACGAACCAAGGCAGCTCGTAAAATGCTCGAGATCGGATTGGTAAAAAGCTCGAACGAGCCAAGCCTTAACAAGCCCGAGCCCGAGCTCGGGCCCAAAAATATGACTCGTTTAGTTATCGAGTCTGAGCCCGAGCTTTACATATCGAGCTCGAGCCGGCTCGCGAGCCTTAACGAGCTTTCTGAATATATAATTTTTATTTATTATATTAAGTGTTTATTTATAAAATTAATTGTTTTTATATATAAAATTATGATAAATATATTTAAATCAAATATTTTATGTTAAATTTATAAAATATAATTATAAATATAATTAAATTAGTAATTAAAGTAAATAAATTAAATAAATAACATCTAAACGAGCCGAGCTCGAGCCTAAAAATTTTCTAACGAGCCGAGCTCGAGCCTTAACGAGCTCGGGATTGGCTCGGCTCGTTTACGCCCCTAAGAGTCATAGCCCTTGCCAATATTAGTATTGGATCACGACGGTGATGACTACATTATAAATACCAAAAGAAAGATAAAAAAATTAGTCCTGCTAATCCGTCCTAAAATAATAAATCAAACTATCACAAAAGCAAGTGTCATTCACGATGAATACAAATCCAAATATAAGCAGAAAATGTTAAAATCATAGAACGAAAACAACAAAAAAAATGTTCGTAATCAACACATCTACCACTAAAAAATGCGGAAATAAGACAAACAAATATTTAATTATTATTATTTAGTTATTATCGCTATTTGATTATTATTACTGTTATATAAATATAACTTTTATTATATAATTAATAATATTATTTAAGTATTAGTATTATTTTATTACTATAATCATTTAAATATTTTTATTATTCATACTTCATGATTGTAATTTGTATATCTATCTATTTATTATAATAAACAAAAATTTGTAGGGATAAATGGTATGTTCATAGAGCATAAAGATTTGTAGAGATAAATGTTATGTTCCTATAGCATCTATACTTTGTTTTCTCGTTTCTCTTTTCTATTAAATACATATTATATTAAGTAATAAAATTCAATATTAAATATGTTTTTTATGCGTATTCATATTAAAAAACTTGATATTTAAAATAACCAGATTATTATAAAATATAAAATTTTCAAAAACAATGTTTTAATATTAAATGTTTAAAGAAACAAAATTAGAAAAAAAAATATTTTTTAAAGAAATAATATAATAATTATTATTAAAAGTATTAAATTATACGAATTTTTTATCATATTTTATATTAAAAAATCGTCTTATATATTTAAATTTTCATTAATAACTCATATCTATTTATTTTATTTATGTTGTGTAATAGAGGGGTATTAACTTAGTATAGTATAAATCAAAGAATACCTTTCAAGTTGGTCTTTATAAAGTTTGTTATATCTAGCAAAAATCAAACATGGTTTAAATGATGTCACACATCGTTGACAACCGAGGCGGATCCCCCGTGGGTCTTTGTAGGTTGGTCCACTTCCATAATCATTATTTAACATCCACATCCAACCATGTTGGAATATTTAAAACTGGCGTATATGTTCCATAACAAGAACCAGAACCACCATCGTATCTTCTTTAAACCAAACTTTCATTTCTTTCTACAAATTGCTATCAAGAACCAGATTCATTCCACCATCTTTAACAAATCTAATCCAGATTGCACAGTACTCCTTTTAAGTTGACCATATAAAAGTCAACGCATGAGAAAGAACATTTTATTAACACATGACCAAAAGACACCAACCAAACAACATGGAAGTTATTCATGACACAATTAGACAACCAGTAACTTATTTACTAAACACATAACCAGAAGCCCTTAGCCATACATGACTGAAGGACACACTTCAAAGTTTAAACTCACTGCTACAACTTCCATGTAAACTAGTAGTCTTTTAAGGCAATGTATAAGCTGCAAACCGCAATATACAACCATGTCAGCACAAAGAAAGAAGATGATATAAGATAATTGAAATGAAATAAAACCAACCTCCACATTGATAACCAACCGGACGATCTGCTATGTTGCACCGTTTTGGAATGGTCATTGCAATCTCAGGCTTCACTCCAGAACTTTTGGCAGTATTGGACAGCATAACTGCACACAGGCATTTAGGGTTTTGGCCCAACTTCTTCACTGCTGCACAGCAACTGCCAGAAACTGAGGCATGCTCATCTTGTGCAGCCGATGCACAAGGCGCCAGCTTGAAAGCTTCCATATCAGGGTTAGCTTTCCCACACTCACCAGCTCCATTGACTTCTCCCAATCCAGCAATCACAAGAGCCACAAGAAACCCCAATAGGCACGTGTTTTTCATCGAAGCTTCCATTTTGTTATATGTTTATTTTGTCTCTTGAATGCAAGAATCACTTGCAGGTTCATTTATACTAGTTTGGTTAGTATCTAAGTTGCTTACACGTAGTTTACACTATCTTCAATGGTGGAAGAACTATCGAGAACAAGAACCACTAACACTAATAAAATTGACATATATGTAATTATTTATGAGTTCATTATGCTAGAACAATCATTATATCTTTTCATTGAACAAATGTCACATAAGCATGATAGTGGACATTGTCTTTCCACACAACTAAGGTTCACCAACCCCATTATCCCTAAGAATTTGAATACAAAAACATAAAACACTCTTCATTTTACAAAACCAATCATTTATCACCGAAAGCAAATTCAACCACAGATGTTGTAGGTGACAAAGCATGATCTCAGTTCTAGGAATCGATGGTACGTTCAGTCATTATTAAACCAAAAGATGGATACAATATTATAACAAAACCAGCAGCAGCAATAAACTATGGCTAAAATTAAGGAAAATAAAAAGAAAACATAGGATAGGAACATTCAAACAAATCCTACATCAGTTGGGTAATACCCAGCAAAACATTTAAAAGGATCACTCAGATATCAAATGTATGGTTTAACAATTGAAAGCAATCACTACACAGAAAACATAAGCCAAAAGCCCTGAAGGGACAAAAGACAGAATGCATTGAAACTTTTAGGATCATTGAAATTTAACATAAACAGTTAAATTAACAATTAAAAGCCTATAAATTCTCTATTTCTATGGTTACTTAGTTAAGTTGTAACTCAGTGATCCGCTTTGGGCAATCTGACCGGGGTTCGATTCTCCTTTTGGCTTGGTGCACCATCCATGCTACTTCTGGAAGACGGCGTATCTGCATTCCTTGTAGAAAGACAACGGGGACCTTCTAGACTCTTCACCCTTGTTTCACCACCAAGATAGCTGGTTAAAGCTCGCCTGACCCCACAACCCCGGCTCGGTGGCTTGTCACTGTTTCCATTGCCTGTCAAGAAAGGCGTTCTGTCTCCCCTGGCAGGGCTAGGGCTCACTGGCGGTTTAGGTGAAAACTTTGGAGTCCCAAAATCAGGTCTGAAAGGTGAGCCTGAGGTGGTGGACACTGAGACCCTCTTGTGACTACTTGTGCTCACTCTCGATGCTCTTTTTTCTGATTGTTTAGACAAGTCGTCTACATATAATAAATCATCAATGCGTGCCACAATGTTGAATGCTAAGCTCTCCAAGACCCTCGAGTAACTCTCCAGTATCGATTTTCCTACATCCTGAATTATGAAACCATATAAAAAGTTGATACAAATCTATAATCAAATGTATGTTTTTTAAAAATATTTACTTTGTTACACTGAATCTTGGTGGTGTCCAATGAAGTTTGAGTTAAACAAGGAAACCGGTGTTTCAAGCAAAGCAGGAGGCTCTCTGCTCGTTCAGCTAGTAAATCACGCTTATGACCGTCAGCCATTAGATCTTTCACCATATCCCATGATGTTTTAGCAGCCGGAGGTTTTCTACGCCATATGTAGATTGCTGCTTCCACACGGTTTGCAATTTCAAGGGCAACATGTTCAGATGAAAGATCAAGGCAATCTAGCAAACATTCTGGTGAGAATTGCTCTGAGGTTATGTGTTGATAGATCACATCTCCTAGACAAACTCTTCCATTCTAAAAAAACAGATAAAATATAATCCCATGTGAGAACTAACTAAAATTATGGAATTTATATTTTTCTTATTGTTAAAATACCTTTGGAAGGGATTCCAAGTATGATTCAGGAACTTCCATTTCAGACAAAGAAACGCTGTTTATAGCCATGGCAGCTTTTAGAATCTGGTTAGCAGATTCACGGGTATGGTTTAACTGTTTTCGTGCATATTCGTCTAGACCACCAGCAGGTACACGAGGCACAGGTAGCCACCATTTGTCTTGTTGGCGATCTAATGGCTTACGAAAAGAGGCTAAACCATCAGGTTCTGGTGTTGTTATTCCCTTATCAACGTACCAGAACTCTGTGTTTGCAAAACTATCTAGTATTCCCTGTGAATAATCAAATCTTTACACACAATATTGGTTTATTTACTAAAACTTAATTATAATAGTTTGAGCAATGTACACTAACCAGAAGCATGTTGTCTAGTTTCCGAAGAGCAGGGAGGTTAACAAAGATATCTGACCTTGGTCTGCATGTCATGATCTAATGTAGCATGTACATTAACAACTTAACTCAGATTTTCTATATGGGTGTATGTAGTATTGAAAAATTACCTCGAGTTTAGTTCCGTCTGCTAATGTTTGCCAAGACGGTTTAAATTCGACAATGTGATCACTAACACAAAGAAGGCATTCCATTTCTCTTTGCCACATGTGTTTTTTCTCAAAAGACAAAGGTTCCAATCTCCACAATTGACCAAATGCAGTGGCTAAACAAATAACATTAACACAACCCAATTTTCTATAAAATTAACATAAAAACTGGAAGTCTGTAACAAAACACAAAGAGGCTTAGAGGGAGAAAAGTATAATTACCACAAAGATTTGTGATGGCATTTGAGATGGCCAAAGCTGTGCAAACCCCTTTGCCACTTCCGGACATGTCTTCACCAAGCAATAATTTACCAAACCGTTCTTTCATCAGCTCCATTTCTACTCGAGATCAAAAGCAAATTACAGCACATAGATAAGTTAAAGAAGAGAAAATAAAAAGGCAAGTGGAATAAAAAAAAGTAATAAAGTTTGCAACTTTTTTATAACATTAATCTTGAAGGTAATCAAGGTATCCTTAATTCACCCATCAAAAATTCAAATTCAAATAACGATTAAAAAAGACAAACTGGAATAAAGAAACGTGACAATTGTCACTCTTCCCACCCATTGAAGTTGAATTTTACATTTTCCCCAAATTCTGGATTTGAATAAATAAAAAAAAAATTCAAGCATACCTGAAACTTGTGTATCCTTCTTATTGGTTCTGAATTCACCATCAGAACAAGTATTTGTTTTCAATTTGTCTTTAGAAACATCATCACATCTGCTGATCATCAGAGCCTTTCTAATAGGCCAGCCAAGAGGAGCAGGGGAAGAACAAGATTCTTTACAAGAAGTGGATGAATTGCTGGAATTCGAGCTTCTTGTTCTGCTATCAAACGAATCGAATGTAAACCCGTCCGTTTTTACACTTCCATCACCCGAATTTTCCATCTGGATGTTCAATCGAAACCTCGTAAACCCAAATTGTCAGATCTTTATTTTTAACCTTTTTCACCTAAAACATTACAACACGTAAAACTTTCAGTACTTTGTTTTTTTTTTTTCTTGCAATGGAAATTATCAATCAAAACTTAAGGTAAATAAACTATGTTGGTAGGTTAAAATACCTCACGAATTTGAAAATTATAAAGAAAAAGGTTGAATGTTTCTTTAAAATTTGCAGAGTGTGTGTTTGTTACTTTGTGCAACTTTTTGAGTTTGATTTAAAAAAAAGGGGGGATGACAAAAGCGTGATGGCAGTGTGCTTGATTGATTCAAAATAATGGTAAGATATAGCCGTAGGGATTAGGGGTCGCTAAATTCAACTCCAAGACTGTTAATCTTGGTGATTCAAGTAAACGACGAATTACTTTTCTTTGCCCTCTTTTCTTTATAAAATTTAATATTGACTTCCTTTTTTAAAACCGATTAATACAATTTTAAGTAAATGTCATTGCGGTGTCTTAATTTGTTGATTTCATATGTTTAATGTCACAAAATGTTCATTCTGTATAACAATTAATTTTGCTTAAATCTAGTGTTTTCTTAATAATGCTTTTAAAAATACACTTCAATTACGTAACTAGTTTTAAGTTGAAAATCATCTGTTTGCACTTGGTATTTGACAAATTTAATGGGCACTACATAGAACGTAAGATCGCTTTTATATCAAAATTACTTATGAATTATATGATTCTTGTAACTGTGTGTGTAGTGAATGACTCTCTACATTAATGCATAAACCATTTCCAAAACATAATAGTTTCGTAATTAGAGGATACAATCAATATAAAGTTTCAAGTGATAATTGAATGATACACAAGCAACTGGTAATGACCTATGACACATCTCAATGGTTTATGTGTATTTGATTGAAATTGAAAAACTCGATCTATTTAATAACAAGAAAGAGAAAGAGCTGCTTGGTAAACGTAACAAAAAAGACTCAAATTAACTACCCACTACTCCACCAAAAGAACCAATCAAACACGTGAGAAATACATGCATTAACTGAATATTGAACGGGTCATGGTGGTTCAATAGCCACATAAGCTGCCATGTGATCACATCCATATATACGTACACATTGTGTTGTTTGGCCAACAATAAAGTATTTTTTATGTTACATTTATTGTAATACTAGCATCGAATATTAGATCAGCATTATTAATTGGAAGTTGGAACTCACTCACTCATGCGTCACCGGGTATGTTAGCAAAAATGGGCCGACCAATAGTTTGAATTTTAAATAATGTGGGCCCATTTGTGCGGTCGCTTTAAAGTTAAAGCAAAAGGGCAATCCTGTAATTTTTTCCGATACCCTTGTAGGTTGTAACCAATGTTTTCAAACCCGGACCGGACCAGACCGGCGGGTCAGACAGCGATTCGGTACTAAGACCATTCCCATTCACCATCCAATCCAACCCAATCTTTAATAAAAATTAATTTCTCTCTCTTCCATCCACACAATCCAATCAAACTCAACTTTTTACTCTCATTAACAACCCAACCTTTATTATTTTTTATTAAATAAATATAATTTATGATTTTTAGTTTTTACTAAAATTTATTTGAAAGATAAACCAATGATTGTTTATATTTATTTTGTATAAAAAAAAATTTTCTAAACGAACTCTGATTTTAACAAAATTTATACCGACATGTTCATAAAAAAAACTGATCAAGACCGTGTTTTTAGATATTTTTAAAATATTAATTATTTAAATATATAAAAAAAACAAGATTATAAACAAAAACTAATTTTGGATAAGTAAAAAAGAAAAAAAATAAAGATGGTCCAATGGAGATTTGCCATGTGGCAAGTTTTATGGTTTGAAAGATTGCAACCTAGGTTGGGGTCTCGATCAGATCGTGGCATCTTTTATTTTCTTTTGTTTTTTTAGCACAGTGTAAGGATCTTTGAAATGCTCACCAATGGGTGCAGTCTAAGGGCGGCGTTTATGTGTTTGGAACTGTTTTTGAGGGAACCGGGGCGGTCAAACCGGTGGACCGGTAAACCAGGCGGTCGAACCTGTTTTTTTAAAAAAATATATTTTTTATTATATATTTAACATGTTTTTTGAATGGCGACGATTCTACATACCACGTATGTAGTCTTAACATGGCCCACCAGACAGAGGTAAGACGCGGCCACACCAGATGCGTGGGAACCTCCTGGAATGGGTAAACCATTGCCCCCCATTGGTCTATAACCCGAAATTAAGCTAAAGATTTCTTCCCTCACTTGGATGACCTTTAAATTGCCCTTGACAGGACTTGAACCCATGACCTCTCGGTTATAAGGTGAAACCTCAACCAGTAGGCTAAATTCGCATGACTATTATATGTATATAGAGGAGTGTTCAAAAGAAAAGTCCTCACTTTTGAGAAAATTAAGAAAACTCTTACTAACCAATCAATTTTTTTAAAAAAAATCATGATTTTTTATTATTAGCTTAGAAATGTTATAAACAAAAGAAAAATTTTAATAGAAATATATATATTACGAAGTTACGTATATGTAATCAATAAGTTACATATATGTAATCAATGAGTTACATATATGTAATAACATGAATTACATTTATTTTTTTATTTTTTTAACAAATATAACCGTATAATAAAACAAAAAACGAAATTGATTGATAACAATTGTGATTATTTTTCTTACTTTCTCCAAAATGGTGGTTTTTCTTATGAACCCTCCCCCATATATATGTGTGTGTGTGTGTGTGTATTATACGTATTTATATAATATGTATGACGTCATCCGGTTCTTAAATCCGGTTCGACCGCTGACCAATAAAGAGACCGCTTCAATGTCCAGTCCGGTTTTAAAAACATTTGTTGTAACCTTTAGGAACATGTCTTATAGACACGTAGCTTATAGTCCATTGTTTTTGTAGTCCATTAGTTAATCATGAGGGTAATTTGGAGTTGAAGGATTGCACATGTTATTGAGTTTAGCAAACCTATATACTAAAAGTAAAATACTAGCAAACGACAGCGACTATCTCAAAAATTTACTCAAACAAAAATAAAAATAAGAAATGGATAAAGTTGCTTAATTTTTAACAATACTAGTTTATTATTATTTTTTTTTAACGGCAACTTTCTATTAACACCCGAAAACGAAAACCAAAAAAAAAACTAGTTTGATTTATGAACTATTGCCGATACTTATTTTTTTAGAACGATTCTCACGCATTTTGATGTTGGTCTAGGTATTCTATCCATGTTAGACTTCGAAAACTAAATCTCAAAGAAGACTTAAATATCTTAGGTATTACATAAAAAAGAGACCTTTTGGTTTATCTTACTTCTCTAATAAATCAAGGTTTTCTAGGGATACATGGCGCATCCCTAGAGCTCCTTGCACTTCTTTTCTCGCCTAAAACATCTTATATTACTTCTTACTTAACTGATAAATAAATGTTTCTAATGACATTTAGCACATTCCTAGAGCACCATGATGTTTTTTTCTCGTCTCTCTCTCCTATAAATATATTATATATTAAATATTAAATAAATATACTTTTAACACATTTTAAAATTAAAAATAAGACCTTTTCAAAATAATAAAAATATTTTAATATTAAAAACACACATTTTTTAATAAAAAAATTATTATGAAATATAGAATTTTTAAAAATAGTTTTGCAAAATGAAATATTTAAAAAAACAAACTTTGAAAAAATTAATGTTTAAAAAATAATATAATTATTTTATTTTCTCATCTATGAAATTATATTTAATCATATTATATATTAAAAAATCTTCTTTTATAATTTAAATTTTTATTAGTAACTATTAGTTAATAATATTTTTTATTCATCTCGTGTAATACACGGGATGCTAACCTAGTATACTGATAAGTTGATATTCTATTGACTTAATTATACTATGCTAAATTTAGTGGCCGCGTGAGTCAACTGGTTTTTGGCAATGTTTTCATAACCGAACCGGACGTCGAATCGGTCTTGTTACTGGTTAGAGGTCGGACCAGTCGAATCGGATTTAAGAACCGGATGATTTTATAAACATTTTATAAATATATATATATAAAAAATCAAAAAAAAATCAAAAAATCAAAAAACCGGTTCAACCACCGGTCCGACCACCGGTTATCCGGTCCGACCGCCGGTTCACCAGTCCGACCGGCCGGTTCACCCAAAAACGGTACAAGACCCTTAACCGGACCGGCCCACCCACTGGCTCCCGGTCCGACCGGCCGGTCCGGTCCGGTTTTCAAAACACTGGTTTTTGGTAGGGTGTTTGAGACATCCAAAAAAATCTGAAGTTTGAAAATGTTTGAAATTCGAATCATATTTAAAACCATAAAACCAATCCAACTCAGGTTAAATCTACCTATACTAATAAATAAAGATTTTAATGTCACATGGCAAAATTTTATAGCATCTCAACATTCATTTCCTATTTCTCTCTTCTATTAAATACATTTAATATTAAATATTATATATACTTTTATACATAAAAATAAATACATTAAAATACGTTAATATTAAAAACACACTTTTTAAAAAAAAATTATTATAAATTATAAAATTTTCAAGAACAATTATTGGAAACACAATGTTTAAAGAAAAACAAACTACAACAAAAAGTTAGTGTTTAAATAAATAATATTATTATTTTAATACTTAAAATATTAAATCATATGAAATTGTTATCGTATTTAATATTAAAAATCATTTTATATTTTCTAAATTTTCATTTATAATTATTTGTTATATTTCTTTATTTAAATCCGTGTAATACATGGGTTACTAACCTAGTATTAAATATATATATATATATATATATATATATCTATTCTAATAAACAAAAATCTTAATTTGCCACTTGTCACATTATAAGCCTCTAATGCCACTTGTCAATTTTTCATGCTCTCATTTAATTATTTTTTATTAAATACATTATATTATCTCTCATATTAAATAAATTATACTATCTATCTTATTAAATAATTATAATAATAATAATTTATGATATTATATTTATTTTGCAAATTTAAAAATAGTTTTTATATATTTAAATTGAATCATTTTATTATAAAATATATTTTAAAAAGTTTATAAAATTTAATTTTTCATAAACATCAATTTTTTTAAAATATAAAAAAAATATTCAATTTGTTATTTTTAGAAAATAATAGTTTTACAAAAAACATTTGCTTAAAAATCAAATTTTTTTAAAAATAAAATATAAGCAGAAAAATATGTAAATGATGATAAAAGTTACATTTTTTTGTCTTGTATGTTTAACGATAATTTTAAATTAGGCTCTTTAACTTTAATAATTACAAAAATATTATATTCTCATCTTACTTTGATATAGTTAGTTTTTGATATAAACTAACTAATTAGATTTTTAACTTTTAGTGGTTCAAATATCTCAGTTATTACAAATCAAGAATGTTAAAGATATTATTATTGTTATTAAAAATTTTGATTATTGTTTTATTATCTAAAGTAATTATTAATACATAATTTCATCATTTTATATAAAAATACTAGGTTATTACCAATGTATTACACGGAATAAATATAAAATATTAAATAGTCAAAACAGATACATTAGAGATTATAAAATAATATTTTGATATAAAATAATTATGCTACGTATTAATAAATATTTTAAGTAGTAAAACAACAATTGAAAAGTTTAATAACTACATAAACATGATTCTATATGAAAAGAATAAATTTAACATGTTGCGAACCATTAGTTTTATGAAAATTTTATATGTTGGATATCATATCAATCGTTATTGAAATTATTAAGAATTAAAAATAATAAATATTTTAAATTTATAAATTTTATTTTAAAATAAGATATAATTGAAACTTAATTATGATTAGTAAGTTATAATAAATTATGAAAAAATTATATTTTTTACATTTAATTATATAATTTAACTATTTAAAATTATAAATATTAAATAAGAGAGAGATTAATAATATATAATTGAATGAGAGATGGATGTGATAATGACAAGTGTCAAACATTAATCTATCTATTATAATAAATCAAGGTTTTAAAGGACACATGTCGCATTCTTGTAACACCTCAACTTTGATTTCCCGCTCATCTCTCATATTAAATACATCCATATTAAAAATAATATTAAATATATATACTTTTTATACACTTTTAAATCAAGAAAAATAATTTTTAATACATTAAAAATGTATTAATATTAAAAAAACACATTTTAGAAAACCAATATATTATAAAATATACAATTTTTAAAAACAATATTTAAAAAAATGTTTAAGGAACAAACATTGAAAAAAATAGAGTTTAAAAAATACAATAATTATTTTCATTGATGATCAACCCGTGTAATACACGGGCCACTACCTAGTATATATATATATATATATATATTTAATGTTATATATATAAGGTTAAAATAATTTTAAAATTTAATGTTTTGTAATTTTGCAATTGTGCGTAGCTCATGAGATTCACCAAACACTTATTTAATCCTAAAAACAAAAAGAATTTTTAAAGAACACTTGTTATTTAATACTTTATGATATATATTATTCTGGTAAAAACAAGCTTTGTATAATAATATAAAAACAGTTATTTTTATGTTGAATTTATATTTTTTGTACCGGGCTTTTAAATGTACTACAAAATAAAAAGTACTAAAAACATAAATTCCATATAAACAAGACAAATCCAATAAAAAAAATATGTGTTTTTAAGACAAAATCTTGATTTTAAGTGATACTCTCCAACATTATTAGATTTATAAACTTTTAATTTCCTTATGTTGTAGCGTCCGTTTTTCTGTGACATGACGCTAGGTTACACTATACACTTCATGTGCGAGAGCAATTTAGACGAAACGGACAGAATTGGAGATTTGGGGTTTTGAGGTTTATGACAATCATAAGTTATAAAACACCAAAACAATCCTTATGTACCTTACGAACGATTATAATATAATATTAAACAAATAGGGTGATTTAGTAGCGTTCATCCTAGATAAATCAAAGGGGCTAAAATTAAATTTAAAGGCATCACATCCTTATGTTCCTTAATATCTAATCAGTATTTTCAATTTGATTTTACATGTCTTTACCATGTCTTTTGTTACGGTTGCGTCTGTTTGTATACCATGCATCCCTGGTTATTCATACATCACCGTACTTTTATATGGGTCGTATAACGCTATTCTGCCAGCATGTTGTCGGCCTGCAGTCGGCGGCACAATTTATACGGCTGTATAGCCGTATACATATCATATAATTTTTTTATTGCTTTACGTTTTTTATTACAGAATTCATTTTATTTAAATAAATTTGTACCTTTTTTTGTTTAAACAAACACGAAATAGTATGTAAATAGTTAATTTTTTTAAAAAACGTAATTGCTAACCTTGTTAAAAAATATGTTTCATTAATATAATTTTTAAAAACTGTTAATTATGCTTTTATAATCATTTGATGATAAAGAATAATCATAATAATTGATTATATAAACCAAAAACTACCACATAACAAACACATAATATAACATACAACCATATAACAAACACATAATAATACACACAATAACATAACAAATATTAAATAATTATAACATTATGAAAAACCCACAACGTATTGAACATCAAAAATAAAATAAAATTCCATATATAAAAGAACGTCACAACAACTACGTCTCATGTCATGAAACCGACAATCAAAAGAGTGTGTCAATTTTTTAAACATTGTGTTTCCAAGATTTAAAACTTTTAGTTGGGTCAACAAATTTTACCAACATATTAATTACTTTTTTGTTTTTGTGTTTTACATTTTTACGGCGTGTTACACTTCATAAATTTATGGTGGAATTATAGTCATTTGTGATGTATTTTTTATTTGTTTTTAGATATTTACAATTGTGTTGTTGGTCGCTGCTGATGGCTTCGTTAAAAGCTATGCACAACTCTATTTTTTGTGTTTTTTACGCTTGTTTTTTAAGTTTTTAAAGTGTGTAATCAATGTTGTAACTTGAGTTTCCAAACAAATTTCTTGATGGTTAGGAGTTTTATATTGATATGAAGTTTACAAATGGAATGATATCGATTATATTATGTTTCGATATTCATGTTAGGTTTGTAACATCGTTTTGATTTAATAAATAGTAAAAATTGAATTGTTGTGTTAAAAATGTGTACATATGCAAAATTTATGAGGTGCATCAAGGTTACATATTTTCGTTTTTGCAAACGAGTTTTCCTATTTGGGATCATGAGGATATCATGGTGTAATATACGCAAAAATAAAATCTAGCTGGTTTTAAATTATATATAATGGATAGAATCTCTTCTTTTTTAGACAACAAAATACGAACTCATCTAATATACTTATAAATTTTTGTGATTTGAACTATGAAACCCAATAACATGAGGCAAAAAACCACGAATTACATAATTTACCTGGATGTTTTCTTTGAGGTCTAGTTAAAATTTCTTGTGAAAACAACTTGACATTTTAAGATTTTTCCACAAATAATGTCAAATTTGTACACACGAAAATGGAGTATACAGTTATTTTCAAGGGTTGTGTTATTCTTACACCCTATTTTTTAAAAATATACCCCTGAGACGGCCCGTACTGCCCAGTACGGCCCGTCTCAGTACTTGTTAAAACATTCTCCCTGACAACCTATGACAATGATTGGGAGCAAGACGGCCCGTACTGGTCAGTACGACCCGTCTCATTCATCGTACAGACATTCCTGAAACATAGGACAATGATTTGAATCAAGACGGGCCGTACTGACCTGTACGGGCGTCTTGCCAAGACGGCCTAGTTTTGGCATTGTTTGAATCAAGACGGGCCGTACTGACCTGTAGGGCCGTCTTGCCCAGACGGCCTCGTTTTGGCCGTTTCACCCCAAAACCAGGCCGTACTGGTCAATACTGGTCGTACTAGTCAAAAAAAAAAATTTTTAAACAAATAATTCAATTGTATTACATTTAAATATGTCTGGCAAAATGGGCGAGTTGGGTCGGGTTGGGTAACGGGTCAGAACGAGTTCGGGTTAGGATGGGTGCTGGTCAGAACGGGTTTTAAGCAAAATCAGTTCTGGTCTAAATGAATTTTTCTTAAAAAACATAAATTTAATTTAACTTAAGATGTGTTATAAGTAAACAAATAGTCTATTTGGATAATTTTTAGTGATTTTATCATCAAATATGTTATTAATCATTCTTAAATGTTTGAATTTATTGCATTTACATAATTTTTTGGTTACCCATCTTGACCCGTATTGTGTTTAAGTGTTACCCATCTCAACTCATTTAATATTATGAAATGGACGTCAAGATGAACTACGGATACTACGTTATGTCGCATTAAACCATTCGCAGATATCCACAAAGGGAAAATGGTTTGAGCAGCTCGATTGCTGATAAGGTGAACGATTACACCAAATCTTTGAAGAATTACTAAGTCTGTGTCGAATAAAGGCTCATTGATTTTCATGGAATCCTAAGCCCACGGCTGCATAATGAAAACCACAGTTACCATCTGTCTTAACATCTTGTATGTTTATTATGTAAGGTTGAAATCTAGGAAAGATGTGATGACCGAAGCGATAAACATTGCTTAATCCTTCTGATTTCGTGTTTTGTGGAAACCGAAATTCGTCTTGAGTTTGCAAGTCTGATGATTGCATACCTTTTGATACCGATGTGGAACGACTACGCCGAAATACGGGTTTCTGACTGTTCTCGATCGTAGTTGTAAACGAACTATGCCTCAAATGTTCAAATGTACTATGTTAGGACACTAAACTATATTGAATGGGTTGAGATTTGTAGCATTTAAACACAATACGGGTTAAGATGGGTGACCAACAAATTATGTAAATGCAATGAATTCAAACATTTAAGAATGATTAATAATATATTTGATGAGAAAATCAATAAAAATTATTCAAATAGACTATCTGTTTACTTATAACACATCTTAAGTTAAATTAAATTTATGTTTTTTAAGAACAATTCATTTAGATCAGAACTGATTTTGCTTAAAACTCGTTCTGACCCGCACCCATCCTAACCCGAACTCGAACTGACCCGTTACTCAACTCGCCCATTTTTCCAGACACATTTAAATATAATAAAATTGAATTATTTGTTTTTAAAAAAAAAAATTTGACCAGTACGGCCTGGTTTTGGGTGAGACGGGCAAATATTAAGTTAATTTTTATACGGCCAGTATTGCCCTGTATGGGCCGTATAGAGTTACTCCACACCGGTTGAGACCCAAATTGGCTTGTAAAATATAAGTCAAGACCAAGACGGTCTGTATTGACCTGTACGGCCCGTCTCACAGAATCTTCACTGAATCCAAGACATTCCTCTGAAATGTTTGTCTGTACCCTATACGGGCCGTACTGACCAGTACGAGCCGTACAAGTTCGCTGGGGTGTTAAAATAAAAAAGTGGGGTGTGCAAATAAAATCCCCCTATTTTCAAATACACATGATATGACTAGACAGTATTTGCATCAGAAATGCTCTAATCTCAACTAGAATTTTAGGTTTTCAGGTTTGTTTTATCCAATGTCCAATGTATACACACAAAAAATGGAGTATACTATTCTCTTCAAAATAATATATTAGAGTACAAACAGACATTACTTCCATTTTTAGTTAATAATCTCTTTAATGCCTAGACATAAGTGATTTAAAGCGACAATAAGCTGAACAGTGAACATGATGCTAGCAGTTAGCAAAGATCATATAAAAATGCGCTGAAAATGCAAATTTGAACAAGGCGATTTTGGGCCACTCAGACTATGCTAAATTAAGGTTTTTTTAGGGATTATTTGCTTCCATCTTCATCATTTGTAAAAATCTAATTTTTAATGATTAATATCCTCTGAAATATTAAAAAGTAACCTTAACTCTAAACAGTTAAACATTCAAAAGTTATAACCGTTAAGATGTAATCTCTTAACGATTATTAAGAATTTACCAAACAACCCATTAGGCTACTTGTATTAATATTTAATAACAAACCAACTTAAATAATTTATTAAAAAATTAATTTGTCTTTCTTTTACCTACACAAGCAATCAAACATACTTTTTTAATCTCATTCATAACCAATAAAATCCAATTTTTTACGAAACAAATATTGATTTATGATTATTTTTATTACACTAAAAATAATTGTTTTATTTAAAATATATATAAGTTATTAAATTTTAAAAAAATCATAATTTCTTTTTTTTTCCTAATATTACAACGCATTTAAATTTGAATTTTATAAAACCAGTTTTTTACCCAAACTGTTATACAACGGTTATTTATCTTATTTGTCTTATAAATACCTCAACATAATGTTTACTTATCAACCTTGAAAATTTAAAATATGTCAAAAAAATGAAACATCATTTTCCATCCAAAACCCCCTCTCGTGGATGTACCAGAAAGGTAAAATCCCTGCAAACTCCGGTTGTTCCTCCTCCCCTTGTAAACCGTCGATTGTTCCTCCTCCGCCTGTAAACCAGCCATTTGTTCCTCTGTTGCCTGCAAACTTTCCTAATTTAGAAGAATGGGGAGATTACAACAATATGTTTTGGAATTGAGCATTTTATAACTTATTTATTGAAAACCCATCAAAGGAGGAAGACCCACCAAAAGAATAGTATCCACCTCAAGATTAAGTACTACCGAAAAGTGAGTATGTGTTAGATAATCCATGGGAACTGGGAAGTCTATGACGATTTTGATGAAGAAAAACTAAATCAACAGAGGAACCATGACTCTTGGGAAAACAAATGTGATACGATTCGGATTTCTTTTTCAATTCAATATTTAATTATTAGTTTTAATTTAGTTGCTTATGTAATTTTTTTGGTTTTCTTTTTAATATATGTAACTTTTAATTTTTTTTAAATAATATAATTTTAGATTTTTAACAGATAAATTTGATCAAAAAAATACGAACCAATCAAAAATTGTCATGTGTCACCTGAAATAGGAAAAAAAAATCAAAACCAACCAACTTGGTTGCCAGTTTTGATGCATTAAAGTTTTTTTATTATGTTATTGCTTAACAACCATTTGAGTTGGTCGTAGATGGGAACCCCCTTAATGGTAGTTTGTGAATTATGTCGCTTAAGGTAGTTTTTGATTTTGTTTTGTTACTTTTATAATAAGTTAGTTAAATTCTTTGTGTTGTGGAGTGACAGTCACGATTAAAAATTGCGCTTGTGAAAATTAGTTCAATGTTCCTAATCAAATTAATTTTATTACCTTAACATTCTTTGTGGTCTATTTTGAATTGAGTTGGTGAGCATTTTGTCTGATTTAACCGTGTGCCTAGTGGAATACAAATTGCTAGTCCTTATAATATGGCGTGTAAGATTCTGGAAATACGAATTGGTTGATGAAACTAGCACAAGAATGGATGACTGAGGTGAAGTATTTTAGTATAAACGACCACAGCCCTAACTCACACCACCCCTTTCCTCCTTATTTTGTATGTACCAAATATTCAAAGCTGATGTGCAATGACAAAAAGATAGGAGTAGGAGTAGCAGTAACAATACCAACTAAATTTATATAATATTTTGGACTAACGCTATGTTCTCGAGTTTATGGAAGCAGAGAATAGAAAGGAAAGGAAAAGAAATAAATTGAATTTTTTATTAATATTTCTTTCCAAATCAGAAGAAAAAGAAAATTAAATAATTTGCATAGTTTTCATTGCACTTATCTTTCTTTCCCTCATTAAATGAAACTCGATATACAACATGTGTTATTTTCTTTTCATTTCATTCATTAAATGTAATTCAGAAACACAAACATGTTTTTTCTATTCTTTTGTTTCCTTTTTTGTTTCTCCTTAAATGAACTTAGAACAGAGCATAAAAGTGAAAGTATATAAAAGAACATAATAACATGATTTATCATTAAGAAAAGAAGTAATGATATAATTATAATATAAAAGATGAAAGAAAAAGGCGGTGAGGGAGTAAAACATGGAAGGACACAAAGGAAGAAACTATGTCGACAAAGTGGTGGCGTGGACGAGAGATTCCGGGTTGTGTCCGACAGCTTTTATGCCGCACGTATTTCCATTCTGCTATCTTATATTTTGTTTTTTTTGAACGGTAAAGGTTTCAATTGTATGAACCTATTGTTTCTAGGCAATATCACCAAGGTCTAATTACATGGACCTTCCATGAGCCACCACAACCACCTCAGGAGGAAACCCCACTGGGAAAACCCCCTAACCCCCCTCATACCCCTATTTCACTGCGGGAAGGATTTGAACCCAATACCTTCCATTTGAAAGAATATTGGGGTACCATTGAGACATGCCTCATTGGTATCTTATATTTTGTAATAAGCTTACATGTATTTTCTATAGTTTTATTCTATTAATACTAATAATCTAATCAAATGTATAATTTATTAGTTTTACGTGTTTGAATCTAGTCTATTGACATAGTTTTAAGTTATCGATCTTGACTTGCATCTATTATGATATTACACATATCAACTTATTATATGTTATTATGTCACATATTTTAACTTAAAATACATTAATTGTTCACACAAATTAACTCATTTATATTGTTTTTAATTAGGATTGATAAGTATATAAATAACTAATGCATTTTTTTTCTCAACCACCTATTATTTTCACAACTATTTCATTTATTTGTTTCGCTTATTAACAACTATTTAATATATATTTTATCATTAACAACTATTTAATATATATTTTATTGATCAAAGTACATATAATACACGTTTTTTAAGCTAGTAATGCTCAAGTGGTGAGAAAAGAATCGTAAGCAGAAAATTGAATTAATCATCTTTTGAGATTTTTTTCCATAAGTGTCCTTAATCAATTTAATTATAAGATTTGTAAATCGTTGTTGGTTAATTTCTTGTCGGTTCAAGTTTTCGATTCCACGAGTGTTGTTTGTTGGTTTGGAGGCGAATTAATTTTGTAATTATTTTAATTAAACTATAATAAAACTAAAAGTTGATTGATTTCTTTATATTTTTGAACAGCAATTTGCATGAACCTAAAAAATAATTGTATTACTCAAATTACTTGTTCGCCGATCCGTCAATTGAAACATAAACTAAGGAGCTTTCAATTCTATGCTTCACTTGACAAAGCAATTCATCGAATTTATTGGTTTTGTCTGGGTTCAAATGTACATAACTACATATACTGTTGATACATCTTCATTATGTGTCTCTTAGTTAGTATTAAAATAAATGTAATAAATCTCATCACTTATATAGTTAACACCCGTCTATTTTTGGCATTTAATATCATAAAGACCGAAACGAAAATGACCAACCTCATTATTTGATGTATCATAAATTCAAACACTTGTATTTTGACCAACGTACACACTTCATAATATTTGATCTATTTTATTGGTATGCTCAGTTACAGAATATTTTTTTCCCACTGATCTCATTTTTGAGCATTAACATCATTTAAATAATTTAAATATATACACACAGTACCCCGAAGTTTCTTTTTGACAAACAACACAATAGATGTAATTATAAAAATATATAATATATATAAACATATAACAGTTAGAGTAAATTACCGATATGGTTCTTGTGGTTTGCTATTATTTCACTCTTGGTTCCTATGTTTCATAAATTACTCATATGGTTCCAAACTTTATACATTTATAACACATATATACTCCTTAGATTATCAAATTGCCATCACATTATTAACCAAATTATCCTCGTATAAAGACTATGCATTACAAATGTTTAAAGTTTGAGATCATATGTTATTATAATTTGCTACTATTTCACTCTTCTTCTCTATGTTTCATAAATTAATCATATGGTCCCAAACTTTAGACATTTATAACAGACATATTACTTAGATCACCGAATCACCCTCACGTAATTGACCAAATTATTCTCACATAAAGACTATTTGTATTACAAATGTTTAAAGTTTGAAACCATATTGGTATTTTATGAAACCGAGTGACTAAAAGTAAAATACTAACAAACCAAAAAGCTATCTCAATAATTTACTCTAATAATTATATTAACGTACTATGAGAACGTAATTATTTAATATGTTGTTCCCATGATTGTTATGGATCAAAAAATATATAAACTGCAAAATCCAAACCCAAGTACAAACATTGACACGATATTACGTACGGGTATATGAGAGTTGAATGCATGTGCATCCACTATTGTCATTTGCCAATGCCACCCATATTTCACAAGGCATACACATTTAATAAACCAATAAACTATACATTAAATAACATTGGATGGCCTTAATGCATATATTTTTCTGCGTACATCTCGTCCTATGATTAGTTAATATATATTATGTAGAAAAATCAAGTGAAATAGCTCCAGTACGTGGTTTTTTAAGGCGCATTAAAAAAAATTCTAAATGTGAAATAATTATGAGTATAATTATAACTTTCAACTTCTAAAAAGGAAGTCATGTTGAGGCATGTGTGTGTATAGCTAGCTGATGAGTGGGGGCCAATGGTTGGTTGCATGTTCTAAAGTTAATTTGAAAGGTGGTTTACAAATGTTGTGGTGGTTCAGTGGTTCACCTATCATCATCGTCGCTGCTGCCTGCTACATGCATGAGGACCTCAATTTGACAATTTGTATGTGTACAAAGTTCACTTGTAACACTAGAGTCTAGACTACATTTATATACAAGGTCAGCTCCCTCTTATTGATTGTGAGGTCATGGGTTTATATCCTATTAAAGCGGTCAGCAGGGAGATTTACTATATAATGTGTTTCCTCATGAGGGCCTGAGGGCAGGTGAATTTGCTCGGTTCAGCGATCGCTAACACGCTAACACCTGCACGTTGGATATCGGGGAGTTGGTAGCGGATTGTGATCGCAACGCGTGGTTTGTTGGGTATATGGATCTATTTGAGCTATAAATAGTCATGCCGCTAAGCCCTTATTTGCCGTTCAAAAAATATATACATAAAAACAAAAAACAATCGTTTCAGATTAATTTTAACCGTTCCTTGGTTTCTTCTAGCTTCCATTTAAACCTTCATGTTTATATATAAAAAGAGTTCATAATTGCTAAATTTATAAACTTTTTATTTTTGTTTTTTGTAAACTGTGATGAGATGAAATTATGCTTTTATATATTAAATCTCATAGTTTTGAATATAATTTTTAGGGAAATAATTGCTCCAAACAGAACCATAGATGGGATTTGAAAAACATAATGTTTGAACTTTTGAAAACAAATAGGATTGTTCAAAAAAGCAAATGGATTAAATAACATATATACATATGCCTTTATTTCTCTTTTCATTTGTTGACAGAAACAGGTGAAAACTGAAAACGAAAGGCTCAAAGTCAGACCCCACTTACTCACATTTGGAACCAAGACCCGCACCCTTATATATGTTATCTGATAATGACGGTTGACCCTGGCGGGAAACACAAATACATCCGTAATTCATTTTGGAGGCAAAATATAATAAAATAATTAACATTTCATTTGTTTAAAATCTATATGATTAGCTTTGCTACTTATATTAAACTAAATAAGTTTATTATTCTAAAAAGTTTAATTTAGATCTTGAGCCATCAGAGCAATCAACGGCTATGATTAAATCAAATTGTTGGAGGTATTTTAGAAATGAACATTTTTGTTGACTTTTTATCAACTTCTCCCACATTTTTTAAACGTTCGTAATTTTAACATAATAAATTATTTTTTTTAAAAAAACAATATCATATAAACGAGCATTTTCTTATCTTCAAAATTAACATTTTGTTGCTATAAAAAAATGTTTTTTAGTTTATTGTGTATTTTGTACATATCATTGTGTTTTTGTGTTTACTGCTCAATGTTGTGTTTTTCTAAACAATTTAAGATACAATGATGTTGCAGACTACATAATATAAAGCAAGGATGACAAAATGACGACTATAAATAACACAATGATATTTAAAAAAGACAAAATTATTTGTAAAAAAAGAAATAATGACGAGTATAAACAGTTTTGTATAAGTTATTGTGTCTTTTGTACATGTATTGTGTCTTTTGTTTTCCTACTTGATGTGTTTTTCTGAACAAGTGAAATATAATAATGTTACATAATACATAATGTTAAACAATGATGACAAAATGACGAATATAAATAACAAAATAATCAATAAAAAAGACACAAAAGTGTTATAGTAACTTCTTTTTTGCTCCCTGTGGTTTGACAAAAGTAACAATTTTCATCCAAATTTTGAAATTTTGCAATTTTCCTCCATTAGTTTCAGAAAATTAACCATTTTAGTCCCTGTGGTTTGACAAAAGTAACCATTTTCATCCAAAGTTTAAATGGATTTTGGATGAAAATGGTTAATTTTCTGAAACTAATAGAGGAAAATTGCAAAATTTCAAAATTTGGATGAAAATGGTTACTTTTGTCAAACCACAGGGAGCAAAAGAGAAGTTTACTCAAAGTGTTATCTATCCCCTTTCTTTAAGGTATTTTTTTTAGTATTCCATTGTTTAATTGTGCACGCCTCTGATTATAAGACGGTAGATAACAACCACGAAAGTTGAAATATAAAAATATATAGCTGGATGCGAAGTCGTGTTATCCTAACCCTTTTCTTAAAGCGTTTTTTTTTTTTTTTTATTTAATAATCCATTATATAAGACTAGCGAAATTCAAATGAAAAATGTAAGGAATTTACCGCTGTTTTGACTATTCAAATTTATTTCCTATAAAGTTTTAATTTCAAATTGATGACTAGATCTTCCGTTGTATTTAAACATAAAAACATGACAGAAAAGGTAGTTGTGTAGCATTTAAAAGTTAGTAATGTAACAAGACACTACCAAAGATATATATTTTTTCTATTTTAAAATTTGATATATCATAGAATATATCATTTTGTTATGTAAAGACAAATTAAGTTTGCTTTCAGTCGTAGCTAGTGACATTACAATAAGAGTCGTATATGAGATTATGTGTTAGAGTTTACAGAAGAACATAAATTGGATTATATATGTTGTCACAAAGATTTTGCATCTAAGTAATTAAGTTTTTACAAGTATACTTTTGTGTGTATAATCAACCTACGTGTGAAAAACAGATCGTTCATAGATTGATTGCATTTAACCGTGGTTAATCACTACGATATAATAAAATCAATATAAACATCTAGTTCTTTCAACTTTTTGCAAGACACGAGCTTGAGCCTTGAGGCGATGTCTAGCCTTTTTTGACACGAGCTTTATACGAAGTGGATCGAGTTCAAGATTAGAATTAACGGATTAGCATTCATTTTAGAATGAGGCTTAGTGTTGAAAAATGAAAACTATGCGAAAACAACATATAACTTGTAGTTTTAGTTTAATAAAAATCGTAAAATAAAAAAAAAAAGAATTTAGTTCCTATACATGCATTTTTTTCGAAAAAAATATGTGACAACGTGCGTATATTGCACATACATTTTTATATTTGCATTCTAACGACAGATTATACATACATTTTTTTAATTAAATTTTAAATTTATTAAAATATATATACATTTTGGTTAGTTAGCATACAATAAATATGTAAAGTATAACATAGTATCTAATCCTCGTAAGATTATTTATAACAACCACCTTTTTCAATTCACGTACACGTAATGTAGACGTAATATAAACAACTATTTTCATTATCTTGTTTTTACATACACATGTATAAACTTAAAACCCTTCTTAATACATCACCCCTAGCTTTCTCATTTTTTTATTACGCCTATGACCGGGCTCACGCATGAGTTTCACGTCAGAGGGACGTAACGCAATGTTTTAACGAATTTATGATTTCAAAAAGAAAATAACATATCCTTTTTTTTTTTATTTGTTGTTATTGCCTATTTTTGGCGGGAATAATAATAAAGCCAATTGAAGCATCGTGGTTCAAGTCCGGGCATATGGGACATTAGTTAATGGTTGTACGATTTTGTTTTCTTCTTAGGATAGACACCAACCATCTAAACCTCGGTGGAGACTGGGTGCGCCATCGTTAATTTCGTGTTTAAAGCTCACGACACCAAACTCATGTTTCAGGATTTATAAATTTTAAATAGCAATTATTTTATATACATTTTAATTTTCGTAACAAGCAACTTTTTTGGTAAAGAATAAATAGTCATGCACTTATAAAAATTTGAGCGCCTAATATAATTAGATGAAGGGTTGAGTTAAAAATAGTAATAAATATATTAGTTGTTGTTTCCTTAGGATAAGGACTTGAGGCCCAGCCAAAAACAAAAAAAAAAAAACAAATTAATTTAAAAGTAATTGTCGTTCAAAAAGGAAAAAAAAAAATAGTTGTGAAACGTAAACTTTTATCACTTTTTGTAACAATAATTAAAAATAACACTAAGTTAAAAGGATATGAGGTTTTAAACAGCTAATTTACACTTACTAGCTTTAAGCCTAAATCTACGTCATTTGCCCGGAATGAGATTTCAAATCTTACTATTTATGAGATACACTTAAATTATTTATAACCTATTCTTTATATATATCTTTATAATTTAATTAAAAATCACCATCTCTTATATTTATATCTTAATTTTTAACAACCTCCCACAGTCCCACGTTACATTCTTCTTCGTCATCTCTATATTTTCGTATTTTTTATATTGATATTATTTTTCTTTCATCTCCAATCTTAACTGCCAAGCATTATAATCAATAATGTTTACTAGCTTTAAGAAAATACATTATTTACAATATGAAACATAGTTTAATGAGTGAGTTGTGCCCTAACGAATTGGACTGAATTCCTTTTATTATTATTTTGATAAAAAAAAAAAGTTACTCAAATACAAGCATATTAGAATAAAGGTCAATATGTTATATACATTGAATTTTAATGCATGTATAATTTTTTTTGGAATGTAGGTTTTCCCTTTGTCCGTGGAGATTAGATTGGTCTTGAAGAAATGATTTGAAATAATTAAAATTTGATTGCATGGTGATTTAGCTTTATTCTCTTAATCCAAATATGATTATTGAAATTTGTAAAAGGCACGAACATGTATGTAATTATTGAAAAATAGTTTATTGAAATGTGTTTAACATATAATTGTATAAAAAATAAGCATTACAAAATAATCAATGATATAAAATAGATATACAAACAAAGTATATAAAATTGTTAACATTTATAAAAAAGGAAAATATTTATAAATATCTAAACACTTTTTTAATCGATACAAAGGAAATTTCGATATTTTGAACTTTTGAAATTGTTATTGAAATTTGAGAGTTTCAAATGATTAGATTTTTATTAATATTTAAATAAATTGGATAATGTTTTTTTTATTTAAAAGCTTAACTTAATTGTGTTAAATAAAATTAATCTTAAACTTACTAAATATATATGAGTAACTTAGAAAGACACTATATGTGACAAATGTGATATCTAGTAAATTATAAATAGTCATGTAGCATTTTTATTCTTTTACTATGTAAGAAAAAGTATAAACATAGATTAAAGGCATCAATTTAGAAATCAAATGATTTTAATCAAGTTCACATAATCACATACAATGGGTTTATCCATTAATAGTTGTTAAATGCGTGAAACAATTACTCATCTATTCAGTACTATTACCAAGTGGGTTTATCCATTAAAACTTGGTATGTGTAATTATAATAGTTTAACCAAGGGCTTCTAACTTAATGGTTACCCCCTTGACTTTTTTATAGGAGGTTTTGGGTTCGAATACAGGCTGAGGCATATTTGCTGAAGCAAGGTCAGGAGGTTTACCCAGTTGTGAGGTTTTTCTGGGGTGGGCTCGGGCATACGCCCCAGAGCGTCAAATCCGAGGGGATGGTTGAAATCCCGTCTTGGGTGTCGTTGTACCAAGCCGTTCAAAAAAAAATTATAATAGTTTAATTATTAAAATTGTAACAGCCGAAAATTTAGCAACCCAATAATAAACGTGCGAAATTTCGGTAACCGTTTATGTTCAAATTTTATATAAATGTTCGTAAAGTAATTACGATTAAAATGATATAAACGATAAAAATATCTGATAATGTATGGATACGTTATAAAGCCTATTAATAACGTGTAAAAATTTCTGTGACCGTTTGGGTTCGAAATTTTTATGAACAATCCTGAAGTAATTACGATCACATTAATATAAGCCGGACCGTTATACGATAAAGTATGAACAAGATATAAGCTCGTGAATATTAAAATATATTATTTTTGACCCTGCTCCGTTTTCAACGAAACTTGGGTAGAAATGTAGAGAATAATTAGTAGATTTCAACGGCATATTCGAAAGTTTTTAAAACATCATATGCAAAAAGTTATAAGAGAAAAACAAGATTTAAGCTAAATTAATTATAATAATATAATAATAATAATAATAAAATAATAAAATAATAATAAAATAATCAATTAAACATATGTCAAAATGTAAATACGTTGAACTTGACCATATATATATATATATATATATATATATATACATATATATATTCTTTCTTTCTGACGAAGAAAATTTACATCTATAAATAGATGTAGTTCGACGATCAAATATTCATTTCTCTTAAGTAACAAAACTCTGTCAAAATAATCTCCTAAACCCTTGAGCGGGTACGGTAGTTACTAAAATTTCGTTCAAAGATTGTTAAGCGAGCATTGGTACGAGCTACTTTGAGGTAACCACCTACTATACTCTTATTTTAAAATAATTATTTAATTAGTATGGTCGAGATATTGTTTGTTTTAAAACCACACTAATATTATGCGTGGAGGCTATTTTCAATATTTTTGTAAAACACGAAGTATGCAGAGATGCTGCCCAAATATTTTATAAAAATATATATTTATAAGACGAGGTTCTGTTCAATTTAAAACTCTAAAATAAAGTTTTATAAGCCAAAATACTGCCCAAATATTTTTAAGAAAACCGAAAAGCATAAGCCGTCATGCTGTCCAATTAAAGACTCGAGTCAATACCTGAAAATATAAAGATACGTTAAGTAATCCCATTAGGGTACTGATGTTATTAGGAAATTGGCGGTTACGTAAGATAAGAATTGAGGAGCTAAAATTGTACGATAGAAGCGTAGCTCAGGTGAGTTCTATGAGCCCTCTTTTACTATTTTAATGTTTTAGGGCTGATATGCATGTTATAAAGTTATTTTATGTAAATGATTGTTTTATCTGGCTACGGTCAGATAAGAGAATATGTTAAAGTAAAGAATGTTTCAAGTTGTAAAGTTATTGTATGAAAGTGATTTTAACCTGATTATGATCAGGTAAGGAATGTTTTTATTTAAAGAATGTTTTCAGATAAAGAATGTTTTTATGTAAAGAATGTCTGGAAATGAGTAATGTATTAAGTCTCAACTACGGTTGAGAAGTAAATGATTTTAAAAGTCTCAACTGCGGTTGAGAGTATAAAGAATGTTTGAATTCTCAACCGAGGTTGAGAAGGAAATGCGATAATGAAATCCCGGCTGCGGTTGGGCAAAACTGGAGCACTGCGGTGCAAGAAAATGTTTATGATTATGATGGTTTAAACTATGTAAACCATGTTATGTATGAATGAAGTATGTAACGAAGTCTTGTACCGGTATGAGCCGTCAACTTCGGTTGAATGTTGAGGAAGTCCTGTAAAAGAACAGGCCTGTCGACTATGTGTCGCCAGTTGAGGAAGTCTTATACATGTATGAGCCTGTCAACTCCGGGTTGGCAGTTGAGGTGTCTTGTATTTATACAAGCCTGTCGACTTCGGGTCGTCAGTTGAGGTGTCTTGTGCTGCACAAGCCTGTTGACTTCGGGTCAACAGTTGAGGCTAATGTTTTATGAATAGTATGATAGATGTTATGATGACAGGTATGTTATACCTGTGAATTATGTTATATTATATAAAGTTTTGAGACTGTTGACTTAGGTCAATAGTGATGGCTAATGTTTTATGTTCAGTATGACTGAGACTGTTGACTTTGGTCAGCAGTAAATTATGATGCTATGTATGTTATGACTTATGTTGTGTTATATACAGATATGAAGGAGTAAAGATTTTTATAAAAAAAAATTAATTTAGAACTCACCAGCGAAAGCTGACTTGTTTTAGCATGCATGTCAGGTTGAGCATGTTATGATGGAAATAGGATGGCTCGTGGCATGGCATGAGGACTACCTATTCAAGAACTGGCATTCCTGTTAAGATTAAATGTTATGTAACGATTTCCGCTGCTATAATATAATATTATTCTACGGTTTAAGAGCTATGTTTTTGATGTTTAACCAACTGAGAGACTCCCGGGAAACGGGGCCTCTCAAGTTGGTATCAGAGCCATAGTTTGAGAGAATCGGGTATAACCTAATGCCTGAACTTAAACTGAGAATGGGATCAAGGTTAAGGAAGCCAGTCAAGGGTAGTTCAATGCCACGAGCGTCTTGCTAAAGTCAGGAATATATGTTATGATATACTTGAAATAGATTTAAGGTTTATGTGCCTTAAAGTTAATATGAAGTAGTTAAAGTGAAGATGCATGTTTATGTGCCTATATGTGTTAAGATGCATGAATATGTTGGATTGTTTAGACTATGGGTAATAATAATGTCTAGTAGGAAATGAACTAAGCATGTGGTAGAAGAAACCCTAGACACACGAGTACAGATAAATAGTGACCACAATTAGCTACTGCGGTTACGGATTTATCTATATGACTAATGCTCGGGTTTCATCTGTCATATGACTTGGACATAAAAGGAAGGATTCAATGACTGAACGAATTATAACTATTCGATGTCAATGAAGGTAAAGAACAAAATGTGATTAGAAAGGTTGAAAGAGTTATAGAAACAATTGGGAATGCTCACTTGGTTAGATGGATACTGGTTAAGGTCTTACTTTATTGGTTTGACAAAGATTCATGGATTAATGGGTATAAAGTATGAATAGGAATAATGGAAGCACGGATGGAAAAGTAAATGATTAATTACATTCCGGACACTGTTATTAATGATTTACTATACAACTGAGTTTGTATTATTGTCTACCATACGAATACCTTATATATCCTAAATTGCATTGTGGTCATGTTGCCTTCATCGTTGAATTTATTGGGAAGCTAATGATGAATGACATACCCTAAGGAATTGTAAATGTGCTAATCCAAAGGTTGATCAGGAAGGAAACCATTAGAACTTGGAAACAGAGTTCGATCAATGGTAGAAATGTAGTTTAATTTGAAGACGATGACGGTCTGAGAAGTAAAGCAGGCATGGGAAGTGATGAGGAAAACAATGGTGGATGCAACACATTGTGTAACCATTCAGGAAATGATAATATGATGATGATATGAATGTACGTATATCAATATGCATGAAAGAAATCAATTATGGATGAAGAGAATTAGTACGGGTGATTGAGTTTATGTGTAGATGATTCAATTGACTGACGAATGATGAAACTGACTTACGAATGAGGGAAACGGCTTACAAACGAACAAGGAACTTCATTTATGGATAAATTATTCATCACTTGTGAATGAATAATATTATAAAGTTAGGATGAATACATCTGATTGAGGTAACGTAAGTTAAATTTTGAACTAGAGATTTGATGAGATTATTCTTTATGTCATGAATGATAATGTTTTGTTAGTATCCTAAATCCTGACAAGATCTCACTAGGTTGAGGAATACATGTTGACATTAGGAATTAAGAATTTTACCTATGTTTACTAAACGTGAAAGTGAGATAGTAAAGTCGATTATACGAACATATGTGATAAAGGTGTGATTAGGAATTGATAAGCGAAAATAAATGAGTGCATGCCTAGCATTAGGTATAAGTGAAAGTAAAGTCTAGAGTCAGTCTTATGTCAAATGCGAATGAAAAGAAATGTTAAACCATCAAGAAAGTTCGAAGGTTATGAAAGATTGAAATGATACGACCTGCTTTTGACAAGTAGTGACATGAAGATAGATCAGACCAAGAACTGGTATGCTAAAGATGTTAGAGATGATTTTAATAACTCTAACTGGAAGCTATTTATGCTAGAAAAGGATACATAAGTGTTGCAACATTGTTATCGTTTAATGAACTATATTGTCAGTACAAGATAATAAATGTTGAACATGCATAGAATATGTATAGAGCTTAAAGTATAGATTGTAAATGTGGGTTTAATACGGTTACAGGTGTTAAGGGAGTCTTGCATCTGTTGCAAGAAACTACTTAAGGAACTATGTATTAGTACAAGCTTAACGATAAAGGATAATCGCCACTGTCCCATGTATAAGAAAATTCATGGTATTGTTATGTGATAGTGTGCATACGTATGTTATCAAAGGAAAGTTTTATGATAAGATTGTCATGCATAAAGTGGATCAAGTGATGAAGTCCTCTTAATGAGGCAAATGATGAGGTAAACGATGAAGCTTTCTTATTGAGAGAAACATGAAATCCTCATTATAAGGCGACTAAATGAAATCTTGTAACAACACCAAGACTTGGTTTTGGTTTGTTTTATGTAATGAAAAAAAATTGGTTGGCTTTATGCACTGACAACCTTATGTGTTAAGATATGTATGTAAGTTATGTTAAGAAAATTTATTAATAATCAACTTCCAACGAATGCTCTATAAATGGTTTAATGCCAAGAGAGATAACTGTTTGTAAAGACTAAATGGAAGAAGATATGAACTATATTCTCTCGTCAACATGTAAATGATACGAGAAGCACAAGAGTACAGTAAAAAGGGGAAAAGGTAATAACATATGCTTCAAGATAATTAAGAGTTTGGAAGAACATGAGTCAGTGTTAAGATCTGATTTGATAGAGTGTAGGTTCCGCGAAATAGGGGCAACAGGTCAAGGATATTAGATAAAGAACATAGGTTACGTTACTCAATCCATCCTGGTGCAACGAAAACGTATCAAGGTCTCTGAAAGTTTACTGGTGGCCAGGTATAAAGTTAAATGTAATGTAGTACGTAAACAAATGATTGACATAAGCGCATGTGAAAGCGGAACATCAGAAACCCTATAGTCATGTGCAACTTTCAGAAGTCCCAGAAGAGAAGTGGGAACACATCACCATAGGCTTAATTATTAAGACGTCTCTCAAGGCAAAAGGTCGCGATACTATTTGAGAAATTGCAGACCGATTAATGAAGAGTGCTTATTTCTTGTCTATGCGTGAGACTTATACGTTAGAGAAATTGTCTGAATTAATTGTGAAAGGAAAAGTTACATGACATAGAGTTCCAGTTTTATAGTGTAAAATCGTGATACGTGATTTGTTTCAAGATTTTGAAAACAATTTCATGAATCGATGGACACAAGATTAAATAGCCGCACTGTGTATCATCCTTAAACAGATGAACAGTCCGGAAATAACTGTACAAATTTAGAAGATATGTTTGGAGCTTCTTTTATTGATTTTGGTAGTATCTAGAATGATCAATCACCATTAGTGGAATTCTCATACAACAACAGCTATCATGCTAATAGTAAGATTAACTGAACAAGTTTCAACTAGTTAAAGTACGGATGAAAGCTGCACAGGATCGACAAAAGTCCTATGCTGATAAAAGGCGAAGACCAATAGAGTCGAGGAAGGCGATCATGTATTGTTTAAAGATTTCACTATGAAGAGGAATTATTAGATTCAGTAAAAGAGGAAACGGAGCTTGAGTTTATTGGATCTTTTCGAATAATGGTACGAATCGATAGAATAGGTTATCGATTAAATCCTCCAGATAAGTTGAGTAAAATTCACCCGACATTTCACGTTTCACACTTAAGAAAATGTCTAGCAGATGATGTAGGACATGTGCCATTAAACGATGTTGAAGATGATGAAATGTTAGACTACATAGAAGAACTTGTGGCAATTGTTGACACGAAAGAAAAACAATTGCGTAAAAAGACGATTAGACAAATTAAGGGTCAATGGAAACACCGAAAAGGATCTGAGGCTACATGGGAGACTGAAGACGAGATGAAACGATTCTACCCATATTGTTTGAACCGTAACAGGTTTCGAGGACGAAACCTCTTGTAAGGAGGGTAGATTTGTAACAGCCGAAAATTTAGCAACCCAATAATAAACGTGCGAAATTTCGGTAACCGTTTATGTTCAAATTTTATATAAATGTTCGTAAAGTAATTACGATTAAAATGATATAAACGATAAAAATATCTGATAATGTATGGATACGTTATAAAGCCTATTAATAACGTGTAAAAATTTCTGTGACCGTTTGGGTTCGAAATTTTTATGAACAATCCTGAAGTAATTACGATCACATTAATATAAGCCGGACCGTTATACGATAAAGTATGAACAAGATATAAGCTCGTGAATATTAAAATATATTATTTTTGACCCTGCTCCGTTTTCAACGAAACTTGGGTAGAAATGTAGAGAATAATTAGTAGATTTCAACGGCATATTCGAAAGTTTTTAAAACATCATATGCAAAAAGTTATAAGAGAAAAACAAGATTTAAGCTAAATTAATTATAATAATATAATAATAATAATAATAAAATAATAAAATAATAATAAAATAATCAATTAAACATATGTCAAAATGTAAATACGTTGAACTTGACCATATATATATATATATACATATATATATTCTTTCTTTCTGACGAAGAAAATTTACATCTATAAATAGATGTAGTTCGACGATCAAATATTCATTTCTCTTAAGTAACAAAACTCTGTCAAAATAATCTCCTAAACCCTTGAGCGGGTACGGTAGTTACTAAAATTTCGTTCAAAGATTGTTAAGCGAGCATTGGTACGAGCTACTTTGAGGTAACCACCTACTATACTCTTATTTTAAAATAATTATTTAATTAGTATGGTCGAGATATTGTTTGTTTTAAAACCACACTAATATTATGCGTGGAGGCTATTTTCAATATTTTTGTAAAACACGAAGTATGCAGAGATGCTGCCCAAATATTTTATAAAAATATATATTTATAAGACGAGGTTCTGTTCAATTTAAAACTCTAAAATAAAGTTTTATAAGCCAAAATACTGCCCAAATATTTTTAAGAAAACCGAAAAGCATAAGCCGTCATGCTGTCCAATTAAAGACTCGAGTCAATACCTGAAAATATAAAGATACGTTAAGTAATCCCATTAGGGTACTGATGTTATTAGGAAATTGGCGGTTACGTAAGATAAGAATTGAGGAGCTAAAATTGTACGATAGAAGCGTAGCTCAGGTGAGTTCTATGAGCCCTCTTTTACTATTTTAATGTTTTAGGGCTGATATGCATGTTATAAAGTTATTTTATGTAAATGATTGTTTTATCTGGCTACGGTCAGATAAGAGAATATGTTAAAGTAAAGAATGTTTCAAGTTGTAAAGTTATTGTATGAAAGTGATTTTAACCTGATTATGATCAGGTAAGGAATGTTTTTATTTAAAGAATGTTTTCAGATAAAGAATGTTTTTATGTAAAGAATGTCTGGAAATGAGTAATGTATTAAGTCTCAACTACGGTTGAGAAGTAAATGATTTTAAAAGTCTCAACTGCGGTTGAGAGTATAAAGAATGTTTGAATTCTCAACCGAGGTTGAGAAGGAAATGCGATAATGAAATCCCGGCTGCGGTTGGGCAAAACTGGAGCACTGCGGTGCAAGAAAATGTTTATGATTATGATGGTTTAAACTATGTAAACCATGTTATGTATGAATGAAGTATGTAACGAAGTCTTGTACCGGTATGAGCCGTCAACTTCGGTTGAATGTTGAGGAAGTCCTGTAAAAGAACAGGCCTGTCGACTATGTGTCGCCAGTTGAGGAAGTCTTATACATGTATGAGCCTGTCAACTCCGGGTTGGCAGTTGAGGTGTCTTGTATTTATACAAGCCTGTCGACTTCGGGTCGTCAGTTGAGGTGTCTTGTGCTGCACAAGCCTGTTGACTTCGGGTCAACAGTTGAGGCTAATGTTTTATGAATAGTATGATAGATGTTATGATGACAGGTATGTTATACCTGTGAATTATGTTATATTATATAAAGTTTTGAGACTGTTGACTTAGGTCAATAGTGATGGCTAATGTTTTATGTTCAGTATGACTGAGACTGTTGACTTTGGTCAGCAGTAAATTATGATGCTATGTATGTTATGACTTATGTTGTGTTATATACAGATATGAAGGAGTAAAGATTTTTATAAAAAAAAAATTAATTTAGAACTCACCAGCGAAAGCTGACTTGTTTTAGCATGCATGTCAGGTTGAGCATGTTATGATGGAAATAGGATGGCTCGTGGCATGGCATGAGGACTACCTATTCAAGAACTGGCATTCCTGTTAAGATTAAATGTTATGTAACGATTTCCGCTGCTATAATATAATATTATTCTACGGTTTAAGAGCTATGTTTTTGATGTTTAACCAACTGAGAGACTCCCGGGAAACGGGGCCTCTCAAGTTGGTATCAGAGCCATAGTTTGAGAGAATCGGGTATAACCTAATGCCTGAACTTAAACTGAGAATGGGATCAAGGTTAAGGAAGCCAGTCAAGGGTAGTTCAATGCCACGAGCGTCTTGCTAAAGTCAGGAATATATGTTATGATATACTTGAAATAGATTTAAGGTTTATGTGCCTTAAAGTTAATATGAAGTAGTTAAAGTGAAGATGCATGTTTATGTGCCTATATGTGTTAAGATGCATGAATATGTTGGATTGTTTAGACTATGGGTAATAATAATGTCTAGTAGGAAATGAACTAAGCATGTGGTAGAAGAAACCCTAGACACACGAGTACAGATAAATAGTGACCACAATTAGCTACTGCGGTTACGGATTTATCTATATGACTAATGCTCGGGTTTCATCTGTCATATGACTTGGACATAAAAGGAAGGATTCAATGACTGAACGAATTATAACTATTCGATGTCAATGAAGGTAAAGAACAAAATGTGATTAGAAAGGTTGAAAGAGTTATAGAAACAATTGGGAATGCTCACTTGGTTAGATGGATACTGGTTAAGGTCTTACTTCAAATGGGTGTTGAAAGAGTTATAGAAACAATTGGGAATGCTCAAGACGGCCGGTACAAATCTGTACGACCCGTCTTGCTTCAAATGGGTGTCGAATCCAGCAAATAAATAATAAAAGTAAACCTCTCTTTAACACACAAAAACTAGTATGAATGGAAGTATGGTTCGTGTACTTTGGGATACGAATTAATTTATTATACCAAAACTTTTCACGCATAAGATTGAGTTTTAACAAAACGGTTAAATTGGGGGTTGTTGACACAAACAACCTGATGTGAATTGAAACACGAACTAATTAAAAAGATTAGAATTTATGGTTTTAAAACTTTAACGAAATAAACGAGTTGAGAAAATTCAGAAATTAAGAAGCAATTCCAACATTAAGGTTATTTTATCGATTTGATTCGGCTTATGGTCATTAACAAATATGGTGCAATGATTCTTTAATTGAATGATTTGTATCGATACTAGACGTCACGCCGTTCGGACGTCCACTCTATCTAAGTCTAACCATCGGCGTTCGTTGATTAGAGCCAACCCGCTACTCTAAATTCACTCAGTTTGGATTCTAGTGTGCGGGTTGCAATGATAGAAGCGCTGATTATATTTAAACACTCACGCGCGTTCGGAATGTGTAACTATGTCATGTGATTCTATAACGAAATTGAGCTCATTGACAAACACAAAACATTACTTGTTCCTTTTTATCAAATTAAAACTTTTTATGGTTTAAAACTTGATGAACTATATTAGTTAAATCAATAAAGTGGCCAATTTTATTGACAAGCTATAAGCATCTAGAAACAAATCCCATAATTGAGATCAAGAGCAACACAACCAAATCATTCAAATATAAAATCACATAAACGTTTCACATAAGATTCAAATCAAATCAATAAAACCTTGGTGTCAGAATTTATAGTTAATTAGCCATACATGATGATCAAATCAAACTAGACGACTGAAAAAGAAAACACGAAATTGAAAGATCCTTTAATGAAAACTGCTGTTTCTTGCCTCCTAAAACCCCTTCAGCCGTCGAAGCCTTCTGCCCAAGAATTGCTGCCGTCAAAAATCTCCTGTTCTCCCTTTTGTTGTCGTGCCCTCTTTTCTCTAAAAATTTCTCTAACTCCCCAAAGACTTTTTCTTTCAGGTTTATCCTATAATAATGGATAAAAAATAAGAATTATAATTCCTAGCTTTTATGAATTTCATTTTACTCTTTACATAAGTTCAACACGGTCAAGTCAACTTGTATGCCTAACTTCGGCACGAACGTTTATGGTTTATGTTAAAAACTTCCTTCAATCTAAAAAAATCAAGCTTTTATTCTTGCAGCTACTCTCCCAGCCTTCATTCTATGTTGTGTTGACTTTAGCTCCCGCTTTACACTACAAATATAACAATAACAATCCAAAGCAGACTTCATTCCACCAAGATGAGTATTTCCCAAAATAAACACATACGCCATGATAAATGCAGAATATGTGTTAAAATAGATGCAAGAATCATGATAAAATGTGACTAAAAATGCAGCTAAAGCAATGTCAGGGGTGAAAAACAAGACGAGCCGTACAGGTCAGTACGGGCCGTCTTGCTTCAAATCATTGTCTTAGGTTGTAAGGGAATGTCTGTACGATGAATGAGACGGCCCGTACTGACCAGTACGTCCCGTTTTGCTGCCAATCAATGTCACAGGATGTCAGAGGAACGTATGACCGATGAATGAGACGGGCCTTACAGGGCAGTATAAGCCGTCTTGAGGGTGTATTTTTAAAATTTGGGGTGTTAGTTTAAGAAAACCCTTAACTTTAACTAAAGTCGTTAACGCCGTTGATAAAAAAGAAAAGACAGAGGTAAGCGAATGTATGGTTCGGGGACTTTGCAAGAAATCAAAATTGCAAGTGGATTTGGTTTTATCAATAAACATGTTGATTATTTCAAATGAAATGTAAATTAATTTTTTTTCACTATTCAATAGATTTCAATAATCCTTCAAACAACTTAAGGTAAAAATTACATTGGAATAATTATAATTTACCAAAAGACCCCTATAAATCATAATCATGAAATCATAAATCGAAAATTCAGTGAAACTTTCACCATATAAAGCAAGAATTTAATCATAATCATGAAATCATATCAAGGTGGAAATCATAAATCGAGAAAGAATAATATACAACTTTCATCATATAAAGCAATAATGTAATAATAATCATGAAATCATATCAAGGAAAAACATTTAGTTACAAAGAAAAAAAAAAGGTAGAACAAAATCTCACATCAAATCGTAACAAAGAAGATATAGACGCATAGTTGAACCAAACTATAATACATGAATGAGACGAAATTAACAATAGATGTGCAACAATTTCAATAACGATGTAGGCCTTAAGGTGTGGAGGTGTTGCCATGGGGTGACAAGGTTACGATTGTAACTTTGAAATCCATGAGACATGTTAGAGAACGCAACTTCACTTTATGACTTTATGTTTTCACGTGGCTGTCATATGCATGATAACTTGTTTAGTTAATGTTTATTTTAAAGTTTCGTTTCGTATGAAATCAAGTATGTGTCGGTTATTATGATGTGGTGTTAGTTTACCGAGTTTGAAGGTAGTGGAGTCTTGGAGTCGTGGGTAAGTATTGTTTATGTTCATGATTGGTTTTCGTTTTCCATATGTATGCACGTACAGTGTTTTTCCAGTTCTAATCACAAGAAAAGAGATTTGTTCTCAATCTTAATCTTCTTGATTAATTGCAGTAGTTGATTGTGTCTGTCAATTCATATCACTTGTATTTTGTAACAAGACATAGGAGTTGGCGTGTTGCAATTTAGGTTTTTTGTTATGGAAGATCGATTTCGGAAAGCCAAAGTTAGGGCAAGCAATAGATAATAAGATAAGAATTATATGTATGGAAAAAATAAATTTAGTATTTCAATGTTATATTCATTAATTATACCAACAACTTTACAAACAAACCATATAGTAAATTCAGTTTCAATTTTTTTGAATGACTAATTTTAAAAACTGATAGATCATGTATTATCTGTCACTAATGGTACCAGCCGATTATATCTACCAATAAGTTACTAGTTTATGAGTAAACTAAATATCTTGAGAAAACCCCTTGTGGGATTCGAATTTAGGACCTAATGGTTTATTAGCCTTATCCCATCACCAATATGTTGCAAGACTGTAATGTTTTTGGCAAATTCAGTTTGATTTAATTTTTTCTAATTCCACTTTATTTAAAAAAAAATGGAACCAAATGGTTTCCAAACGTCTTCTAAGGTTGTTAATATTAAGTTATTGTTTTTGTTTATGTTATATGAAGATAGTCAGACCTACCAAGGATAAATGTCAAATTTGAAATTTCATACACATTTATTTTAACTATGAAAGTTGAGTCATATTTGATCATCTTGTTTATAGCCTAAACTTTTGTTTAGGGACCATCCCCACAATACTGGTATCATCGTGATCAGTGTAAGTTTGAAAAACCCTAAAACTGGATAATAACTAATTATAAGGCAAAACCTACTATGATGCGACGCTGAAGCATTGACGATTTCTCTCACTATAGCAAACATCACCGTTGAAGACTCCCCGTCCCCCCACCTAAGAAAGCAAACATCAATTAAAATTGTCACATCCCCAAATTCTCACATGCGGTGTCAGACCGGGCGGGTGTGACGTGGACAGGATCACAGCTCATGGTCATATAGAACGACTCTATATGAGTTACACGTCATACAGTTTTGCAAACGAGTTTCAATAAATATGCAGCGGAAAAGTTAAAGTATTAAGCAACGGAAAAATTTAGATGTTTAACAGTAGGAAACAAATTGTAGCAATGGAAAATTAAAGTGTATCAAACACTACATTGTTTAAATTGTTTTTAAAAGAAACACGTCAACACAAGCCTAGGACTAGAGTCTAATGCATGCGACTCTTCTTGTACTCCTCCTGTGTGTCCTAGCGTGTGCTCCATTAGTTACCTGAGAATACATGCGAAAAGTGTCAACTAAAAAGTTGGTGAGTTCACAGGTTTAAACAGACAGAAATAGGTAAACAGACATATATTGGGTATGTTAAGTTTAGTTCTTGGATCTACGATCCGTGGAGTGTGTCAGTTCATCTTACCGAAACTCGACTGTTTCCGTTTGCCTCCGCGGGTCATCGCTGAACCCGACATCAACATTGAAATTACACTCGTAATGACCTCCAGTCAACATTGGTGCCGAGTGGGGCTAGTCAAACCCAGTAGTACTGCGTAATTACGACTCGTTTGTTATACAACTAACGGTAAGGATAAGTGAGGACTTAATGCGATAATAGTTACACTCGAAAATGATTTTACAACATACCAGTCATATATCTAAAACAGTTGCATAATAATCTCACCCCATAAGTTTAGCAAAAACAGTTAAAGAGTAAAAGTGGGGCTGTAAACTCACCTGAGTTTAGCAGAGTATTCGTACATAATAGTGTAACTTGCCGGCTAGCAGTTACCTATATCACATAGGTACTATAAGTTTGTGTTTTCATACATGTGGGTCTCACAGGACCGTGTTTGTGCCTAACAACTCCAAGTTGTTATGTGGGTCGAGTTGACCGTGTTTGACCTAACGACCCGTTGGTAACGGTTTTTGATCAAGTGCTCGTGAACGTATGGTTTAGTGTCATGTGATGTGTGTGGATACCAAAGTCATTTTCGTGAGGAAACTTACTATTCATAGTAAGTTTCTATTTCGGAAAAGTTCCACATTAGGCATGTCATGCAAGAAATCATATTCCGATTATTCTAATATGCATATTTATCCTAAGTGAGCATGTTATCACATAGCACATAGTTACACTTAGCCGGTTTAATATGTTTTGCGCATAAAAGTTAATATATTTAGAAAGTTGCACAAATAAGCATGTTTCACCAAGTTTAATAACCAACATTATCTAAGTATCAATACCTTAGTCCTAAGTAGTTATTAGATTATATTTGTTACAACTAACACGTTATCATTTATAGACTTGGTAAAATAAAGTTACTATTTATAGTAACTTATGACAAAACACATTTTTCATATCATTCAAGTCATAAAATCACTTGTTACTATCATAACAACTTCAACTAACATTGTTAAACATACAACATTTGCCAAATTCGTCATTCTTAACAACTTCGTAACGAAAAGTTTCCATTTATAGTAATATTCATGAAGATCCTATTTTTAATAATTCTAACAATTCCCATTGCATCAATAACCATCACATTAACTTCTAAACATCATCCTTATACACAAATCATAGATCTAAGTACATGCATGTGGTTATTTTATCAAAAGTCACCATTTTACACCATTAAAGTTACTAAATATGGAAATAATGTTATAAATCATCATTTTGACCACAAACATCATCATAGACCATCCATATGACTTCCCATATCATCAAGAAATTATTTGAATCTAACTAGATCATGCATGCATGTCATTAAAAGTACCCATTTCATAACGGAATCAACAAATCATCATCATAGTCCACCAAAATCACCATAGATCATCATTAAATCATCAAATCAGTAACAATATCATCAAAAATCAGATTCATAGCTTCAATAATTCGTGCATGTGTGGACTATGTGTGTGCATGTGGCCTAAATGGCTTGCATGTGTGATTACAAGTGATTTTAAGCTATATGAGTTCAAGAACTACCTTATAAAGCTTCAAGAATCCTGGAATGAAGCTTGTACAGCAGCTACACGGCCTCAAACACCCCCGCTAATGGCCTCTTGGTGGTTGAAAGTGGTGTTGAGAGTGATATCAAGCTCCAAATCTTCTTCTTCAAACTTCTAACATTCAAAAATGGCTTCCAAATGGTTCAAATGGCTCCCAAGAGATTGAAGATGAGTGTAGCAGGTGCCTTGGGAAGGTTTTTGCCGAGGGATTGCGTCTGGGATTAAAAGAAATGATGTTAGTAGAGGTAATGATGGTCTTGGGTGGATAAAAATGATTTTTCAGCGATTTTGGTTGCTAGGCGTAACGCCTATCGAGAGGCACTAAAGTAGGGCGTAGCACGCGAGTCCACCGGCTAGGGGGCGACCCTTCCTCATCCGCGCGCACCGCCAGGAGTGAAGCACCCGGTCAGGCGTACCGCCTGGACCCTAAATCCGGCCCAATTTGGCCCATTTTCGTATTTTGGCCCACTTTTCGCGTATTTCTTGATTACGGACATCGTTTCGAGACTTGTAAACCTTGTTTCACCTATTTTAGGTTCCCTAGAACCTAAGTGTTGTGCAAGTGGGTTGTGGTTTGTGTAATTCACCAACGGTCGTTATTCAAGACACGTGCGTGCGTGTTTCGATAATTCCTCAAATTATCTATACGTTTGGACTGTTATGGCACATGTCACACTAAATATTAACAATTCTAGTGCCACGTATGAAATAGTAATACACATCGCTATTAAAATAAAGTAATTGCTGACCTGGAAATTGCGAGGTGTCATAAAAACCTAGATGCTTTACGTTGTTGGTGGCCAAAATTTAAACTTTTTAAAATTGCGATGGCAAATTCAAAACAACAAAAATCCTTGTATTCCTCGCCATGTTTTTTAATATATATAATAATATAAGTTAGAATTAAGTAAACTATAAAAAGCATAATATATTTCGATTTTAGGTATTTGAGTTATAATAGTTAAACTGAAAGAAATCTTAACGGTCCTGATTTCAAAGCATGTTTTTTATTTTTAGCTTAATAAAATCCATGTAAGTTTTTGTTTTTTTAAAATCAATGGTAGGTAAAGTATTACTGAATATATCAGATAGAAAATCAAATAAAAACAATATTTTGTCTAAAAACATATAATAACTATTTTTATATGAATTTGTTTTGTTAGCTAGATGTTATTTTTTGTAATGATTTTTGTTTTTAAATATTATATTTAATCTTTTATACTTTATTATATTTTATTTTTTGTATCGTATTTAAAAATGTAATAAAAAACAAAAAAAAAACAGAAATTTAATACAAAATACAAATATAGTACATAATTAAATATTTTGATATTCAAAAGAAAAAACATATTTTTAGCAAATTAAACTATATTTAAGCAGATATATAAGTGGGAAGGTGTTATGTTCTCTAACCAAGTGATTGTATCTTATGAGCTACAATTATTATATTGATAATTTTAAAGACGAATTAGTGTGTGTTTATGTTATAAAATCAAATACATATTTTTTTATCAAGGATAATATTTATATATGAAAATAATAATTAAATTATTTTTACATATACTTATTTTTGTGAATAATGTACACAAAATACAAAACTAAATAGTATAAAATAAATATATAGTACATAAAAATAAAAATAAAGTATAACACAGCAAATAGTGTATTTTTTAAAAAATATTATCTTATGAAAAAATTTTAAGTTATAAAAAAAAAGTGAGAATCTAGTTTTTTTTCTCTATTATACATTTTTCATTTATTTTTTTGACGTCATAATCTTTATTTTATTTATTTAAATTTAGAAGGCAGTTATCTATTTGGAAAAGAAAAATAAAAGGCTTTTTTTAGATAATTATAAACCATATTTATAATTTATAAATTTATTTTGATTTGATTTGATTTGATTTATATAGAGGGAAAGAAACCCTGGAATCCTTGAAAAGAAGCAAACATGTCTCACATACATTCCCTCCACTCTCTTGAATTTCTTTAATCACCAGTTTCCCCTTCATCTCCTCTCATTATTATTATATCTTCTCCACCCACCAAACTTACTCACTTCCCCCATTTCCAAAATGTCTGACAATCTCGCCGACCTTGCCTCCTGGCTTCCGTCGGAATTTCTCACCGGCGACGGGGATAACAAAACCCTTTTACCCAACGGCAACCCCCACCGGCTCCCTTACGACTTCGCATACTCATCTTCTACCGAGTCCGAGAGCGACGATGACGACATCTCCGGGTTAACTCGTCAATTCACTCGCTCCGTTTCTCTTCAAGAACGCCTCAAAATCCCTTATCCTGTCGAGGTAGTTGTGTTTTCAAAACTAATGTTGTTTGCTGATGTTATTTTGTTTTTCGTTTTTGTAAATTGGGTGTTTTCTTTCCATCTTTAGAAGAGGGTTTTCTCTGGTTCGCCGGAATCGACTTTAAACTGGAATGTTTCCGGACCTACTCAGGTTCGTTCTTCACCGGCGACGCCGTTTCTTCGATCGGAAGAAGATGCTTGGGACCTAATTTACGCTGCGGCGGGGCAGGTTGCCAGGATGAAGAAGAGCGCCGCAAACGACGGCGTTTTTGCTAACAGAGGAATACTCGGTGCCCCACGTCCTCCTGGACCATTTCTCTCTCATCACAATCAAAACTGTTCGCTCTGGAAGAACGTGAACGAAGTGTTCATCCGGGAACAACAGCATCGCGAGAGGGTTTCTGGTGGCCCTAACTACGGTGGCGGTGGTCGATTTGTTTCCGGCAGACCGGCAGGATTTGGTCAGTCTGCATGGCCTCCCCATCCTGTTGAAACCCAACGCCGTCACCATCCCGCCGATGGGTTCGTTTTCAAGCCTGTCCCCACCGGTTCGGCAGGCGGTTATTGCCGTGCAAACCCTGTCGTCAAGAAAGGATGTGCTGGTACCGGCGTGTTCTTGCCGCGCAATTACACTAATGTTCCACCGGAAGCAAAGAAAATTCCAGGTATTTTTTTAATAATTCGATTACCCCCAAAAAAAATTCAAAATTCTGAGCTAGATGTTCCGGTTATAATTTGGCTCTATTTCTAAGTTTTTTTTCCTTCGAATTTTAAATTTATGACTGTTTGAATCATTATTTCAGATTGACTTTTTCGCTATTCTTCTGCATTATATTAATATTTAATCGAAATTAATTTTAAAGCAGTGTGTTCGCCTGCTCATCTGCCAGCTAGAGTGGCTCTGTCTTTCAACAAAAACCTGGACCCAATAATCGCAAAACCTCAACCAAACATCAATGGCGTGTTTTCCCGACAGTATCAAGCTTCACCGGTACAACACCACAACCTTAAATGTGACGAACTAGCCGAAATGATAATGGTCCATAGACAAAACGCCATGATGTTAGCCCAACAACGTCGGAGCGACACCCATGAGGGTGTCCCTGCAACAAGAATTGGACACGCAGAAGTGGTCCTCCCTCAAGAATGGACATATTGACTCCATTTTTGACAAGGCATCAAAAATGTTATTCCCCCAAAAAGTGAAAGGTAGATAGAAGGGTACAACAACACATAAGTAGATGGATTTGAATTTCAACAGTAGTAGTGGTGGTAGAAGTATAGTGTTAGTAAAAATAAAGGGTGGGATTTTGAAAAAAAAACTTTTGTTGGGGGGTGTTATTGTATGAAAGAGACAAGTGTAAGGGGTGGTAGTAAAAGAATAAATAATTTGTGTTTGAATTGTGTTTTAGGTGAAAAAGGGTGAGAATTGTATTTTGGGATATGGAGTATGGAATGTTTCGAAAAGTTGTCTCTTTTATTATTTTGAATAAAAGAGAGCCAAAGTTTGGTTTTGAATGATTTCTGATGTTGTCAGCGACTTGTCTTTCTTTTCATGCTTCTTAATTGTCCTTTGTGTATCTTTTTTCTTTTTCTCAACCAATATACGTTGATTATTAGTTTTTGAAGACATATATAACATTTATTTTTAACAGTTAGAATTATAAATTTAATTAATTAAATAGAACAATTTCTAGCAGGCTGTTTCTTTTATGCTGCCCATTTAAGTCTTAGCATAAGTAATTATGAAGGATATGCTTTCATTATTTCATCACGAATTTAGTCTGGCTTTAACGCTACTAGCATGCATATACCCTTTAAAGTTAAGGCCCATCATCATGTCTCACTTGTGACGCATAACCGTCAATCTAAAATCCTAAAGTGACGGTGCACGCTATTTTCCTTGGATGATCTCTTAGGCTATCCACAGCGGTCACCCCACTGAAAATCCCTCCTTACCGAAATTTCCTATCACTTTATCACCTCACTGAAAACTATAAAACCACACGGTGGTGACCCTACCGAGAAACCTACCCATTGTTGAGAGAGGAGAAAGATGTGTGTGAGAGGGGGAGAGCGGGGAGTGGGGGCCGTGGAGCCTCACCGGGCGGGACTTGTGGACGAGGGGGCGGTGTTCCCGCTAAGGGCCGCCAAAGGAAGCGAAGCCGCTGGGCGAGCAGGAGAAGCGCTGCGGCCGGTCTTATAGATAATTAAAGTTGGTTTTCCTCGCAATTGAACATTATGTTGTTTGTTCATAAAGGTTAGTCTAGTTGCGGTCAAGGTTTATAATAATCCTTTGATTGGATAAAACTCTGTGTCATTTAAAGGCTTCCAGCAAAAGAATTTTGTGTCATAAATGCATATTTTATTAAAATTTTTAATAATTTCTCATTCAAAATACACCTTATGAAATCCATTTTTTTAAATTTCGTTTTATTCTTGTGAACGGGTATGGGCATCATACAAAAATTATTCTTCACATGCCGGTAGAAATTCCTTTCACTTTCTCATGTACTTTTGTTATAAATTTAATTTTATTTTCTTGACTTATGACATCTTTGGAATTGATTGATCGCGTCTAAGTGCTCCTTCAAGCAAATACACATCTTCAACGACTCTGGTGTTAGTCTTGTTCTTTGAAACGATAAAACGTAGATATTAAGAGAAAATACAGATTCCGAAGCTATCGTAAAAACTTGAACGGTTATTAAATTGCGAACCATGGTGGCTAGAATTAAAAAAATCAGTTTATTTTCCTTTTCACTTGAACGGGATTTACGCAAAATGACAACCTTAACAATTTAGAGGCCCTATTCTTTAGACTAAAAAAATATAGATCATTAATATCAAAAAATAATAAGTATTTAATAAATATAAAATATTATTTAAATTAAGATATAATTGAAATATTCTTATATTGTATTGAATTTTAATAAATTAGTAAAGTATTAGAATAAGAAAATTTATATTTTTTTTAATATTTAATTATATCATTTAATTAATAAAAATTATTAGTATTTATAACGAGAGAAAGACATGAAAAAAATTCAGATTGCACCAAAACCTAACATGTGTCTTTTAAAAAATGCTCCTTTATTATAATAGGAATATCGAAGTTTAAGAGTTGACATTAACGAGAAGTTTAGATTTCCGTTACTATTTTTATCTTTCATTTGGAAGACCGTCAAACTAGAACCTGGTAACTTGAGAGGAAACCTATGTCAACATCATAACATCTTTTATGCTATGTGTTATCATCACCTTTTTTCACGGCACGTATGCGTTACATAAATAATCAACACCATCATCCCTTACCACTCTACATCATTATTATATGTGTTATCATCACTCTCTATCACTTCGCATCATCACCCTCTTTTCCCCCTTCTTTTTCTTTCATCATGTGATGCTCCTCACGCCTGCCACACTCACGGCTTTGTGTAATGGGCGGAGGGTGCCACCAGGGTGTGACCGGCGCCTATCACGCCCCCATCACACACCATAGCACATAACCTTGTTATTATTTTTTTATTGTAGTATCTATTTTATAAGTTTTACATACAATTCTCATGTATAAAATAATAACTATTTATAAGGTTTATACATGATTCTTTCTCCTATTAAATTAAGTTTTGTGTTTTATAGTTGTCATAAATAATTGAGTAAATTACGGTTTTAACTTTGGTGGTTTAAGTATTTTAACTATTTCGGTTTAATATAAAATCTTTTATCTATTCAACCCTTATGTTTTAGACAACTAACTGTTTTGGTATCTCAACTTAATTATTATAACAGTTTTGGCTCAAAACCTAACTATGGTTGAGACAAAAAACGCTAGTTATATAAAACAGATAGGCTTAATTAATTGAATATTATATTTTGAGTCGAAATTGTTAAAATACTTGAAACACAGCGGCTAGCCTAAAACCATCGTTTTTTATAAATAATTTTATCAAAAATATGTTAACAACGCATTTTTGTTAAGAATGTACCTTTTGCTTGTATTTTTCCTTTGCAATGATATAGAAATCGTGGAGTATCGTAACGTCTTACGTCGGGTCATAATTAGTGACAGCGTGCCGTCTCCAATCACAAACATCTTGTCCGTGTGCGTGGGTGTTCTGTTTTCAATTATGCCCCCACTCCAAACATTATTTCCTAGAATATCATTCTAACAAATTACTTTCTTAACTTCATTTTATATCACGAATTCAAACAATAAAAACAAAATAATTTATATGTTTAATGATAAAAAATAAAAAAGTTATACTTTTAAATTATAAACTTCTGAATTGCTTTTTTGTATATAATATTTGATGTCTTGTTGATCAGCTTACTATTTGAATATATTTTAAGTCTCCGAAATATAACACACAAACATATAAGTAACCACGTGTAAACGATCTAATTATATAAGAAAAATAAAATGTTTGCATATGAGCATGAAGGTAGCAAAATGTTACATTTCTTTTAACAATCTATAGCGGAGCTCAAAAGAAAATTGTCAAAAATAGTAGTTAATTAATTATTACCAAATGTGCTTTGCCTGGATGATACATCATAACTTTTTTAAATGTGAGACAATTGGTTCAAATGTCTACGAAGGCATTTTAGGGTTACGGGGGTTTAGGTGTTTTTTCCACAGGGTTCTTCTTTGGGTGGGGTGTCTTGGGCTCAGATGTTATCATCTGACTCGAGTCTTGTTTGGTGGTATTCTGAGTTCAAGTGTTGTTCTAAAAATATTAATTATTAAACTTTTGATATTATCAAGAGTCAATTTTAAACCAAGTGACATTCGGATCATCACAAGAATTTTTAATAACTCATTTATTCTTTTTAAATTTGCACTATTATGCAATATTACATCTATTTTATATAATAAAAAAAGTTTTTGTTTGATGCATATTATGTAATGAATTATGTTTATTTTATTTTTTCGGCTTAAATTTGTATTAATTAATTTATTAGCATTCAAATATTAACATTAATAATAAATAAATTTTACCAACTATTATATTAATTTATTTCTTATATTTTATTAACTATATATAAAAATAACTAATCAAACCATAAATATGTTTAACTTTAATTGTAAATTAATAATTATAATCCTAATTATGAAGTTTTCAAATAAATTGATTTTCTTATCTAAAGCTTCTATTTAACTTTCTAAACTTCACTAAATTAAAATTATATTTTTTTTGTATTCATAAAAGAAATAATGATAGTAATTATTTTTTTATGAATAATTTCTGAAAAATTTAAAATATTTAGCCTGATTGAATGATTTAAATGTTAAAAGAAAATATGTAAAATAAGAAGAAAAAAATACAAGTTATGTTAAAGAATCCAAGTTTAATTCTTATGTTTATATATGTTTTAATATAAATTGCAATTTAAATTCATTTAGCTATGCTAAAAAATATTTAAAGAACAAATTATATTTTAATAAAAATAATTTCTATTGATAGCATAGAAAAGTTAAATTCCATATAAAAAATATTTTAAAAATTAACTTAAAAAAATTATAATTACCAAACGAAAATTTATTTCTTTAAAAATATATATTAACAAACTATAAATGTTAACACATTATAACATTATATTAATTTTAATTTAAGTAATATAATGTACATATTTATTCAACTAATCTACTTCACATTTTTTTTGGTAGACATAGTTTTTTATTACAAAGTATATAACATTTTATTATTCAGCCCGTGTGTACACATGATTTAACCTAGTACATTAACCACTACCAATAGACAGTGCAATAGTTTACAATAAGAAAAACAAACCTAACTAATTTTACTATAAATTATACAAGAATTTATGCACTGTCATATTTGTCTTCTTAGGTTTCACTCTTTTTTATTAAACGTTTCATTTTATTTTATAAAAGTTAACAAAACAGTCTTGTCCGTCACCTTCATCATTATCATCCGCTTTCAACATTTTGTGCTTTGTAACCTCTACTTAGACGCTGGTAATTAGGCCACAAGGAGTGGTCTAGGTTTTCCCCACTTTTCCCCGTTGCCACATCAGCGCCACATCAGCGCCACATCAGCTTTCCCCACTTTTCCCTATTTTACACGGTGTCGTCCCACTTTTCTCCACTTTTCCCCATTTTCAAATCTTATTTTTAATTAATTATTTTAACAATAAATATAATAAAATTAAAAAAAGATTCATTAAATTTAAAATAAAAAAAAGAATTCAAAAAAAAAATACAACTAAAAAAAAATACAACAAAAAAAAAAATACAACAAAAAAAAAGAGTACAACCTAAAAAATTAAATTAAAAACCTAGAAAGGGCAATGCCATCCCCAACGAGCAGCAATTTCTCGTTTACGATCGAGAATCAGTTGTAGCATTGGTTCTTGATAAATTGAGTGGTCTTTCATCATAAACTCTAAATCTACAGCCTTTTGCTGTTCGTCTAAAGCCTGTTGCTGTCGTCGCATTAATGCAACGCGTGCTTCTTTCTCCTCTTGCAAAACACGGAGTTTTTCAGCTCGATGGCGGTCTCTTTTTTCGTTGTCCTCTTTGTTCAACGAGTTGAATTCCGCCATTTGTTGAATTAATAAATCGTCATTTGTGGAGGAGGACGCGGCCGATCTTTTGCCCTTTCTTGTTGGCCTATCCGGTTCATAATAAATGCGTGGGCCATCACGATCAAGGTTGATGTTGATGTCTTCGTCATCATCAAGGTTGATGTCGATGTGGGGGTTCGCACTACCCATTGACTCGTTTGGCTTCGGCCTTTTTGTTGTAGATTGTGAGTCACAACCTACTGGTGGAATGTCGCACCATAAAGGGCTATAGCGGACCACATCCCACGCTTGGATGTGATCGAATCCCTTTGACTTGACCAAGGTTTTGTAGTTTTTCATGGCCGTTTTCAAAAGTTGTTCGTCCCCTTCACCGCTTTTGCGATTCATTGAACACTGTTGGTAAAAACCATTCCATTTCTTCATGGAAGCGTTCATATCGTTACATTTGGAATAGATTTGATCAACAGTTACTTTTTTTGTTAACTTAAACAATGTTAAAAAATACCTTTTTATAAAAACCATCACGTTTTTGCGCATTACCAACATCGGGATTTTCAGAAATAGTTAGCCAAGCTTTGGCCAACGCAACCTCCTCTTCATCGGACCAACGCTTGACCGGTGCTTTCTTTCCAATTGGTTTCTTTCCCGGTCGCCTAACCGGTTCTTGTTCTTCTTCTTCTTCCGACTCGACTTGAACACTTTTATTATGTTCGCTTGAATCCGAGTCGTCTTGATTATGGTCACGATAGTCTAAACATAAAAATAAACTTATAAAAATAAACAAAAAAAATAAAATATAAAAATAAACGTATAAAAAATACCTTGAAATGGAGATTGTTGTTGAAAATTTTGTTGATTGAATTGTTGGTAAATTTGTTGGTCTTGTTGATACGATTGCTCCCACCGGTTGAATTGTTGTTGAGTGCCCGGTGAATATTGCAAATATGGAGGCGGGTTCATTGGATCGTAGAAAAATGATGGTTGATTCGGAGATGGCATTTGTGGATGATACCCGGGTGTGTTGAACGGGTTTATTTGAGGCGTTTGAACATTTTTTTGTCGTGATTTTCTAAATTTCTTGGTTGATGACCCACCACGTGATGAACCTCCTTCCATTTTAGTTGAAAATTTTATAAATTTTGGTGTATAATTTATAGAAGATGAGAGAAAAAAGTGTGAGATTTTGATTGGTTTTTGACTTGTTTAAATAGAAAAAAAATTGGTTTTTTTTTTTTTTAAAATTCAACCGTTGTGCAACGGTTATTTTTTTACCCCTCACTTCGGCTTGAATCAGTGTGGTCTTCCCGATATACCCCACCCCGAATCCGGGGGGGTGGGGTTCCCTTGAGACCCCGGCCGGCAAAAGGATTCCCCGAGCCTTCCCCGGCCTCCACTCCGAGTGGCCTTAGTATAGAACCCAAGTAAAAATAATCAATTTTCCTCTATATAAATAATGAATCTGGCAATCTGATATATAAAGAATATTATAAGAAATATTATTAAAAGAATATGTTGTTAGGAGGTTCGAATGTTGGGGAGGATTGTATTTATTGCTTCGCGGTTCAATACAATGGTCAGGGCCGGTCCAATGGGCCAAGAAACCCAATCTAGGGCTTAGGGTCACATAAATAATAGTGCATCCATTTATGATTAGGTTTTGAGCTTTTATTTATATGGTTGGGTTTAAAATTGGAGCTATGATTCAGTATTTTTGGTTGGCTCATTGTTTTTAATTTTAACACGGGCCCTAATTCCTCGTATGCGGGCAACAGATCAATAAAAGAAAAAATGGGTGTCATCTCCTTCACGAGAGAATTAATGATACGAGATTAGGGATTAGGGCAAATGAAACAAACCAGGCGTCATCTTGAGGGAAACTATTAAGAGGCGTCGATGAGAGGGAATCGAGGCGTTAATGAGAGGCCCCAAATCCCAGGAGTCCCCTCGGTTGGCAAACATCAAAACCCATAGTCCTTAAAACATACTTACTTTATTACAGCAGCGGAATTTAAGGTGATTATATAAAATATTATACAAATCTAAACAAACATTTTCACATAACCCACATCTCTATAGTTCTATAACATAGCCAGTTATGCTAGGGTAGTCCTTAGGGTATGCCACGAGCCTTACTGCAATTCTTCCTCAATACGCTGGTGAGTTTTAAGTTAACTTTTCATAAAAATAAAATCTTTACAGTACATAAAGCATCAGCATTCACTGTTAACCGAAGTCAACAGTCTCAATCCTGCGGAACATATGACATTTCATATACATAGCATACATGACATCATAAAATCAATCACACAGTGCATAAACGTAGCCTGTCCTGTTGACCGAGGTCAACATGCTTGCACAAAACTTCTTAAACTATCAACCCGAAGTCGATAACTTATACATGCATAAGATTTCCTCAACTGGCGACACACAGTCGGCATGCCTGTTCTTGCACAGGACTTCTTAAAATTGACGGCTCATACCGGTACAAGACTTCTTAACATACATCATTCATACATAACATGGTTTAAATCATTTAAACCATCATATCATACACGGTCCTTCGCACCGCAGTGCTCAGATTTGGCCAACCGCAGCCGGGACTTCAATATCACATTTCCTTCTCGACCTCGGTCGATGTCTTTTAAAAAAAATCATTTCCTTCTCATCCACAGTTGAGACTTAAAACATTATTTACTTTAAAACATTCCTTGCCTTAAAACATTCCTTATCTGATCACAATCAGGTTGAAATCACTTTCATACAATAACTTTATAATAGGCATAAAACGTTCTTTACTGTAACATATTCTTTTATCCGACCGTAGTCAGTTAAAACAATCATTTTCATAAAATAACTTTTATAACATGCATATCAGCCCAAAATGATAAAACAGTTAAAATAGGGCTACAAAGAACTCACCTGATCTACGCTTCTATCGTACAATTTTAGCTCCTCAATTCTTATCTTACGTAACCGCCAATTTCCTAATAACATCAGTACCCTAATGGGATTACTTAACGTATCTTTATATTTTTCGGTATTGACTCGAGTCTTTAATTGGACAGCATGACGGCTTATGCTTTTCGGTTTTCTTAAAAATATTTGGGCAGTATTTCGGCTTATAAAACTTTATTTTAGAGTTTTAAATTGGACAGAACCTCGTCTTATAAATATATATAATTATAAAATATTTGGGCAGCATCTCTGCATACTATGTGTTTTACAAAAATATTGAAAATAGCCTCCACGCATAATATTATTGAGGTTTTAAACAAACAATATATCGACCATACTAATTAAATAATTATTTTAAAATAAGAGTATAATAGGTGGTTACCTCAAAGTAGCTCGTACCAATGCTCGCTTAACAATCTTTCAACGAAATTATAGTAACTACCGTACCCGCTTAAGGGTTTTAGGAGAGTATTTTGACAGAGTTTTGTTACTTAAGAGAAATGAATATTTGATCGTCGAACTACATCTATTTATAGATATAAATTCCTTCGTCATTAAGAAAGAAAAATATATGTGTGGTTCGAAATATTCGACGTATTACTTTCGAATTTTGACACATGTTGAATTGATTATTTTATTATTATTATTATATTATTATAATTAATTTAGCTTAAATCTTGTTTTTCTCTTATAACTTTTTGCATATGATGTTTTAATCCTTTTGATCCTAATTACTTTACGAACGTTTATATAAATTTTGGACATAAACGGTTACCGAAATTTCGCACGTTTATTATTAGGTTGCTAAATTTTAGGTTGTTACAGTTAAGGCCTCAACTGTCGACGGTCGGAACTCGGACGGTCGGTAAGTGTTTAATACTTTTATGTTTATATGTCGAAAGCTTCGTATTCTCATTCATGTTCCAGAGTTTTAGTTTCAGTTTCAAAGCTGAATAGTTCGAGTTATGGTAGATTTACTTAACTTTTAGGTTTAGACATTTAGTTAATTTGACACGATTATGACTTAAGAATTGTAGTTTTTGGGTGTAAATTAGATGTATAAGTATTTGCATCAATTTTTTTGTTATTTTGAACAAGACCTGCATCATTTTTAATTTCATGAGAGAAATATTTTGCTAATTATGATACCGAAGGTACATTTGGTCTCTATAAATTCTAAGGCTTGAATTGTTATGATTTACAATTAAGTCACTTGACATTTCAAATCATATGTAGATTCTAACTTAATAAACAGAGGGGCGCGTTACTTGGACACCTCCTACGGATCAGTTAACACCTATCTGGCTCTATACGAGCCGTAAAGGGCTTTACGGGCCGTAAAGGCGTCAGAATGTGTCAGAAAATGTCAGGGAGATGTCTGGCGGCTGAAGACAGAATACAAGTAGTATTGGCCAATACGACTCGTTTTTAAACCTGAAAATTTATAACTTTTGTTTTTTCCGCCCGATATACGTACGTGTTTAACTTATTTGTAACATTGTAATTGTCTAACTGTTTTAAGTGGTTAAAAGATATATTTTAACGTAATTATAGTTAAACTCTATACGTACGGTTTTAACGTTATGTATTAAATATATAATATATAATTTATTATATATATATGTTATAAAATCGTACTTTGTTTGAATTTCGGTATACGTACGCGTTTAACGTTAATTGTTATATCATATCGTCTATTTGTTTAATTTTTAAGTTATAAATAATATATGTTTATAATAGCGTCTAATCGTACTTTGTTTTGAAATCAGGTATTCGTAAACGCAACACGTACGGTAAGTAGACCTAAGGTTGGAAACATTATCGGGGTTTTGATCCTTTACAGCGGCAATTATATCACGGGACAACATGTTTTGGTTTGACAGTTGCTCAACTAGACGGGTTTCACTTTCATTTAATCTCATCGCATATGGATGACCGCCTAGTTGTTCAGCCTCTTGGTGGTTGTGTTCATTATTGACCACACGCAACTTCCAACCACCACAACTTCTCTCGTATTTACCAATTAGCTCAAATTCACACCCAGTCTTCTTCGAACCAGTACGTCTAGCTTTTGGTTCACCCTGATACACGCCATCACGATCGCATTTAAGCCACACCTTTATGACTACACCGGTTGCATTGGTTTTGCTTCGTCGTCTAATTAGCACATAACCATTTTCACGCCCTCTAGCAATCGCCCAATCAACCAGTTCATCAACACCGGCAAACACCTGAAAAGAACAAATATATAAGATTTTATAAACTAACAACCGTTAAACGAATAAGTTTATTACATGATCAGTTTCATAGATACACATATATTCATCACCTAAGTTGTTGCCTCCCATCGACATTGTTAAACATTTACGATTTCGAAATTACAAACACGCAAATATTTACCGAAGTAAACTGAAATCCACAGCTCCCATTTCATAAAATTTGCGTACAGATGCAACATATAAAGCAATCAATTGCCATTTCCGCACACAGCTATTACGTCCATTCTAAAGTTCAAAATTTTGGCGTCCAATACGACCCGTATTGCCCTTTACGGGCCGTATGTACAGCGTGTCAGCCCTGCGTCAGCCCTATAATTTGACGTGTCAGCTTTTGTCAGAATATTCTTTTCAATACGACCCGTAAAGCCCTTTACGGGTCGTATGGATGGTGTATGTTGAACCAGCCTGGCGTCTCCCTAACAGGCCCCTAAACAGACTAATGACATACGACCTATGACCAATTAGAACAATGATGGTCCCATTGCACTATTTTCGTCCATATTTTCGGGTCCATACCTCCTAAATCCTAATGGATCAAAAATTATGTTCGTTTTAGTTAAGTCAGTGCTTTTTATATCCCACTTTTGGTTTTATGCTACAACTTTATCTTTTGATTGTTATGAGACAGACTTGTTACAATTCTTGCTTTCATAGTAGTGATGCATGATGAGTCCTAAAACCTTAATGTTAACATGCTTTAAGATGAAATTTCTATTTTGATTTATAATTTATTTTTATACTCAAGGTATTGTTCCAAGCCTGGAGGACAAAAGAGGAGGGCCTTTGCAGGTTAAAATTTTATTTTGGTGGTTAAAATAGAAGTTGCAGGAGATAGATTATGGCTGCAGACTGTAATTAAAATGGCTAATTAGTTGCATGTAAGTTTTTTTTTCAAAAGGGCCTTATATATATATATATATATACATACTAGTAATTAACCCGTGTGTTAGACGGATTGGATATAAAAAAATACTTAGTAATAAAAATTTAAAAATTTTGGAACCATATTTTGATATAAAATGATTAAAGTATGTATTAATAATTATTTTAAGTAATAAAATAATAACTAAAATTGTAATAACAATAGTAATAAAAATTAACTTTCTTAATTTGTAATAATTATCATATTTTAAGTAATTAACTTTAAAATTTAATTTAATTTTTCGCCAAAAACTAACTATTTAAAGTTAATAAGATAAGTTAATATTTCAAATTAAAGAATCTAATTTGAAATTATCATTAAACATACAATACAAAAAATGTAACTTTTATTATCATTTTTATAACTTTCGATTTATATTTCATTTTATTAAAAACATTCGTATTTAAAGAAAACTTGTTTTTTATAAAACTTTTATTTCTTAAAAATAACGATTTGATATTTTATTTTATTTTTTCAATTTTGATTGTTTAAAAAAAATAATATATAAACTTTTTTAAAGTATGTTTTTTGAAAAAATGATTTATCAAAAAATGGTTTTCTAATTTGTAAAAGACAAATTAAATAATTAGTTATTATTAGTATATTCATTTACTATGAGAGATAATGCATTATTTAATAAGAGAGATAATGAAATGATGGTATAAAAAATTGACAAGTGTCAACATACTCTTAAAATATGACAAGTGCCAAATTAAGATTTTTGTTTATTATAATTGTAAGATATATTTGCTTTGGGTCTCAACAACGCTTGAGCCAGCCCTGACAATGGTGAATTAGAGATAAGAAAAAGCTAATTTAGGAGCAATAATTGTTTTTTTAGAAAATCATTTATAACAATATATATTTAATATTTAATAGGGCCTTATAGGGGTTTATACGGACATAAAAATGGGCCTGATTTGAGTCATAAAGCTTGGTAAACTGCAAGACAAGAACGGGCTTAGACCGGTTAGTGCATGCTAGTATGCTACTCACCGCTCACGTCATGACGTGAGGAGGCTGTGGACCTGTGGTGTTAATTTTTTCTAGCAGTATATTTTTTAAACTTTAAAGGATAGTTTTACTTATTTTTTTTAGATAGAGTTACTTAAAAGAGTTTTCATATATGTTGTTTTAAATATATTTTAAAAAATAAAACCAAGTAAAGAACAACTATGCCTAACAATCTTAACTCATAACAAGATAAATGCAAAGATTGGGTAAAAAAATGTTATATTTTGGGTTGAAATGTATAATATTATAACATTAAATGGTGAGATGAGTAATACTTAAAACAATTCGGGGCAAGGCGGATAATCTAAAAAATATGTGAATATAATTGATTAAAACGGATAACAATGATTAATAATGTATTTAATTAGAAAAATCATTAAAAATTATTCAATTAAACTATTTATTTGGTTACATTTCACTTTAACTAGAACAAAATTGATGTTTTTTTAAAACAACACTTTTAAACCTAAAATGATTTTGTTTAAAACTCGACCTAAACTGCACCCATCATATCTCGCACCCATTCTGACACGCTACCTAACACAACCCAAACCCAACCCACAAATTTTGTAAGACCTAAAACAATTTTAGATGGATTATATATTTATTATGCTTTTATGTATGAAATTTAATTTATTACATTTTTTTTAACATGGTCTGACTCGATTCAACTTAGTATGATGTGAAAAAAAAATTACGCCAACACTAGAAAAAGTGAAGTGGAATAGACCACACTCCATTGCCTAAGGACACCAAAAACACCAGCCCTAAAAGCGTCATTGCGGCAACACTGAAGCCAAGAAATAGCTAGACATGTTTTAGGGGCTGTTTGTTTTTTTCAAAAATCTCTTCCTGACCTTTTTTGTCTGCACCGTGCAGACCACGGGCAGATGTTGAAGGCTACAGACTGTTTGTTTTTCAGAAGACATTTCATTAAAAAACATCTGCCAATCTTTTTTTTGAGACATGAACCTTCACTTCTGATCTCTTCTCATCTCTTCTTCTCTTCTCTTGTTAGGGATCACGATCCACCATCGTCAGATTACAATCGCAACTCCATCCCCCATCAGCAGCGCCGCCCTCCACCGTCGCCGCCCTCTACAGCGTCGCCCTCCACATCACCGACCTCCACCTCCACTCTGCAAAAGCGTGGTCGATCTTTTAGACACTGGTGTGACAACTTATAGAGAGAGAAACAAGAGAGAGAGAGAGAGGGAGAGGATGACAAGGGGAAAACAAAAGATCGAGGCGCAGAGGAAGAACGCAGAGAAGAATCAATAATCGTAGGGGTCTCAATTAGAATTTAGAAGCATGTGTTGTTGCTCTCAAAGTTACCTACCTGCCCTATCTGCAAAGGAAGATGCCCCTTTACCCGATCTGATGCTTCCTAAACATCAATTTGATTGAATCTTTCGCTTTTAATTTGACTTATTATTTGGATTGATCGTAATAGATGGATTAATTATTCTACCTGAACAATTGAAATTTAGGTGTTGAGGCTGAAATGATCGTTTGCCTGGTTAAGTACTATTTGGCTGTTAGATTTCAGTTCTGATTGAAGTTTGAGTTGATTCATTTACAGACGTTAAAAAACAAACAATCTTTTTTTAACAGACTGAAGAAGTTTTAACCACCTCTTCTGCAAAAGAGGTATGCAGATGTTGTCCGCAGACTGCAGACGTTTTGCCTCTGAAAAAACAAACACCGACATAATACTCCTAAAACACTAAGAAATAACTATCTCAAATAGCACCATAGAAAACTTGCTACCTGATCATGTTGAAGAAAACATGAATTTAAAGCGACAGAAAATTTTGCATGGCACCACACAACCCTTCCTCTTTGTGGAATTACAACATTTTTTCTGATTTCAAAAGGCGAGACGAATTTGACACATCCCATGATTATTAATTATAGTTTTTTTTTATATATATTTATTCATGAAAGAATGAATTGTATTCCTAAAACTTGGAATTTGTCTTCCTATTTGTTGACATCTTTGATGTTATTCCCCCAATTTTTGTGAAAAAAAACCTGTCTTTCGAAGTCTCGATGCGATCCAGATTCAGGAAGGAGGTTGGACTTATCTCATCCAAACCAAACAGGTGGTCGCTTACCCTAGACCTTTTTTCGATAGGGTCTTGAGAGATAATCGTATCTATATGGTTTCCGGTCAATTTCACTACCTTGAGAGAAGATCATGGCCGTTTAATTATTTTCAGTCGTTTAAATTCAATTTAGGAGGTAGTTATGAAAACAATTTATCACAACTTCCCCATGGTCTCATTTATCTCAGTTAAACAATTATTATTTTTTGTAAAATGAATTTTTTACTAAATTGATTTGATTATACCAATAAAACTAGTTACCACGATTCATATGTATGCCATAATTCATTCTGTGAGAAATTTAGAAGAAACATTTATAATATTACGTTTTATGGCATGATGAGCGTGAGGCAATTCTTCACCAGCCTGATTTTATAAATTTTAGAATTTTTTTTGTAATGCAACAATTCAAGACATTAAAGTAAGACAATAAAATGTAAGTCCTACTTAACGAGGATTCATATACATATAGTATAGGAGATTTTGTCAACATAAAAAGAATGGCGTAATTTCAATTTAGTAAGCATGTAAATTTTATTGGTATAAGCCTTTGATTTTAACAACGGTGTCCCAAAATATCATGCACAAATGCACAATTATAATCTAATTTTGAATATTTGCTACTAAACTCGTAGAAAAACATCATACCATTAAAATGACTTTACATGCATATATATTACTAACCCACAAACTAAAACATACATACGTCAACCTACATGAACCAAAAACATGCGAACGTGATATTTTGGGAGGAGACCTTCCTATTTTTGACCCAGTAACTAAAAAAACTTAACATAATAAAACATATTGAAAAAACAAACTAACTAATGAAATCTTCATTAACCATACAACATTAAAATTACCCGAAAAATTTTCAGTTTCCAGCTTGCATCTTTCTACCTGGTTGCTAGTGGTTTATTTGTTTTAATAAAATTTACCTTTTTTAAAAAAAATATTTAAAACTAATAAATACCATCATCAGCTATATAAACACATTTTTGAAAATGAAAACCGATTACCTACTTTCAAATATTAAAAAATATATACATATAATTATTAGGGAAAATTACCAAAATAATCATTGTTGACCACATGTTTTTTAATATATTTTTTAATATTTTTTTAATCAATCCGACATAAACATTCAGATGGATAACCAAACCGAGACCACCGTCGGCCGTCTAAGACGCCCAACCATATTTTGGTAATTTTCCCTAATAATTATATGTATATATTTTTTAATATTTTTTTAAAAAAAGGTAAATTTTATTAAAACAAATAAACCACTAGCAACCAGGTAGAAAGATGCAATCACACTCTAATTATTTTGGTCACCGTTTATAACAAAACGGCATCCCAATATGCAATCACACTCTAATTAAAAAAACAAAAAGATGATTAGTTAGTTATCCTTCACCTAAAAATTGCAGGCCTGCATTTTGCTATAATAAAAATAACGTAATCATTTAATCAATCCGACATAAACATTCAGATGGATAACCAAACCGAGACCACCGTCGGCCGTCACCGGAAAGTGATTCTGTTTCCGTTGCCATACCAAGGCCACATAAACCCGATGCTTCAGCTTGCGAATCTACTCTACTCCAAAGGCTTCAGCATCACCATCTTTCACACAAACTTCAACAAACCCAAAACCACCAATTACCCTCACTTCACTTTCAAATTCATCCTCGACAATGATCCAGATGACCAACGCTATTCCAAATTACCCTTACAGGGCATGGGGGCATTCGCTCGGGTTTTCTTATTCAATCAAATCGGTGGAGATCAATTACGCCACCAACTGGAACTGGAACTATTGGCGAAAGATGAACCACCTGTCTCGTGTTTGATCACTGACTCCCTTTGGCATTTCGCGCAATCGGCCGCTGATAGTCTTAGCCTGCCACGGCTTGTTTTGAGGACGAGTAGCTTGTTTTGCTTTCTTGTTTATGCTTCACTACCTCTTCTTGATGATCTTGGTTACCTCAGTCTTTCTGATAACAACCGTAAGTTCAGTTCTCTCATGGTTAATTTTCTGTTCATATATCATTAATGACGAATGAGGCATTGTAGATTTTTCCAAATGGAAAGTCTTGGGTTCAAATCCTTCCGACAGCGAAATAGGGGTCTGAGGGGGTCAGGGTTTTCCCAGTGGGGTTTCCTCTGGGTGGTTGTGGTGGCTCATGGAAGGTCCAGGTAACTAGACCTTGGTGACATGGCCTGGAAACAGTGGGTTCACACGATTGAGACCTTCACCGTTTAAAAAAAAATATCATTAATGGTTTGATTTCATTCATATGTATGTTTTAATTAAGGTCTGGAAGAACATGTGATAGAGTTTCCTGTGCTGAAAGTGAAAGACATCAAAAAGATGGCTTTCAAGAGAGATAACGATGCCATAGGAGAGGCGATCTGTAACATGGTTAAACAGACAAAAGCGTCTTCAGGAATCATCTGGAACTCGTTTAAGGAACTTGAAGAGCCCGAGCTTGAAACTGTGCTTCGTGACATCCCGGCACCAAGTTTCTTGATACCATTCCCCAAGCATTTCACAGCCTCATCCAGCAGCCTACTAGACCAAGATCGAACCTTTTTTCCATGGTTAGACCAACAACCACCCAATTCTGTTGTTTATGTTAGTTTTGGTAGTGTTGCTCAAGTGAATGAGAAAGAGTTCCTGGAAATAGCTCATGGGTTGGAAGACAGCAAGCGGTCTTTTTTGTGGGTGGTTCGACCTGGGTTTGTCGAGGGTTCAGCATGGGTGGAACCATTGCCTGATGGGTTCTTGGGTGAGAAAGGGCGAATTGTTGAATGGGCTCCTCAGCAAGAAGTGCTAGCTCATGAAGCAGTTGGTGCATTTTGGACCCATAGCGGATGGAACTCCACATTCGAAAGTGTCTGTGAAGGTGTTCCTATGATTTGCTCACCTTTTTGGGGTGATCAACCCCTGGACGCGAGATACATGAGCGACGTCTGGAAGGTGGCGGTTTATTTGGAAAATGGGTGGAAAAGAGAGGAGATATCAAGTGCAATAAGAAGAGTAATGGTGGATGAAGAAGGGGAAGACATTAGAGAAAGAGCAAGAGTTTTGAAACAAAAGCTACAAGTTTCTTTAAAAAAAGGTGGATCTTCATATGAATCAGTGGATGCACTTGTTGCCTATATCTCTTCATTCTAACTTAACTTGGTTGTAATATGTGGGGTTTTAACTTCCCTTAAATGATAAGTAAAGCCATGGAATCGTGTCCCTTTTCTTTTGAATGCTTTGTAGCCATATTTTGGCGTTAGATGTAACTTTTACCATCCAGTAAACCTAACAAAGTGGTTAAGGTTTGGCTCTTTCTTCTTAGAAAATATGGTTCAAGTCTCACCTGTTACACTTTAATGGATACCAGACAAGGGAAGGAATATTGAGCTTAATCTCGGCCTCTAGGGTACTGAACCAATAGGGGTGAGTGTTTACCTATTCCACAGGGTTTCCGCACATCAGGTGGTATGGTCTCACGGTCGGCGATCAAGGAATCGTTCTTAGTTATCAACCGCCAGGATAACCGAAGATAGAACGACGAGATCATCTGCCGTTTAAAAAAAAATGTTCAATTATTAAATTTCAATTATTAAATGAGGATGCCACAAATAACTACAAAGTTTAGTTTTTTTTTGAACAGCTAAACAAGTCCTCGGACCCAACAACCCACGCGCTGCGACCACAGACCGCTACCAACCCCCGGAAAATCTAAAGCCGGGCGTTGGCGAGTGCCGAATCGAGGAACCGCCACACCATCTAGGAGGAAACTCACACTGAGAAAACCCCCTAGCTCACCCAGAACATTTTTTGCTCCAGGCGAGACTCGAACCCAAGACCATCTAGGAGGAAACTACAAAGTTTAGTAACCATGTTATCTAAATTAAAGTTTACGTTATTGGTACATAATATACCACTAACAATATCTTTTTTCACTTTGCTTCTTTATATTAAAATTAAAAAATGTTTTAGAAAATGTATAAATAAAGATAATGTGTGTTTATATATAGATGATGATGATAATATACACATATTAGAACCCTTACCTAGTTAGCTGTTCAAAAAAAATAAAAATAAAATAAAGCAACTATTTTGTTAAGTACAAAATCACCCAGGTTTCATGATTGTTTTTTCATGTAAATATTTTTATAAATATTAAATTAAATAATTCAGTAATATAAGACAATTATTTTGGTTACTATTTGATTATTTATTAATATTCTTAGAATTAGCAAGAAATATGATGCATTTAGGGGAAAAAAACCCTAAATAATAACCATTTTATAAAATGGTGGCGTTTATTTAAATTTTTTTCAACTAATATTGAAAGGCAATGTAAAAACCTGGTTTAAAATTCATGGATAACTACATATATCTCCTATAAACTTCTTAAATTATATATATATATATATATATATATATAGGGTATGGATAATTTGAAAACCACTTCTTAGTTTGAAAACCATGAAAATCCATGTAAAACATACGTAACAAAACGTAAAAACATATTTTCTAAAATATTTTTTTATCGGCGCTTTTTTGATTTTTTTTAATAAAAATGTGTCCAATAATGTTACAAACATGTAAAAAAAATTTCAAAAAAAAACGTTTTTTTACATGACTTTTGCCTAGTTTTCAAGGTTTTCACACTAAAATGGGTTTTCATTTTATTAATTGTGTATATATATATATATATATATATATATATATATATATATATAAGATAATGAGAAAACTTATTAGCTAAGATCAACCAATCACTTTTTAAAATTTATTTTTACAACTTTTAATTATAAGATCATAAATACAATAAGCCAAAAAAAAATTAAATAAAGACATGTAACTCAGAAATTTAGGCATAAGTAACTTACAAAATTTGTTTGTCACAAATAAAAGTACATACTCATACAATATGCATATATATACACATATAATAACATGGATTATATATTATTTTTTATTTCATTTTTTATATTTCTAACCTTATTTATATTATTTTATTTTATTTTTATCTTTCTAAACTTATTATAAAAAGAAATAAAAAACAAAAAAAATAATTATCATTAATTTCCTGGGGATTCTCTAAAATGAAGGATTGAAGCCTTGAAGGGTGTGTTTTTATATCTATATGTTTGTATGTATGCATGCATTATCTATTAAAATAATAACTAGATAATTGGATGGTAAAATAATGTACCTACCCCTGGGCCCAACCATACACAAATAAATTGCAGACATTGAGATTTGAATCCTAGTGCACCTTAATTATTCCGTAATTACAATACAACCAGAACCAGATCTCCTGTTTGTGTAATCACATGGAGAATCAAACAGAGAGCAAGCGCCGGAGAGTAATTCTGTTTCCGCTACCATTTCAAGGCCACATAAACCCAATGCTTCAGCTTGCCAATCTGCTCTACTCCAAAGGCTTCAGCATCACCATCCTTCACACCAACTTCAACGCACCTAAAACCTCCAATTACCCTAATTTCACCTTCAGATTCATCCTCGACAACGACCCACATGACCAACGGATTTCCAATCTTCCATCACATGGCATGGCCGCTTTTAACCGCCTTTTCGTCTTCAATGAACACGGTGCATATGAATTACGCCATGAACTGGAGCTCTTGTTAGCTTCCGAACAGGTGTCGTGTATAATCACCGATGCGCTTTGGCACTTCACGCAATCCGTCGCTGATAGCCTTAACCTCCCACGCCTCGTTTTGAGGACAAGCAGCTTGTTCTGTTTTCTTGCTTATGCTTCATTTCCTCTGTTTGATCATCTTGGTTACCTCAATCTTGCTGACAAAACCCGTAAGTTTATTATTTGGCATTACAATAAAGAGTTAATCTTTCCCCTTTAGATTTTAATTTCATTGTTGATCATGTTAAAATGCTTGATTTTAAGGCCTAGAAGAACAAGTGGAAGGGTTTCCTGTGCTGAAAGTGAAAGACATCGTAAAGTTGGGTTTCAAGAGCTCGACAGATCCCATCGGACAGATGCTCGGCAACATGGTGAAACAAACAAAAGCATCTTCCGGAATCATCTGGAACTCGTTTAAGGAACTCGAAGAGCCCGAGCTCGAAACCGTTATCCGTGACATCCCGGCACCAAGTTTCCTGATACCTTTCCCCAAGCATTTTACAGCCTCATCCAGCAGCTTACTAGACCAAGATCGAACCTTTTTTCCTTGGTTAGACCAACAACCACCCAATTCCGTACTGTATGTTAGTTTTGGTAGCACTACTGAAGTTGATGAGAAAGATTTCTTGGAAATCGCTCATGGGTTGGTTGATAGCAAGCAGTCATTTTTATGGGTGGTTCGACCTGGGTTTGTCAAGGGTTCGACATGGGTCGAACCATTGCCTGATGGGTTGGTGGGTGAAAGAGGGCGTATTGTGAAATGGGCTCCTCAGCAAGAAGTGCTAGCTCATGAAGCCGTTGGTGCATTTTGGACTCATAGTGGATGGAACTCCACATTTGAGAGTATTTGTGAAGGTGTTGCTATGATCTTCTCGCCTTTTATGGGCGATCAGGCGTTCAATGCTCGATATATGACCGATGTTTCAAAGGTGGGGGTGTATTTAGGAACTGTGTGGGAAAGAGAAGAGATATCGAATGCAGTAAGACGAGTTATGGTGGACGAAGAAGGAGAATGGATTCGAGAGAATGCAAGAGTTTTGAAACAAAAGGCAGATGTTTCTTTGATGAAGGGTGGTTCTTCCTATGAATCATTGGAGTCTCTAGTTGCTTACATTTCTTCTTTGTAATTTACTGCTGTTTGATTCATCTTGTTTCATGTTCAACCACAGTTTTTTCAGAGATCGGTGGATCCCGTTTTCTTGTTTTATACCCCTACTTATGAGTTATGAATTATAATTGTTTAAGCTTTAATGTCAAACTGATAAACTCATATAACCACCAAAATCTGTAAACTAACCCCAAGGTTCACACACTCCACCTATGTGACACGTAGGCACTACCAAAACCACTCACACCACTAAAAGTGATGGAAATGTCCCTTTGTCTACTCAGTCCACGTCATCATTTTTTTTAAAATTTAAAAGTAGATATAATTAATGTTAAATTAAAAAAATTACATAAAATTATAAATGAAAATTACAAATTAATAAAAAAAAATTACATAAAGCTAACTATCTCTATATTTATTACGAATTTTTTCTTCTCCTACTCGGCAATTTCACGGTCGACCCCGGTTAAGTGTTTGGTGTTGGTGAATAGAGGTTGTAACTCTACCAACCGTTGACGTTCCCGTTTTAATTCGTTAAAGTCACCGATTCGTTGAGATAAGTTTTTCATTCCTTGGTTATAATCCGGGGTCGTTTGAGATGAAGAGCCCATCTCGCCCTTGCTTGGTCGGTTTTTTGCACGATCTCTCCCAATCGGACGGGTCAAATCCTCTCTGTCGTCGTCTTCTTCTTCTTCATCGAGCTCGTTTAGATTTATTTGAACTCGAGCATCCGACGTGCTGGGGCTATCGGTTGACGATGCTTTTGATCGTTTTGAGGCCGACGTTTGAACAGTCGGGATTCTAACACAGTTAGGACATTTCCTCATAATCTCCCAACTCCGTTTAAGCGTGAAGGGGGTGTTAAACTCTTCACGGTATTGATCTTCCGATTCACTCTCGATCATCGTGTCGCTTTGGCCGCTCCGGCGAGTTTGCCATTTGTGGGAATAAATCCCGTTGAATCTTTTAACCTTTTGGTTCATGTCCCACCATTTGCTAGAGATCATATCGTTTGTACGATACTCCCCACGACCCATGGCTTGGAAAAATTACTTCGGATTTTACTCCAAAAGTTCGGTCATTTTTTGTTACGACCTATAAACAATTTATAAAAAAAATGTTAACAATTTTAAACAAATAAATTAAAAATATTTAAAAACCTAAAAAGAAAGTAATTACCAACAATTAGGTCTTCCGACACATCGACCCAAGCTTTTGAAAGTTGAAACTCCTCCGGTGACCATTTTTCGAGACGAGTTGAACCTACCACAACGGGTTCGGTATCCCCAACTTGTTTCTTTTTTGTGTCTACGCCTTTGTGTTGGTTGCGTGCTTGAACCGGCATTTGTAGGATGTTGAGTCTCGGGTACAACTTCATCCTGAGATAGTTGACCAAACCCGTGCGTTTGTTGACTCGAACCATAATCAGCGAATGTGTAAAACCCTTGTTGTGGACTCGAATCAAATGCGGTCGATAACAGTTTGAATCAAAGAAAGGATTCATTGGAGAAGGATTAAAGAACCAATTCGGAGGTGGTGTGTTCGGGTTTCGGTTAGATGGAGTGTTTGAGTTGTAGTATTGGTTTGGTGTTTGGTTGGGATCCATGGAAAGTATTTTTTTGTTAAGAAAATTGAATTAGTTTGAAATGGGAAGAGTGAGAAATTTTTTGTTGAATGAATTTGAAATGTGGTGTTTAAATAGGTAATTTTTTTTTTATTTTAATGGCTCAAACGGTCGAATTTGGCAACGGTAATTTTTCATTCACCCGTTGCCCCACTCACGCCATGCCACACACGCCCACCCGGGGGGCGGTGTGCCACGCCCACTCACGCCCCACCCACGCCCAATCCTGTGGCACACCGGGGAGTCTAATCTCACAGTAGCAAATGTTACAAGACCTAATTCAGAAAAATATTCACCAATGTGATGAATCCTATAGAAAGATTAAGAACAATCAAACTAACTCAATAGAATGCTAATGTTTGTTTAAGACTAATTAAACGGGTCAGCACGTCAACTTGATGGGTTTGACCTGAACTTGACACACTTATATAATCGGGTTGAACCTAAAATAGACCTGAATTTGTTTAGCCAAAACAAACTTACCCAAAAAATTCATATTAAGATTGTGTCATGTTAGAAAATTCACACCCCTATGATGAATTGAGTTTTAACTTGATTAGATTGATCCTTTTAATGTATAATTATGATACATGAAACTTTTTTATATACAAGATTTTATAAATTAGTTAAAGATATTGTTGTCATCGCCACTTCCTGGAGTTGGTGGGCGAAAGCGTATTGTCTCATCTAGTGACCGGATTTGATAATTTGAAGGTCAACTTGGCTCTTAAAAAATAACTCTCAAAATAAATTATATTAAATAATTCAATGACTGAGCTTTATATGTACACAGTCGTCACATTCAATTGGTTTTTGGTTTCCTAGGAGATCTCAACATCTACTTTAATGACTCAAAAAGAAAAGAAAAATATAAAAATAAAATTAAACTTCTTGTATCAATGAAAAATCATTGTGTCAATTAAAAATTAAACTTTTGTACCAATGAAAAATCACGTAATAACAATTAATACCAACAACGTATGAAGTGTATTGTTTTTTATTTGTGTGATGGCGCTTTTGTTTCGAGATTCTTCTAACATAGTAGTTGCTCTTAGTTTTTTAAAAATATTAGAAGAATTCATAGCATGTAATCAACTTAGTTAGGACGGTGCTATCTTAAAAATATTAAAGAGATGTTTATGTCAAGCAATAACAATTAATGTCAACAACATTTATGAGTCATTGTAATATTGCAATTATGGCCTTATGGGTTTAGTCTAGGATACAACTATTGTATCAAAGGTTCTTCATATTAAATGCAAGGCATGTTTTCACATGTTTCTTAACTTTTTAAATATTAGTAACTAGGTTATAAACTTGTGTTTTACACGAGATTGGTTGCAAAGAATGATACAATTAAAATATATTTACGATAATAACATAATCTGCTGTAGATGAATACATTTTATAACTAGAAAAACAAACTATAAATCTTTAAAAACTTCTTTGTATACATAATTGGATGTCTTTTAATAACATTATCGTCTTTATTCAAAATTAAATCTTCAGACAGTTCTTGTTTTTTGACTCTGGATAAAACAACATATAGTTGTCTTTGTGAAAAACTGATTGTTTCAATAACAAACCTATTTTTATAACGCGTACAAATAAAGTTAAATAGATTTATGTTTGTTTATATAAAAAATGATTACGTTGTTATATAAGCAAACATGGTAGAGGAGTAAAATAAGTGAATTGAAAGATGAACATAGTAAATATTGAGTAATAACATAAATAAAATCTTAACATGCTTTTGAAATTTAATTTTTTTTGACTTTTAAGTGTATTTGATAAAGATAATTTGAAATTGCATGTTTTTAGGATAAGAATGAAAAATTACAGTAAACTTAAATGAAAATTAATTCAAAAAATATTTATTTTTTGATGAAATGTACGCAACTATTTTAAAATGAAGAATATAAATATTGAAACAAATTTATTATATGTCAGTTGGGTAAAATTTTTTTTTTTTAGAATAAGATGATATGTTAACAATCATATACTTTATTAAAAATTAAAAGTAATTAAAAGATTAATTATTAAAGAAGTTAAATTATTATATTAAGAAAGTAACATTTTTCTATAAAATCAGTTAAAGAATAAGTAAAATATGAAAAAAATTACAATTTGAATCTATTATGCAGTTTTAAAAAACGGAAAAATAGGGGTAATTAAGTTTATATTATTCAAAATACTATTTGAAATTTTAGAATATTTGAATTTGATTTGTTGTGTGATTATCATGTGTCAAAATTAATTTGAAAATTGATGTGATAATGACACATGTCAATTTTAAAAATAGAATTGTTGTGGTAATGACAGCTAAGCAAAATTATCTTCATTTATTATATAAATATAGAATATAGAATATAGAATATAGAATAGATGTTTATAAAATCAAACTTTTGTTTTAAATGTTTTAAAATGACATAACTTATGAATATGTCATTTTACATTCATTGAGATCATGGAGTTTAGGTGTGTTTGCGGTTTAGTTTTACGGTTTTTAAGTGGACCATAAATCAAACTGTTAGCAACGATTTTTTAATAATGAAAACCAATACCAAACCGTTAAAAAAATAAAAATCGAATCAAATGGAACCGTTACCAATAGTTTAGGCCTTTGATCCCGTTAAAAATAAAACTGAATCAAACAAAACCATTTATAGTTTTACGGTTTAAACAGAACCAATGACCAGATTTGACGGTTTTGCGGTTTGAAATCGGACTATATACACCCCTAATGCAGTTCTCATATAAATTATTTAAAAGAGAACACATAATTTATTTATTTTTTTGGATTTTATTGTTATTTATCGTTTCTGTTTGAATTTTAACTAGTAAAGTCCCGCGCCTTGCGTCGGTATCAAAACGTAAAGTACTTGCAGTTTATTTCATCAAATGAAAATGTAATATAATTACTCGACTGACCTTCTAAAAGAATTTACATTGAGACGCACACCAACATAAAACGTATATAAAATAAGTATGAAAACATATCATATTTGTCCAGACTCATTTCCGAAAAATTTTTATTTCGAAACGTGTATCAACACGAATTTATACGGACTCTTATGTAATATTAAGCACGTAAGAAATTACTATTTTTAGCTAATGAATAAAAGGGTGAAAATGATAACCTTGAAAGCATAGGATAAAAATTTAAGTTTAGAGATCACTTGCAACGACGATGACTCTTTTGTAGAGGAGCGATTTGATGACGACGGCGTGTAAAAAAAGAGAAAAAATGAAGAGATTGTTGATGAAAAAAGGATTAAGAAAAAAGAAGATAAAAAGAAAAATAGGATAAACGTAACATTAAGTCTTGTTGCGGCCTAATAATCTAAAAAAAACCTGTTGTGTTTGTGACTTGACATTAAAGTGGTTGTGTATATAAAAGAAATGCCTACGTTGAGACGGTTCGGTTTTAGTGGTCGAAAGATATAAAGAAAATAATATTATGTCTCATATATTGCGACCTAAGTAAAAAATAGAAAATAATATTATGTCTAATATATTGCATCGTTACGGCCTTCTAATTTAAAAAAAGAAATTTTGTTTTAAAAGGAAAATAAAGCTAAATGATAAAAAAAAAAAGCAGCTCTTTGTAAGATTTGAGCATGAGTTGCATTCATACCATTAAAGATCCTAAACCAAGTCATCCACCACATATATTTTCAATATCTATTGAACGAAAATAATTAAGTACTTTACTAAAGAATCAATGATTGCTTCAATTGGTCACCGACGTTACCTTTTATATATATATAATACATTAAATAGTTTAATTATATATTTTTTTTTCTAAACAATTAAACATGTTATAAGGGTGGCCCTTCCTAAGAATCATTGGATTCTCTAGTTTCTTGTAATTCACTTTTTAAGTTGTAGTTTAATTAGTGATGTTTGATGCATTTGCATTTCATGTTCATTTTGAATTTCAATTTCAATTTCTGCGCCCAGATTTCTTTTTCCTGTTATAAACCCCGACTCATGAATTCTTAATGCACAACGTCTTAAATCAAGCTGTTGAATTCGACCATAAAACAACCACAATCTGAAAACTAATCTCTTAACAGCAACTATTTTAGACCTAATTCAAAAAAAGATTCACGATGTGATGAATCATGCATATGAGGGGCGTTTTAATTGATCAAGCACATAAAGCATTTGTTTTAGACCCTCATTTTGTTAGGGGCCCCTATAGAAAGTTCGTTTATATACACATATATAGCATACGTAATACATTTAGACTTGAGTTGGATTTTTTATTAGGTTAAAAACATGTTATTTGTAGAAGAAAAAAAAATGGCATTGTCCAGGTAACAATCACGATCTACATTTCTTAATTCAATTAACTATAAATCTTTTATTTTGTAGACGTCAATCTCAGGCCCAGATCAATCAAACTATTCGAATCGATCTTGACTGTTGGATGAAGCTAAAACGAAATCTTGACCATATGAAGTTAATGATTACAACAGTTACCTGGTGATTTTTGGCAGTTTCACACTCTCTTTTCTTGATTCCTACAGTTAATGAGAGTTTATTGCTTATTGGGTTGGTTGTCAAATACGATGGATATGTTGATGAAGACACCAGTCTATGAGACATCGAAGGTTGCTCAGCTGTTTTTGTTAAAAAAAATTATTAACTTAGAACCAGTGACGGAGTTTGAGAGTTAGAGAAGGGGTGGTGAAAATTTATGAGACTTAGAATACATGTTAAATATTTTAAACGAGGGGGCAAAACCCGTATTTTTAACCAAAAATAACATTTCGGCCCAAAAATTAACACTATTAAAGAAAAAAGAGGGAGGCGACTGGTCTCTATACAGCTTCGCCCCTGCTTAGAACTATTGGTTTTCAGACGCAAATCACTAAATCAACTTTGTAATATTTATTTTAGCAAATCAGATGAAGATGCATGTGAATCATGCATGTCTCAGGGACATAAATTAGTACAGTTTCACAATTAGTGTGAAACTGCTAAGGCTAAATTTCTATTATTTTTTTAGTGTCACGTGAAGATGATGACACCATACACATTAGTGAGCATGTGATGCCTTTTATTATATTACTAGGTTATTAGCCCGTGTATTACACGGATTGCATATAAAATATTAAATATTTTGTAATAGAATTTAGAAAATATAAAACAATATTTTGATTTAAAACTATAAAATTAGTACATAACCTTCTAGATTTGTAACAATTGAGATATTTAAACTAATTGATATTAAAAACTTCAGTTAGCTTTACGTAAAAAGTAATTGTTATTAATCAAGAGGATAAGCATCAATTTTGTAATTTTTTTAAAGTTAAAAAATTCAATTTAAATATAATTAAAGATAAAGGGAAAAAAGTGTAATTTTTTTTAATATTTTTAATAAGTTTTTCCTTCTAATTTTTTTAATATTTGTTTTAAAAAATGTCATTTTTTATAAAATCTCGTTGCTTAAAACTTCGATTGATAGTTATTTCCTTACAACTTTTGTTTTTTAGAAAATTTGGTTTTTATAAAAAATTTTGTTTTCAAAAAACCGATTTAAAATATTTTCTTACTTTTAAATGTTTTGATTTCAAAAATTAATATATATATTATAAACTTTAAAGTGTGTTTTTTTAAATAAAAAGAGTTGATTCTTAATTTATTAAATAAATATTTTTAATATGAAAAATATAAATAACATAATAGTTATTAAATATCATTATTTACTATGAGAGATAATTAAGTTGTATAAAAAAATGAAAAGTGACATGTGGCATGAAAGATGTTTTTTTATTATAATAGTAAGATAAAATAAGATAATAATATATAACTAGCTTTATACCCGTCCGGTGGTCAGGTACATTTAATGACAACACTCTATTCGATTGCATTTAAACAAAACCGTTTTGTTAAAGTCCAAAATACAACATTGTTAACCAACAAATGACGAATTACAATGAAACAAAACATAAAGATATATTAAGAATTCATTATTAAATAAATTAAACATAACAACTTCAATGATCAGATATAATGAAAATGTCATTTTAATGTTTATATAAAAAACAATGTGTAATAAAAATTGAAGAAAACATTTAAAAAATATTGATAAAGTCATTGTTGAATGGTTAGATATGTCAATTATTGGAGTACAACGTGTGAGGTTGTGACCTCCCACAAGGGGCCACCTATTGACATGTGAACTCTTTAGCCCCTTTTGTTACAATCGCTGCAAGGAATCTCATCCCTATACTCAGACCATCCACAGCGGTCACCTCACTGAAAATCTCTTCCTACTGAAATTTCCTGCCACGTCATCACCCCACTGAAAACCACAAAACCCCACAGTAGTCACCCCACTGAAAACTCTTCCCCACTATTCCACATCATCACCATCACACTAAATAAAAAGTTTTGGGGGGCCCACTTCAATTTGAAACAACCAATGAGATTGAAGGAAACCCAACGGAGAGCGGGGGCTGTGGAGCTCACCCCGCCGGGCACCGTGAGGCAAGGGGGCGGTGTTCCCGCTACACCCCGCTGTGGGGAGAGAGGCCGCTAGCCCAGCGGCTTAACGGCTGTTCACAACCTTATGGCTTGTGGCCTTGCGGGTGTACATTGTAAGTTTTTTTTACTTGTTCCTTTACCTTTAGTCACACGAGTTACAACTATCAAGTAATTAAGTAATATTGTTGCTGGTTTTGGAGAACTGATACTAAAATCAATTATAGCATTATCCATAATTTTTGTTTTCTTTTCTTTCGAGCCGAAAGATTATTTTTAGTTAAAAATGCGGGTTTCGCCCCCCTCGTTTAAAAATTTTAACATGTATTTTGAGTCTTGTAGATTTACGCCCTCTTCTCTAACTCTCAAGCTCCGCCACTGATTGAGTGGATTTAGAATACTAACCGTGGGAAATCTTTGTTGCATTGTATAAGGTTGCAATACAATCTGTGTGCTTGAGTTTGGTCCAAAGTGTTTGTGTATGCATAGTAAGTTGAAAATCTAAAGAAATTGAAACTTACTAAACATGGTCTTATTGATGATAATAAAGAACTTAATAAGAACAAATAGCTTATAACATAAGAATGAAACATAAAACACATGACTCTAAAAAGCATAGGAAAAAATAAACTTTCACAATATAAAACATTACATACCACCAATTATGAAATTAATAAACTTTCACCCCGCATAAACATTTAAGATGCAACCTAACATCTACTTAAAAAAAAAAAAAACACATTGAAGTCTCATCATATAGTGTATAAATACATGATGTAAAATTTCAAATAATAACTTTTGTAAGAGTTCAAGGTTATAATATGTATAAAATTTACAAGTCTTGTCTAAGTAAGAAGCATAACTAAGTATACATAAAAATAAATAAGAGAGAAGAATTTGGAAAATAAATATCTCAAACAAACTCATGTATTAGGTGTGGTGTACTAAGCGATCAATGAGGATCATAGTGTATGTGTATCCAATCTCTGTACATATGTTAGTCTCGTGTAAATGTGTAATATCTTGATTAATATGGATTTTGGTGTCTAATTAAGGACCCATAAAGATCTGCATGTTTTTTTGGTCCATTAGAATACCTTTATTGTTGTTTGTTCATATCCACCTACTATGTTTATTTGAAAAATATTTTTATTACGTAAAACCTGTGTAAAAATATTAAAAAAAAAAAAAGCAAATGCCATTTTTAAACGAAACAATATGCAAATCTTAACTTAACTTTTTAAAGGTTTCAAGTGCAACAAAGTTATGATATTGTGATTTTTTAGATACTAAATAAAAGTGACAAAATTATGCTTTGAAAGTTTAACAAAATTTATCTTAAATAACAAATTTGATTCTATCTTTGTAGCAAAATATATTTGCACATGATAAAAGCAAGTCAATAATTTCTTTATGTGAAAGGTCTCTCATACATGTATGAACCAATCTGCAGCATGAGTGAACTCATCTTCTTCTTCATCACTATCAAAATTGTCATTGTCTTCTTGTAATCTGCAAAAAATAATTTTGCTAAAAGTTACAACTAAATAGAGATGAGTTTTTTACCAAATTAGTGTTGGTGGTAAAAAAATTTACCAAAATAGTGTTGTTTAAAAAATAATTACCAAAATAGTGTTTTTTAGATATTTAAGATTGCTTTTTCCCTTTGACATTTATTATTTACATTATTATTACAATTGATGTCTTTTTCTTCGTATATTTGTTCTTCACTATTTAAATAAAAAAAACTAATCAAGATTTATAATTAATTTATATATATAATGATAAAAAATATTTTAATATAAATTCACAAATTAGCTTTGAGCAAAGTTTTAGCAGGGAAAAGAACACTTTTTGAGATATATATATAGGGTGAGGTTATAGTAAAAAAGATTAAATTGGTGAGAAGGGTGAGAAGGATTATAGGCCTTAAATCTATAATTTAATGGTTAAGATCAAAGTTGTATTAAAAAAGTTAGTAGAAGGGTATTTTAGTCATAGACACTTTTGTTGACTTTTTATCATGTTCCTCCCATTTTTTTAAACGGGCATAACTTTTATATACGATATTATTTTTAAAAAAAAACTACACCAAAAAAACGAGCATTTTTTATCTTTAAAACGAGTATAGTATTGTTATATAAAAAATAAAAAAAAAATTACGTTTTCCTTCACCTTTGATATTTTTAATGCGTCATTGTGTCTTTTTGTCTGTTATTGTGTCTTTTTGTTTGTGATTGTTTCTTTTTGTTCGTCATTGTGTCTTACTATTTTTTTATAAAATGATGAACTTTAAAAATAATAATGCGAAACCACATAATCACGTACTTTTTATATATAAATCATAATGATAAAACAACAACAAATTCATCTAATACATAAAAAACAATGATAAGATATAATCAAATTGTCAAAAACATAACACATTGACCTGAACGTAAAACATAATGATAAGTATATTACACAATGACCTGAACGTAAAACATAATGATGCGTATATTACACAATGACCTGATCGTAAAACAAAATAATGAGTATATTACACAATGACCTGAACGTAAAACCCAATGATGCGTATATTACACAATCTGAAGATAAAATACAATGATAAATATATTACACAATGATCCAAACGTAAGACACAATGATGAGTATATTACATAATAATCCGAAGATAAAACACAATGATGAATATATTACACAATGACGTGAATGTAAGACACAATGATGAGTATATTACACAATGTTCTGAAGATAAAACACAATGATGAATATGTTACACAATGACCAAAACATAAAACACAATGACCAAAATGTATTTTTCAAAATATAAAGACAATTTATGTTTTTTAAAATTATGAGTGTTAAAAACATAATGATGAAATAACACAATTATGTACTTTTAATACATAAAACATAAAAAATAAATAATAACAATTTATTTAATGCATAAAAACAATAACAAAATACCAAAATATGATATAAAAAAATTAAACACAATAATAAAAAATTAAACACGATGACCTGAAGCATTAAACACAATGATGTTAAGCTTTGAACACAATGACCAAAATACCCTTTTTATAAAATTAGAGAAATGTCACTTGTCAACTTTACAATCCTTCTCACCTTTTTCACCAATCTCACCCTTTTTATTTGAACCTAATCCTATATATATATATATATATATATATATATTATTTTGGTTTAGTTAAGCTTTAATTTAGCTAAATATGTTTTTTTTTTGTTAATGGATTCAAAAAAATATTATAGTTTACCTCCTAAAAAGAGTTTTTTTTTTAAATGGTATGATATTATAAAAATATTAAAATACATGTAGTGATACGTTTTAAACGGTTTTACTTTATATAAATATTAAAAATAATTCTAACTTATAAATAAAATATAATATTTTTTAAAAAATCAATTACAATAAACATATTTAGAAAATTTAAGTTTTAAACCAAAAAATATATGTTACAAAAAGATTTATTTTTTCCTACTAAAGTTTATTCAATATTAATTGTAAGATACATACAGTAAAAAGCTTTTTTAATTTTTTTTATATATATTAAATATATATATTAAGTGAATTCTAAATCTTGATTAGTTTTGTTTTAAATATTTTAAAAACAATTATATAAAAAATATATTAATTGTAAAGAGAGAGTGTAATTAATTAAAGTTAAACTCAAAAGTAATCTTAGATTGATAGAAGCCTAGAAAACACCATTTTTTTAATTATTTTTCAAGTAACACAATTTTGGTAAATACTTTTACCATAAACACTATTGCATAAAGAAACAACCTTGTTACCTTCATGTCAGCATTCTTAATCCTTAGATTCTCATTCATCTTACATAAAAGAAAATAAAACAAAAGTATGTGTCAATTACATTTTTAACAATGAAAATGTTGAATTAAGATATCAGCCTTTTAAAACAATTAATTATAGAAATTACCTTAACAAGTTCATGCGCTAGTTTTCAGAATTTGGTTCTGCTTTATGATAATATTTCTTCCTCTGCAAACTAACAATAAAAATAAAAGTAGGCTGAATATATATACATTACAGTTTTGAGTGTACCTCTAAACAAAAAATGCATATACTTTTAGAAGAGGTGATATGCGAAACATCAAACAACAATTTTCAAAAGGTGCTCTCCGTAGCTTTATATATATAGGGGTGTGAGGTGTTCATTGCAAGTTGCAACTGCCCATGAATCCATGATATTAACTGCACTACTCACGTTCAAAGTTTATAGCAATCGCTGATTTGTTTTATTTTTCTTTTTAAATCAAAAACACTGTTGGTTAAAATGGTAATGGGCAGTTATATTCGGTAACCGCTTCTTCTTAGGAAAGAGAACGTGAAACCGCTCCCAACCGTTGCTTCTAGAAGCATTTTTAGGACTTTAAACGGTGATGATCGCATAAAAATTTGATCAAAAGGTTAAGATTTGTCAATTTGAAAGTTAAGTTAATGATGTCATATTAATATATAATATATAATTACAAGTTACATCTACGGTTGAAATTCAAGATTGTTTTTTTTTCCTTCTTTTTGTTCCTATGTATACTTAGAGGTTAATACTAGTAATAATTAAATAATGATTACTATATGATATTAATACTAATTAATAATAATGTCTAAACTATAATAATAATAATAATAATAATAATAATAATTAGAGTTAATTACACGGATGGTCCCTGTGTTATGCCCAGATTACATTGATGGTCTCTAACTTTCGAGAAATTACATCGATGGTTCTAACTGTTTGCAAAAACGTAACACAGGTGGTCTATGTAGTGGATGTATGTTATCTTTTTTTTTGTTAAATCTTTAAAAATGACCAAAATACCCCTCCCCACTAGGGATGCTCACAAGCCGAACCGAACTGAGCGAGGGTATGCTCGTGCTCGGATCGTTTACAAACCGAGCTGCTCGGCTTGGTTCTGATTTGCCAAATCGAGCCAAATGTTATGCTCGTTGCTCGGCTCATTTTAAAACCGAGCGGCTCGGCTTGTTTCGGCTTCAAAATAAAATTTAATACGAACCGGTCATCAGTTTAGTTTCGCGGTTGGTTTTTTCCAACACATTTGGTAGACAGTTTCAAAAGTGTGAAGCCATAGTGAACGGTTTGTTTATGGTTTTTACTAAAAACCGGTCGTTAAAAACCGAACCGGACTTTATGATACACACACATACACACCCACATATTAAACAGATAGATATATAAGTTTATTGATTTAGACATCATTGACACACACATATTTGAGCTTATAATACAAGTAGTGAATCTCAAATAATAGAACGATTTGTCTTTAATTTTAACGGGTTAGATATCCAAACCTAAAATGCCCAAACTCTAAACCAAACCGTTTAGCAGTTTGGTTTGGTTTTAATTCTTAATGGTTTGGTTTTGTTTATTATTATTAGAAAACCGTTAATAACGGTTATATTTATGATTCCATCCAAAACCTATAAAAACCGGTTACTTGAATACCCCTAATACGAAAGCATAAAAAAGAAACATAAGTCTTTCAAAAATATTAAAATCAAAGGTGATTAATAGACTTGAAAAGTTTTATATTAATCTAGTTAAACGAGTAAATGCAATTCACATATGAATTCCTAGATATAGATTCCAATTACTTGATAACTGTCTTTTACTACATCTTTAAATTTTTAAATGCATGTTTATTCATTTAAATTTCAAGTTTTTTTCCTCTGAAAAATTTATTTGATTTCAATTCAAAATTAAAATTATTTTATATTCAAAAATATCCATTTTCTCATTAACCAAAAGCACCAGAAGAAGAATTCCACACGAGGCCATTATGTAATTTTTAATAATTCTCAGCACTCTCATGTTAGACTTGTCAGAGGACCAGATTTTCAACACAAGCAACGACTGTTCATGGAAAAAAGACATGACGTTATAATATAGGCATGAATATTGATATAGCGGTGTACAAATAACAATACTTTTTGTATTTTTCAATATTAAAAAATAATTAAAAATATGTATAAGTAAAAGTTGTATAAATATTAAATGGTTGATTTGATATAAGTATAATGTATAGATAATGAATGTGAGGTATGAACCTTTTAAATGGGTCATGTCACTCACGTGTGTCCTATCTTTTTTGTTTCTTTCCTTCTACTTTTTAGTAAATACACTCGAGATGTCTGTAAATATTTACTTTTCTTTTAATTCTTAATTTTTCTTTGTTTATTTATTTTAGTTTTTTTTACTATGCTTTATTCTCTCTATTTTTTTCTATTTATTTTTTTGTAACTTTTCTTCATTTATACCCAATATTCTGAAATTGATAAAAAAAAATTTATTGTTGTTCTTTCTTACTTTGTTTTTTTCTAATTTTTTATAGAGTGTTTTTTATTAATATAAGTTTTATTATTTTTATTCATTTATGTAAATTTGGTCTATCTACAGTCCACTGAAACTTTTATGTTCGTCTTTAATCTTTACCCATCTACCACAATTACACTTTACGTTTTACATTAAAGTGACAATCGTTGTGACATTATTTTACATTTGAGTATTGATTTATTGTATGTTGTATGTGCTATGATATATGAAATCGTGATGGAATTCTGCGCGTAACGCACGTTTTTTTAATTTGTTTTAAGTTTTTGTTATTAATATATGTTTAATTTTGGTTTCTTTATTATACAAACTTAAATAATCTACCACAACGTTTGTTTATTTCTAATATATACATGTTTACGACAATCATATTTTATCTTAAAAAGTAACAACTAATCTATATATCTATATATTTATAATAAAAGAATGAAAATATTGTCATATGCCGCCTTTCTACCTATTCACGTCGTATTTGACACGTGGCGTCATACTATGTTATCAACATGACATAGTTGACAATTTTAAAGATTTATTACATTTAATACAATTAAGTCAAAATTTCAAATTAAAAATAAAACCTAATATTCATTTTACTGAAAATTCAATTATTTCAAACATACCATTTTCAATTAATAATTTTGCAACGAACAAGCCAACCAATAATCCAATAACCTGATTAATTATTATAAATGTAACATGTGGCGAAAACGAATCTTCATTCTTCTTCGCTAACCAAGTGACCGCTGAGCATGGTGACAACCGATCCCAGTCTCCGGTCAGCAACTCGCCGGAGAATAATATTGTTTCCAACACCTTTTCAGGGTCATATCAACCCCATGCTTCAGTTAGCAAACATTCTTCACACCCATGGTTTTCAGATTACCATCATACACGCTAAATTCAACGCTCCTAATCCTTCCAACCATCCTCACTTCAGCTTCAAGCCCATCAACGATGGCTTTGCCGAGATCGCAGACCAGTTGGCCACTAACCAAGACGCTACCTACTTTCGTAAGTACCTAAATAAAAGCTGCGAGGATCCGTTTAGGGATTGCCTGGCTGGGTTATTGGCGGAACCCGGTCAAGATCCGGTTGCCTGTTTAATCACGGATGCGGCATTTTACTTCGCGCAGGCTGTGGCGGATGAGCTGAAGCTACCTCGGATGGTGCTCCGGACAAGCAATCTCGGTTGCGTCCTTGCTTACGACGTTCTACCCTTTAACTCTAAACCGGCTTGCTTTTACCTTACAAAACAAGGTCGGTCAAATTAAATTATGGGGTGCGTTATTTGGACACCCCCTACGGATCAGTCAACACCTACCCTCATCTATACGAGTCGTAAAGGGCTTTACGGGCCGTAAAGCCGTCAGAGTGTGTCAGAAAATGTCAGTGAGATGTCTGGCGGCTGAAAACAGAATACGAGCCGTAAAGGCCTATACGACTCGTTTTTAAACCTGAAAATTTATAAGTTTTGTTTTTCCACCCGATATACGTACGTGTTTAACTTATTTGTAACATTGTAATTGTCTAACTGTTTTAAATGGTTAAAACATATATTTTAACGTAATTATATTTAATCGCTATACGTACATTTTTAACGTTATACATTAAATATATGATATATATATATTATTATATATACGTGTTATAAAATCCGCACGTTGTTTGAATTCCGGTATACGTACGCGTTTAACGTAAATTGTTATATCATATCGTCTAGTTATTTAATTTTTAAGTTATAAATAATATTTGTTTATAATAGCGTATAATCGTACTTTGTTTTGAAATCCGGTATTTGTTAAATGCAACACGTATTTGTTACATCATACTCTTTTTAACTGGATTTGGTTGAAGCTTGATATGTTGTATGACCCGATCCAATTGCGCATCAATATCAGCACCTTCATCCTCGTTAACTAACGACGGGTTTAAATCAAGCTTACGCCAAAACACGTCTACCTCATCCAGTGTAACTTTATCATCTGTTTTTAAAAGAATAAAAATAATAGTTATGATTATACATAAATAATAGGTAAATATAGAATTAAATTTAATTAATTCATACTATTCAACAGACGACAAGCACATGGCAATCCACAACTCGAGAAGAGATGGCAACCGCAAGATGAATTTGATGCTATCAACATTTGAATTTTTGCCTTCTCACCAACCAACAGATCTAAAGCTACATGAGATACATTCCCTTTTAACAATTCAAATTGATCATCGTTGTGATGTGCCATACGAAATATTTTGCTTCTTTCAAAGCTTTCATTTATAGCTTCTGCTTGCGATTTAACAATTTGAATGACATGCCCAACAATGTTGTCTAACGTGTTGTTGGTTGCATGGAGACTTTTCTTTAATAGAGAATGTTGACTTTCAACTCTGTTGGTGGTTCGTTGACCAAAATTCCGGTTTTTATCTATCCACGCAGACACAAACATTTCCTTGTATTTTTCCAACCATGTTACTTGCAAATATCCGATAACCCCTAATAAACAAGCATATGTTAATACGTTTCATACAACTCAAAAACAATTAAAAATGAGAAATAAAAAATATTACTCTGATGAGATGTCCATAACCATTCATGTAGTCGGCTATAATTATACTCGTAGATATCGGGAGTTGCAGATTCAATCACAACCGACCACATATATCCAAACTTTTGCCAGTCTGACTGCGAAAAACTAGGCCTGCAGTGTTTGGATATGTTTTCAAAAATGTGCCACCTGCATAGTAATTGGGCAGCACTAGGAAATATTCTTCTACATGCGTTTATAAGAGCCAACTCTCTATCGGTTACAATAACGCGTGGTTCCATACACTGTTGAAGTGTATCTTTTAGGTTTTGTAACACCCAGACAAAATTCTCTTCACGTTCCTTACTTATAAACGCATGTGCAACACTAAATGTTTTGTGTGTTGATGTGACACCAACTATTTGAACAAATGGCATGTTGTATTTATTCGTTTTATAAGTTGTGTCAATTAACAAGACATGAGGAAATGCTCGCCAAATATTATAAGATGTCTGGTGGATAAAAAAAATCTGTTCCACGACATCTGTCGACGCATCGTCTTGCGTTTGGTAAATAAAATTATTTCTTTGCAATGTACTAAAAAGGACCTGAATTGGAGTTTCCCCCGTGTTTTGTCCAATACGTAACTTCCGTCGCGCATTGTAAATATTTCTAAGGTTGGAAACATTTTCGGGGTTTTGGTCCTTTACAGCTGCAAGTATATCACGGGGCAACATGTTTTGGTTTGACAGTTGCTCAACAAGACGGGTTTCATTTTCATTTAATCTCATCGCATATGGATGACCGCCTAGTTGTTCAGCCGCTAGGTGGTTGTGTTCATTATTGACCACACGCAACTTCCAACCACCACAACTTCTCTCGTATCTACCAATTAGCTCAAATTCACACCCAGTCTTCTTCGAACCAGTACGTCTAGCTTTTGGTTCACCGTGATACACGCCACCGCGATCGCATTTAAGCCACACTTTTATAACTACACCGGTTGCATTAGTTTTGCTTCGTCGTCTAACTAGCACATAACCATTTTCACGCCCTCTAGCAATCGCCCAATCAACAAGTTCATCAACACCGGGAAAAACCTGAAAATAAAATAAATGTATAATTTTTTTTAAACTAACAACAGTTAAACGAATAAGTTTGTTACCTGATCAGTTTCATAGACACACATATATTCATCACCGAAATTGTTGCCTCCCATCGACATTGTTAAACCTTTACGAGTTTGAACTTGTTAAAAAACCTCAAAACCTGTTTGTTTGGAAAATCAAATCGTTGGTGTCTGCGTTTTTTTTTTTTGATTCAAGTGTTGAATAACAATGTATGCGTTGAAGATACATATCAAACGTTTATTTTACGCATGTCTATTACGTCAACTCAAATAATTTGCGCTGGTCAAATTATTGGCGTTCAATACGGCCCGTAAAGGGCTTTACGGGCCGTATGTACTGCGTGTCAGTCTGCGTCAGCCCTATGATTTGACGTGTCTGCTTTTGTCAGAAATATTCTTTTCAATACGACCCGTAAAGCCCTTTACGGGCCGTATTGAGGGTGTCCGATGATCCAGTCGGGTGTCTCCCTAACAGCCCCCTTAAATTATTCGGTGTATAACGGATGCTTCAAGTCGTATATATCTAGCTTGAGCTTTTTACGGAAATAATGCTATTTTAAGAAGGAAAAAAATACATATATATTCACTGATGTTTTTTTTTTTCCTTAATTTTTATTTTAATAAATATTTAAAAAATATATATTATTTTGATGTATAGTTTTTCTATAACACAATTTTGGTAAAAAAACTTGTTTGTAATATGTTTTTTAATTACACTCTGTTGATGTTTTGTTATTAATTAATAAATTTATTTTAAAAATATATATAAGAGTAAATAACACACTTTAATATTTGATTTTTTTTTAAATAGAAAACCAAATCAAAGTGAAGGAAAAACAATGTATGAATAAGACTATGATTGAGTTCAACTAAATAATCTATCCTAAAAATGTTAAGAAGGATTATTGGCCATTAGATCATACGATTAAATTTAAGATGAAAATTTTAAAATTTTAGTGTAAAAAGTTGTTAGAGGGTAATTTAGTCATAACCACTTTCCTCCAAAATTTTTTAAACATTAATAACTTTTACATACGGAATTATTTTTTTAAAAAAAAATATTTCATAAAAACAAGAATTTTTTTATCTTTAAAATGAGTATAATTTTGTTATAAAAAATGAATTTTTTCAGCTCATTGTATCTAATTATCGTCATTGTGTCTTTTTTAAATATTTGTGTATAATTATCTTTTTGTGTTTTTCTTACAGGTAATTGTATCTTTTTTAAAAGTAATTGTGTCTTTTTTAAAGATCATCGTGTTATTCATACTCATCATTATGTCTTCTTGCTTAATATTATGTATTCTGCAACATTGATTGTGTCTTAAATTGTTCATTAAAACACAACATTGAGCATAAACAAAAAAGACACAATAACATTTACAAAAGACACAATGACATATACAAAAGATACAATGACTCATACAAAGTTGTTATACTCATCATTGTGATTTTTTTTACAGGTAATTGTGTCTTTTTTTAAATATCATTGTTTTATTTATACTAGCCATTGTGTCATCCTTGCTTAACATTATATATTCTGCAACATCATTGTGTTTTAAATTGTTCAGGAAAATACCATATTGAAAAGAAGCATAAAAGACACAATGACATAACCAAAAGGCACAATGACATGTACAAAATTGTTCATACTTGTCTTTGTGTCTTTATTATAAGTAATTGTGTCTTTTAAAGATAATTGTGTGATTCATATTCGTCATTGTTTCATCATTACTTGACATAATGTATTATGCGCATCATTATGTCTTAAAATGTTCATGAAAACACAACATTGAGCAAAAATAAAAAAAACACAATGACATATACAAAAGACACAATGACCTGTACAAAAGACACAATGATATTTACAAAAAACACAATGACCTGCAAAAAAGACACAATGAACTAAAAAAACAAATTTTTTTATAGCAATACACTACTAATTTTGAAGATAAAAAATGCTCGTTTTTATGATATATTTTTTTTCAAAAAATAATTTCGTATGTAAAAGTTACGAATGTTTAAAAAAAATGGGGAACTTGATAAAAAGTCAACAAAAGTATTCATTACTAAAATACCCTCCAACAACTTGATTTAATCATAGTCATTGATTAATGATTTAATGTTTCAAGATCCTTCTCAGGTTTTTTAGGTTAAGAGACTTATTTATGTTAACCTAACCCTAAGACTATAACCCTTACTATTTATAATTTTAAATAAATAACACAATTTAACATTTTATGTTTTTAAATTATAATATTTTTACTGATCATTTAATATAAAGTTTCATCTAAATTAAAAATTTGAAAATTTCATCTAAGGCCAATTTTAAAATCAATTATAAACCATAATAAAATTGTCAAATTAACTCAAGTTGATACTCATCTCAATATCAAATACAAAAAAATAAAAATAAAAACAATTCAAACCGCCTGCTAACTATTACCTATTCTTTTAAGCTTGTCATCGCAACGGTGCTTAATGGTAACGTGGTAAGAATCTATAATAAAGGACTAGGGTTCAAAGTCCGACACCATCCAATTTTCACTGGGTACGCGATTTACCTCCATCATGACCGTAAGACCAGTCGGTGAGGGGCGTCTGATAGTAACATTTACCATTTTTTTATTCTTTTAAACTTGTATTTGATATCGAGACAGGACCAACTGGTATTACATGAAATATTCAAATTTTAATATTGCATGAAACTTGTAATTTGTAAATCAAACACTAAATTGTGTTATTAACGTAAAATTAATAACTATTGTCTTATTCATATCTAGTTTTTCTTTCTTTTCAATTTTAATAACAAAATTTCCAATATATTTATTTTTTATATAATATCCTAAAATTAGTGTATTATAAGGAAAATAAGTACTGACCAGTTATAATTTGAAAATATAATAAAAACAATGCTTTTACCAAACTAGTAATAAAAAAATATTTACCAAAATAGTGTTTACCAAAAAATAGTTATTAAAATAATAAAAAAAACACAAATTTTAAAACATTATTTAGTAAATAGTTTTAAGAAGAGTATTTAGTAAATAATTTTATCCTAAACATCATTTTAGGTGTAGGAGAAAACTTAGATACCTTGCATACGAATGTACGTCATATGCATTCCCTTTAAAAATATTAAAGATAATCATTCACATATTTTTCTAAACAGTTTAAACTTTTTTAAATTAAGTGAAACTAATGGAAGATATATGAATCTGAGTTATTATTTAATAATAGTTTATTATTTATTTTTTCTTTATAAAGAATTAAGAAACTTGAATTGACTTTATTGATAATTAAGAAACTTGAGTGGACTTTAATGATAACCTGTTTTCTTTTAGTTATTCGGGAGAAAATTCACTTATTTATAAATTTAGATTAATAATTATTTTATTTTTCTTGGCATTATTTGTGGTCTATGCATATAATATTCAAATATGTGGTCCTTTATGTTTACACAAAATTTTAGAGATAGTACTTTATGTTTCTAAATGTCAAAATTAGTCCTTTAAGTTTTCAAATGTTACAAACTCGATCATTTCTCCGTTAACGTCGTTAAGTACTCACAGAATAAAGGACTATATTTGAAATTTTATGTGAACATAAAGGACTAAAAGTGAAATTTATTCTATTACTTATATGGTTTTTTTTGACATTTATGCCCCTATTATGTTAGTACTTAACGACGCTAACGGAGAAATGACCGAGTTTGTAACATTTGAAAACTTAAAGGACTGATTTTGACATTTTGAAACATAAAGGACTATCTCTAAATTTTTGTGTAAACATAAAGGACCAAAAGTGCAATTTACTCTAAAATTACACTAATTTTAATATTATTTTACTTATTTTGTGAAACTATTAAAAACATTGTGATAATTAACTTCAAACGATAAATTTGTGTCGAGAAATCTTTTGAAGCAGCCTCCCTATCCCAATTGAGATAGGAGTAAAGCGTGTCTTCATCCGACCTCTCAAACTCTAATGAAAAGTGAAAATATACTGGGTTAATTTGTTATTTGTTTTATTTTTCTCGAGTTAATTACGAGGATGGTCCCTATAGACTGCACAAATTACACTGTGGTCCCTAACTTCGAGAAATTACATCGGTAGTCGAACTGTTTGCAAAAATATAACACAGAGTGGATGTAAAATTACCCAAATACCCTTTGTTATTGAAAATAGAAAAAAAAACACACGCACCCACCCTTCTTTCCTTCCCCACCGCCACCACCTCCAGCGGCCACACCACCACCATCAACACCGTCAATCCTTTTTCCAAGCCAAATTCGTTTCCATACATATCAAACCTTGATGAACACCCATCTGTATATTGTTTCCATCAAAATATAGATAAAATAAAATTTGTTTCAATGCAAACAACAAGATCCACGTGAATTTTGAAGTTTAACCAAGAAACCCAACGAGTGCGTGAGATTAAGCAAAAACCCAAGATTACAAACCTGAGAGATGAAGAATCGAAATTGTTGGTTCAGACCAAGTTTAAACACACAAACACACACTAATTTATGTATAAAATAAAACTTTCTGCACTATCTAATTAAGATTATTACAAAACATTAAATATGAAACAAAAACATGCATATATAAACCTACTCCTAAAAATAAGCAGGAACATGGGCAACACCTCCCATGATCTAACCCACTAATAAGCTCAAAATAAAACAATTAAAATATGCATGCAACAAAGCCACCTAGACTTCTATTTTCCCATGTCCAAAACCATCTTTAAATGACTATTTTACCCCTAGATAAGTTCTCATGCTCCATTACATACTAACCCGTTTGACCCGAAGATACGTGAACAACTCGATTAACCCAACAGAAATGCCTTCAGTGGAAGAATCGATCCGGGTCGGAGTGGAATCTCGGGTCGAGTCAATATTCAAGGAGTTCTTCAGAGATGCAATGGCTTCCGAGACATTGCGAACCATTTTTTGAAGTTTCTTCTGCATCTCCGAGCTATCGGTGGAAGATCAATAAGAGGTGTCGGCGATGGTTGAAGACTCAGATCTGTCGCCGGTGCGCATAAGACCATGCTCCACCATGTCCTCATCGGTGCTTGTATGACTAGACCAGCATTCGAGAGCAGCTACCATGGATGGGTGGGTGGAGACAAAATGCTCGTCATGTGTCGACGGGAGACTTAGGCACTTAGCCCTCCTCCGGAGGCCATGAAGGCAACGATGGAGAGCGCACGTGAAGGCGATATTGCCGCCTGAGGTGGTCTGTGGTGGTAGTTGCCAGAGGTGGTCGGTGGCGGTGGTTGCCGGAGGTGGTATTTGGTGTAATTAGTGTGTGTTTATATGTGGCTGGAAGAGAGGCTGGGTTAAAGTGGGTGGGAAAGGGTATTTCTGTCATTTTTAAAAAAATTAACATAAAAAGTTATATAGGTTTTTGCAAACAGTTCGGCCACCGACCTAATTTCTCTAAATAAGGGACCAGCGGTGCAATCTAAACATACCACATGGACCATCTGCGTAATTAACACTATTTTTCTCACCTAATTGACAAATAATTTTCTGTTTTTTACTTGTGTTAATATTTAATGTTCTGTGTCATAATAATATAAATTATTAGTTAAATTATTGATCCAAACATGTGTTAAAAATTACATCACATAGTAATAAAGTTTGTAACATACATTACATTCCTATACCTTCCTAAGAATTGGATCAACGTTTCCAGATTCAGATTATGAAGCATCGGTGCCAGAATTCCCACTTGTGAAATTTAAAGACATTGCAAAGATCACAACCAACCCACAAGGAATGGGGGAATTTGTCACCAACATGTTTACTCAGATGAGGGCATCATCAGGGATCATATGGAACACCTTCAAAGAACTTGAAGAATCTGATCTGGAAACTATCTCCAAAGATTTTCCAGTTCCAAGCTTCACTTTAGGCCCATTTCACGAGTACTTCCCAGCAACTTCTAGCAGCTTGATTGAACAAGACCGAACCATTCTCTCTTGGCTAGACAAACAAGCTCCCAAATCAGTAGTATATGTTAGTTTTGGAAGTGGTGCACGTATAACCGAGTCAGAGTTTCAGGAAGTGGCACATGGGCTGTCTAACATTGATTTCCCATTTGTGTGGGTGGTTCGACCAGGGGCAGTTGCTGGTTCAGAATGGCTTGAGTCATTGCCAGAAAATTTTGTAGAAGGAATGGGTGAGAGGGGACGGATAGTGAAATGGTCTCCTCAACATGAAGTACTAGCTCATCCCGCAACAGGGTGTTTTTGGACTCATAATGGATGGAATTCAACATTGGAGAGCATATGTGAAGGAGTTCCAATGATTTGCTCCCCGTGCTATGCTGACCAACCAATAAATGCAAGAAATGTGTCTGACGTCTGGAAGATCGGTGTCTTTTTGGAGGATGGTTTCGAAAGGGCAGGAATTGAGATGGCGATTAAGCGAGTGATGATGGATGAAGAAGGAGAAGAAATACGTGAGAGGATAAGTTGCCTTAAGGAGAAGGTAAAACTCTCCCTAGATGAAGGTGGCTCTTCATTTCAGTCATTAAAAAGCTTAGTTGATTATATATCATCATTATGACTTGAAAACTCGTTTGCAATGTCATTTTCTGGAACAAAAACACAAGAATGTAATGAATAAATTTATGTACTAATTTTCTTTTTCATGTGAAAGAGAGAGAGAGAGAGAGAGTTGCGGTTAGTGAGAGACTTGATTTCATTTTCAAATAAAAACATCGAGTGTTTTCCTTCTTAACCTGTTTGTTGTATTCTCAAACTGCTTTGATCCATCCACTGCCTGTAAACTTGTCCAATATATAGTTGTGGAACCTATTCAAACTCCAATGACTACTACAAGTTTTATGATGAAAATATTTTATCATACAAAACGTTAATAATTCATGCAAGCTTATCCTATATCTTATTCGAACCAACTTAGCTTACACAAGAATCAAAAAAGAGGCTAACTTGTCAAGTGTGCTAGCTAGCTATGCCTCCAAATTAGAGCCGACCGATCCTACAAGTTAAGATTATCAAGAGGAGTCATGTTAAGCGTGCTGGCTAAGCTTGCAAGTTAGAGTCTGCCCAGCTTGCAAGTTTTCTCCTCTATCATTATGCTCTCTCATATTCACATGTAATCACTCAAATAAAAAAAATAAAAAAAACAAGTTTCAATCATAAACGAGAAATGGTTTTAGTTTCTCAATATATATATAGAGGATGGTTATTTTGGAAACCACCCTTAGTTGAAAAACTTTGAAAACTTTGAAAAAAACAATGTAAACAAAGCTATTTTTTTTACAGTTTTGTAACATCATTAGGGTCAATTTTATAAAAAAAATGAAAAAAACGCCGACAAAATTTTAAAAAAATAATAATTTGTAAACGATGTAACACAGACGTAACACAGCTGTACAGACCTGGAAGAAGGGTTACGTCTTTGTTATATCATTTACAAATTAATTTTTGTAAAAACATTTGGTCGGCGCTTTTTTTATATTTTTATATAAAAATGACCCTAATAATGTTACAAAACTATAAAAAAATTTAAAAAAAAACTTTTTTACATAGGGTTTCCTAAGGTTTCCTCAACTCAAATAGGTTTCCAAATTATACTCCCCCAATATACAGTGGCGGAGCTTGACCGAAACTTTAGGGGGGGGAGAGATTTTTTTTTTCAGGAGGGGCGAAATATATATTTTTTTCAGGAGGGGCGAAATAAATGTTTTTAAAAAATTTTACACTACGTATCCGGAAATATACACTACTACACGAAAAAACAGGGGGCGGTCGCCCCCCCCCCCCGGGTCTTCACTAAGATGCGCCACTGCCTATATATATAGGGTAAGAATCGGTTGTTTACCCACCTTAATTGAGTTAACCCATAACCATAACAAAATTCGCTCAAATCTATGAATTTTTTTCATGGCCTTTTTTATACATAAATAAATAGGGGGCTCCTTTTTTTTGTGTTTTTGCTAATTCACAGGCGTTTAGAAATTAACCAAGTATAAGTTTGAGTTACACCGCAAGTTATATTAATTTTTGCGTCAATTACACTGACATAAGATCCTAAACGGTGATGAATTAGCAAAAACATAAAAAAGAAACCCCCTATTTATGTATAATAAAGGCCATGAAAAAAAATCAAAGATTTGGACGAATTTTGCTAGGGTTAATTGGTTACCTCAATTAAGGTAGGTTCTTGTTCTGCGAATTCAGCATACTGGTTGGGGTTTCACCTTATGACCAAGAGGTCATGGGTTCAAGCCATGCCAAAGGCGATTTAAAGGAAATCCAGGTGAGGGAAAGAATCTTGAGCTTAATCTCGGGTTCTGAACCAATGTGGGGCAAGGATTTACCCATTCCAGGGGTTCCCGCGCATCTGGTGTGGTCGCGTCTTATCTTTGCTCGGTGGGCCCTGTTAAGACAACATACGTGGTACGTAGGAATTAGGATCGTCGCCATTCAAAAAAAAATTAAGGTGGTTCTTATTTGAGCCCAATCCTAGAGAGAAAACTTTTAAACCCTATATGAGCCATTGATTTGAAATCTTGAAAATAAATATGTGGCCCGAATTAAATCTGAATAAAAAGTTGGATTTGAATAAACAAATCATTTTTAATGTGGTTAATGTGGTCCAAAATAGTTTTTCTGAACTTTCCTCTGCAACGCGTACCGCGACAGGTTTAGGAGAAGCTTTTGCGTAGCGCGAAGGGTTTTCAGAAACCGACAAATTAGTCGGGTCAACCCAAATGATTAAGTGGGGGTATTCTGGTCTTTTCCATCCCTCGCGTAGCGCGATAGGGTTCCTGGTGTTCCTCGCGTAGCACGGCGACCCTATGATTCTTGATTTCTTTCTCTCTTTAATTCCCGATCCATCCTTGCACTACCGGAAGCCCGTTTCTCTGCATTTTTGTCCCAAAAAAGTCTTCATTTATGACCTGCATGCAACAAATCGACAGAATGTTTGGTACCAGCCATAAATAACTAAAAATAGAATAAAATATTTACAAAAATCAAAGAAAAACAGACTAAAAAACAAATGTGTTTTACAACACATCAAAAGTTGCTTTTAGATTTTTAAAATATTAGAAGATTCAATAGCATGTAATCAACTTAGTTATGACGGTGCTACCATAGCGATATTATAGAGATGTTTATGTCAAGCAATAATAATTAATGTTAACAACATTTATGACTCATTGTAATATTGCAATTATGGGTTTAGTCTATGATTACAACTATTGTATCAAAGGTCCTTCATATGATATGTAATGTATGTTTTCACATGTTTGTTAACATTTTAAATATTAGTAATGTTTATAAAATCAAATTTCTGTTTTAGATGTTTTAAAATGACATAACTTATGAATATGCCATTTTACATTCATTGGGATCATGCAGTTTTAGGTGTGTTTGTGGTTTGGTTTTTACGCTTTTTAGGTGGACCGTAAACTAAACGGTTAACAACGTTTTTTGAATAATGGAAACCAAATCGAACCGTTAAAAATAAAAATGGAATCAAACCGAACCATTATCAATAGTTTAGTTTTACAGTTTAGGCTTTTGATCCCGTTAAAAATAAAATTGAATTAAACAAAACCTTTTATGGTGGTTTTGTTAAAAATAAAATTGAATCAAACTAAACCTTTTGATCCACATTTATTAATATAATTAACTATAAACCTTTTATTTTGTAGGTGTCAATCTCAAGCCCAGATAAAAGACATAATTTATAACCTGAAATTTAAAAAAGGCCTAAAATTTCTAATTTGCTTTAGGCTTTAAAATTAGTTGAACCGTCACACTACATATACAAAGATCAAGAACAATTAAACAATTCAAATTGATCTTGACTGTCAGATCAAGTTGAAACGAAATCTTGACCGTATGAAGTTAATGGTTACAACTTTTACCTTGTGATTTCTGACGGTTTCACACTCTCTTTCCTTGACTCCTATGGCTAATGACAGTTTATTACCTATAGGGGAGGTTGTCAAATATGATGGATATGATGATGAAGACACTAGTCTATGAGCCATCGAAGGTTGCTCAATTGCTTTTGTTAAAAAATTTATTAACTTAGAACTATTGGTTTTCAGACACAAATCACTAATCAACTTTTAATATTTGTTTTAGCGAATCAGATGAAGATGCATGTGAATGATGCACGTCTCAAGGGCATAGATTATTATAGTTTCAATTAGTGTGAAACTACTAAGGGCTTATTTATATTATTTTTTTATTGTTACATGAAGATGATGACACCATACACATTAGTGAGCATGGGATGCCTTTTATTATACTATATAATTAAAATCCAATGGAAAAGTAGTAGTAGGTTTTTGATCTTTTAAACTTTGACACAAAATTATCTTCTAGAGCTGTAGAATAGTTATGGAAAGCTATGCCTCCCATCTTTAGACGCCTGCTTCTTCAAATGGGCAGTATGGCCCATGCCTAGCAAATCACATATCATAAGCTTCTTCTTTGACTATTAAAGAGAGAAAATAAAATAGTAATTATATACATATTATATTGAAATAGTAAATACATATATATGAAATTAATAAAATGAAAACTATGCAAAAATCATGTAAAAAAACGTTTTTTTTTGAAATTTTTTTACAGTTTTGTAACATTATTGGGCACATTTTAATAAAAAAAATAAAAAAAGCGCCGACCAAATATTTTTAGAAAGAATATTTTATAAATTTTTTACGTTGTAAAACATACGTAACACTGTGTCAGATCTAACGAAATTTTTTTACGTTTTGTTACGTATGTTTTACATGGTTTTATAAAATATTTTTTTAAAAATATCTGGTCGGTGCTTTTTCTAATTTTTTTATAAAAATGTGTCCAATAGTGTTACAAACCTGTAAAAAAATTTCAAAAAAAAAAAAACGTTTTTTTAACATGATTTTTAAATGGTTTTCATAGTTTTCACACTAAAGAGTGGTTTTCAAATTTTCTATTCTCTACATACACACACACACATATATAAATATATATTTATTTATTATATTAAATTGATTAGTAAATAATATATATATATATGTATAATGAAAAAACGTAATATTTTCTAGGGTTTCGGTGGTGTTCGGAGAAGGTAATACCAATTGGTTGTCAGTGAGAAATATTTTGTAACTAATTTTTTCTATTATTTTCGTAACATATTTGCATAGATTTCGTATGACTTTTTTATAAGAAATTTGTATAGGTTCGTGATGAGAAATTTGATTTTGTTATTTAACTTATGCTTTTGCAAATGATATATAATATCTGTTCCCGAAAGTGTATTATGATAACTCGTCGCAACGTACAGGGAAAAACCTAGTTATAATAATATATAATCACAAGTTGCATCTATAGTTGTAATTCAAGATTATAATTTTTCCCTTCTTTTCATTACTATATATACTTAGAGGTTAATACTAGTAATAATTAAATGATGATTATTATATGACATTAATACTAATTAATAATAATGACTAAACTATAATAATAATAATAATAATGATAATAATGATAATAATAATAATAATAATAATAATAATAATAATAATAATAATAATAATTAATAATAATGATTACTATTACTATATAATGGTAATACTAATTATTATATAATAATTAAATTAATAGACGCAAATGAAACATATATGAATATTTACTAATAATAAGTGATTTTTTTCTAATTAACTTAAAATAAGATGTAATCGTGAAAAATCAAATTTACGGAACAATAATAAAGTTTCAAAATTGTTAAATTTAAGCGAAATTGAGGCAAAATAATAATCAAATACTTATATATTCCATTTAGTGAAAGTTGAGTAACTTTAAAGAGGCAAAAAAATTTTGATGACTTAATTGAAACACTTGGAAAACTTGATTACTATTAGGTGACATATCCCCAATTGTTAATTAACTAACATTCAAAACTTTTGCACACAGTTCAATTCATTGTTTTACACTGTATTGACAGGCATTGCGACCGGTTTTTTGTTAACGTTTTGATATATGTGATACTCTTACCGTAGAAGGACGGTATGATCAAAATTAATTAATAATAGTAATTATTATAAATACTAATTAAGTTTTTACCGTTTTACTCGGTCGTCTTATATTCGTGTTTATTAATCATAGATTTTATAACCAAGCATGATATTTTTCTTATTATGTTATGATAAACATGTTTATGACGACTACACTTTATGGTTTTACGTATGAGTAACAAATGTTGTAACATGTTTTTATATATGTGTTTTGATATACAGGATCATATATGCGTTTTGATATTAGAAATCGTGACAATTCTCGCCACAACACGAGGAAACCTACTAGTTCCATACATATCTGAAACCAAATGGAAACAATGTTTGAGGTATTTTAAATTTTTATGGAAAAAGCTAAATAAGTTTACAAGTTTTTTTTTATTTCAATAATTTTGTAACCATTTTCTGTTTTTTCGGCAGCGTGTGTAATTGATCAACCAAAAGCAACTGAAAATTTTAATTTATATACGGTTACACAAACTACATTAAAACCAAAGCCCATTAACTCATCAATATTAGCCCACGAACTCATCAGCCCAAGAACTCAATCATCATTAGCAGTCCATAGGACAAGCTCAATAAGCCCACAAATATGCATATACAATTAAACAAAGAAAACATATTAATATTTATAATTAATATATAATTTGATAAAATATACTAAAATAAACCATAACTTTAACATGAAGCAAATAAATACACGTAATTAGATATCAAGAAGTAAAACACATTGAAAAAAGAAGCAGAAGTCTTTCAAAAATATTAACATGAAAGGTGATTAATAGACTTGGAGAGTTTTATATTTTTCTAGTTAAACGAGTAATTGCAATTCACATATGAATTCGTAGATATAGATTCCAATTACTTGATAATTGTCTTTTACTACATATGAATTCATTTAAATTTTAAGTTTTTTTTTCTCTGAAAAATTTATTTGATTTCAATTCAAAATTAAAATTCTTTTATATTCAAAAATATCCATTTTCTCATTAACCAAAAGCAGCAGAAGAAAAATTCCACACGAAGTCAGTATGTAATTTTTAATAATTCTCAGCAACCTTATGTTGACAGTTGACTTGTCAGAGGAACAGATTTTCAAATCAAGTAATGACGACTGTTCGTGGAAAAAAAGACATGATCTTATGAGACTAAGCGCAGCGGTAGGCTGCTGGCCCTGCGAGATGGTGGGCACCGGCGGGAACACGGCCCCCCTCTCCCGATGGGAACGAATTTGTGGGTTCAGCGGGTACCGCTCCCCGCTCTACCCCGCTCACACAACCGGCGGGAATGATTTTCTCATCTCTCACAAATGGGGAAGTTTTCCGGTGGGGTGACCACTGTGGGTTTTAAGATTTTTAGTGGGGTAATAACGTGGCAGGAAATTTCGGTGAGGATGGATTTTCAGTGGCGTGACCACTGTGGATAGTCTAACGACCGTCTTCGGTGACGCCATTTAACGATTACCTCCCAGCTCTACCAATCACCTCCGGTAAGCATTCCAGGACCCGTGACTGGAAGTGATGATGGTTTTTCTGTATGAACCACGTGACTGGAAGTGATGATGGTTTTTCCAGCTAAACACGTATGTACTTTGGTTTTTATTTTGGTCAGATTTTGGTTTTGCTTGATTTTGGTTCTATACAAGCCGTATAGGGCCATACGACCCGTATGTACTTTCAACCGTCAAACATTAACCTGACAAAGTCTGACAAAATCTGACACTCATACGGGTCGTATAGGTTCATACGACCCGTATGAACCTAGGTGGTGTCAACTGATACATAGGAGGTGTCTAAATAACCTGACCCTACAAGTTTTCCCACGTTGAGACGTACAGGTCAACGGTCAACAAATGAGCCAATAACCTTCTTATAAATGCAACATGTGGCGAAAACGAATCTTCATTCTTCTTCGCTAAGCAAGTGACCGATGAGCATGGTGACAACCGATCCCAGTCTCCGGTCAGCAACTCGCCGGAGAATAATATTGTTTCCGACACCTTTTCAGGGTCACATCAACCCCATGCTTCAGTTAGCAAACATTCTTCATACCCATGGTTTTCAGATTACCATCATACACGCTAAATTCAACGCTCCTAATCCTTCCAACCATCCTCACTTCAGCTTCAAGCCCATCAACGATGGCTTTGCTGAGATCGCAGACCAGTTGGCCACTAACCAAGACGCTACCTTTTTTCTTAAGTACCTAAATAAAAGCTGCATGGATCCGTTTAGGGATTGTCTGGCTGGGTTATTGGCGGAACCCGGTCAAGATCCGGTTGCCTGTTTAATCACGGATGCGGCATTTTACTTCGCACAGGCTGTGGCGGATGAGCTGAAGCTACCTCGGATGGCGCTCCGGACAAGCAATCTCGGTTGCGTCCTTGCTTACGACGCTCTACCCTTTAACTCTAAACCGGCTTGCTTTTACCTTACAAAACAAGGTCTGTCAAATTAAATTCTTCGGTATATAATGTACTAGGTTAAATCCCGTGTGTTACACAGGTTGATTAAATAAATTTTAAAATTATTTATTGTAGATTACATATAATATATTTCTAAAAGATTTTTTATTAAGAAAATTAAAAAAGACGACTTATTATTTAATTATGTTATTTATCAAATTGAATAAAATTAATATAATTTAATATAAGAAAGACAAAATAAATCAACATCTAATAAAAAAGGTTGTCTATAATAATTAATAAGAGAGAGAGGCGGGAAACCAAACTTTATATGGCCTAAAAAATTGACAAGTGTCCTATAAAACCTTTATTTATTATATAGTATAGATATAGATATAGATTCGTATCTAGATGACTAGATATCTTGTTTGTAATATATTTTTTAATTACACTCTGTTGATGTTTTACTATTAATTAATAAACTTAACCAATGATGTCTTAACCTAGTGGTAAGATGGAGGCACGAGGAAGTGATAGAAAATTCAGGTCCTGGTTCGATTTTTGATCCCACCTGGTTTTACCGGCTTTTCACCGTCGTGCCTTTGAATGGGTGCTTTGGTTGTGTTTTCCCTAGGAATTGGTGGCTGGTGGGCTAAAGGCTCCGTCTGTCTGGACTAGTGGCCAACTTGGGCATCCTTTAGCCATTAGGGGTCACGTACAGAGTTTTGAACGGCAGCTAATTAGTTAGCCGTTCAAACATAAAAAATTAATATATTTATTTTAAAAATATATATAAGAATAAATAACACAATTTAATATTTTATTTATAATTTTATATAAAATAACACAATTTGATATTTTGTATTTTTAAATTATAATACTTTTACCGATCAATTAATATAAAGTTTCATGCTAAATTAAAATTTGAAATTTTCATCTAATACCAATTTTAATATCAAATATAAACCATAATAAAATTGTCAAATAAAGTCAAGTTGATACTCATTTCAATATCAAATACAAACAAAAAAAATATATAAAAAAAATTCAAACTGTCTACTAACTGTTACCTATTCTTTTAAGTTTGTATTTGATATTGATACTGGACCAACTGGTACTACATGAAATTTTCAAATTTTACTATAGTGTGGAACTTGTAAATCAAATACTAAATTATGTTATTAATATAAAAGTAATAACTATTGTCTTATTTATATCTAGTTTTTCTTTCTTTTCAATTTGGTTTAATAACAAAATTTTCAATATATTTATTTTTTATATAACATCCTAAAATTAGAGTATTTAGAGGAAAGCGTAAAGTACTGACCACTTATAGTTTGAAAATATAATAAAAACAAGGCTTTTACCAAACTAGTGTTAAAAAAATATTTACCAAAAATAGTGTTTATTAGAAAATAATTATTTAAGTAATAAGTAAAACACAAATTAAAAACATTTTTTAGTAAATAGTTTTAAGAAGACTACTTAGTAAATAATTTTATCCTAAACATCATTTTAGGAGTAGGAGAAAACTTAGATAACTTGTATACAAATGTACGCCATATGCACTCCCTTTAAAATATTAAAGACAATCCTTCAAATATTTTTCTAAACAGTTTAAACTTTTTTAAATTAAGTGAAACTAATGGAAGATATATGAATCTGAGTTATTGTTTAATATTTTATTTTTGTCCCGCAAATCTAGCCTACTAGTTAGACCACTCCCATTCATAACCAACCAACCAAAACTATTCCATAAAATATTAATTTCTCTCTCTTTCATATATACAACCAACCAAACTTAATTTTTTCACTCTCATTCACAACCAACCCAACCTAATAATATTTACCAATCACAAAAATACACATGGCATAAAAAACCTAGTTTAATAATATTATAATCACCAACCAATGGTTGGTGGACCAACTTGGTTGTGGGTTTTTAATCAATTTTTCTTTTTTTTTTTTAGTTTTTGACAAACAACCAAATGTATAAGTCATGAATGGGAGTGGTCTTAGGGCTTTACCTTGTGACCGAGAGGTCATGGGTTCGAGTCCTGTCAGAGGCAATTTAAAGGACATCCAGGTGAGGGAAGGAATCTTGAGCTTAATCTCGGGTTCTGGACCAATGGGGGGCGAGGGTTTACCTATTCCACGGGGTTCCCGCGCATCTGGTGTGGCCGCGTCTTACCTCTGCCCGGTGGGCCCTGTTAAGACAACATACGTGGTATGTAGGATCGTCGCCGTTCAAAAAAAATTTAATATTTATTTTTTTCTTTATTGATAATTAAGAAACTTGAATGGACTTTATTGACTTGAGTGGCCTTTATAGATAATTAATAAACTTGAGTGGACTTTATTGATAACATGTTTTCTTAGAGTTATTCGGGAGAAAATTCCCTTATTAGTAATTTAGATTAAAAATTATTTTATTTTTCTACGCCTTATTTGCGGTGCACGCATATAATCTTCATATGTGTGGACCGTCAAGGTGTAAAAATAAAATTGCACTAATTTTAATATTAGTTTACTTATTTTGTGAAAATAACGTCAAACACATTGAGATAATAAAAAACGATAAATTTGAGTCGAGGACTCTTTCCGAGCAGCCTCTCTATCCCTACTGAGATAGGGGTAAAATTTGTTTTCATTCTTCCTTCCCGACCGTACTAAAGAGTGGAAATATAAGGGGTTAGTTTGTTATTTATTTTATTTTTCTCACTTAATTGACAAACAATTTTCTATTTTTTTTACATGTGTTAATAATTAATGTTCTATATCATAAAAATAAAAATTATTAGTTAAATTATTGATCTAAACATGTGTTAAAAATTACATCACATAGAATTAACAATTATGTCTTACTCATCAAGAGATTGGATATATATGCTATTTAAGGTTTGTAACATACATTATATCTTGTATACTTTCCTAAACATTGGATCCACGTTTCCAGATACAGATTATGAAGCATCGGTGCCAGAATTTCCACTTTTGAAATTTAAAGACATTGTAAAGATCGCAACCAACCCACAAGGAATGGGGGAATTTGTCACCAACATGCTTACTCAGATGAGGGCATCATCAGGGATTATATGGAACACCTTCAAAGAACTTGAAGAACATGATTTGGAAACTGTCACCCAAGTTTTTCCAGTTCCAAGCTTCACTTTAGGCCCATTTCACGAGTACTTCCCAGCAACTTCTAGCAGCTTGATTGAACAAGACCGAACCATTCTCTCTTGGCTAGACAAACAAGCTCCCAAATCAGTCGTATATGTTAGTTTTGGAAGTGTTGCACGTATAACCGAGTCAGAGTTTCAGGAAGTGGCACATGGGCTGTCTAACATTGGTTTCCCATTTTTGTGGGTGGTTCGACCAGGGACAGTTGCTGGTTCAGAATGGCTTGAGTCATTGCCAGAAAATTTTGTAGAAGGAATGGGCGAGAGGGGACGGATAGTGAAATGGTCTCCTCAACAAGAAGTACTAGCTCATCCCGCAACAGGGTGTTTTTGGACTCATAATGGATGGAATTCAACATTGGAGAGCATATGTGAAGGAGTTCCAATGATTTGTTCCCCGTGCTTTGTTGATCAACCAATAAATGCAAGATATGCGTCTGACGTCTGGAAGATCGGTGTCTTTTTGGAGGATGGTTTCGAAAGGACAGGAATTGAGATGGCGATTAAGCGAGTGATGATGGATAAAGAAGGAGAAGAAATACGTGAGAGGATAAGTTGCCTTAAGGAGAAGGTAAAACTCTCCCTAGATGAGGGTGGCTCTTCATTTCAGTCATTAAAAAGCTTAGTTGATTATATATCATCATTATGACTTGAAAAACTCGTTTGCAATATCATTTTCTGGAACAAAAACACAAGAATGTAGTGAATACTTTTATGCACTAATTTTCTTTTTCATGTAAGAGAGAGAGTTGTGGTTAGTGAGAGACTTGATTTCATTTTCAAATAAAAACAAGAGTGTTTTCCTTCTTAACCTGTTTTGTTGTCTTCTCAAACTGCTTTGATCCATCCACTGCCTGTAAACTTGTCTAATAGTTGTGGAACCTATTCAAACTCCAATGACCACTACAAGTTTTATGACGAAAATATTATCATACAAAACGTTAATAATTCATGCAAGCTTAGCCTATATCGTATTCGAACCAATTTAGATTACACAACAATCAAAAAAGCGACTAGCTCGTCAAGTGTGCTAGCTATGCCTGCAAATTAGGGCCGACTATCCTACAAGATTATCAAGAGTAGTCATGTTAAGTGTGCTGGCTAAGCTTGCAAGTTAGAATTCGCCCAGCTTGCAAATTTTCTCCTCTATCATTATGTTCTCTCTAATATTTACATGTAATCACTAAAAAAAATACAAGTTTCAACCATAAACGAGAGATGGTTTTAGTTTCTCCACATATATATTTTTTGAACGGTTAAGCTTACTCACCTCCTAAATTACATCAAACTAATTACACCATTACATAGATTGAACCGATAACCTCCCATACTAAGAGACAAAGCCTCTACCAAGTGGGATAGTCCACATCGGCATTATGGGAATGTTACATCAGATATCAAAGCAATACTACATGAATTTTCTTATGATTCAAAGAAAAGAGGTGATGGAAAGGCAAGAAACTAATGGCTTTTCAAGGGCAAATGACTTGATACGATGAACAAAGTTTTAAAAGCTTAGGTTTTCTTGCTCCTTTGGAAAAGAAAAGTTCCTACTCCGTTCTCCACTTCAATTTATCCCAAAATCACTTCACTTATATACATAGCAGGAAACTTGTCAAATTGATGATAGCAATATTACCTACCATCAACACAGCCAAACCCAATTTATAATACTTGCAACTCATAACCATGAACACAACCTAATAACATTCAAATCATGAGAATGAAGAAGCATATTATAAGTCTTTCATCAATGTACTGTGGGTTTATCAAGGTGAGCAAATCGAGTTGCATCTAAAATTTCATAATAAAATTGGCTACAAGATCTAGTTAATCAAATTAGATAGATAACCAACTCATTACGATTAGAATAAGATAAAGGATGCCACACTTACAGGAACTATAATTTCATACACAGCAGTGATACTGTTGAACCCAAACATTTCCAAGAAACAATGAAGATAGCAACGCGTAATTGGGAACTTCTTTTTCATTATTTCATAGAACTAAGCATTTACACGAAACATATAAACAGATTTTCAAAACCCTAGATAACCGACTCCTATAACAAAATTAACCCATTACTCCATTAGTAGATTATACATGAAGATCGACCCATCATACGACTTCAACCATAGACATTATTCGACTAGGAGACTTAACAGAACATCAAGACGTACCAATCAAATTCAACCAGATATCTGAATTGACTTCACATCAGGTTTTTTCACCTCCACTTTTGGCACAGTCACGGTGAGCACACCGTTCTCCATCGCCGCCTTCACCTCCTCCACTTTCGCGTTCTCCGGCAGCCTAAACCTTCGCACAAACTTCCCGCTGCTCCGCTCCACACGGTGCCACGTGTCGCCCTTTTCCTCGTTCTCTTTGTTCCTCTCTCCGCTGATCTGCAGCACTCGATCGTCCTCCACCTCCACCTTCACCTCCTCCTTTTTCAGCCCAGGCACGTCCGCCTTGAACACATGAGCATCCGGAGTCTCCTTCCAATCAATATTAGCATTCACAAACGATGATGTTTCAGAAGATCGGGCTCCATCGGAGAGGGAATTGAAGTTGCTGAAAGGGAAGCCTTCGAAAGGGTCCCAAACGTCGAGGGAAAATGGATCGAAGACATTTGTTCGTCGGCGGCCGAAGATATTTGGAATTATCGACATACTCGTTAAAGCTAGATCTTGTTGCCTGATTGAACGGCGATTATGCCTTATATAGCAACTTTTAGGAGATGCTGTCTTCAATCTTGAAATCTCGAAGGCTCTAGATTAATCCTTGGAGGTGGAGCCGTTTTCTGGAATATTCTTTCAATATCATAATGGGCTTGCTGATAAAACCCATTGGGCTACCGAAGTGTATTTTACCCGACCTTGAAATAATGAAATTCATATTAACGCATGTTTTTGCCACGCATCAATAGACTATATATGGTTGGAACTTTCAAGACAAATCAAACTACTTAAAGATATGACAAAGAATAAGATAATAAGGAATCAAAAGGCCATATGATGGACGTTGTCGGAGGACAATGGTGGAAGATGAGAATGAAACCATATGCGGAGGTGGTTTGGCAATGATTCATGCTGTAAGAAGATGATTAAAAGGGTGAAATTTTCAAATTTGGTTTTGACAAACTCTTTCCAAAAAATAGCCATTAGTTTTTTACCTCTAATTTGTTGGTAATTTTATTAATTATCAATATATATTTTGTAAAATTGGATTAACTTTGATCGGCTGAACATTGTTGGTTATTAACGAATTTGAAGATGGAGATGGATTCGTTTAAACTAATATTGATGTATGTTGATTTCGTATAACAATAACAATAACAATAACAATAACAATAACAATAACAATTGTAACATCCAGCATTAAGACATGTACTCACTCATTCAATGTTGAACATCTATAATAAATTATTAACTACTGTGATATGTATGAACAATTAAAAGTAAGTAGCACCTAGAAGTAAACCAAACATAACCTTATATGAAATTAAACCCACTCTTATTTAATCACTACCTCAAGAAGAATCCGTAAGTCTACAAAATTATGGGCACTACAAAGTTAATGGTTACTTCAACAAAACTAAAACTATGACTCATATCAGGATTTCAAGGCCTTAAGCACAAATTAAAATAGAAGCCATAACAAGGAAGCCGAAACTCTAGTAACTATACACTTTCAATAACAAAGACTTAACCAAAATAAACCACAAAAACACTACCTAGGTACTTGCAAATAATCAAATCTGATGGGATAAATTATAACCGGCCTAAGATAAAATATATATGTATATATATATATATATAATAAAATAAAACAAAAGGAGTTTGGAGCAAGATCTTTAGAAAATCCTAGGAATAAGACCCATTTCCTGTCACAACCACCCTAGTCTAGGATAGATCATCTCTTCTTGCTTCCTCAGGATTTAGTACAAGAAAAATCAGTCCCAAGAAACTTGTCATTCCCAGCATGGTTAGTACCAGTCATGCCACTGATGTAAGATAAGGTGCAAGAAGAGACCCTTTGACTGACTCCTAACCTGCGACCAGCCACCTCCCCTACCATCTAGAACATCAAGTCTTGAGCAACTAAGAGCCAAAGATCAACCCAAACCCAACCCAGTCGGTTTCCCCCCAATTACGATCTTAAGAACACCCCCAACACTCTATAAATACCAACACTTAGATGATCCCAAAACCCACACCAAAACTCCTTTTTACTCTCCTTCTCACTGATTGGCAGAAGCATCAGCTCTCTTCTGCTGAAACAACCACCTCCCAGCCTCTTCCTCGCTCGATCAAACCATCTTTCTTTTCCTCTTCAAATCTTCGGCCACCCAGCAGGTCCAAGGAGCCTTTCACAGCTCCTCCTCATATGAACAACAAGCTGCTGATTGAAGAAGCTGATCGAGAGCGGAACCAGTAGCCGACCAGCAGCTCTTCGGCACCGACAACACTGATTTCGCAAAAGGTGATCAGAACAAAGGCAACTTGTTACCCCTCCGTCACCATCCCTATCAGTCTTGCTTGCTTTCTGTAAGTCATCCTAGTTCAATAGCATAAGATATTAACCGTAGAATGCAAGTCCATGCAAGGAGGCTTAAACCGAATAATGCATTAAAACTCATATAATAAACGTTTATTGTTAATTTGAAGAACCAACTTTGCTGAACTCAAATAAGAAAAATAACACTTAATATGCCACTATTACTTAGAACTGGATAATCTAACCTCATGGGTGAACGGTGGGAAAACAAAAATTATGGCGTATAATATATTCAAGGAAAATGGGAATAAACATCAACTGTGGAAGTAATAGGAAAGCTGTTGATCTATGTACATGGTAGTAATCTTGCCATGCACGTGAAACTCACCATGCTATATTAACAACCACACATGAATTTAAGGGAACAACAAGAAATCCTTAACAAGGTTTTACTTTGGTCAACATCCTAGAAAGATGGTTCCTTATCACCAAAGGATAACAAGATGTTTTCTTAAAATCGCTTAATGAAAGAAATGAGAATGTGAGAGGAACTATACGCCTGGATCTATAATTTCGCATACATTGATACAAAGGAATACGTTCACATATTGTTGAAGTCTTTCATTTTGAATAATCATAAGGAAATATATATGTATGTATGTACACTTGTAAGTGTATATGCATAGACTGAACCTAGTAATTTGATAAGTTCATGAACCTAAATGTCAAGATCAAAACCTTATAGGGCCCCAAATATGGTTAATATATATAAGTTTATGTGTAATATGAGAAACACCCATTAAAAATAAATAATATAAAGAACTAGAAATAAAATACGAGAATAAATGAGTAAACAAATTAATCCTAAGTGAATCTCAAAGAGTTACACTAGAAGTCGGAGACAACCGACAATCTTAGAATTTGGGTAAAGCATTGACCCTATCGACCCACTATATTGTAGGGCTTACATAGGTCGGTTTTCATCAACTCAAGACGCAAGAATCTTTTCTCATCACTATTACTGTGAGTATCGTAGCCCCTTTTTCTACTATTTTTGATTGCAAATTTGGGGGGTTATGCATGTTTAAATATTCATTTGATACACGAATTTGTTCACTTTATACTTGTTCATATTTTATGATGTATATTGCATGAGACAAGAATTATCACATTAAGTCCCCGGTTTCCTACACAACCATTTAACTCAATGTTTTGAGCCAATGGATTAATATAAGTTAGTACTAGCGGGGTCTGACAAACCCCCATTCATGGTTTGGTCGCGCCAACCATAACTACATTGTTAAGTGAATGGTATATTTCCACCAAGAACTAATGTTTGTGATAAGACATTGGCATTAGGGGCAACACAAGAAGTCAATAGGTATGGTTGTGGACTCATGTAGATTCATTGATTAAATTGTAACTTGTATAGTGAACTTTAACATTTATGCCACCTTTATCGAGTCGTAAAACCTACGATCTCACCAACAATATGTTGACCCTTTTCAACTTAACATGCATTTCAGGGAATTAGAAGCAACAAGTTGCATGGAGAAGTTAGCATGCATTTATTTTTGGAATACAAATGAAGATTTGATTATATTACCTGTTTAGATGTAGGTCATATGATTTTAGGAATCTTCAAGCTTGTATTGATACTACTTTATTTTGTAAACATGAACCTTGATATGTTAAATGCATGATTTTGAATTCTCTCATATGCAATGTGCTCAAGATATACAGTTTCGTTACATCCTTGCGATTCCGCCGTTGGCGAGGGTGTGACAACAATAACAATAACAATAACAATAACAATAACAATAACAATAATACAATTAGACTAATTAGTATTATTGTTAGTGGACTTCTTGTGATTTGATTATCTATATGAAAATTATGTTGGCCCATATATTAGTAAAAAAAGTCCAAATCAACTTCTGCAAGTTATGCTGGCAGTTTCCAAATGCAGATAAATATACAGGCACACGCATACTCGGTCAGATTTCTTCTTCTTTCTAGGGCACAGCCTCTCTCTCATCTTTTTCATATTTCTTTCTCTGCTAACTTAGTTTTATCCGATAATAACGATTTGGGTGTGCCACAAATCGATTTTATCTGAGAGTGATTCTTATCACAACTCTAAGATAATCACGTTTTATACGAATCAATTCGTCATTCTCTATTCTGAAATTTTTTCTGTTCGTCTTTCATACAACATAATTATTGTAGACAATAAAAAAAATCAGCCCATTAAAGGGCCGAATTTTAACTGACAGTAAAAACCAAGAAATTTTTACATGTATGCTTCAAGCTTGTGACAAATGTTAATATGACTATCCACTTGAATACGAACTACGACTATAAGATGAGTACGTTAGTCAAGTGTGTCGGCTAAGCTTGCAAGTTAAAGCTAACTTAGATTACATGTTTTGGCTAATTAGCCTACATCTCATATAATTGGCTGAGCCTACAAGATTATCATGAGTAGTCATTTTAGGTGAGTTGATACTACTTTATTTTGTAAACAACGCAACTCCTCTCCTTCGTGCCCTTAAGGCTCTTTGGTGGGACTGGACCCTCTGCAATGACTTTTCATCAAGCCATGCCAAAGCTCACCGAATTGAACCCACTTGAGTTGTGCTTGATTTTTAATGTGATTTGGGTGGTTGTGAGTCTAGCCACATGATGCAATTGTTTTCTTCAACTGAATAATTTAACAATGGCGTCAATATTTCATCTTTGGGCTTCTTGCCTGACCCCAAGGTGTGCATGAATTGGGCCAATAGGATAGAGCCCAAAGGGGAAAAGGGTTTAATGACAAAAGAGAGATAACAGGAACTTGAATCTCTATAGCAACGCCGTAAACAAAGGTCAAGAATCCGTCGGAAATAATACAGTTCACCGGTCCACGCTCATGAGATATAAACCTTTCAGAAGTCAACAAGTATCTAAAAATCGGTTTAGTAAACGTCTCCATAGAGTCCAACAACTATGTCGCATCAGAGTGTGGATGATTTGGTGGCAATCCGTCGGAGATGATGTGGAGGCAGATGCTTGAATATCAATCGAATCGATATTCGATTCGGTGAATGATTGGATATGGGTTTAACCTATAACGTGCAAGTGTTGGATGAGAAGGGTGCTGGTGAAGGGAATAAGGAGAAATGTGACGTCAAGGCCAGAAAGGCAGGAGAGCTCTGCTAAATCAATCATGGTCGGAGTGACGGAGCTTGAATAATTTTAGTGGGGCGGGATGGGCGGAAATCTTAAAGGGAAAGTGAAATCAATATTTATAAAAATTTTAACACGAAGACCGAAAAATGAACAATACTAATAAAAAAAAGAGAGTGGTTGCGATCCTCACTATACTTTGCCAATGCACGGTAGTTACCGTCCACTGAATTGGCGAAGGAAAGATGAGACGTGTGTGGGCAGGGTGGTGGTTGTATCATCCATTTAACTTTCTTTTTTCAACAGAGAAAACAAAACAAACTTAGCCATTATGTAATCACTTTTTAGTAGGGAATGGAGAAGAAAGTCTAATACAAACCTTACCCTATCTCAATTTGGATATAAAGGTTGCTCCGAGTAAGTCCCGGCTCAAAGTTATCGTTTGAAGTTGATCATCTTAACGTTTTTAACGTTATTTTCACAAAAATAAGTAAAATAACATTAAAATTAATACAATTTTACTTTTTGTCTCTTGAGGGCATACACATATACCAGTATCATAACACCCTAACATGTGATAGATCGTCATGCCATTACTACAAGCTCTAATACAAAAGCATGATTTCATAAGATTTTAGCTAATTACTAAAAATTTTATGAAATGATTCGAAAAGCTTTGGTGGACTGAATGTTCCAATCAAGGTGGAGAGTAAAACATTCCATAAGGAGTCAAGGTAGATCTTTAAAGTAAAACGATTTGCCTTTAGTTTACACAAGCAGTCAGATTTTAAGATCAATGGAAATGTAACAAACTTACCTAACTATTAAAGTAAATATGTGACAAGAAATTCTCCCTAAATTTTGAAGTAAAATCTTCACACGAAACTATGGTTTTTCAAAATATGAGAGATGTCTGAAATTAGTGCAAACAAATATCTTGTCTCAAAATTTTAAAAAGTTTTGCATAAGAAATGCAATAAAACTCAAACTGGATGAGAAAACATTTGTGAAGGTGTTTTGCTCACCTTGTTCTTTTGATCAAACGAACAGATGTTAGTTAACAGGAGTGATTCTGCATCGGCATACCAATTCCTGGAGAATTTAGTTGATTATATATATCCTCTCTTTCTAGTTTATTTAAATTCCTATTAAATACAATATATATATATATATGTATGTATATGTATGTATGTATGTGTGTATTCAGAATGAAATTCTGTTGCATTACAAGGTAGCTAGAATAAATATTGAAATGTCACCTTACACCTTGCCAGAAAGTTTCAGATTAACACACGACCAAAGTGCGTACCTGTATAGCTTTTACATAGCTTTGATGTCATTAACTAGACGCTCTAGATTACCATAAGATGATCCACCTTCCATCAAGCATTGTTTTGCATATTTGGCCATCTCATCTGCTGACTTCCAGAACTCATCTTTCCTGTATTCCATTAATTCTCTCACCGTTTTCTCTATAATCACTCTGTCACAAGTATCCTTCATGTCCAGGCCCAACTTCCACACTTCCCCCACATACCTGCTATTCACTTGTTGGTCTAAAAAATAAGGCCAGCAAATCATTGGCACACCTTCAATCACACTCTCCAGAGTTGAATTCCACCCACTGTGCGTTAAAAACCCACCCACGGCCCTGTGGGCCAATACCTCCTCTTGTGGAGCCCACTGAACTATATACCCTCTCTCTTTTGTGCCTTTAGAAAGTTCTGATGGGATATCCATTGGATCACTGGTAACCGAGTCAGGCCTTATGACCCACAAGAATCGGGATCCACTGTCCACCAACCCATGCCAGAACTCCATATATTGCTCCTTAGTCATAACAGCAAGACTCCCAAAGCTAACATAAAGAACCGACTTGGGTGGTTGTGAATCCAGCCATGTAATGCAACTCATGTCTTCTTTCCACAGACTGTTTGAAGAAGACAGTGATTGACCCGGTAGCTTGTACTTGAGATGGGAATGCAGTGGGCCAATTGTGTATAGGTTTGGACAGAACGCGCGTATGTGGGCAAGTATTGGACCCTCAAGATCATCAAATGTATTAACTATAAGCCCATGGGCTCTTGAGTTTTCTGTAGCTTCAGGCAGATAGAGGTTCAAGTTCGGGTCTGACAAACTACCAGAACGACAAAACATTGGAAGATCACGGCGCCTAAAGAACCCTTCCATACCTGGTATACTCTTTATTGGTGTGTCCAAGTCATTACCTACTAGAAATTAGTCAACCAGATAAACATAATGAATTTTTACATCTAAAAAGTTAACTAAGTTGATAACCACACCACACCTGTAAATGGGATTTCACCCGATTCAATGAGCTTAGGAAGACAGAAGAAAACCCACAGGCAACAAGCACTGATTGTACGAACATATATAATGGGTAGGCCCACATCATTAGCTACATCACATGTAAACCCCATTATTCCATCTCCAATTATACAAGTTACAGGTCTGCGTGAATCTGAGTTTAGTTTGCCAGATGTCAAGAGGTCTTTAAGAAGAATCTTGGTTTTGATCTTTAAAGAGTCAAACATTTCCATAAGCACAGCTCCAATCGTGGATGGTCTTCCGGCAGGCCATCAGATATGGTTTCTAGACGGAAACCAGGGTAACCGTTAAACCGGGACTGTATATTGGAATATTTGACGAGTCGGGTGTGGATATGATCAGTGACAAGAAAGGTGATGTGGAGACCCGATAGACATAGAAGCTCGGCTAGCTTGAGCATGGAGTTCACAGGGCCTTGCAATGGCAATGGAAATATTAGTACATGAGGTGGGACTGCTTCTTGATCCATATCTGAAATTGCTTCTAAAATATCAAGTCTTGTTGCTTATGGCTCTGTAGAAGGAACACAACAGCTTATTACATGCCCATTGCCCACAAGTAAGCGATTGATCCAGAAATTTTTTTAATGGGGGTCGGAAATTTATTGGGGCAAATGTATGTCGTTAAATATTTCATTTTTTTGGACCGGTTCAAATCGGGTCGGGTCAAGTTATAAAAGAAATGATAAAATTAAACCAAATCACAAGACCATTAGAGTTGTTGCTCCCATTTAGGTCTAAAATTTGATCCCTTTAGGTCATAGATAATTCATATTGAGTTATTTGAGTATTAATTTTGCTTTTAAAATGGTTTTCAATTGGTTTTCATCAGTGTCTTCAAAATTTCATGGGAGTTGGTGTCAAAATTTCTTAGGGTTTGGCTAAGATTAGATCGTATATAGAACACTTAAAAAGGAGTCAACCGACCTCTATAAATAGGGCTAGGTCCGCCTATGCCCACAAAAGCCACAAATCTACCCAGATTGATACAGTTGCCACAGTGAGAGTTTCATTATACAAATTATAGAGTTAACTGTAATTAACACAATATCTATAGAACCTGCAGTTTAAATCTATTGCATTCTACAATTGACACATGATACTGCATACTACTGCACCACGTAAACGCATCTTGATCAAAGGTCAAACATGACAAAATGCTTGTGAGGCAGTAAATCGCATACATGAAAGCACTATTCAGTTAGGTGGTAATCTAAATCCGATTATAATATCTAAGTTAAAGCACTAATTCACAACCAATTGCTATGTTTAGATTGATTATAGTGCTTCCAAGAATCAACTGAATTGAGAGGAATAACTTGATTAAAATTTAAACCTAGAAAACTAGAAAGGGGGAACAACAAATCAAATGATCATCTCGTAATCAGAACCAAAGATCGTGACAGATTACAGATATATACGGAGATGCGATAGTTATTCGAATGAGAGGGGGAGATTACCTTAGGATTCAACGCCCCAGATTGACGTAACTGGGATAGAATGCGACTAAAATAATGTTTAATATTATCTGTTTGCGTCGTATTTATTGTTTTAAAGCCTTCTGAATTTTAAGTGCTAACTTTATATACATGTAATCAACATTTTATTTTATTCTAATCAGGTTATTCAAACTTTTTTTTTATTTCAATTAAGTCATTCAAGTTATTTTTTTGTTTGAAATCTATGTTTTTAATATTAATTGTAGTTAATATATATTCATATAAGTTTGAGTAAATAATTTTTATTTAAAAAATGACTGAAGTGAATAAGTAATTATTGATTATTAATTTTTTGTTCTTTGTCAGATATTAGTTAAATTAATAATGACTTATTCAATTCAGTCATTTTTTTTAAAAAAAATTATTCACTCAAACTTATATCAACATGTATTACCTACAATTCAAGTTAAAAACATATAATTCAAACAAAAAAGTAACTTGAATGACTTAATTAGGATAAAAAAAGTTTGAGTGACTTGATTGAAACAAAATGAAAAGTTGATTACATTTTTATGAAGTTATCCGGAATTTTAACTACAGACTATTCCTCGATGACAATCTACCTACTCTAGTAAAAGAATATTTTTAGGAGACACATGTCATCTCCTAATTAAATGTAAGAAAGTTTTTACCGCCTCTATCTCTTCTAAAAATATTAATAATTTTTAGAGTTAATTACACAAATGGTCCCTATGGTTTATCGGGAATCCCAGGTTTGGGTTTTTACTTTTTTTTATAACATTCTGGGTCCTTAAATTCCTTAAAACTTTTCACCACTGGGTATTAGGGTAACATGCCGTTTAAAATTAACGGTTTTAGCCTCACGTGCCTAGCACGTGAGGGCATTATCGTCCTGTAAAAGCGTATATATCTTCCTCAATCTCCACCGCCGGCGTCGGACCTGATTTTGCAGTCGTCACCCCCGCAACCGCACCGTTACCATCAACAACATCGATCACGAACCTCCTCGGCCTCAGATTCCACGGCTTCACATCTCCATTACCAGGCGTAGCCGCAGCATCAGAATCGATCAACTTCCGGCCGATGTTGCCTCCGTCCATCAACACGACACCGTGTTCTTCATGGATTTCAGTTTTTACGTTTGTTGAAACGAGAATCCGTTGAGGTTTTTTGCGATTGTTGAGGTCGGAGTCCGAGGAGTCGAGGGGAGGAGAGTTCCGGTGTCCGCGACGGCAGTGGTGGTTGGGGTGGATTGATCTCTGTCCCCACTTTAAGAAGGGTAGGGAGAAATAGTGCAGTGGTTGGTGGTGCTTTGACGGCACAGCCTCCATGTAGCGGTTGTATGTATGGTGGTTTGTGATTAGAGAGAGATTGAGAAGGTGGTATTGTGTTGAAGAACCCTAACCTAAATACTGGAACGTAGAGACAGCAGGAGGATGAAGAGGTGACGGAGAGAGGCGAGAGGAGGTGGGTGTGGCTCTGGCTCTGGCTCTGAAAAACCAGAAGAGACGTGGAAAGGACGATAACGCCCTCACGTGCTAGGCACGTGAGGCTAAAACCGTTAATTTTAAACGGCAGGTTACCCTAATACCCAATGGTGAAACGTTTTAAGGAATTTAAGGACCCATAATGTTATAAAAAAAAGTAAGTACCCAAACCTGGAATTCCCGATAAACCACAGGGACCATTTGTGTAATTAACTCTAATTTTTATTAATTAAACTATACAATTAAATATTCATAATTATAAATCATATTATAAAAATTTATCAATTTACTAAAAATTAATAAAATATATTAAAATTTTAATTATATCTTATATGTTTATATAATTTTAAAATTATTAAATATTTATAATTATTTGTTATTTATAATTTTTAAATATTCATATTTCTTATTTAACCAATAAGTGATAAATGTAACATATAAATTTTTATATAAATCACTAGCCTAAAACCCTGTGTATTACACGAGTTGGATATTAATTTTTAATAATTATAAAATTATATTTTAAGATAAAATATAATTGAAATATTTTTATAATATTTAATTATATAATTTAATCACTAAGAAGTTATAAATATATATTAGGATAGAGAGGCGGGAAAAAATTTGTCAGATTGCAACAGAATGCGATATGTATCTCCTAAAAATCCTCCTTTATTATAATAGGTAGATAATAGATATTCTTTAATTATATTCATTAGTTAAATAACTAATTTTAATTTCAAAATAGAAATTTAATTTGTTTATATTATATTTATGAATATATATTTAAATGTTTTTAATTGCTTTTATAAATTAAAATTTTGTATTTCTGTATATGTTAATTAATTGAATATTTGATTCAGTATCAGAATCCATATCAAAATTTTTTTGTGTGAATATTAGAAACTAGCATTATAAACCCATGTATTACATGGGTTAGATAATTATAACATGTTATAAATAATAATGTTTATAAAAATTTATATGTTAGATATATCAACTATTGTGTGAAATAAAAAATGTGAATATCTAAAAATTATAAAACAAATAATAAATATATTCAATAATTATATAATTAAATTTTAAGATAATATATAATTTAAATCTTATCATAGTTTTCCAAGTTTTAGTAAAGTGGTAAATTATTATAATGAGAAGATATATATTTTTCAATATATAATTATTAAAAATTGTTAAAATAATCAGGAGAGAGAGACATGAAAACAAATTCCAGATATTACCAGAATGTGACACGTTTATCCTAAATTTACTCGTTTATTAGAGTAGGTAGATTGTTTATAACATATTATATTTGTTCAACCCATGTAATACATGGGTTTCTAGGCTAGTAAATAACATAGCAAAATTATCCATGCCTCGTTTGGAAAGTACGGTCCAGTCTTGGTAGTCTCCTCCAATTTTTTAATTTGTTTTTTGTTAGTTCTTTAAATTTTTAATGTTTATATTTGTTCCTTTAAGCAATGTTTTAAGAATCGGACTAAATGTCTTACTATTCATTCATTAACCAGATAACATAATAACTAATAAAATATTTCAAAAAATATATAGAATTAAAAACATAATTAAACAAACATAATAATATCTAAACAAATATAATCATGTAAAAAAATATAGGGTTTAGTTTTAATGTTTCGTTAATTTGATTTTAGTTAAAAATAAAAATATAAAAAAACTGAAATCCGGTTTGACCAGTGAACCGGCTCAACCGGTTGGTTCATTTGAAGGTGAATCACATGCTGGTTTTGAGCCGACCGACCCTCCGATTCCCGGTTTGGCTTTCTGGTATATTATCCATGCTGGACAACCACGAATCTTACGCAGTTACGCTTCTCTTTAGGTGCTTGATCATAACTAAGTTCGTAAATATACCCTTAACCAGGTGAGTGTCATCATACGACTCCGTCGCGAAGCACTGGTCGCTAACTCGACTTCTTTAATCCTTTCGGTCTATAAAATACTTTTTTTGACTTATCATGCCTTGTGGTTTATATTTTATAAGAGTTCTTGTTTCTGACACTAATTTTGTTAACCTGTTTTTAAGCAAGTTTGTGTTTGAGAAAAACGACACGATTAATTATCGTGTCGTGTTCGTGTTAACCATGTTTGTGTCTTATCGTGTTCGTATCTTATCATGTCGTGTCTGACCTGTTATGCCAGTTCCAACATATTCCACCAATTTATGCATTCTAGTTTGGAAACACTTCATGCAAATGTAACAAATTTTTAAAATGTTTTAATTAAGTTACTCAAACTTAGTTGAAACACTTTAAAAAGTTTATTACATTTGTATACGATGTTTTCTCTACCGTTTAAAATGTACTGATTTTAATTATGTTATTATCTATATTTTGACAAAACCGACGCAAATCTGGTGAGCAAAAGAAGCACATGTCGTCACCTAGAAGTTTTGGTTATTTATGTAGATATATTCATAAATGATAATAACATGAAATATAAAAAAATCAATAACTAAAGCATTAGTTGTTTTTACGAAAAGGAGTTTTAGTTCTATGAAACATCATTACAACTCGCATACTATAGATTTAAATTCACTATCATTTAATAAATCTGAGGTTACACTATATTACTACCAATATGTCTTTATCTACACATATAGTTTTATTATTTTGATTCATTGTTGTGTTTTTTTCCTCTTTATTTTATCACCTTATATGATAAGGAGATTCACGGAAAAAAGAAACAAAATGTAGTTCACAGCTACTTCAACTTCAACCTCAAATTCAAATCTTTAAGCCTCACAAAGTTTGAATTTTTAAGAGAGGTATTTGCAACCTTAAAACAAATGAACATGAATCACTATCTTAAAATAAAATTCGCTTGTTTTGGATGTTTTTATATCCTCAATCAAACGATTCAAATTACTATAAGAAGTTCCATCTTTAGCAATTGATCTTCGTGCCAATTTCATCATTCGATCAACTGGTCTACTTAACTCGCCCCTCTTTACATCCATCAAATTCTTGATAATTGTTTCAAGAATCATCCTGTCACAAATGTCTTTCATGTCAAATCCTAGCTTCCACACTTCCCCGACCAACCTGCTATTAACTTGTTGATCAGCGTAGTAAGGCCAACATATCATGGGCACTGAGGCCACAATGCTTTCTAGCGTAGAATTCCATCCGCTATGTGTTAAAAATCCACCAATAGCCGGATGAGCAAGAACCTCTTCTTGTGGGGCCCATCTCACCATATACCCTCTCTTTATTGTACCCTCTAGCAACTCAGCCGGAATGTTTTGACCATCACCAGCCACCGAGTTGGGCCTAACGACCCACAAAAAGTTTTTCTTTGAGTTCACAAGGCCGTACCAAAGCTCAATGAGGTCCTCTCGACTTAACATGGTCATGCTCCCGAAACTGACGTAAATGACTGATTTTTGTGCCTTCTCATCTAACCATGTCATGCAGGTACGATCTTCCTCCCATAGACTGTTTGATGATCGAAGTGGTGATGCCATCCGGGCTTCTAGTCGAGATTTTAAGTGGGCATGAAGCGGCCCGATCGCATATAGATTAGGAATGTGCTTGCGAATTTGGATTAAAGCTGATTCTTCCAAGTCTTCGAAAGTGTTGAGAATGAGCCCGTTTGCTCTATGGGTCTCTTGAGTCTCTGATGTGACAACTTTGAAAGCTTGGTCGGACAGATCACTAGCTCGACAAAAACTAGGTAGGTCACGTAGCCGTAGGTACTTTTCCATCCCGGTGACACCCTTTACAAGTCTGTCCATTTCATCGTCTTCTGTATATCATAATCAGTTTTCAAGGTAACAATTAGTTTTCGTCATCATGGTGCTAAAACCAAATTTGTCCTAACCACGTTTATAAAATCACAAATATGAAATGTTTCTAAAACCAGACTTGATTGGCTGAATCAAGAACCAGACATATAAATTGTTCTGGTTAACCCTCTTTGAATATTTCCCTTTTGATCGGTAGAAAAAGAATTCGATATTTTTATAATTCTCGATATCTCAATGCACCGATTAATTCAATAATTTATGTTTCATATTATATTCATTCAACAATTTATTTTTTGTTAAGTTACATACATATACATATATGCATACATATATAATTTTAGTTTTGTGTATATTTTTTTAACAACAATCGTCCAGTCACTCGAGATCACTATCTCAAATATATTTTTCTTCCAATCAAATAATAGAACATGATGACTTGACCCGTGTGTTATGTGTAGATGAAACGTACAAACCTGATGATTCTTGTATCTGGTCTACTGGTAGAACCAGATGTGGTCGATTTCAGTTCAATTCCGAAAATTGCAACTATGAGAAAGCTTACAGAAGTTATATGAAGAATACCTTTGATCGGAAGGTCGCCGGATTCAATGAGGTTGGGAATGCAGTAAAAAGCCCAAAAACAACTAGCACTAACTGTACGGAAAAGAAAAACCGGAATCCCCATTTCTACTTTAGCAACATCAATGGTGAAACACATGATCCCATCGGCGATTACACTTGAAATCGGAGGCCGACTCCCACAATTCAAGCAACCGCCTGGGAGAAGCATTTCCCTAAACATCGGTTTGGTTACCATCTTGATTGAATCAAAAATATCCACAACTCTGTTACCGGAGCGAGGGTGATCCGGCGGAAGCCCGTCGGAAATGGTCTCGAATCTGAAACCAGAGTATCTTGAGAAACGAGAGTTGACGTCAGTGTAGCGTAGGAGGCGGCGGTGGATGATGTCGGAATTGAGAAAGGTGACATTGACGCCGGAGAGGCAGAGGAGCTCTGCAAGTTTGAGCATGCAGCTGACGTGGCCCTGGACCGGAAAGGGGAAGATGAGGACGTGAGGTGAGTTGGATTGAGAATCCATGGGAGGAATCGAAGGTGAGAGTAAGGTAGGATGGAATTAGATTAGGGTTACATATAATCCATTCCAGTTGCTGTGGATTCGGATTCTTGATGAAAATGCAAATGACATGAAAATCATCATCTTTGGTATTGACTTGTGGGACGAGTATTTCTTGTTCGAGCTTCATATCCTTTGCATGGGGTGTTGTATATGTACATTTTGATCAACAAAAATGTATTTTTTAAATCTGCTGGTAAAAAAAAGGTATTTTTAACATCTTTCGAAAAATAATATGAAATCCGTTAATCAACATTTACCCAACTTTTAAAAATCTCCATTATACTTTCTTTCACTTGATTCTATTAAAAAACTTAAAAACGCAATCTTACTAGGCTGCGTGTAGTGGGACGTGAGCGTCCAGGTGGACGAGGGTGTCACGCCCCCCTCTCCATGACAAACCTGACGTGACTGGCCAGGCAGCGTAAGCCTAGTCATAACGTGAAGAAGGTAAAACTTTTGAATCCAATGACTTTGAAGAGAGGGTGAAAAGGAGGTTTCACATGTGTATCTGAAAAGAACGTGATAAGAATAATTGTTTATGTGGCATATACGACGTATATGTGAAGTGCTAAGGGATTAGGGATGACAGAAAAACCCATACCCTGTTGGAAAACCCGAAGCCCGAAACTTTAGGGCCGGGTATTGGCCCGAATATTAGGGTATAGGGCCGGTTATGGGATCAAAAAATATATATTTTTCGGGTTCGGGTACGGGTATGGGATTTAGGAATACCCGGCCCACTTACCCGAAGTAATACCTGTAATATTTTGTTAATATTTTTTAATTTTATTTTCTAAAACATAAGTCTTTTAATGAAACATCATAACGAATTATAACTTTTATCTTATTATTTTATATTTAAAAATTAATCTTGTTGTTTTCGATATGTAATTTCAGTTTGAATATTCAATTAATAGTCCATGGTAGCATCTTTTAATAGTTATATGTCATGATATTTATATTTAATTTGTTTATATTTTATGGTGTTGATTTTATATGTATGATTCTAATTTATTTTTGTAATTAAACAATAACATGACACAAAATTAATACTATACAAATGTACTCGGAAAATCACAATTTTTTTTAATAAACTAATGGGTATACCCGATACCCGTGGGTATGCCCGATACCCGATGGGTAATGGGCCGGGTATGATATACATTTTTACAATCGGGTATGGGACTGAGATTAGCAATACCCTACCCGAACCCGGCCCATTGCCATTGCTAAAGGGATTTATGAGCGCACAAGATCTTACACTTTTCTTTACTTTCATTTTCTCTAAGAAAACTACCATGGAATAAAGCAAAACCTTTTAACATTTCACTTATTTACTATTTTACATTTTCAAGCTTGAAAAAATTGAAGGCCTGCTTGAAATCTAAAAGTCGTTGAAAAGTGAAGCTGACGTTTAATGATTTTTGTTTCGAATTGGATTGAAGGTAACTTGGTAATAACACCTATCTATATATAGTTATTTGTCGTTAGAATTTATAATGTTTGAAACAGTGACCAGATCGGGGTATCATACGGGTACCGTTACCAAAAATATCGGTACTGAAATTCTAAAAAAGTGGGTACTGATGATGGTACCGGTAGTTTTAGTACTTTACCAGTTTTGTACGGTTTTTTAAACACTTTTGTTGGGATGAACATGAAAATATTAGCCTTCAATTTATTGATGATATTATGACATAATTAAAAGAAAAATAAAAAAATCTAAGAATTTGAATGGATCATAAGAACGCATCATAAGAAAAATCTACTTTACTGTTTCGGGTAAAAATTATCAAGTGTAACTTTTAGCAAAACCGAATTAGTTTAGTGGGGTATTGTGTTTAACAAGTAAATATATTGAATATCAAAAATATATGTTCAATATATCCCTAAATATCCCTGAGGATCCCTAGGGATATTTCAGAATATAAAATGAAATAAACAGCTTACACACGAGATTTATACGAGGAAAAGCCCTTAATCCCTTAGGATTGCCGGCATAAAAACCTCGGGAGGTGACAATCGTCACTCTGCCTTGTTCTTATTAATATGAAAAATACAAAATTACAATACAAGAGCGCAATTGATCGATCACTAAGTGTTTCTGGACTTCGAATGCCGAGAATGTGAGCAACAAGTAATCAGAAGTGAGCTAAGTGAGTGGTGTGTCGAAAAAGTGTCATCCTAAATCGATCAGATGCCTCAATTTATAGTAAAATACAATTAACAATATTCCCGAATATTCCGGCGAGAATCTCGGAATCATGACCATGTCTTCAATTGTGGCAGCTACCACGTCCATCAAACGTGTGGAAGCGCTTCTGTCACCTAAACCCCGGATCTTTAGGTCAAATATAGTCAATATGACCGTTGGTGACTTGTTCTCCACTTGTAGCCGTTATTTAGCATATTTACCACGTTTTCTTTGACTTTATACCGACTTTTAGGGTAAAACACGTCCACTATAAGTTACCTGCAACACTAAGTCAAGCTATACAGAGAAAAGATCATTAGTGACGTTAGTATTCAGGATATTTGAGGATATTTGTGGATACTTAAGGATATTTGAGAATACTTAAGAATCTCATATTCCAGATTATCCTCGGCTATCCCGAATCTCAGACCATAAAAATTGACCCACAACAATTGCCCCAAAAATTTTGTAAGTTGTTTTAAATATATACAGCTTTAAAATTTTTCAGACTTAAACATTTGTGAGGATTTGTCTTGATATTCTTTGAGATTTGGGATTTACAAGTATTCTTATCTCCATATAGTATTCTTTAGAGTATCTTTTAAGCTAAAACCTATTATGTAGAACAAATTGTCGAATATTTTAACGCAATAGTTTGAAATATTTAGTGATGGTGCAAGGCCATATAATACTTTGATAATTTTAAGTATTATAAATAAGTCTAATTACTATCAAATCAGGTCTATTAGCTGGTAACTTATGCTCAATATCTTCTAATGGTTTTACATATTAAAATATCTTTGAATAAAGAGACTATATTCCTTAAAATAGACATATAGTTTAGGAAAACATACCAAATATGCTAAGAAAAAGCAATCTGAAATATCAATATATATTACAATATTTATCTTTAGCTAAACATTATTAATGTGTTAGGTGGAGAAATTATAAGTTTCATGACAAAGCCTAACGTGTTATTTTTAACTGCTTTTGATAATATAACAGCTAGTTTTTCGGTTAATGTTATAGTGTTCATAGTTTGTTTTTAGATATCCTTAAATATTTTGGAATATGCTAATATTATATCTGACTTGAGTTATATAACTATTCATACGTCAAACGTTTGAGTCAGGAATAGTTTTTTTATAAGTTTTATTAGGTATTCTTAGGAATATTTAAGAATAATTTGGTATTAAAATCAATCTGAATATCAAATATTATATCCAGTTTTGAAAATGTCATTTATTTCAAGGTTTTTTATTCATAAGTATAGTTATGATTTTTAAGATACGTTCGAATATTCATAAGTATCTTGTAATTTATTTAAGAAATGTTCATGAAGATTAGATTTCGACTATGTATTAATCATAATCATTTATATACTCCTAAAAATGTTCAAATATTTTCCCTACTTTTATTGAAGAGTTTTAGAGTATATTTCAATAGGGTTAATATATGTTGAATATATTTAAGAATAAATAAGGATATTTTAAGCTATACTTAGCCTAATTTGACTAGTGTCTTAATATATGTATGTTCGAAAATAGTTTAAATATATGTTTAAAAATTGTTAAATTAACATGCCCCGTATATAGTGCATACTTCCAGCCATGAAAATATACTTCCAAATATAACTAATCAGAAATGAAAAGCATCATGGTGAATTAAAAGAGTTAAGAAACAGGTACCAATTTCTGGAGATAGTAGATTTAATTTGAAATCTTCTTTGTTCCTGTCATGATATCAAAAAGATTCCATACCTGAATATCCCCAAATATGTCGTGGTATTCCCAAGTATCCTTGAAATTCAATCCTGCACAAATAGAAAAAAAAGAAAACTTGGGACAAGCCCAAGATACTGGCGACAAGGCCGATTAAAACTGGCGACTAAGGCCGGAATACTGGCGACTAAGGCCGGAATACTGGCGACAAGGCCGGAATACTGGCGACAAGGCCGAGATACTGGCGACTAAGGCCACTGGCGACTAAGGCCGATATACTGGCGACAAGGCCACTGGCGACTAAGGCCGGAATACTGGCGACTAAGGCCGGGATACTGGCGACTAGGCCGGAATTCGGAGGATCCCTGGTAATAGTCTTTGAAAATGAAATTGTCAGCCACTCATGCGTGTACTGGTCCCAAAATCTCCAACTATACCGGGATATTTCGGAGGATCCTTAGTTATAGCCCTTGATAATGAAATTGTCAGCCACTCATGCGTGTACTGGTCCCATCATCTCAGACTATAATAGGATAAACGTGCGCAACTGGCGAGGGCATGAGCCCTAAGTCTTCATGATATTCTGTTGAGTTTTGATTTCAGGTCAAAACTTTGCAGCTGGACATAAAGTCAGTGCGGGGTCTTCATCAAGTTCTGATTTCAGGTCAGACCTTGGGTTAAGACATAAAGTCTCATCTCTTCTCCTGCTATACCTACAAGACAATAAGATTTTTGTATAGCTGGGAACCAGGAGTCCTGATGCCTCGCTTAAGCTTGATTAGTAGCATGGTAATTAGGAATATACAAGAATATATAAGCATATACAAGAATAATTATAAATATTCAGAAATAAGAATGCAGAGTATAACTTTAATATGTTTTAAACAAAGTATGACTTAAGGTGAATAGCATTCCAAGATCTTGGAAGAGGTTCTCCTTCCATGTTGGTCAACTTGTATGCCCCTTTTCCTGCTTCGGAATCTATCTTATAGGGTCCTTCCCATTTCGGAGCGAGTTTTCCATCAGCTGGATTGGTAGTATTCTGAAATGCTTTCCTTAGTACTAAGTCACCAACTTGAAATCTTCGTATCCTAATATTCTTGTTATATGATTTGGCTATCTTTTGTTGATATGTTGCCATCCTTATCCTTGCGATATCCCTAAGTTCATCAATGGTATCTAAATCTTCGGAGAGTATTTCCTTGTTGGATTCTAGATCTTGTAAGCTTGATCTTGCAGTAGGGATAACCATTTCAGTTGGGAGAACGGCTTCAGGACCATACACTAAAGAGAATGGCGTTTGACCAGTTGCATTCTTTGTGGTTGTTCTATCAGCCCATAGGACAAATGGAAGTTCTTCAGCCCACTTTCCTTTCTTAGATCCCAACTTTTTCTTAAGGTTGTTAATTATGATCTTATTGCTTGATTCCGCTTGACCATTAGCTTGAGGGTGAACAGGTGTAGAGGTGATCATCTTTATGCCCCAGCTTTCACAGAAGTTTGTGGTCCTTTTGCCTATGAACTGGGACCCATTGTCACAAGTGATTTCTGCGGGTATTCCAAATCTAGTCAGGATATTCCTCTTTATGAATGAGATTACTTCTTTTTCTCTAACTTGTACAAAGGCCTCTGCCTCAATCCATTTTGAGAAGTAATCCGTCATAGCAAGCATAAACACCTTTCCTCCAGGTGCTTTGGGTAGCTTTCCTACTATATCCATTCCCCATTTCATGAATGGCCATGATGAGACTATTGGATGTAGAGGTTCAGCTGGTTGATGAAGTATATTGCTATGTCTTTGACAAGCATCACACTTCTGGGAATAAGACATTGCATCTCTTCTCATGGTTGGCCAAAAGTATCCTGTTCTCAGGATTTTTGAGAATAATGCTCTACCCCCAGTGTGATTTCCACAATCTCCTTCATGGATATCTTTCATCACTTCCAAACTTTCGGGTTTCTCCAAACACCTTAAGTATGGGCCTGATATTGATTTCCTATGTAAGATATCTCGTATGATTGTGTATCTAGATACTTTTGCTTTAAAAGCTCTAGGATTTGTTTCTTCATCAGGTATTTTTCCTGTTTGAAGGTAGTTCTTGATAGGGATAGTCCAGGATATTTCATGTGCTTCTGAGTGAAGGACTTCGGTGTTCTCGGGTTCACTATTCTGATCTATATCCTGCATATCTATAGCTGGTCTTAGAATATGTAGGATAGGGATATTAATATCCTCAGGAATTCTTAGGGATGATGCTAAGTTCGCCAATGCATCCGCTTCGGCATTCTCATCCCTTGGTATTTGAGTGATATCAAAGTTGTGAAAATATCCTGATATATCCTTAACTATTTCTAAATATTTTGCTAATTTATCTCCTTTAGTCATGTAAGAACCGTTAAATTGATTGGCTATTAGTAGGGAATCGACAAAAACATGTAAATTTCTGATGTTCATATCCCTAGCTAATTGGAGTCCTGCTATTAGGGCTTCGTATTCTGCTTCATTGTTAGTTGCTTGAAATTCGCAACTGATCGATTGGGGTATTATGTCCCCCTGTGGCGATTTTAGTATAATGCCTAATCCTGTTCCTCTTACATTTGAAGATCCATCTGTGAACAAGGTCCACTCACCAATATCTTCATCTAAAAGTCTTACTTCTAGATCCACTTCTGGTTGTAGATCACTACTAAAATCAGCCACAAAGTCTGCTAAAGCTTGTGACTTAATTGCTGTCCTTGGTTCATAGATCAAATCATATGTGCTGAGTTTGACTGACCATTTTGCCATCCTTCCTGAAAGCTCAGGTTTTCTCAGTACAGATTTGATAGGATAATTCGTTTTAATGTGTATTCTATGTGTCTCAAAGTAATGCCTTAGCTTAGTTGATGCCATAACCAAAGCTAAAATTAGCTTTTCTAAATGAGAATATCTAGTCTCAGCATCTACTAAACTTTTACTTACATAGTACACAGGGTGTTGCGATCCCTGATGATCCTTAACTAACACTGCACTTACAGTCGTTCGGGATACTGCTAAATATAGTGATAGAGGTTCACCATTTTCTGGTCTCATGAGTAATGGTGGTGAGGACAGATATTCCTTCAGATCCTGAAGTGCCTTCTCATGTTCTTCATCCCACTGGAACTTCTTATTCTTTTTAAGGATATCGTAGAATCCTTTAAATTTTTCAGAAGACCTTGAGATGAATCTATTGAGGGCTGCTATTCTTCCCGTTAACCTTTGCACCTCTTTTATGCTTTTTGGGGATTTGAGGTTCAAGATTGCTTGAATTTGTTCCGGGCTAGCCTCTATTCCTCTTTTAGTGACCATATATCCCAAGAACTTTCCTGATCTTACCCCAAAATGACACTTAGATGGGTTAAGTTTCATATTATAGTGGTCCAGGATATCGAAGGATTCCTGAAGATCCCTAAGGTGATTTTTAGTTATCTTTGATTTGACCACCATGTCATCAATATATACTTCCATAGTGTCCCCCAGTTTCTCTTTGAACATCATGTTAACGAGTCTCTGGTATGTGGCTCCAGCATTCTTCAAGCCAAAAGGCATTGCTGTATAGCAATATATTCCTGTTGGCGTCATGAAGGCTGTGTCTTCTTGGTCCGAGGGTTCCATTTGAATTTGTTGAAAGCCTGCTGATGCGTCCATGAAAGTCAACATTTCATGTCCTGCTGTCGCATCCACCATGGAATCTATATGTGGTAATGGAAATGGGTCTTTAGGACAAGCCTTATTGAGGTCTGTGTAGTCTACACAGACTCTCCATTTTCCATTCTTCTTTTGAACCACGACTACGTTGGCTAGCCATTTTGGAAATTTGACCTCTCTAATCATTTTTGCTTTGAGGAGTTTCTCTACTTCCTCTTGAATGATTAGATTTCTTTCGGGTGCGAATTTCCTTCTCTTCTGGTGGATAGGCTTAATATTCCTATCTATTCCTAATTTGTGTGTGATCACTTCTGAGGATATTCCTGTCATATCCTCATGTTTCCATGCGAATGTGGAAACTCTTGATTTCAGAAAAGAAATCAGTTCCTCTTCAATATCCTCAGGGATACTGGTTCCCACAAGGACTTTGATCTCAGGATCATCGGGATTCAGAGGTACTTCCTTTACTTCTTTTTCCCTATATTCCTGAGTATCCCCAAGGTCGCACTTTGATTGCTATGCGGGTGAAGGTTTAGTTGTTCCTTTCATTGAAGACGAGTAGCACTCCTTGGCTTCCTGCTGGTCACTATTGATCTTCACTACTCCCCAAGGCGTCGGCAGCTTGACACATTGATGGTAGGTCGAAGGGACTGCTTTCATGTCATGTATCCAAGGTCTACCTAGTATAATATTGTAACAGGAAAGGGAATCTATAATACAAAAGCGTTGCATAGAGTTTACCCCCTCGATGTATACCGGTAGTTTGATTTCTCCAATAGTGGCTTTAGCTTCACTACTGAATCCGACCAGGGCCAAAGATTTGGCAGTTATCTCTGATTCAGGGATATTCGTCCTTTTGATTGTTTCCAATTGGATGATGTTGACTGAGTTTCCTCCATCTATTAGTATCCTGCGTACATAGTGGTTAGCAACATATAATGTAATGACTAACCCATCGTGGTGAGGATCCAGGATATTCTCGTGATCTTGTTCTTCAAAGGACACCACTGTTTCATGGTTGGAGTTTGGAATCTCTTTGGGATCTCAGCATCACATATTGGTGGAGCAAGTTTAGAGATCCTGTGGGTTGTGGCAGGAACCTCAGGAATAGGCTTGACCACTCCGGGAACACTAGAGATCATATCTCTAAGTTTCTGGATTTCCTTAGCCACTTGTGGAGTTAGACCAGATTCCTGCACAGTATCAAAGTTAGTAGTATCAATGGGAGAATAGTTAAAAGTATTGCTGGTAATGAGAGTTAAATGAGAAGTTCCCAGGATATTTGTATTATCCCGAGATATCCTTAACCCTTGGGATCCCGAGGGATCTCCGAGACCAGTCTGCATGGGAATAAAGTCTCCTGAGTGATTCCCAGACATCCCTGATATCCCGAAATCCAGGATTCTTGGAACCAATGGAGTGCAAGTCTCTTTCTGCTTATTCTTTTCAGCCCTCAAAGTTTCCATTTCTCTAAGAAGCCGTTGATTCATTTTCTGTTGATCCATCATTTGTTGCTGAACCTGTTGAAACATACTCAAAATATCATTGTTAGAAACAAGTATAGGAGCAGAAGTGGTAATTCTTGTCGATGGAACACTTTCGGCTACAAATGTTGTTTTCTTCCCGGAATCATCGGGCTTCTTGGAGAAAACAGGAATCTGCGAAGACACGTTAGTAGTAGAAGCAGAAACAATAGGTAATGAAGAGGTTGATCTCGGTTGTGAAGCCATTTTTCACTGTATTTCTCGAAAAAACGCCTCTAAACAAGGTTTTAATTATGAAAAAACACAAGTTTGCCCCACGGTGGGCGCCAAATTGTTTCGGGTAAAAATTATCAAGTGTAACTTTTAGCAAAACCGAATTAGTTTAGTGGGGTATTGTGTTTAACAAGTAAATATATTGAATATCAAAAATATATGTTCAATATATCCCTAAATATCCCTGAGGATCCCTAGGGATATTTCAGAATATAAAATGAAATAAACAGCTTACACACGAGATTTATACGAGGAAAAGCCCTTAATCCCTTAGGATTGCCGGCATAAAAACCTCGGGAGGTGACAATCGTCACTCTGCCTTGTTCTTATTAATATGAAAAATACAAAATTACAATACAAGAGCGCAATTGATCGATCACTAAGTGTTTCTGGACTTCGAATGCCGAGAATGTGAGCAACAAGTAATCAGAAGTGAGCTAAGTGAGTGGTGTGTCGAAAAAGTGTCCTCCTAAATCGATCAGATGCCTCAATTTATAGTAAAATACAATTAACAATATTCCCGAATATTCCGGCGAGAATCTCGGAATCATGACCATGTCTTCAATTGTGGCAGCTACCACGTCCATCAAACGTGTGGAAGCGCTTCTGTCACCTAAACCCCGGATCTTTAGGTCAAATATAGTCAATATGACCGTTGGTGACTTGTTCTCCACTTGTAGCCGTTATTTAGCATATTTACCACGTTTTCTTTGACTTTATACCGACTTTTAGGGTAAAACACGTCCACTATAAGTTACCTGCAACACTAAGTCAAGCTATACAGAGAAAAGATCATTAGTGACGTTAGTATTCAGGATATTTGAGGATATTTGTGGATACTTAAGGATATTTGAGAATACTTAAGAATCTCATATTCCAGATTATCCTCGGCTATCCCGAATCTCAGACCATAAAAATTGACCCACAACATTTACAGAAATAAGGAACACAAACAGAAGAATACGAACACATCGTTGTTTGGATTTCTATATTTTTTTTCTATGTTTAATAATTAAAATAATAATTAGTTATAATCGCATTATAGTGTAAATTTTAAACTACACCAAATTGGTAAATAATCAAATTCAAAACAAAAACTATGTATTTTCTGGTAGGGTGAGCATAATATAATCATAAAAAACAAAGATAACTGACACGAACCATAATTGATTTTAATTGAAACCGACTTTAACCGACGGTTTTGGTTCAGCCAAGTCATTAACCGCCTATAACCAAACCGATTATTGTATATTTGTTTTTTTAATAATTATGTGTGTGTGTTTTTTTAAGAAGTTATGGCACAAATCAAGTATAAGAGGTGAACCATAACTTTTTACTAAATGAAAATATTATAAGTCATATGTGAAACTAAATGTCTTATAAAATGAGTTACAGTTCACGTGGTTTTACTTTTTGTTTATTTACTCTCAGTCACTTGAAAGTTTTACGAGCTTTGCTTAGGTTTTCATCATTAATATATCTATAATCCACAAGCTTATTTATAAGTTTTTCTTAGTTTTTCAACAATTTCATTATTAACCGAACTTAATCGGAACCAAACAATAACCGGTGGTTAACTGATTAATGGTAAACCGATCAATTGGTTATGGTTATGGATTTCGGTTTAACCGAAGTAGCGGTTTTGCTTATGACAAATAGTCATAACCGCACAAAACCGAACTATGCACAACCTGACACCCCTATTTCCTGATAGCATTACCGATTAGAGAATTTTTCAATATTTTACAGGTACCGGTTAGTATTGATACCTAAATATGAGAAAATCAAGTATCATTACCAGCACGAAATCTACCGGTACGGTACCGGTATTCGGTGCTAAAGTATCATATGTAGTTTGAAAGGCTTATTTGTTGTGTGTACACAACTTGATTTGTTACCATATATTTATACTAATAAATAAAAATAAATAAAAACATATATTTACGTTACTAACAAATTAACACAAACTTTTTCGACTATCTCTTATATTAAAATAGTAGTTATAATATTTATAATTTTCTAATTAAAAAATATCTCTTGTTTGAAAACATCTTATTATTAAAAAATAAACTTTTTAAAAACCATATGATTACAAAATGTGAAACTTTTTTATAATCGAAAAAATTTTGGAAAAACAAACTTTCTCAAAAATACTAAATTTAAAAATAGAAATAAATTTTTAGAAAAATAACATTTTAAAAAAATTATATTACTAATTTATTACTTAAATCATTTACTTTTACATTAATTTAATCATACTTTATCTAAAAATATCGTTTTATAACTTATCAATACGTAATTACTTTAACTATTTAATATTTATTAAACTCATGTAATATAATTTGCTAACTTATATTTTTGTAAAAATTGTATTTAGAAAAATTTTTTTCTTAATATAAAATATTTAAAAACCAAACTTTAAAAAAATCTTTTAAAGAATGATATTATTATTTTATTTCTTAAGGTATTAGCTTATGCACAATCTTAATTGTATTTCATACTAAAAAAGTAGTATATAATTTATAGTTTTTATTATTGATTATTCATTTATTTTTTATCTAACTTATGTATTACACGAGTTAGTAACATTTGTAATTTTTATCCGATAAATTTATCATAATCTTTACATTATTGGACTCGAACTAATTACTATTTACTTTAACAAGTATATTATTTTACCAACACGAGTTTAGCATTTTATTTCAAAAGTTCGATCTTAGTAGAGCTCACTTATTATTAATTTATTTCTTTTTATTATTAATTTTATATATTATTATAAATATATATTTCTTATGTATAACATAATATTTATGATTGTATTATACTCACTTATATAAAAAATAATTATATAAATATACACTTAATATTTAATTAAATTAAATTATATAAATAAAAAGTTTGTGAAGGCTTGCAAGTCGACTCGATCTCTTTATATGATACTCGAGCTCGACAAATAAGCAAATTATACTTTAAAAAGTGAGTTTAAGCTTGGAGTTATCTAAGCTTGACTCGATCTAGCTTTTAAGTGGCTCAATCTCAAATTTTTTTTTACGAAATGGTCCTTGTTTGTTTACACGGCTGCTTTGCGAGATAAGTTTCCAAACAAAATAAAAAAAATTGTTCGTAAATATAAGTTGGGCCTATTAAAAAAGCGTCTGGCTCATGAACATCCAGTTCAAAAGCCGACTGACGTGTCCTCTTTTCAGAGCTCTGGAAGCTTTGAGAAGTGTCTGGTTCTTCAAGCTTCAAGAGAAACCGAGAAATTGCGCTCGCATTATTCCCTTCTATAAATACCCATCCCCTATCAAGCTTCAATCTTAACAATCATCAAAAAACAAAGCAGTATTTTAGAATTGATAGCCTCGATCGATATCAATCGAAAAAAAATAAATTACGAGCCATGTCGATGATTCCAACCTTCTTAACCGGTAGCCGGAGCAACGTATTCGACCCATTCTCCAGCGAGATCTGGGACCCCTTCCAGGGCTTCTCCAGTGCCATCCAAGAATCATCACGTGAAACAGCAGCAATCGCCAACGCCAGAATCGACTGGAAGGAGACGCCGGAGGCTCACGTGTTCAAGGCGGACCTGCCGGGACTGAAGAAGGAGGAGGTGAAGGTGGAGGTTGAGGAGGGGAGAGTGTTGCAGATAAGCGGTGAGAGGAGCAGAGAAAACGAGGAGAAGAACGAGAAATGGCATAGGGTCGAGAGGAGCTCCGGGAAGTTCGTGAGGAGGTTCCGGCTGCCGGAGAATGCAAAAATGGAGGAGGTGAAAGCTGCCATGGAGAACGGTGTGCTGACGGTGACGGTGCCCAAGGCGGAGGAGAAGAAGTCAGCCGTGAAGTCTATTGACATCTCTACTTAAGTTATTATACTGATCTGAGTGTTACGTATGTAATATTAGTTATAAATATGGATGGTGTGAGACGTATGTAGTTTTGCTTATGAGGTATTCCATGAACCCTTTGTGAAACTTTTGTATTTTGTGTTTGACAATAATAAGATGTGATTATCATTTGTTTCTGTTATTAGTTGTTTTGTATATCAACGAGTGGGTTTTCCGCGTCACGGGTATTCTGTCATGATTTCGTACATCAAAACACAAATTTTATTCACACTGACAAACGTAGATTCTGCTATCAGGGGTAACGTAAAGAATTAGCGGATAGCTGTTGTAAACATGTTCGCTCGAATGATGAAAGTATTTGATCATGATAGTTACTGCTAAAGAATACGAATCCAAATATAAACACACGTTGATAATTATAAAAATAAACAATAAAAAACTTTTTATTTTCTAATTACTATTATTTAATTATTTAGGAATATTTAATTATTAATATTAATTAATTATTAGTATTATTTTGAGATTAATATTAGGAAAATACTGTTATTAAATTTAATTAGTTTATCAAGTAATTACGATTAAATGACGGAAACGATACACATACATACCTGATAATATATGGACACATTATAAACTTTTTTTGAATGATCCGTAAAACTTTTGCGATCGATGGTGTTCGAAATTTACATAAATGTTATCAATATACCCAAAATGAGTTTAACAAAACTACAAAGCTTCAAAGACTTGTAAGTATCCGTTGTATGCTTGTATAGCACGCTGACTTCTAAATTGTCATATAAGAAGGGTTGTACTTACCAATGATGTTTTGTCCTAATGGTAAGATGGAGGTATGAAGGAATTGATAGGAGACTCAGGTCCTGAGTTCGATTCTTAATCACACTCTGTTTTACCGGCCTTTCATCGTCGTGCCTTTGGGCGGGTGTTTGGGTCGGGTTTTCCCCAAGAATTGGTGGCTGGTGGGCTAGGGGCTCCGTCCGTCTGGACTAGTGACCAGCTAGTGGGCTGCCTCCGGATCCTCAAACCTCCCTCTACAGACCGTCCTTCCAATCACCCGCAAACTTACTTCAAGGGTGAGTGATGTGTTGTAAAACACATCTGTTTTTCTATTTGTTTTTAATTCGTTTTGTAAAGTTTTATTCAATTTTAGAGTCGATTTATGCTGGTTCTTCACATTTCTATATATTAATGTTTGCAGGTTATAAACACATCATTTTGGCATAAAAGATCAAGAAAATGAGTGTCCGGTTGAACGAGAACAGATACAAAAACAAAGAAAGAAGAACTCTGGATTTTTCAACCCCTCGCGCTACGCGAGGACCACAGGAAACCCTGTCGCGCTACGCGACAGGTGGAAATGACTGAAATGCCCCTCACTTAATAATGCCGGTTGACCCGACTATTTTGTCGGGTAGTAGAACCCATCGCGCTACGCGAAGGGTTAGAGGAGCCTGTCGCGCTACGCGACAGGGTTAAATTTTCAGAATCTCGAGTTTTAAACTTTGGAAACGGCTGGGGTCAAGGACATTCGATTTTGGGACGATCAGAGACGACATTGGAGGCGACCAAGGAGTTCTGGAAGGCAAGTAAGGCAAGATCCATCATCGGGAAGCCCTAGGATTGCAAATCGAAGGGTGTAATCACGATCGGTTCTTATTCTTGTTTTGTTTTCTATTCGTATGATGTTTTGCTGTGGTTTATACATTAGATCTTTCGGTTTGTTCATGATGACTATTGGCTAAACCTTTTAGACTACCTAGGGTTTTACAATTATGCATGTTTGATGATAATACCGATTGATTGTGGAACAAGTTTTGATTTTTAATGATTTATGATTTGGTTTTGAACTCTTGGATGTGGATGAATGTTTATGATGTTTGTGATTGAATTGTTGTTTCCTCGTATGCTTTGGCGAATGTCTTTCGTGTAATGAGCATATGTTAGGTCATTTACTCGGTGTTCTTGATTTGTGGATGTGTTACTAGACGTAGTAATTCATAGGAATAATAATTGGATCATAAATGAATTAGATGTTTAACCAAGTTCAATAACCGTGAGGTGAGAAATTGTTAGTATATCTTGCGTGTTTAAGAACTAGTTAAGGTCTTTGTGAAAAGATTAAGATTAGGTTAATTAAACATAGTCGTGTATGCTAAGTCCAAGAGGAATCTCCTTATCATCCCGTGCATGTTCATGTATTGAGACTTTCATAACTGTGAGGTAGATGGTTTTAGGATAAATCATTGATGGGTTGGTTAACTCGTGAGAGTAATTAACCTAAACCGGTGCTTAGTAGACTTATAGACACTTTAGTTGAAATCTTTGAAAACGGTTAAAGAATCTCTAATTTGTTGATAAGTTAAAATTCAAAGATCCCGGTTCCAAAATAAGTTCCATAATCAATCCATAAAACATTAAACATGTATAAAGTAAACCCTAGATAGTCATTTCATCATTCGTGGATTCTAGTTGTATTTTCTCTTTATTAAGTCTCGATTTGATTGTTCTAAATTGTTAGTTTTATTTTAAGCAGTTAATCACAAAACCCCCCTTTCAAACGTTTAATTTAATTTAAGTTATTTGTATAGAAAAGTCATTAAGTCTAGTTATTACAATCTGTAGAAGTCTGTGGGTTCGATATCCGGACTTACTTCTGTCTTGCTACACACGATAGGTACACTTGCGTGTTGGTAGCTTAGGCTTTAGAGAGTCTAGAGTATTACTTAGTGTCTAGGATAGTTTTAATTTTTATTAGTTTTAGTTAAGCTACTTTACACACATCAGTGAGGCACATCCGAACCTAATCGTAACCTTCACAGTCGCATGACATGTTTACTTCCAGAGTCAACATGGTCATGGTCGTGGAGGCCGTGGTGGCCGTGGCAGGGAGCGCTCTCATGGTCGTGGCAACACTCAACAGCCGTGGATATCTTCATCCCAACTTTGGCAGTGGCTTTCTCAACAACCACCAAGGGCCACTCCTCCAGCACCGTATCCTACAATGTCGACACCCCCTAGAGGACCACCCAGTCGCAACTCTTCTGCCAGCATACTTGGACCACCTCCAACCCAATTTTATGCATCCAATGATGCTTATTACAGCCCCACCAACATCGAACAAGCTCTCTACACTATGACTCTCAACCTGGATTAGAATTGGTACCTCGACATCGATTCTCGGTACGGGTCACACCACCTTACCACCACCCTACCCACCTATACAGCTGAATAACATCATGGTTGCACCTAAACTTATCAAAAATTTGTTGTATGTTCGTCGGTTAACCACCAATAATAATATTTCAATTGAATTTGACCTGTTTGGTTTTCTTGTGAAGGACTACCGGATGCGAACACCTATCCTCCGATGTGACAGCACCGGGGACCTCTATTTTACTTACATCTCCATCCATCCAGTTCACTAGTCCTGCCACATTTGCTGCTTTATCACAAGATCTTTGGCATCACCGTTTAGGCCATCCTGGCACATCTTTACTTCGTACTTTGAATAATCAACATTTTATTTCTGTTAATAAATTTTCTAAAAAACATTTGTGCCAATCTTGTGTGTTTGGTAAACCCATTAAGCTACCATTTTATGATTCTAATTCTGTTACTTGTTTACCATTTGATATTGTGCATAGTGATGTATGGACCTCCCCAACTCGTAGCTCGTGTGGTCACAATTATTGTATCTTGTTTCTTGACGATTACACGAATTACATAAAACTAAATCTGATGGCTCTCTTGAGCGCTACAAGGCACGTTTAGTTTGTGACGGCAGGTCTCAGCATGCTGGCGTAGATTGTCATGAGACATGTAGTCCAGTTGTGAAACCAGCTACTATCCGTACAGTCTTGAGCATTGCTTTACTTCACGGATGGGACATCAATCAACTCGATGTCAAAAATGTGTTTCTTCACAGCAAACTTAATGAAAGGGTTTACATGCATCAACCATTGGGTTTTCGGCACCCCTCATATCCTCATCACGTATGTAAACTCAATAAGTCTCTTTACGGATTAAAACAGGCACCACGGGCTTGGTATCAACTCTTCACTGACTTTGTCACAACCTGGGGTTTCAACACAGTTCTTGTGATCATTCCTTGTTCATTTACAAGCGGAACACCGGCACTGCCTACCTTCTCCTTTACGTGGATGACATCATTTTAACGTCCTCATTTCTTGCCCTCAAACAACATGTTCTAACTCACCTCTCCTCTGAATTTGCTATGAAAGATCTAGGTCCCTTGAGCTGTTTCCTTGATAATTATGTCAAAAGGGACCCCCATGGCATGTTTCTCTCAACAAAAATATGCTCAAGATATCTTAGTCCGGGCAAAGATGGCCGACTGCAACCACGTTCACACACCCGTAGATACAGCCGGAAAAATAGACGCCAATGCTAGTGACCTTCTTTCCGATCCTACTTTCTACCGGAGCCTTGCCGGAGCTCTACAATACTTGACCTTCACCCGTCCTGACATCTCCTATGCAGTTCAGCAAGTTTGCATGCACATGCATGCCCCCCGTTCAGGTCATCTTCATGCTCTAAAAAGGATTCTAAGACATGTCAAGGGCACATCAGCAATGGGAGTCTACATGCGACGCAGCCCGATCACATCTCTCATCTCCTATACTGATGCAGATTGGGCGGGATGCCAAGACACACGTCATTCCACTTCCGATTATTGTGTTTTCTTGGGTGACAACCTTATCTCCTAGTCGTCCAAACGAAAAACCACCATTTCCAGATCCAGTGCCGAAGCCGAATACCGAGGGGTTGCAAATATTGTCGCTGAACTATGTTGGATTCGGAACCTTCTTCTTGAACTCGGTTGTCCCACAAAACGGGCATCTCTCGTATATTGTGACAACATCAGTGCTATCTATATGACTGGCAACCCTATTCAGCATCAACGAACCAAGCATATAGATATCGATATTCACTTCGTCAGAGACAAAGTTCAAGCCGGACAAATCCGTGTTCTACATGTCCCGTCTTGTTACCAACTTGCAGACAATTTTACAAAGGGCCTTCCGCGTGTGCTATTTCTCGATTTCAGATCCAGTCTAAGTATACGTGATCCTCCTTTTTAAACTGAGGGGGTATATTAGACAACATAATTATATTCCTATTATGACAACATTTATATAGTTGAGGTTGTCAAGTGTAATTATGTAAACTATATAATTGAGATGTTAATGAGAAAGAGAACAGGATTTACGTATTCTATCAAGTTGAACTCCAAATGTGGCATATCCTGTGCGCGTGAAAGAGTTTATAAGATAAGTTGGACTCATTCCAGCCTTCTGAATGTCTAGGATATAACAAGACATGTCTCCTAAAAGCCCTGTTCACATGTTTTTGCTTTGCAGTAGCACAAGCTTTAACAGAAAACAAATTGTCTAATATGAGAGCAGGATAACACATTCGTAAATAGGACATGCTTAAAGTAACCAGCTTACAGAAAACTCGTAGTCTTCAACTTTGTCTTGAATGCATTCATCCTGCAATTATTTCAAGTTTGATGAATATCGATCAACCCAATCAACACAATCAACATAATCAAGTAATGAAATCTACTGGAAATGGAAGAATGAAAATGGATAATAAGAATTCCAGGGCTCAGCCCTTTCTCACTGTTACACAAAAGACCTAGCCACACTTAGGCTAATTTTCTAAACAAAACTCTTCATTCCTTCACTCAACCTTCTAACCCTATTTATAACCCACTAACAATTAACTAAAAATCAATATTACCAAACTACCCTTACAAGATTCTACCATTACTACTAAATACTACCAACATATTTAATATAGCTATAATCTCTATCATTACTTCCCTCTTATTTAAAAGCCTTGTCCTCAAGACTTGGGAGTGAACCATTGATCGTGTCGTGCTCCAAGTGGCTTGCCTTCCGGACATTTGTGAGCTGGCCCATATATGTTACCCCAATGTAAACAAATCATTTTCTTCTTACGTCCTTTTCCAATCCAAACGTGAAATATATCGAACTACACGATCATGATGAAAAACATGTCCCAACTCCTGAGTAGAGTAGGCTCCAGATCAGATGATAGGTAACGTACACGGATTCTCTGGTTGGGGTGTAGACTGTCGGTCATAGGATTGCGTTGAACCACCCGGTTTGAGCATAAACTGGCCCAATATGTGAGTGTCTTCAAAAGGCAGGGAATTAAAATCCCTAAAACGAGAAACATAATAGTTGCTGGGATTAGGGAGAACCATCTCTTCTTCAATGCCTGTTGCAAATCTTCGGGAGTAGAATGTGTACCCAATTTGAGGTTCACCTTTGGAATGTCTCTCAAAGGTTCAAATCCATTGAATGCAGATAATTGAAGCTTTTGCAAATCCACTGAACTATCCTTGAAGCCTGAAGAAGTCTTGGAATTGGCCAAAATAATGCCAGATGATCCCCAATGATCCTCAACAAATTGGTTGTCTTGTGTCTTCATCCAATCGAGAATAGTTTTGCGGAATTCAATTGAAGCCAATCGCTCCTCTTGCAACAATTTGAGGGATGTTTTGATTTCTGCCATCTCTTTCTGAAGTTGAAAGATATGTTGGTCATGAGCATCTAATCGCAAGGTTTGATTAACCATGATTGATAAGGAAATCGTGAAGGATGAGAGTGTATAAGAAACATAATCAACATATGAGGAAATTGGCAATAGAATATGAATTAAATCGTGAACTGTAGAAATCAACAGAAATTAAAATTGAATGAACCGAAATTGAGAGTAATAGATAAAACGAATTGACTGAAATAGTGAATTCCAGAGTACGAATTAAAACCAAATCAGAAACACGAATATGAAATTGTAATCAACAGAACCTGAAATTGACGGTTACGTGAGGAGCGAAGCCGGAATTTCAACCGACAGGGTGTGACATCGCCGGAACTTAGGGCCAACGGTGGTGGGTAGGGCCGACGGTGGTGAATCAAAAATGAAATTGAAGGTGTAGAGCGGCAGAAGAATGATGAACGTGATTTGAAAGAGACGGATTGAAGCAAATCATAAATACGAAAATGAAATTGAAAATGGAGGAACCTGAAAGCAGCGACTAATTGTAGCGAATCCAGCAAATCAACCCAAGTCTCCGGCAGGATGGAGGCAGGTCGGACCATTGATGAATATCGATCAACCCAATCAACACAATCAACATAATCAAGTAATGAGATCTACTGGAAATGGAAGAATGAGATAGGATAATAAGAATTCCAGGGCTCAGCTCTTTCTCACTGTTACACAGGAGACCTAGCCACACTTAGGCTAATTTTCTAAACAAAACTCTTCCTGCCTTCACTCAACCTTGTAACCCTATTTATAACCCACTAACAATTAACTAGAAATCAATATTACCAAACTACCCTTACAAGATTCTACCATTACTACTAAATACTACCAACATATTTAATATAGCTATAATCTCTATCAAAGTTCCTCAAAATGTGAGAGCATGGAACACCTCTTCTGTTTCTGCAGGAAGCAGTAAAAGTCAGCAGGCTACAAAGATTTAAAGGTTGCTTATAAATCACAACAGCTTCATTAGGATATTCATTTTAAGAAACTACACAGGGTTTACAGTGGCTAGTATAGGTGCGTTTTATTGTGGAAGAAATTAGTCTCTAGGCGTGCAAGGAAGATGTGCAAGTTCTGATGAAGACACCTGCATGTTGCAGTGATGTAAGTATTCAGCCATACAAGAGCAATACATACACGAAGTTCCTGTATTGACTCGATTAAAACAACTTGAAACAGAAATTTATAGCACCTTCTCCAAAATTTATGGCAATCTTCATATATTTGAAGCGGTTCATCCAGCATCGCTTAATACGAAAAAGATTCCATTAACACAGTGGATCATATGCATATAGATGTAAAAGGGTTGGTTAACAAAAGCCACTAATAATGAATCTAACCTCATCACAAAAGCCATCCTTCACTGCTTTCTCGTATCCTGAGTCATTACTTCTATCTACATCAATAACAACAATTACCCACAAAATTTACAATAAATCCAAAGAATTTTAAGGCAGAAGTAATAATATCCTACTGTTTCAATGCAACTGAACCTAACTCCAGGCACATTATGATTTGAGGGATCACAAGTTCTAACGCATAAGCAGCGTGTCACATCTCAAGAAATGATTAATTGCCTGCCAACTAAAAACTTTTCAAAGATACTTACACCGAAATACCAAGCATACCCCTAAAGATTTTAAGAAAATTTTAGTTCACAGATTCGGCTAAATATTACTCCCTCCCTGCTAGCATATTAATTCACTTGAACAGTTTACGTAAAAAGCCCGCAGGAATTGTCGCATTAAAATATTTTTTACAGAAACATTCTGACCTACTTCTACAAATACAAAGCATGTGTTCAGCAGTCAACATGGGCCTTGCATGTTTGTTGAGGAGAGCAACCAATACGGCAAAGCGAATGACAAAAGGCTGCACGATGACTAGCAATTTCAGTCAAGAACATGCTACATATCATGTTAGAGAAGCATTCTAAGGAAATGAGAAAATGATGGTTCAGACCGCAGCTGTCAACAAATACTGTCATCTCCAGCAAAAGTTGTGTGGTCACAGAATCGGCTAAATATTACTCCCTACCTGCTTGCATAATAATTCGCTCATTACAGTTTATGAAAAAAACCCGCTGGAATAGGTGCCTAAATATTTTTTTTAACAGAAAAACATTCTGGCCTACTGTTACAAATACAAAGCAAGTGTTCAGCAGTCAACATGGGCCATGCATATTCGCTGTGGAGAGCAACCAATGCGGCAGTGCAAATGGAAAAGGCTGCACTATCACTAGCAATTACAGTCAAGAACATGCTAGATATTATGTTAAAGAAGCTTTCTAAGGAAATGAGAAAAGAAAGAATATCCAAATTGAGGAAGCATCTCACAGTAGAGCTCGAAAATAGGCGACGCCATGTCCCTTGCGATAGGTCCCTTCATGTCTTCGGATAAAGAGAGAAACAACTCAAGAAAATATTTTCTAAAATATATATGAACACACGCAGACATTTACAACAGTGAGTGCTTCCAAGGAATAAATCCTACTTGAACACCAAATGCTGCATATCTTATGCGCATGAAAGAGTCTATTAATAGAAGTGGACTCATTACAACTTTCTAAATGCCAAGGATTAAATAAGATGTGTCTCCAAAAAGACAGTCCAGTTATCATGTTTTTGATTAGCAGTAGCAGAAGTTTTAACAGTAAACAAATTTTCTAATTTGAGAACAGGAAAACCGATTCGCAAACAGGGCATGCTTAAAGTAACCTGCTTACAGAAAACTCGAAGTCTTCAAGTTCGTCATGAATGCATTCTTCCTGCTTTTATTTCAAGTTCCTCAAAATGTGAGCACAGAACATTTCTTGTGTTTCTGCATGATGCTGTAAAAGTCAGCAGACTACTTACAGATTTAAAGGTTGTCTATAATTCACAACAACTTCATTAGGATATGCTTTTTACTTACCCAGTTGGTGTATTATTAAGATATTTAAACAACTAAAAAATAGTTAATTAGAAGAAATATGAATCAACATCATAAATTGCTAGCAGCTAAAGCAAACGTAGACTAAAGTTTTGAAGGTTGGGCCAGGCCAAGGCTATAGTGCAACACCATGGAGACGCCCAAAGATCCCAATAGCAAGCTATTGCTATGGTTCTTTCCTCTTAAAAAATTAGACTAATATCAAGTGGACCGATGGCCCACGTATAGATATTAAACTGATAAGAAAAGATACTACACTTGATCTTCGCCAAAAGGCCGAGAAAGGTATGCCTTCTCTGTTCTTGGGCCGCTGCTTATATAGGCACTAACTTCTTCTTTGTTATTTCACCCGGCCAATGTGGTTAATAAATTCTTTTTTCCTATGGTTATCATCACACAGGATCTAATTCGCATTAGCATCTACCAAAACCAGCCTCTAAAGATCATTAAGTAATGCTGATTAAAGTCTAATAAACACATAATCAATGCTACAAATCTATTTCTAAAGATGCCTGAAACTTACTGCATCAAACTTAATATTGTGTTACTATTCAAGGAAATATAAGTTGGATTGATACATACCACACAGACTCAGAACGATATATAAACATAATATTTCATCAGGAAGACCAAATTAGATTTTGTTCTTTGACGTCATCAAAGTATCCTTAATCTTCCTGACTAATTCCAGCTCCTTTTAACTTAAAATCGATGGCCTACGTAAGTGGGTTCACCAAAATCATGATTCTAAATTATATTCACTCACTACACGCCGCTGATAGAGATCATAGTTATATTAATACTAACATATTAATATAACTATGATCTCTACACGCCGCATTCAAAGGATTTTACGAAACTACATGGGGTTCATACTTCATAGTGGCTACTATAGGTGTGTTTTAAAGTGCTAGAGAAAATCAAACATGTAAAGTAAAACATGGAAAAAAAACATACCTTTTTGATTTGTAAAAACAACTCGTGGAAGCAATTTGTCACTAGGCATGTAAGGAAGACGTGCAAGTTCTAACGAAGACACCTGCATGTTGCACTGATTTAAGAATACAGGAGCACTACATACACAAAGTTCCAGTACTGACTCGATTAAAACAACTTCAGACAGAAATTTATAGCAGCTTCTCCAAAATTTCTGGCAATCTTCATATATTTGAAGCGGTTCATCCAGCTGCACTTATTACGAATTCCATCAACACAGTGGATAATATGCATATAGATGTAAAAGGTTTGGTTAACAAAAGCCACTAATAATGAATCTAACCTCATCAAAAAAGGCATCCTTCACCGCTCTCTCGTATCCTGAGTCTTTTCTTCTATCTACATCAATAACACCAATTACCTACAAAATTTACGATAAATCAGAAGAACTACAACATTATACAGGCGCTTCAAGGCAGAAGTAATAATATCCTTCTGTTTCAATGCAATTGAACCTAACTTCAAGCTCATTATGATATGAGGGATCACAAGTTCTTACATATAAGCAGCGTTTCATAACTCAAGAAATGATTAATAGCCTGCCAACTAAAAACTTTTCAAAGATACTTGCACAAAAATAACAAGCATAACCCTAAAGATTTTCATAAACATCTACTTATAAGTGCAAAAAAGCGACAAAAGCACAAACAGCTGCACTTATTATGAGAAAAGATTCCATCAACAGAATGATCATATGAATATAGAAGTAAAAGGGCTGGTTGACAAAAGCCACTGATAACGTCTCTAACCTCATCCCAAAATCCATCCTTCACAGCTGTCTTGTATCCCGAGTCTTTACTTTTATCCACATCAACAACACCAATTACCTACAAAATTAACAATAAATCCACCAAGAACTACAACGTTATACAAGCTCTTCAAGGCAGAAGTAATAATATTCTTCTGTTTCAATGCAACCGAAGCTAACTTGAAGCATACTATGATATGAGGGATCACATGTTATAACGCATTAGCAGCGTGTCACAAATCAAGAAATGATTAATAGCCTTCCAGATAAAAACTTTTCAAAGATACTTGCACTAAAATAGCAAGCATGCTCCTGAAAATTTTACGAAAATTCTTGCTTAAATATCTTGTTGGTATGCAGAAGTGCAAAAAAGTGACAAAAGCACATACGGCTATATAAAAGTTGTTAACAAGTCGATATCGCAGATATATTATGCATAAGCAGCATAAGTTGTAATTAGACTTGCAAGCAAATAATCAAACAAATACAACAGATGCGTGATCATGAATCAATTGCCTTAATGGATCATAAATGCAAGATAGTTAACATGAAATTCCAGACATCAGAAGCAGATTTTAACAAAATAAGGTGTTTCAGCCCAAACACGTCAGTAAGGGTGTTCAAAATAACCAAAAACCGTTTAAAACTGTTATCCAAACCGTATCCGTAACCGAAATAAACCGAACTGAATTGAAAATACGGTTTTCGGTTCGGTTCTAAACCGTATCCGAATTACAGATTCGGTTTTCGGGTCGGTTTACAGTTCCAATATTTTTAAAAATTCGGTTTATTCGGTTATTCTGTTTAAACCGTTTAAACCGAATTACTATTTATATATATTATTATTTTTATTTATTTTGGACATCTAATAAAATGCCCACTGGCCTAATTCCCTCGCCCTAATTCCCTTTAAAAAAACTCGTTCACACCGTCCCTGTCTTCTTTCAAACTCCGTCTCGCCGACCTCCCCACCCCCACCGGCCACCGCCCCATGAAGGCACCGATCTGCAACTGGATATGTATCTCTCGTCTTCAGCCGACACCCTCACCGCCACCGACCACCGCCCCACGAAGGCATCAATCTACACCCTAATTCCTAAATAGAGAAGGAAGCATCGTTCCATTCTTCACAGATCTGCACCCTAATTCCGTGAAGATGTCTTACCTATATTGCCTTTGGAGTTTTTTTTTTTTTGTAGCAGAGCAATGTAAGTTCAGGGCATGCTCATCAAAAAAGTGTAAGTTCAGGGCATGCTCATCAAAAAAGTGTTTGGAATGAGTAAGTTGGTTAGAGATTGTAAAAAAATTGAATTAGGTCACTTGAATCAGGAAACAAGAAACAAAAATATGGAAAAAAAGGTATTTTGACCGAATACGGTTGAAATCTGTTTAATATGGTTTGTTCGGTTCTTAACCGAATCCGAACCGAATCGAATACGGTTGAATTTGGTTCGGTTTACCTTATTTCGAATACGGTTTGGTTCGGTTTACGGTTGTGCTAAAAAAAATTTCAAAACCGTGTAAACCGAACCGAATAAACCGTTTAAATCGTAAACCGAACTGTTGAACACCCCTGCACGTCAGCATCAATTCCAAAACCATCAACATCAAAATCAAGATGATAGTTTAACACTTGGAGCACTTAATCCTAGTAACTAAACAGTATACAATAATGCTTAAACTAGAACGACTATATTACGTCACTATATTGCGATTATGCACACCATAGCAAAAGGAATACCAACTTACAAATGCCAGTTCACCTAAGAAGCCTCCCTATGATCATGTAAGAGGTGCTCCATGTAGACCAACATTGAAAAAGTCATATTAATGTCAAATAGGTTAGGTATGATGCCGAGTTTCCAAAGATGTTTGATACATTTCCTATTTGTCTCTAATGGCAGTCATCAATAAGCAATGATGCTTCAGACAGCAGCTTTCAATGAATACTGTCATCTCCAACAAAAGTTGTGCAGTCAAAGAATCGGCTAAATATTACTCCCTACCTGCTTGCATATTAATTCAATCAAACAGTTTATGAGAAAAAAACCAGCTGGAATAGCTGCGTAAAGATATTTCTTCAACAGAAAAACACTCTGACCTGCTGTTACAAATACAAAGCACGTGTTCAGCAGTCAACACGGGCCTTGCATATTCATTGTGGAGAGCAACCATGCGGCAATGCAAACGGCGAAAGGCTGGAAGATCACTAGCAACTACAGTCACAAACATGCTAGATATGATGTTAGGGATGCATTCTAAGGAAATGAAAAAAGAACAAATATCCAAATTGAGAAAGCAACTGACCCGTAGAGCTAGAAAATAGACGACACCATGTACCTTCATTCATTTGAAGCGATTCATCCAGTTGCACTTATTATGAGAAAAGATTCGATCGACACAACGGATCATATGCATATAGATGTAAAATGGGTGGTTAACAAAATTCATTAATGATAAATCTAACCTCATCCCAAAAGCCATGCTCCACTGTTGTCTCAAACCCAGTGTCTTTACATCTATCTACATCAATAACACCAGTTACCTACAAAATTAACAACAAATCCAACGAACTGCAACATCAAACAAGTACTTCAAGGCAGAAGTTATAAAATCCTTCTGTTTCAATGCATCTAAACCTAACATGAAGCATATTATGATAAAAGGGATCACAAGTTCATACTCATAAGCAACGTGGCACAATCAAGAAATGATTAATAGCCTGCCAACTAAAAACTTTTCAAATATACTTTCACCAAAATAGCAAGCACCCCCAAAAGATTTTCAGAGTATTCTAGTTCTTATATCTTGTTGGCATACGAAAATGGAAAAAAGCATTACAAGACAAAAGCACATACGGCTATATAAAAGGTGACAACAAGTCGATAACGCACACATATTATGCACAAGCAACATTAGATGTTATTCAACATGCATGCAAATAATCAACAAATACAAAATATGCGGTAATCATCAATCAATTGTCTTAATGGATCAAAAACACAAGATAGCTCACATGAAATTCCTGACCCCAGAAATAAATTTTAACAAAATAAGGTGCTTCAGCCCAAACACCTCAGGAACAAAACCAAAAACATCAACGTCAAAATCAAGATGATAGTTTAACACTTGGAGCACATTAATCCTAGTAACTAAACGGGATACGAAAATGCTTAACCTAGAACGACTATATTACGTCACTATATTGTGATTATGCACAACATAACAAAAGGAATATCAACTTACTGATGACAGTTCACCTAAGAAGCCTCCCTATGATCATGTATAAGGCATTCCAAGTAGACCAACATGGAAAATGATAGAATTGATTGTGAATAATCCCTTGAGTTATTTCTCATTCTCTAATCTCCTGTATACAACCCTATTCTATACAGGAGTTCATTGAGACGTAGAATGAAGGCGAAAGATGGGTAGATTAATAGGGGATAGATCGGTAATAGAAGTTTAAGTAAGTTCCTAGTTTTAGAGGCCTATGTGTTACATGTTTGTGTGTTGGATATATGTGTTATATGCTTGCTTATGTGGGTTCATCATAGCGTGGTTTGGAGTGGTTTTGAATTGTAGTTGCTGCATCAGTCCCATTGGTTATTTGCTATTTGGTTGTTTGTCATTTGTTGTTTAGTTTGTGTATTCAAATATACATTGTTATATGCCGGTTGCGTTTACATAAGTGTCTATGCTGGGTTATGCTATTTTATGCATCTAAGCTTCTTGTTACATGTTTATTATCCACGCCAAAAAAATTTTTTTAAAAAAAATTATAACAAAAATAAATAAATAAAATAATAATAATAAGAGCCGAGGGACTCCAACGAGGCAGCCTCTCTACCTCATTTGGAGTAGGGGTAAGGTTTGTTTTCATCTCTCCCCCCAGACCTCACAGAGTGGGATTTTACTAGGTATGTGTTGTTGTTGTTGTATACCCCCTCAGTCTAAGGAGGAGGATCACAAATTCTAAGACTGGATCTGAAACCATTAAATAAAACACGAGGTAATCCTTTTGTAAAGAAATCTGCGAGCTGATTCCTAGAGGGAACATGTAAAACTCGAATCTGACTGGCTTGAACTTTCTCACGAATGAAATGGATGTCAATCTCAATATGTTTGGTCCGTTGATGTTGTATGGGAATTTCACACATGTAGATGGTGCCAACATTGTCACAATACACAATAGATGCTCGTTTAGTAGGACACCGTAGTTTGAGCAGTAAATTGCGGATCCAACAAAGTTCAGCAACTGCGTTGGCAACACTGACAGAAGATTGTCTCCAAGAAAAACACAGTAACCAGAAGTGGAACGACGAGTGCCGGGGCATCCAGCCCAATCAGCATCGGTGTAGGCGATAAGAGAAGAGATGGGACTACGACGCAGATAAAGACCCACAACCATTGTACCTTTCACATATCGTAAGATCCTTTTAAGAGCATTCAGATGGGAGGATCGAGGAGCATGCATGTGCATGCAAACCTGCTGAACCGCCTACGAAATGTCTGGGCGAGTAAATGTCAAATACTTAAGAGCTCCTGCGAGGCTACGAAAGTGAATCGGATCAGCGATAAGGTCACCGTCATGGGCACCCAGTTTGCCAGTAATGTCAACCGGTGTTTGAACCGGATTGCAATCGGTCATTTTGGCACGAGTGAGAATGTCCTGGGCATGCTTCTGTTGTGACAAAAATATACCATTGGGATCCCGTGTAACTGAGATGCCAAGAAAGTAACTGAGAGGTCCGAGATCTTTCATGGCGAAATCATATGACAGCTTGCCTAAAAGTTGTTGTTTAAGAGCTGGGGAGGTGGTGGTGAGAATGATGTCATCAACATATAACAACATATATGCAGTATACGGACCACGGGTGCAAATAAAAAGGGAGTGATCACAAACACTATGTCGAAAACCCAAGGTGGAAACATAGTCAGTAAACCTTTGGTACCAAGCCCTGGGTGCCTATTTGAGACCATATAGGGACTTTCGCAGACAACAAACATGGTGAGGATAATCCGGATGTCGAAATCCCATTGGTTGATGCATGTAAACTGTTTCCAGTAAGTTGCCATGAAGAAAGGCATTTTTGAAATCAAGTTGACTAATGTCCCATTGTTGAAGCAGGGCGATACTCAAGACCGTCCTGATGGTAGCCGGTTTAACTATAGGACTGAAAGTGTCATGACAATCGACTCCAACCTGTTGTGATCGACCATCACATACCAGTCGGCTTTGTAACGTTCTAAAGACCCGTCTGATTTTGTCCTGTGTTTAAATATCCACATGCATCAAATTAAATTCATGTCTGGTCGACGTGGTACTAACTCCCATGTATTATTTTCAATAAGAGCATTAAATTCATCTGCCATGGCACGAAACCAAATGGGTTTGGTAAGGGCTTCGGTTGAGTTACGTGGGATAGGTTCGAATGCAGGTGTGGTGTGGAGATTGAGTGGGGTTTTCAGTTTGGACAGTCCAGAGTCCAGACATGCTACGGGTGGTCATGGTCCGTAGTGAGGTGGGTGGTGGCGGTGGGTGATGGGTTGGGCCTGTAGTGGTGGTTTTGGGTCGACGTGTATAGACTTGGAGGGGAGGTTGTGGAGGCAAAGATTGTACGGGTGTAGGTTGAGTTGTATGTTGGGAAGAGGAGGAGGGGATTTGGTTTGTTAAGTTGTTTGAAATAGGTGAGGGGGTCCTGGAGGAGTGGATGAGGGTGGAATGTGTGCTGGTGGACCGAAATTGTGGAACCATATCGAAGAATGGGGATCCACGGATGTGTTAGAATGTAGGAAATCATAATTGGGAGGAATAGAATGAGTGGTCGAGAAAGGAAAGACTGTTTCACCAAAAACAACATGGCGAGAAATGAACACTTTGCGAGTGGTCATGTCATAACATTTGTACCCTGTTAGGAACTAGAAATTCCCAACACAAATTCACTGAAATTGATTAATAGGCCCGATTCGAGATGGGCTATATCTCCAATTACAAACGACTGAAATCAAAAAATATTCTCGACAAAAACCAAAACAAGAACACCCTACGAAAATAATAAAACATGAAAGATAACTGCTCCTAGAATTGCTGATTAAAACCGTCCCATGATTCCCATACTTGCCACCACTTCTTGACCCAAGGGATCCCATTGACTTCCAAATAGGACTTCCAACTCAGTTGCTTGACCCGCATCTCTCAACCTGTTAAACATGCGTGTATACTTGGTACTAAATTTCTTATCAATCGTATCATTACTACCCCCATGGAAAGACGACTTGTCCTCAAGGCAAAAAGTAGGAAACTGAGCAGCCAATAGATCATATGATTCCCAAGTAGATTCTTCAACAGGATGATGAGACCAAGAGATAAGTAACTCCAGCACTTGGGTACCAGCTTCAGAAACCCAACGATGATTAAGAACCTCAGACGGAGTAAAATCCACTTCAAAATCTTTAGTGATTGGTAATGGAGCAGGAGAGCCACAGGGAGTATACCCATAAGCCTTTTTAAGCAATGAGACGTGAAACACGGGATGGATACGAGCTGTCGGAGGTAGATCCAACTCATAAGCAACAGGACCAACCACGCGTTTAACCTTATAAGGACCAAAAAAACGAGGTGAGAGCTTCTCAAAATGACGTTTAGCTAACGTTTTTTGGCGATAAGGTTGTAAACGTAAAAATACATAATCTCCCTCGACAAAAGTAAGATCATGACGATGAGTGTTAGCCTGTTAATTGCAACATATCATCTCTGTCAATAAGCTGTCGTTCCAGTTCTGCATTATTAGTCTCGCCGTATACATACGGAATAATAGGAGGAGGGCGCCCATACACAACCGAAAAAGGGGTTGAACCAGTAGCTGAATGAAATCCGGTATTATAAGAGAATTCAGCCCAAGGTAAAACAAACACCATATGCGAGGCTGTTCCAAAGCAAAGCATCTCAAATAGGCTTCAAGACAGCGATTGAGAACTTCAGATTGGCCATCCGTTTGAGGATGGTAACTAGTACTCAACTTCAATTTTGTCTGACTTAAACGAAAGAGCTCCTGCCAAAAATTACTAATAAAAACAACATCACGGTCAGACACCATGGAACTGGGAAAACCATGAAGGCGGATAATCTCTTTACAAAAAAGAGCAGCCACTGCTTTTGCAGTAAACGGGTGAGCCAAACACAAAAAATGAGCATATTTACTCAATCGGTCAATAACAACTAGAATAGTATCCATCTTGTTTGATAATGGCAGACCAACAATGAAATCCATAGACACATCCTCCCAAATTTGGGTGGGAATAGGCAAAGGTTGGAGCAGCCCAACAGGAGATGTAGTTTGATACTTTTGCTGTTGGCAGACCACGCATTTTTGAACATATTCCCGCACATCCCGATGCATGTTAGGCCAAAAGTATTGAGAAGAAAGACGTTTAGAAGTCTTTAAGACCCCACCATGCCCTCCTATGGGTGAATCATGAGCTGCTTGAAGCAAACGGAGGCGAAGATCAGAAGCATCAGGAATAATCAATCTCTTTTTGAAAAATAACAGACCATCACTAAAAGTAAAATCAGGTAAAACAGTGGATGAGGTTGATAGTTGATGCAAAATGGTGTTAGTATACGGGTCAAGTTGCAAAGACTTCCGGATCTCCTCTACTTCTACGCAATTTGGGATGGTAAGAGCTAATAATGAACTGCTGGTGGGGCGGACAAAGCATCAGCCCCTTTATTTTCTCGCCCAGCCTTGTGTATAAGAGAAATCATAAGGCATGAGTTTCAGAAGTAAACGTTGTTGTTCAGTGGTTGTAATACGCTGCTCCAATAAAAACCGCAAAGTGTAGTGATCTGTGCGTATTACAAAATGTCAATGATTCCATTTCTGCACCGCAAGAACAAGAGCAAGAAGTTCTCGACCGTAGGCTGACTTAAATTTAGTTAGGGAAGAAAAACCCTTACTAAAATAAGCAATTGGATGGTCTTGTTGAGAGAGAATGGCACCCACTCCCAAGGAAGAAGCATCACATTCAACAATAAATTGTTGAGTGAAATCTGGGAGTGGGAGTCTCAAGACTGGAGCAGTAGTTAAAGCCAATTTGAGTGCCTGAAAAACACTTAAAGCTTCAGGAGACCATACGAACCCATCCTTCTTTGTGAGGGCTGTTAAGGGGTGAGCTATGATACCATAATTGTGGATGAAATGGTGGTAATAGCCTGTGAGTCCCAAAAACCCACGAACCTGTTTAACCGTAACTGGGATTGGCCATTCTTGAACAGCGAGAACTTTTTCAGCCTCAACTTGCACTCCCTCACCCGTAACCACATGTCCCAAGAAGTTAACCATGGCTTGACCAAAGCAACATTTACTCAATTTGATAAAAAATTGATGTTCTTTCAGGCGCTGTAAGGCTGTATCAAGATGAGAAAGATGTTGCTCCAAGTTGGGGCTAAAGATGATTATGTCATCAAAGAAAACTAGAATGAACCTTCGTAAAAATGGACGAAATAATTCATTCATAATTGACTGAACTGTAGAAGGAGCGTTTGTAAGACCAAAAGGCATAACCTTAAATTCGTAGTGGCCGGAATGAGTACGAAATGCCGTTTTGGGAATATCCTTTTCATCGACTCGAATCTGGTAATACCCCGAACGTAAATCGAGTTTAGAGAATATTTTAGCTCCATACAATTCATCCAGTAATTCATCAATATTAGGGATGGGGTATTTGTCGGGTATGGTGATTTTGTTGAGTGCCCTGTAACCCACACACATCCTCCATGTGTTGTCTTTTTTACGAACAAGGAGTACGGGGCTGGAAAATGGGCTGTTGCTAGGTTGGATGAAACCCAAGTCCAACAACTGCTGAACTTGTTTTTCGATTTCATTTTTCTGGGAGTGAGGGTAACGATAGGGTCGGATATTGGGTGGTGTGGAATTTGGGAGTAAGGTGATGGAATGAGTCTGGGTGCGTAAAGGAGGTAAGGAGGTGGGTTCTACAAAAATGGAGGAATGGGTGTCTAGGATGGATTGCAAGGCTAGTGGGACATGAAGGGGTTGTTCAGCTTCAACAGCCAAGTGTTGGAAGGTGGATGACTTTTGAGGACCAGAATCAACTCCCTGGAACTTGTATTTTTTTCCCTCAATAGTAAATATCATAAACATCTCTCGCCAGTTTGCTTGAGCTGTGTTTAAAGTGGAAAGCCATTGTACTCCCAATACTAAATCAGCCCCTCCCAAAGAGAAAGGATGAAAATCCTGGGTAATTTTCAGCTCCCCCACGTTAACAGAAAGATCCTTGCATATGCGGCCACATCTAATCACATCTCCATTTCCAATTTGGAGCCCAAATGGCTCAATAAGTTGAGTAGCCAATTTCAACTCATTAACTAGGATATCAGACACAAAATTGTGAGTTGAACCTCCATCAACCAAGATCAGCACTTCGGTTTGTCCAAGTTTGCCATGGACCTTCATGGTGGTGGGGTGAGGACGTCCTAAGATGGCATGTAAACTGATCTCAGCAGTTTCCTCAGTTGTTTCTGGCTGTTCGGGGTCAGCATCATCCTCCAATTCCTCGTCAGCAGCAAGGAGTTTAAGGGTACCAAGTTTGGCATCGATGTCCAGGGCCATACTTAGCGCCACAACGAAAACATTCCCCTTTTAGATAACGTGCATGTTTCTCAGCCTCTGAAAGACGGGTGTTGGGTTTGGGATCTGGTTTAGGTGGGTGAGCAAAGGCTGAAGATTGGGTGGTGGGTGAAAAAGGTTTTGCTTCGGGTCGAAGGTGGGATGATGTGAAAGGTTTCCTTTCGGGACGAGCACAACTGAGTTTAGATTCGTATGCCAAAGCCAAACTCACAGCTTTGTACACGGCTCTAGGTTTGTGTAAGCGTACATCTGTCTTCAGTTCCTCCTTGAGACCACTTAAAAATACCCCCAGCAGACAATGATCCGGCCACTGGTTTACCCGGGCAGATCGGCGGGTAAATTCTTGACGGTATTCATGCACTGTGCCGGTTTGCTTGACACTACACAAATACTCATCTGGGTTTTGAAATTCAGGGGGTCCGTAATGCTTTTGCATGGCTGAAACCAGTTCCTCCCAATAGGTTATGTCCTGTTCAGTGGCTATCCATGAATAAAAATCAAGGGCGTCTCCTTCCAGATGAATTGCAGCCACATCAACCTTCTCTTCATCTAACGTGTTGTAGAAGCGGAAATATTTCTCAGCCTTGAGAATCCAACCGCGAGGGTCACCACCACTGAAGGTGGGGAAATCAATCTTGTGGAATGGACGGCGGTTATAGTTCGAGAACCCTGAATCTGTATCATCCATTCGACCGGTACCGAACAGGGCTCTCTTTAGCCGCCACCTGCCGCTTCAAGGCCGCCATGTCCGCCTTTAAAGTCTCCATCGCCTCCAACTTGGTCGCAATCGCTTCCAATTGCACTGCTACCGGGTCACTTGGGTTGCTGCTTCCCTCCGTCGTGTGCCGAGTTGACACCATGCTGCCTTCCGATCAATACACACAGTTTCCCGGCAATGGAACCACTGTTAGGAACTAGAAATTCCCAACACAAATTCACTGAAATTGATTAATAGGCCCGATTCGAGATGGGCAAGATCTCCAATTACAAACGACTGAAATCAAAAATATTCTCGACAAAAACCAAAACAAGAACACCCTACGAAAATAATAAAACATGAAAGATAACTGCTCCTAGAATTGCTGATTAAAACCGTCCCATGATTCCCATACTTGCCACCACTTCTTGACCCAAGGGATCCCATTAACTTCCAAATAGGACTTCCAACTCAACTGCTTGACCCGCATCTCTCGACCTGTTAAACCTGCGTGTATACTTAGTACCAAATTTCTTATCAATCGTATCATACCCCCTATGATTTGAGGATTAGCCGAGGAAAACACACAGAGAAGAACATGGTTGAAGTTTGTTAATGGAGAAGGGAAGAAGAGGACGACAAAGACAACCAAACGTACGAAGGTGAGCATAAGAGGGATATTTGTGATAAAGAAGAAAGGTAGGTGTTTGATTTTGCTTTGTTTTGGAGGGGAGTATGTTGAGAATATAAGTAGCCATTTGTAATGCATGATGCCAAAAGTTTGTGGGCAGAGAGGCATGTGTCAAGAGAGTCCGAATTATGTTATTGAGTGAAAGGATTTTGCGTTCGGATTTCCCATTCTGAGAGGAAGCATAAGGACACGAAAAACGGAAAACATGCCATGTTGTGAACAGAAATCATGAAACGATTTATTATTGTACTCTGTTCCATTGTCACATTGAAACGATTTATTGCTACGTTCAAATTGAGTTGTTAGATAAGAATGAAATTTAAGAAAAACTGAGTACACAGATGATTTGTTTAGAAGAGGAAAAGTCCAAACATAATTTGTGTAATCATCAAGAAATACAATATAATAAAGGTGACCACCCGAGATAATAGTCGGAGAGGTCCATAAATCACTATGAACAATATCAAATGGTAAACAAGTAGTAGAATTAGAAGCATAAAATGGTAAATTAACTTGTTTCCCAAAAACACATGATTGACATAATCGTTTGCTAACATTATTGCTAAATGAAATAACATTTTGTTTATTTAAAATATGAAGTAAATCGGATCCTGGGTGGCCAAGTCAACGATGCCAGAGATCTTGAGATAGGGCAGCAAAAGTGGAAGGAGTGGTAGCTGTAGTAGATGATGAAGTAAGCGAGTAGAGATCCCAGGTGCTATCACATCGGAGGATAGGAAATCGTGTTTGGTAATCCTTCACAAGAAAACCAAAACGATCAAATTCGATAGAGATGTTATTGTCGGTGGTCAACCGATGCACAGATAACAGGTTTTTGATGAGTTTAGGTGCAATAAGTATGTTATTTAGGTGAAGGAGTGGGTACGGTGGTTGAAGTGTGGTGTAACCCGTACCAATTGTTGGTATTTGGTGTCCGTTGCAAACGAATATAGAATTTTGTATGCTATTATTGACATAATGTGAAAGTGTACCTATCGAGTGAGACATGTGATTTGTTGCTCCAGTGTCAAGATACCAAGTTTGATCAGAATTTAAGGTCATGGTGCGCATAGCCTGCTCAATGTTGGTTGGAGTACATGAAGCTTCACTGGAAGCGTAGAACTGTGATGGTGGTGGTCCAAGTATCTTTGCAGAATGTCCACGGTTGGAAGGAGCACGTGGAGAGGGGTTTGGCAGCATTGGCTAAGGAACTTGTGGGGCAATTCAAGGTGGGGAATTCCACTACTGTTGGTAAGGGGGCTACCATGGAGGGTATTGAAAAGGGTTGTTGACATAGGTGTAGATACCACGACCACGTCGTCCTCGACCGCGACCAGCACGATTATGGCCATGTTGGTGTCCCTGAAGCTGTCTATTTGAGTCATGGTATTGTGAAGAACCAAGGTGGGCATGTGGATGGGGTGAGGGTGAGTCAACAGTTGCAGTTGACTTGGCTGTGGTAGGGGCAGCAGCAACATGTAGAGCAGAGTCCATAGGGGGTTGTTGGGCTTGGCGTGTCTCCTCCAAAATTAAGCGGGAACGTGCTTCATAAAAATCAGAAAGGGGCTTAGTTTGTTGTAACATCATTCCTACTGCATCAAGCTTGGTACCGGTTAGACCAATGATAAGTTGAAGAACTAACTGAGAGGCTGAAACTGGAGCATCAACATTGGCTAACTGATCAGCTAAAACTTTGAGTTATTGATAGTAGGCAGAGGCAGTATGAAAAGACTGGAGGGTAAGGTTTGAGAAGCGACTTTGGAGACAGAGTGCCCGAGAGCTTTTGTTATCATGAAATACATTCTCCAAAGCTTGCCAGGCTTGGGCTGCAATGGCTTTTGGTTTAAGAATGGTGTGTCACAGGTCTACCATAAATCCACTGTAATACAATGGCATCCAGAAGAGACCAAAGAGGGATCGGGTGCAGCAGCAGTGGCGCCGACGGCATCCTTAGCAAATGAGGCGGAGGGCTTTTCTTGTGACGGGAGTATGTGATCCATAACTTGAAACGCGGTGCAGTGAATTTTGAAGACATCTGACCAAGAGGTGTATTGGGAATTATCCATCTTGAGGGTGATGGGGATGAAAATTATGATGTTGGTGACTGTTACGGCTGGGTGTATGGCAGACATGATGGAAGAAGGGGTGAATCGCACGTGGAGGAGAAGGTAAGGATGCTGGTGACGCAGGGAGAAAGGCGACAAGAAGGCTTCCGTAGGTTAGAGATGCGAGGGAAGGGAAGGGCCGGCTGATTAGGTTTGCAATGAAACCATGATAGAATTGATTGTGAATAATCCCTTGAGTTAGTTCTCATTCACGTATAACATATATAGGATACATAGTTTCAAAGACAACCCTATTCTATACATGATTTACAATCTCTAATCTAATTAATATAATGTGTCTAATAGAAAAGTCATATTAATGTCAAATAGGTGAGGTATAATGCCGTGTTTACAAAAATGTTTAATACATTTCCTATTTGCCTCTAATGCCAGTCATCAATGAGCAATGATGGTTCAGACAACATTTGTCAACGAATACTCATCTCCAGCAAAAGTTGTGTGGTCACAGAATCAATATTACCCCCTCCCTGCTAGCATATTAATTCACTTAAACAGTTTATGGAAAAAAACCCCGCAGGAATAGCTGCGTTAAACTATTTTTTACAGAAAAACATTCTGACCTACAGTTACAAATACAAAGCACGTGTTCAGCAGTCAACATGAGCGTTGCATGTTTGTTGGGGAGAGCAACCAATGCGGCAAAGCGAATGGCAAAAGGCTGCACGATCGCTAGCAATTTCAGTCAAGAACATGCTACATATCATGTTAGAGAAGCATTCTAAGGAAATGGGAAAAGAAGAAATATCCGAACTGAGAAAGCATCTCACCGGTAGAGCACGCAAATAGGCGACGCCATGTCCCTTGCAATAGGCCCCTCCACGTCTTCGAAAAGGTTCCGATAAAGAGAGAAACATTTAAAGAAATTACTGTTTAAAATATACATGAACACGCGCAGTCATATAAAACAGGGAGTACTTCCAAGGAAAAATCTAGCTGAACTCCAAATGTTGCATATCTTGTGCGCGTGAAAAAGTCTATAAGATATGTTGGACTCGTTCCAGCATTTTGAATGCCTAGGATTCAATAAGATATGTCTCCTAAAAGACAGCCATGTTCACATGTTTTTGCTTTAAATTAGCACAAGCTATAACAGAAAACAAAATGTCTAAAATGAGAGCAGGAAAACACATTCGTAAATAGGACATGCTTAAAGTAATCAGCTTACAGAAAACTCGTAGTCTTCAACTTTGTCTTGAATGCATTCATCCTGCAATTATTTCAAGTTCCTCAAAATGTGAAAGCATGGAACACCTCTTCTGTTTCTGCAGGAAGCAGTAAAAGTCAGCAGGATACAAAGATTTAAAGGTTGCTTATAAATAACAACAGCTTCATTAGGATATTCATTTTAAGAAACTACATGGGGTTTACAGTGGCTAGTATAGGTGTGTTTTATTGTGGAAGAAATTAGTCTCTAGGCGTGCAAGGAAGATGTGCAAGTTCTGATGAAGACACCTGCATGTTGCAGTGATGTAAGTATACAGCCATACAGGAGCAGTACATACACAAAGTTCCAGTATTGACTCGATTAAAACAACTTGAAACAGAAATTTATAGCACCTTCTGATCACGTGGTAAATAATCGCTTTAATCAATATGTAAATACGTGACATTAGTGGATTTTGGCCCGAAACACGTTTACTTTGAGTATGTTTGTGAATTTCAGGTGTGAAGAGTTTAAAGGCGTGTTCGGGAGCAAATTGGAGGGTTAGAACGTGGTTTTCGGGAAGCCAAAACTTCGGGGACGCATAACTGGAGCTAGGAGAAGAGTTACGGGGCTCATAATATATGAAAACTGAGTTTCTCAACGAGACGAAGCCATAGGTGAGATCACTTTGGGCGTATGATACGCCCAGCCCAGCGTTTGATACGGCCATTGTACCATACGCCCAGTATTGAGCGTTGGCAGAATCTGACAGGCGTAGGACATCAGTTTGGGCGTATCATACGCCCATGCCCGGCGTATGATACGCCGGAGGCCGGAAAACTTGATTTTTCAGCAAATCTTTCCCATATTTGAGGCATTATCCTAGGGTTTCGAAAGTAACTCTTTTCTGGATGAATTGGGGGCAAAAAAGTGACGATTTTGGGCATCTAAACTCTTCCGAATCCATCCGTAATCGTGGAATCATCACCCGAATCAAGAATCAACAAGTGCTAATGAAGATGCGTGGCTAGTTTCTTTTCGTAATCGCTTCCGGGTAATTAGGGTTGTGAGTTAAACATTGTTTGAAGGTTGAATTTATGTTTTTGATTGTAAACTTGATAGGATTTCTATTTGGTTGATTTAAACAATAGATTTATGTTTTTGTATTGATACGTTACCATCAGTGACTCGGTTTTCTTGCATCGTTTACTCATTGGTAATTGTGTAATGCTTTGCATATGTATATTGGTGTTTGTGTGAATGAGCAAATCTTAAACGTTCGTTCCATTATCATCACTTCAAGTGAATTGATTAGCACAATCGATTTTTACATGATTTTGACCTAGGTTTAACTTATATTCATTGTGGAACTTACAACCTAAAAACCGGAAGTGATTACCTTTTTCATTAATTGTTTTCAAATCAAATTTAAAGTTTGTTTCTTTTAAACCATTCCCTTAATTCAATTCAAAGCAAAGTTTTCATTTTTCTTAAATTAATTAGTTTATAGTCAAGATTAGCACTTTCCACTGATTCCCTGTGGATACGATACCTTACTTACCCTTACTAGTTAAAGGTAGCTAAGACACGGGTTTTAGACTCATCTTTTGATTGACCGTTCGACATCGATCACCTTCTCCAAAGTTTCTGGCAATCTTCATATATTTGAAGCGGTTCATCCAGCTGCGCTTATTAAGAAAAAAGATTCCATCAACACAGTGAATCATATGCATATAGATTTAAAAGGGTTGGTTAACAAAAGCCATTGATAATGAATCTAACCTCATCAAAAAAGCCATCCTTCACTGCTCTCTCGTATCCCGAGTCTTTTCTTCTATCTACATCATTAACACCAATTACCTACAAAATTTACAATAAATCCAAAGAAGTACAACATTATACAGGCACTTCAAGGCAGAAATAATAATATGCTGTTTCAATGCAATTGAACCTAACTTCAAGCACATTAGGATATGAGGGATCACAAGTTCTTATGCATAAGCAGCGTCTCAGATCTCAAGAAATGATTAATAGCCTGCCAACTAAAAACTTTTCAAAGATACTTGCACAAAAAAAACAAGCATACACCTGAAGATTTTCAGAAAATTCTAGTTCATATATCTTGTTGGTATACATACGTGCAAAAAAGCGAGAAAAGCACATAAGTTGTAATTAGACTTGCAAGCAAATAATCAAACAAATACAACAGATGCGTGATCATGAATCAATTGCCTTAATGGATCATAAATGCAAGATAGTTAACATGAAATTCCACACATCAGAAGCAGATTTTAACAAAATAAGGTGTTTCAGTCCAAACACGTCAGCATCAAATCCAAAACTATCAACATCAAAATCAAGATGATTGTTTAACACTTGGAGCACTTAATCCTAGTAACTAAACAGTATACAATAATGCTTAAACTAGAACGACTATATTACGTCACTATATTGCGATTATGCACACCATAGCAAAAGGAATGCCAAGTCACTAATGCTAGATCACCTAAGAAGCTTCCATATGATCATGTAAGAGGCGTTCCATGTAGACCAACATTGAAAAAGCCATATTAATGACAAATAGGTTAGGTATGATGCCGAGTTTCCAAAGATGTTTGACACATTTCCTATTTGTCTCTAATTGCAGTCATCAATAAGCAATGATGGTTCAGACAGCAGCTTTCAATGAATAATGTGTCATATCCGGCAAAAGTTGTGCGGTCAAAGAATCGGCTAAATATTACTCCCTACCTGCTTGCATATTAATTCAATCAAACAGTTTATGAAAAAAAACTGCTGGAATAGCTGCGTAAAGATATTTCTTCCCTAGAAAAACATTCTGACCTGCTGTTACAAATACAAAGCAAAAGTTCAGCAGTCAACATGGGCCTTGTGTGTTTGTTGGGGAGAGCAACCAATGCGGCAAAGCAAATGGCAAAAGGCTGCACGATCACTAGAAACTACAGTCACGAACATGCTACATATCATGTTAGAGAAGCATTCTAAGGAAAAGGAAAAAGAATAAATACCCAAATTGAGAAAGCAACTGACCCGTAGAGCTAGAAAATAGGCGACAGCCATGTACCTTCATATATTTTAGAGGTGATAATTTTTACCCAAATCAAAAGGAAATGGGTTGGTTTGGGTAAATAATTGTAGTATAGTGGGTTGAAATGGGTAACAACATAATATTGAATGGGTTGAAATGGGTAGCACTTAACCACAATGCGGGTCAAGATGGATAACCAAAAAACCATGCAAATGCAATGGATTCAAACATTTAAGAATGATTAATAACATATTTGATGAGAAAATCATTAAAAATTATCCAAATGAACTATTTGTTTACTTATAAATACATCTTAAGCTAAACTAAATTGATGTTTTTTAAGAACAACCCATTTAGACCCGAAATGATTTTGCTTAAAACCCGTTCTAACCCATTTAGACCCAAAAGCACATACATGTATATAAAAGTTGTTAACAAGTAGATAACGCACACATATTATGCATAAGCAACATTAGTTGTAATTCCACATGCATGCAAGCAATCAACAAATACAAAGTATGCGGTAATCATCAATCAATTGTCTTAATGGATCAAAAACACAAGATAGCTCACATGAAATTCCTGACTCCAGAAACAAATTTTAACAAAATAAGGTTGTTTCAGCCCAAACACCTCAGGATCAAAACCAAAAACATCAACATCAAAATCAAGATGATAGTTTATAAATTGGAGCACATTAATTCTAGTAACTAAACAGGAAACGAAAATGCTTAACCTAGAACGACTAAAATACGTCACTATATTGCGATTATGCTCAACATAACAAAAGGAATACCAACTTACTAATAACAGTTCACCTAAAAAGCCTCCCTACGATCATGTATAAGGCATTCCAAGTAGACCAACATGGAAAAAGCCATATTAATGTCAAATAAGTGAGGTATGATGCCGTGTTTTCAAAAATGTTTGATACATTTCCTATTTGCCTCTAATGCCAGTCATCAATGAGCAATGACGGTTGAGACAGCAGCTGTCAACGAATACACTCATCTCCAGAAAAAGTTGTGTGGTCACAGAATCAAATTACCCCTCCCTGCTAGCATATTAATTCACTTAAACAGTTTATGAAAAAAAACCCGCAGGAATAGCTGCGTTAAAATATTTTTTACAGAAAAACATTCTGACCTACTGTTACAAATACAAAGCACGTGAATGCCTAGTATTTAATAATATATGTATCCTAAAATACAGCCCTGTTCACTTGTTTTTGCTTCGCAGTAGCACAAGCTTTAACAGAAAACAAATTTTCTAATATGAGAGCAGGAAAACACATTCGCAAATAGGACATGTTTAAAGAGAACTCGTAGTCTTCAACTTTGTGTTGAATGCATTCATCCTGCAATTATTTCAAGTTCCTCAAAATAGGAGAACATAGAACACCTCTTCTGTTTCTGCAGGAAGCAGTAAAAATCAGCAGGCTACAAAGATTTAAAGGGTGTTTATAAATCACATCAGCTTCATTAGGATATGCATTTTAAGAAACTACATGGGGTTTAAAGTGGGTACTCTAGGTGTGCTTTATTGTGGAAGCAATTAGTCTCTAGGCATGTAAGGAAGATATGCAAGTTCTGATGAAGACACCTGCATGTTGCAGTGATGTAAGTATACAGCCATACAGGACCAGCACATCCACAAAGTTCCAGTATTGACTCAATTATCACAACTTGATACAGAAAATTATAGCACCTTCTCCAAAATTTCTGGTAATCTTCATATATTTGAAGCGGTTCATCCAGCTGCGCTTATTACGAATTCAATCAACACAGTGGATCATATGCATATATATGTAAAAGGGTTGGTTAGCAAAAGCCACTAATAATGAATCTAACCTCATCACAAAAGCCATCCTTCACTTCTTTCTCGTATCCCGATTCTTTACTTCTATCTACATCAATAACACCAATTACGTACAAAATTTACCATAAATCCAAAGAACTACAACATTATACCGGTACTTCTAGGCAGAAGTAATAATATCCTTCTGTTTCAATGCAACTGAACCTAACTTCAAGCACATTATGATATAAGGGATCACAAGTTCTTACACATAAGCAGCGTGTCACATCTCAAGAAATGATTAATAGCCTGCCACCTAAAATGTTTTCAAAGATATCTACACCAAAATACCAAGCATACCCCTAAAGATATTTTTTTAACTAGAAAAACATTCTAACCTGCCGTTACAAATACAAAGCACGTGTTCAGAAGTTAACATGGGCCTTGCATATTCGTCATGGAGAGCAACCAATGCGGCAACACAAATGGCAAAAGCTGCACAATCACTAGCAATTACAGTCAAGAACATGCTAGATATCATGTTAGAGAAGCTTTCTTAGGAAATGAGAAAAGAACGAATATCAAAATTGAGAAAGCCTAACCAGTAGAGCTCCAAAATAGGCGACGCCATGTAGCTTGCGATAGGTCCTTCCATGTCTTCGAAAAGGATCGGATAAAGAGAAACAATTCAAGAAACTATTTTTTAAAATATATATGAACATGAGCAGTCATTTACAACAGTGTGTACATCACAGGAATAAATTGACTTGAACTCCTAATGTTTCATACTTTGTGCCCAAAAAAGAGAGTCTTCAATATATCACTCGCACTCATTCTACTTTTCTTAATACCTAGGATTTAACAAGATATGTCTCCTAAAACACCAGTCCACTTCTCATGTTTTTGCTTTGCAGTAGCAGAACCTTTAACATAAAACAATTTTTCTAACTTGAGATCAGGAAAAATCATTCAGAAACAGGAAAGTCAAACTTGAATGAGAGCCTATTTACAGAAAAGTTGACTGGTAGGAAATAGAAATGATCCCTGATCCCCAATTGTTCTAGTTGTATCAAAACGTAATTTCTTTACTTTTTTGATATGCTAAGAAAAATCAGGCAAGTAAGGTGATAACTTGACAAAAACAAGTCAAACAGGATTAAATTTGCCCAGACATCTTCACTTTTTAGCAACTTGATTGAAACATACTAAGAAATAGCGTATAATGAAGCCTGAAAGCAAGAATTAAAGTGAGTGGCAGGATCGTAAATATATAACTGAGGTGAATAGCATTTATTAAACTCAAAATTACTAACAAATGTATGTCCAGGAACTAGCCTGCAATATACAAGTTAGGCTAACTGCATATGTTAACAAATAAAGAAAGTTAAAGGCATTGTTGATTACCAATATAAAAATACGATTTCCTCTGCGCCTTCACCATTGGTGTCGAGTCCTAGTACATTCATGGTATATAGAGATTGACTTTATCTGGCTAGTACCTATCAGTGATTAGAAATATTAACTCGTTAGACGCTGATGTATTCTAAAAACTTTAAATCTTTCAAGTTGTTGTGTTGTGTGCCTGAGAATCTGAGACAAAATAACCATCAACGATTATGGCGGTCAAGTGAGTGCAAAATAGAATATGCACCATAAAAAGTTTAGAGAGTAACAAACCTTAGGAGGAGACCAATATCATCGGTCCATCTAGAAAGGGATATAGGGGCATGATTAGCATACAATACAAATTCAATCAAACACTGAACACTAGTAATCCCTATAGACTTCTCGATAACAAACCTTCAGTTGAAGTTTGCTTGCCAAATTCATATGGTAAACATGGTGACCAAGAAGAGTCTTTGCCTTTAGAATTTTAAATGTCAATATGAACTTCAAAAAAATTTATTTCTTGCTTCTGAAAGATTTCATATAGTTGCATTAAAGATTCCTTATCATCATTCCAAGTTATTGTAAATTAAAAACAAATGTGGATTGTTCAGTCATAAGCTTGCCTCCCATGGCACAGGAAACTCTTTTTTGTCATTTATTAAGGACAATCATACAGTCGTTAATTAAGTATAATATTATTATTTGAACATAAAACAAGTGTATTACATCAATACAGTTGTGTGATTACGCATATCGTTGCAATAGAATTAATAAATACTGATGTTTGTACACCTAGAAAGCTTACTTATTACCAAGCAAAAGTCATGCCATTAGACCTGCATGGAAAAGTCATATACATATCAAGCAACTTCAAGTATAAAGAGTGTACCTAGTGCTTCACTTAGCTCGTGACAATGTTGTTAAAACCGGACTATAACCGGTGGAGTAACCGTCCAAAGGATTATAAATTTTTAAACATGATTATGTTTGTTTTAACGTTTTTATAGTTCCAGAATTGAATCCAGTCCGAAATAAGTCCGTTTTAATGTCCAACCCGTTTACAAAAACATTGACTACTGTTTCGCGCAACAGGGTTAAAATCGCGTGAAACGCTAAAATTCAAAAGTAACATTCATATATCCCCTACTCCCTTAAGATAAAATCAATAAATAAAATCAGATTTGTATATAGCAAATCAAAGTACAACACATAATCAACAAATAAAACATGAGCGCCAAGAACGTCTGATTATTTACAGCACATAATCAACAAATAAAAACAGAGAAAAATTACCAAACCAAAACAGAGAAAAATTAGGTCACATGATACGCAGATGCATGTAGAAATAACCTGATCGAAAGAATACTATACCGATTACGAATAAGAACTGCTGAATGTTGTCGAACAAACCTGCTGAATACTATATTCTCTTTCGTCAATCGCCGACCTCCTCCATGGCACCAAGGGAGCGTCTGCGTAGGATCGCTGAGACTTGACCAAGATAGTGCGTGAGAGAGAGAGAGAGAGAGAGGTACCTGTTTCAGATGGACTGGTTCCGTTGGGTTTAAAGAGGGAAAATTAAGTCGGTGTATATATTTTGTTTTCTGTTTGACAAATTTGATGCAAAGTTACGCCAAATGTAAATGATTTTCTTACATAAAATAATATTTCAAGATTAAAGACGGTTAAATATTAAAATAGTAAACGAAAAGACGCAGACAGGACCGTTCAAATAGCGATAACATTTAATATAACTAAATTAATAATTATTTAGTCTAGTCACATACTCACGTATTTAATATAAAAGATTTCACTGTGTCGTTTGAATTGAATAAATGAAAAAATAATAAAAAATGAAAGAGAAGGAAAGTATATAATTATATTATGTTTTTTAACGAATAAAAAAAATAAAGATTTTATGCATTTTCGTTTGTTGAAAGTAAAAGAAAATATATATAATTTTAAAATTATTGCATGATTGTGAATTTATCAATTAAGTAAAAGTATAAGGTAAAAGTATTACAGCTCAACGTCATCTTAGTGAGCGATATCTGAATATTGGAATAAAGCTCAATAATCATAAGGTTTTGGGTTCAAAACTCACAAAGAAATTTTCTTAAATTATCGAGTTTTGTTCTGGATTGGTGACTTTGTGGATATGATCGGATAATACCGCTAGTAACAAATGATAAAACTTCATGCTTGTTCATATTTTACTTTACTTTCATTTCCTTCGATTTTGGAGGAAATACTAGCATGGAAAATTATAAAAATTACTTGTCTTTTTTCGTTAAAAACCAAATAACACGAATAGTTTTTTTTTAGTTTCTCTCATTTATTTCACTTGTCTCCTAGAAAAAGCTAACTTGGTACCATTGTTTATGATAAAGATGGTATTTTACAAACGACATAAGATTAAGAGTAAATTACATATTTCGTCCTTTATGTTTAGTGTATTTTTCAATACATGTCTTTTTCCTTCAAAAATGACCGAAATCATCCTTAATGTTTAAAATTATTGCTCGTTTTTTCCTTTCTTCCTAACCCCGTTAGTTTTAAACGGCAGAATCAGTCATGTGTCCAATGATACACCTATGTTTAAATCATAACGTAGCAAACAAAATAGAAAATATACCCATAAGTGATGAATCCATAACATGTTTGGTCAAAAGAACCTAGTCAGTTGGATTAACATCTCCCATCTCTAAAGAGCATTTTTGAATCCTTATAATACTATACAAACTCGACATTAAGATAAAAAACAATGTCGCTCCAACAATTGATATTATGGGACCTCGACCCTCCTTCAAACAATCCATCACAAACATCACTAATCTCTTTATTGGTGTCCTTAACAAAAGGACCAAGATCACATTTATTTCGATTATTACTGTCACACCCCCAAATTCCCACTCGTGGTGTCAGTCCACGTGGGTGTGACGTGGCCAGGATCACAGCTCATGGTCATATAGAACGACTCTATATGAGTTGTATAATCACACAGTTTTCAAAACAAACAAGTTTTCAACCAAAGCAGCGGAATAATCAATACATAAGCAGCGGAAATAGTTTAATAAAATGAGTAAGTTGCAGCGGAAAGTAAACTGTTTAACAGATACTACAATGTTTGAATTGTTTTCAAAATACATCAAATGCACACAGAAGCCTAGGACGCGAGTCTATATGAAAGCCAGACTCCTTAGAGTGTCCTTGTGCGTATCCTTGCGTGTGCTCCATCAGTTACCTGAGAATACATGCGAAAAGTGTCAACTACAAAGTTGGTGAGTTCACAGGTTTAGACAGACACAAATAGTAAACAGACATATACTGGGTATGTTAAGTTTTGTTGTTGGATACTACGATCCGTGGAGTGTGTCAGTTCATCTTACCGAAACTAGACTGTTTCCGTTTGCCTCCGCAGGTCATCGTTGAACCCGCATTCCCATCGAAATTACACTCGTTATGACCTCCAGTCAACATTGGTGCCAAGTGGGGTTAGTCAAACCCAGTACGACTCGTTTGAATACACAACTAACGGTAAGGATAAGTGAGGACTTTAAGCGATAAAAGTTACACTCGAAAATGGTTTTCACAACATACCAGTCATACATCTAAATAGTTGCATAGTATTCTCACCCCATAGTTTAGCAAATCAGTTAAAGAGTAAAAGTGGGGCCGTAAACTCACCTGAGTTAGATAATGCGTTTGCTCAAAGTGATAGTGTAGCTCGCCGGCTAGTAGTCACCTATATCACATAGGTACTATGAGTTCGTGTTCACATGTGTGGGTCTCACCGGACCGTGTTAGTGTTCAACAACACTAAGTGGTTATGTGGGTCGAGTTGACCGTGTTGACCGTGTTTGACCTGACGACCCGTTGGTGACGGTTTTGGATCAAGTGTTCGTGTAGTGTGTGGTTTGGTGTCGTGTGATGTGCACGGATACCAAAAGTCATTCCTATGAGGAAACTTACTATTTACAGTAAGTTCCTATTTTAGGAAATTTTCCACATTAGGCAAGTCATGCATTAAATCACATTCCGATTATTCTAGCATGCATATTTATCCTTGTAACAGCAAGTATCAGATCGTCCGGCAAGTCCGTACGGTACGTGTACTTTCTACAGTAACTATGTGTACTTATACGATTGTAAACAGTACTTGTATTAACAGGATCCTAAATACAAGAAATTGCTGTACGTATTTTAGTATAAACTTAAATACATTAAGTACAACGTACATTTGAAACATTAGTTACGTTTATTAAGTGAAAACTTAATTACAGTTAACACAACAAATCATGAGAAACAACAGATCACAGGGGAACAACGAAAACATATCGGTTGCGATCTGATGTCCACAAATGACAGGAATCAGATGACCGACAAGTCAGTACAAGAACAATGTGAAAACAGGATGTTAAGTTGAGTCCGACAGTGAGGAAACACAATTCAAACACAATTACAGTGCTATTTCAGAATAACGAACTGACAGTGTGTTTGCGTGGGTGACGATTCACACAAACATATCTGTGAGTTTAGAGTTCTGAAATAACGACTGAAAAGTAGAAAACAAAAGTCAGAAAGCAAAACCATCGTCGTATTCGTTCGGGTGACGATTCGAACGAATTACGCGCGAAGGTGACGCGATCTGACGAAACGAAAACGAAAACACGACACGAACGAAAGTAATTTAATAAAATAAAATAAATAACATTTTACAATTTTGAAACTCATCAAAATAATTAAATTAAACTCCTTTAATTAATTCCATTTAAATTACGCGTAATTTTCCGGAAACGTAACGAAAACGCGAACCGAGCAACGAAAACGAACCCGAACACCCTCGGGGTATAAAAACACTTAAATGAGTAAAAACTTCTCATTCTCCACTTCATCTTCCTCACCAAACACCCCATTCCCGGTTTTGAAAACCCTCTCCATTTTCAAACTTCAAACCACCATAACTTTCTCATCTCTCAACGAAATTGAGTGATTCTTTCGCCTAAACGAAGCTCTTGATGCCCTCTACCCAAAAGTACAACAGATCTAAGCCAAGCTTCACTGAATCACGAGGTATGAGGCTGTGAAAGTGGGCGATTTTAGGGTTTTCTACCCTTTATGTAAACCTTGTTCAAAACCGAATTTCAACCCTCATCCTTGAACTCTAGTCGTCTAAAACAGTACCTGGAGTACATCAACTCCTCAAACCATCAAGGGCCAGGGCTAGAAGCTGAGTTGCACCACCATGGCCGACCACGACCTTCATTAGGCCGAATGACCCTATTCGGCCGAATGGCCAAGGGCTCATTCGACCACCACCACCCTCCAGACATTCGACACTTAGCTCATTCGCCAGCCATCCCATTCGAGCAAAACCCTAGTCGAATAGCTCTCATTCGCCACCCTCATTCTGGTTAAACATTGCTTCATTCGGCCAGTGACCTCCATTCGACAGCCACCTTCGGTTTGGCATGGTTCCATTCGACCAACACCCATACTCCCTACATTCAGCCACCCCTTTTCTGGTTCAGCCTTCTTTTGGCTTGTACACACCCTCACAAAACGGCTGGAAACCCTAGTGGTCAAGGAACATCAATAGAACAAATCCATTTGGCCCAACAGTAGGCCCAATTGCATTTCGGTTGGCCCAGGATGGGCCAAACAGCCTACTGTCGAGGCCCAAGTGTATTTTGGCCCAGAAAATCTGTTCCAGCCCAGTAGCCCAAGTAGGCCCCAAATAATTAACCAAAAACCTTGTTGTGGCCCATATTCATTAGGTAACCCAAGGACAAATTGGCCCACGATCGAATTCAGCCCAAAAGAACCAGGCCCAGGTTGGCCCAAGACCTATTTTACTTCAGGCCTTGATGGAACCCAAGGGGCCCAGCCAAATCAGCTCTAGGCCCACTGTTTTTGGCCCAAGGCCACGATTCTGGCCAACAGCCCAATTTTTAGGCCCACAGTTGTTTCAGCCCATGTAAGCAAGGCCCAGCTTGGCCTATGGATTATTTTGGTGAAGGCCTGAGACAAAACTCATTGGGCCCAGCAAAATCAGCCCGAGGCCCACAGAAACTGATCCAAGGCCTAATTGTTGAGGCCCTTGTCCTCATTTTGGAGCCACTTTGCTATTAACTTGGCCAACAGCCTACTTCTGGCCCACTTTTGAATCCTACAGCCCATTCCAACTATAGGCCCAACAAATCTTGCCTGGGCCCACCTTTGGCCCAACAATTTCCCTTGTGGTCCAATAAAGGCCCATAAGGACACTTGAATTCTAGGCCTTGTAACATTTGGCCGGGTCTTTGTATTCCAACAGCCCATATCATTGGCCCACACATTCCAACAAGCCTCACAACCCTCAATTGTTCAAGAATTATTCCAAGGCCCAACTTGTTACACAAAGGCCCAACAAGTAACTTGGTCACATTGTTCGGTCCATATGCCATGATTAGGCCCACATGGGTTCACTACATTTCATAAGATCAAATAAGATATGTCAAAAGAATGTTTGCTTAATTAATTCTTAATTATGCAATAAATGTTCAAAACGTACAAGATCAACAAAGACGAGTTGGAAACTAAGCACTAAGTCTTTCATCAAAACAAATGGCTTATAACTAATGACAAGATGATAACTTATAATGTCATTGACTTGAATCAAACATATGGGACCGAACAAGGATTATGACCAAGCCTTACGCGTATTAGCCAACTTTAGGGCTAACACCTACATCCACACACACAAGACCCTACAAACTTATACTTATAAGTCTTAACAACGTGAAATCAATACAGGAACGTGAAAACAAACCCAATTACAACACAGAGCGCGTGCATTCTTTTGTTTAAGCTAAGTCAACTCAACAGCTACAAGGTGAGTTCATTGCCCCTTTTCTAACATTTTTGTTTTAAAACACGGGGCTGAGAAGCATGCGTAAACTGTTTTATGTAAATTGTTTACTTAAATGCTTTTATATGTTTACATGTATAACTGTTATCTTAGACTCCTGTTTAGGTAACTGTTATGTATCAAAGAACTATTTTCAAAGAAATAAAGACCTCAAACAAAGAACTATTTTCAACGATCTATTTTCAAAGAACTATTTCAAGAGTGTGTTGTCAAAGAACTAACGACCTATTTTCAAAGAACTATTTCAAGAGTGTGTTGTCAAAGAACTAACGATCTATTTTCAAAGAACTATTTCAAGAAGGTGTTGTCAAAGAACTAACGATCTATTTCAAAGAACTAAGTACAAAGAACTATTTTGAGGAACATCTGGGAAATGCTCAAAGATAACATGTGCCAAAGAACTAAAGAACTAAAGAACTATGGACGGTCTAAAGAACTATGAAAGCCTATATATCAAAAGATGTCCTAGCTAGACTGATTGATTATAGGTCACATGTTTGATGAGGTTTACAGATCTCCTCTACTACTAAGTACCTTGATTGACAGACTAGTCTACTCGAGTTGACCAAAGGCCCCAATCATTAGGACTTAGATTTTATTGAATGTTTATTTATTGATTTAATTAAGCATTTATAACAAATTCTACAATTGCTGTTTTAATCATATTTGTATGATGAACATATGAAATCAAGAGGGATTTCAAACGATTGCAATTACAGGAACAGAAAACAGAGGGATCATGGGTGTTAAAGGTGTATGTGATGTGTTGTAAAACACATCTGTTTTTCTATTTGTTTTTAATTCGTTTTGTACAGTTTTATTCAATTTTAGAGTCGATTTATGCTGGTTCTTCACATTTCTATATATTAATGTTTGCAGGTTATAAACACATCATTTTGGCATAAAAGATCAAGAAAATGAGTGTTCGGTTGAACGAGAACAGATACAAAAACAAAGAAAGAAGAACTCTGGATTTTTCAACCCCTCGCGCTACGCGAGGACCACAGGAAACCCTGTCGCGCTACGCGACAGGTGGAAATGATTGAAATGCCCCTCACTTAATAATGCCGGTTGACCCGACTATTTTGTCGGGTAGTAGAACCCATCGCGCTACGCGAAGGGTTAGAGGAGCCTGTTGCGCTACGCGACAGGGTTAAATTTTCAGAATCTCGAGTTTTAAACTTTGGAAACGGCTGGGGTCAAGGACATTCGATTTTGGGACGATCAGAGACGACATTGGAGGCGACCAAGGAGTTCTGGAAGGCAAGTAAGGCAAGATCCATCATCGGGAAGCCCTAGGATTGCAAATCGAAGGGTGTAATCACGATCGGTTCTTATTCTTGTTTTGTTTTCTATTCGTATGATGTTTTGCTGTGGTTTATACATTAGATCTTTCTGTTTGTTCATGATGACTATTGGCTAAACCTTTTAGACTACCTAGGGTTTTACAATTATGCATGTTTGATGATAATACCGATTGATTGTGGAACAAGTTTTGATTTTTAATGATTTATGATTTGGTTTTGAACTCTTGGATGTGGATGAATGTTTATGATGTTTGTGATTGAATTGTTGTTTCCTCGTATGCTTTGGCGAATGTCTTTCGTGTAATGAGCATATGTTAGGTCATTTACTCGGTGTTCTTGATTTGTGGATGTGTTACTAGACGTAGTAATTCATAAGAATAATAATTGGATCATAAATGAATTAGATGTTTAACCAAGTTCAATAACCGTGAGGTGAGAAATTGTTAGTATATCTTGCGTGTTTAAGAACTAGTTAAGGTCTTTGTGAAAAGATTAAGATTAGGTTAATTAAACATAGTCGTGTATGCTAAGTCCAAGAGGAATCTCCTTATCATCCCGTGCATGTTCATGTATTGAGACTTTCATAACTGTGAGGTAGATGGTTTTTAGGATAAATCATTGATGGGTTGGTTAACTCGTGAGAGTAATTAACCTAAACCGGTGCTTAGTAGACTTATAGACACTTTAGTTGAAATCTTTGAAAACGGTTAAAGAATCTCTAATTTGTTGATAAGTTAAAATTCAAAGATCCCGGTTCCAAAATAAGTTCCATAATCAATCCATAAAACATTAAACATGTATAAAGTAAACCCTAGGTAGTCATTTCATCATTCGTGGATTCTAGTTGTATTTTCTCTTTATTAAGTCTCGATTTGATTGTTCTAAATTGTTAGTTTTATTTTAAGCAGTTAATCACAAAACCCCCCTTTCAAACGTTTAATTTAATTTAAGTTATTTGTATAGAAAAGTCATTAAGTCTAGTTATTACAATCTGTAGAAGTCTGTGGGTTCGATATCCGGACTTACTTCTGTCTTGCTACACACGATAGGTACACTTGCGTGTTGGTAGCTTAGGTTTTAGAGAGTCTAGAGTATTACTTAGTGTCTAGGATAGTTTTAATTTTTATTAGTTTTAGTTAAGCTACTTTGCACACATCAAGTTTTTGGCGCCGTTGCCGGGGACTTCTTAGTCGATTGTGTATTTTAGTCTTGTGTCTTATCTGTGCATATTTGTTTTTATTGTTTAGTCTTATTATTTTATTTTGTTTTAATTGTTTTTGATTTCTTTTTGTGTTATTTGCAGGTTTGGTAGTGTATGCCACACCTACGTTCACAAGGACCACCGCCTGAGCTTTGTTTGCCTTTAAGGAGCGATTCGCGGGACTTCTCTGAGGGTTCTACGAGCGAGGTAAGTGCTTCTACTCCCGTTTCTGCAGAGTTTTCTGATCACACACCACCATTTTCTTCGAGTTCTTCCACCCATTCTAGTCCACACTTTCATTTCATTCCACCCATGGCTGAGCGTCGCACGGTTCACCAGCAGGCCACTGCTGGTTTCACGGGACTTAACAATCCCATCACTGTGCCAAATATCACGAATGAAAATTCGTGGCAGATTCCTTCATACATCATGACAGCCATTAACAACACTCAGTTTAATGGCCGTGATGATGAGGATGCACCAGCCCATATAGCTCGTCTCACTCGCATCTGTGGCACCTTCAATCTTCAAGGTGCTACTGAGGATGCTATCTTTCTGCAGCTATTTCCTTTCTCTCTTGCGGGTAGGGCCGCCACTTGGCTCGATTCGCATGCTCCTGGATCTTTCACGACTTGGGGCAGTCTTAGGGATGCATTCCTTAAGAAATACTTTCCACCTGCCAAGGCAGCTCGCCTTCGTGATGAGATCCACTCTTTCCGTATGGCCCCTGATGAGCCATACTATCTTGCTTGGGAGAGATTTCAGAATCTGCTTAGCAGATGTTCTCAGCATGGTCTATCTGACTGGGCCCTTGTAGAGAAATTCTACAATGGTCTAACTTATGAGACCAGAGCTCGTTTTGACACTTCCGCGGGTGGTCATCTTATGGGAAAGAGGGATGTTGCTGAGTGTACGGATATGTTTGAAAGTTTTGCTCAGGCTGAGTATGAGCAGAGGTCAGCTAATAGGAATTCAAATCCTATTTCTAGTTCCTCCTCTTCCACGAGAGGAGTTCACAACGTTAATGTGGATACTAGTGTGGCAGCTGCTCTCGAGGCCTTATCGAGGGATGTGAAGGAGCTGAAGATGAAGGTAGATAGGTGTGAGATTTGTAGGGGTGGCCATGCCACATCTGAGTGTTTGGTGGTCAACCAGGAGCAGGTTGACTATCTTGGGGGTCAAGGAAGGGGTAACATGAACCCTTTCAATAATTCCTACAATCAAAATTGGAGGAACCACCCTAATTTTAATTGGCGCTCTTCCGGTCATCCCCCTGGTTTCCAATCTGGGCCATCTAATAACCAAGGGCAGGGTCATTCTTCGGTTAGTCATCCGAGTCATACACCGGGGGCGGGTAGCAGTAGTAGTGGTGGTGGTTCTGGGGGTAGTATGAGTAAGATTGAGGAGTTACTCACCCAGTTGGTTGCTAAGGATGCCAATACTCAGAAAACCCTTGCTGAGCATGACATTCTTCTGAAAAACCAACAATCTGCTTTTCTTGATCTTCAAAGATCAGTTGGTGATATTGCTAAGCGTTTGGATGAGAGACCCCAAGGTCAGTTTCCGGGCAACACTCAGCCTAATCCAAACGCTCATGTGAAAGCAGTGACTACGAGGAGTGGTCGAGGGGGTGTGAGTGTAGATCCACCGGTTGAGGTAGATGATGAGGAACCGGTGGATGAAGAGATTGAGATGGAGACTCCTGGGGGGGTACACATGAGGCCAGTCCCAGCAAGTACAGTACCGACCAGTGAGTCTCCCACAGTGATCCCGGTTGAGAAGAAACCGGTAGAGGTTAGGCCGAGTCCTAAGATTGATCATTCACGATTACCATATCCTGCTCGCTTAGCTCACCAAAAGCATGCTAAGGAGTATGGCCATTTTCTTGACATGTTCAAACAGTTGAAGATCAATCTTCCATTCATTGAGGCTCTTCAGCATATGCCCAAGTATGCTAAATTTCTTAAAGATTTGTTGAAGAGGAAGGATAGGCTAGGGGAACTTTCTAATGTTCCATTGAGTGGGGGGTGTTCTGCGGTGATTCTGAACAAGCTACCGGAGAAATTGACAGATCCTGGGATCTTTACAATCCCATGTTTGTTTGGTAGTGACACTCAGAGACACGCGTTGGCAGATTCAGGTGCTAGCATCAATTTGATGCCCTATTCGTTGTATGAGAAGCTAGCACTTGGTGAACTTTCGCCTACGCGCATGACATTGTCCCTTGCTGACCGCACGGTCAAATGTCCACGGGGTATTGTTGAGAACTTGTTGGTGAAGGTGGATAAATTCGTTTTCCCTGAGGACTTTGTGATTCTTGACATGGAGGCCGACGAGACTGTGCCTATCATTCTGGGCCGTCCTTTCTTGAGGACTGCTAAGGCCATCATTGATGTGTTTGATGGGAAACTCACTCTTAGAGTGGGTGATGAGACTGTCACATTCGAGGTTGTGAAGTCTATGAGGCATCCCAGTGATCATGATGACTTTAGTGACCCATGTCACTCTGTTTACTTCATAAATTCTTTCATGTCACACGTGGATAGGTGTCTTGAGTACGTGTGTGGTGCTGATTTGGTAGTTGAGAGAAGTGAAGAGGAGTGTGAGAGTATTGATGAGGGAGTTGGTGTCATTTCCGAAGTTTTAGAGATTGATGAATTGAGGGAGGAGAGTAAGAATCCCTCTGTTGAGTCACCACCCGCCCTAGAGCTTAAGGTTTTACCTTCACACTTAGAGTATGCATTTCTAGGAGAGAATTCCACTTTACCTGTTGTCATCTCATCTAGGTTAAGTGAGGAGGAGAAGAAGAGATTGTTAGGTGTGCTGAGGATGTATAAGGGGGCTATTGCTTGGAGACTCTCTGATATCCAAGGAATTAGTCCTGCTTATTGTACACATAGGATACTCATGGAGGATGAGTACAAGCCGGTAGTTCAACCTCAGAGGCGTTTAAATCCGAACATGCAAGAGGTTGTGAAGAAGGAAGTGCTGAAGTTGATGGATGCAGGCCTGATTTATCCTATCTCGGATTCATCATGGGTGAGCCCCACTCAGGTTGTCCCTAAAAAGGGAGGGATGACAGTCATCACAAATGAGAAGAACGTGCTCATTCCATCTCGCACAATCACAGGGTGGCGAGTATGCATCGATTATAGGAAAGTTAACGATGCCACCCGGAAGGATCACTTTCCCCTTCCTTTCATTGATCAGATGTTAGAGAGATTGGCGGGACAGCAGTTTTACTGCTTCTTAGATGGTTTTTCAGGGTACTTCCAGATCCCCATTGCACCGGAGGATCAGGAAAAGACCACATTCACGTGCCCCTATGGCACCTATGCTTACCGTCGCATGCCATTTGGGTTATGCAATGCTCCTGCCACATTTCAAAGGTGCATGGTAGCCATCTTTCAGGATATGATTGAATCATCCATGGAGTTGTTTATGGATGACTTCTCAGTTTATGGTGACTCTTTTGATGCATGCTTGGAGAATCTTGAGAAGATGTTGAAGAGGTGTGTAGAGACTAAGTTGATGCTTAATTGGGAGAAGTGTCACTTCATGGTGACCGAGGGAATAGTGTTAGGTCATAAGATTTCGAGAGCGGGTATTGAGGTAGATAAGGCTAAGATAGAGACCATAAGTAAACTCCCACCACCTTCTAGTGTCAAAGCCATTAGGAGTTTCCTTGGTCATGCGGGTTTTTATAGGCGGTTTATAAAGGATTTTTCCAAAATCACTAGGCCTATGACCCATCTTCTAGAAAAAGACACCCCGTTTTTGTTTGATGAGGAATGCATGAAAGCATTTAAATTCTTGAAGGAGAGACTTGTGAGTGCTCCTATCTTAGTAGCCCCCGATTGGAGTTTGCCCTTTGAACTCATGTGTGATGCTAGTGACCAAGCCGTTGGGGCGGTCTTAGGGCAAAGGAGAGATAAGCATTTTCACCCAATATACTATGCTAGCAAAACTCTCAATGATGCTCAAGAGAACTATACTACCACCGAGAAGGAGCTTCTTGCGGTAGTGTTTGCTTTTGACAAATTCCGGTCATACTTAGTGCTTTCAAAGGCCACCGTTTTCACCGATCATTCGGCTTTGAGGTTTCTTTTTACAAAGAAAGATGCAAAACCTCATCTCATTAGGTGGATCTTACTATTATCGGAATTTGACACTGAGATCAAAGACAAGAAAGGGGCTGAAAATGTTGCGGCCGATCATCTTTCCCGGTTGGAAGACCCGGAGAGGAGTGAGATTCGTGAGGAGGAGATTGGTGATAGGTTCCCTCACGAGATGATCGACTTGCATTCACCGACTTGGCAAATTTCCTTGCTCATGGGGTAGTAATTGAAGGAATGACCTCTCAACAAAAGAGGAAATTCTTTAGAGATGCGGGTAAGTATGTTTGGGATGACCCGTATCTCTATCGTGTTGGAGGAGATAGGATCCTTAGGAGGTGCGTTAGTAGGAAGGAAGGCCTAGACATTTTATGACATTGCCATGAAGGCTTGACGGGTGGACATCATGGACATCACTCCACCGCCCAAAAGGTTTTCGATTGTGGATTCTATTGGCCTTCGGTGGTGAAGGATGCACTCGAGTTTGTTAAGAAGTGTGATTCTTGTCAACGCACTGGCAACATCTCATCTAAGGATGAAATGCCTCAAAACCCCATTCAAGTGTTGGAGGTTTTTGATGTTTGGGGCATTGATTTTGTAGGACCTTTTCCTTTATCTAAAGGGAATAGGTATATACTCGTGGCCATAGATTATGTGTCAAAGTGGGTTGAGGCTCAAGCCTTGCCTACAAATGATGCCCGAGTAGTTCTCAAGTTCCTTAAGAAGTTGTTTAGTCGGTTTGGAACTCCTAGAGCCTTAATTAGTGATCGTGGCACGCACTTTTGTAACACCATGTTAGAAAAGGCACTACAACGCTACGGTGTCACTCATCGTTTAGCGACTGCTTACCATCCTCAAACAAGCGGTCAAGTGGAGAATGCAAACCGAGGAGTGAAAAGAATACTTGAGAAGACGGTAGGGAAGAGTCGGAAGGATTGGTCCGACAAATTAGACGATGCGTTGTGGGCATTTAGAACGGCTTACAAGACACCTTTAGGAACCACACCATACATGGTCGTCTATGGCAAAGCATGCCATCTTCCCGTTGAGTTAGAACATAGAGCTCTTTGGGCTCTCAAGACGGTAAACCTTGATCTTACCGAGGCGGGTAGGAAGAGGTATTTTCAAATCCATGAGTTAGAAGCCCTTCGTGATGCGGTTTATTCACGATCATTGAGCATTAAAGAGAAAACCAAGTCATTGCATGATAGGAAGTTGAAGGGTTTGAAAGAATTCAAGAAGGGAGATCGGGTTTTGCTTTACAATTCCCGATTGAAATTGTTCGGAGGAAAGTTGAAGTCCAAGTGGACGGGTCCATATGTGGTTGAAGAAGTGTTTCCATATGGAACTTTTGAGCTACAAAATGAAGTTGATGGGAACACTTGGAAAGTGAACGGTCATAGATTGAAACATTACATCGGAGGACCGATAGACGAGAATGAGGAGGGGGAAGAGATCCTCCTAGAGAAACCCGAATGAGAGAAATAGTGAAGGGTTCTTGGGTGAAACCCAAGTGTATAGTATGTAAATGTCAAGTTCTAGAGTTTTTAATGCATTTCTTAGGTGTTTTTCGTATTTTTCTTCGTTTTTCGTTTTTTTTTTGTGTTTTCTTAAGTTTTGCAGGTTTTTAATCATTTGGATGCAAGAAAGATGGAATAGAGGCACCAGGTATGTATTCTGTACTTAGAATTTACTTTTGATGTTTAGGAAAAAAAAAAGAGGTGAAAATTTGGCTAAGGCATGAAATCTTGGAAAACTTTCTGTAAAAAGTGCCTCGTCGCGCTACGCGACGAAATCTGGAGGACCTGTCGCGCTACGCGAGACTCTGGTCAACTAAGCGGGTCAACATTTTGTCGCGCTACGCGACAATGATTTTAGAAGATCATTGCGCTACGCGACAGGTACACAGACGGCTAAAACCTCTTTTGATTCGAGCCCTAAATCATTTTACCCCAAAACTCTCTTCCCCCCCACTCCGGCGACCATTTCACCACCACCACTACACCACCCTTCGACCACTCTCTGCCGACCACCAACCTACCCCTCCTACCCTTTCACCACCACTATACCACCACCCACCTCTCACGATCGTACACCATTCGACCGCCACTAATCACCACCGAACATCGCCATCGCCCACCCAACCACCTTCATCCATCTACCACCTTCTACTATCCGTCAACACCACCGCCGAATATTTCCATTTCTCCCTTCATCCGCTATCAACACCGCAACCTACACCCACTACCCCTGCTGCCGCCGCCATCACAACCGCCCATTTCCAGATCCGAGCAACAAGGCACAGGATTCTTCTTCATTTCTCCTCTCTTTTACGTGTTTCTAGTCGTCTCTAAGGTAATGTGGCTCTTCAATTTCATCTTTCGTGCATTAGAATTGATTTTGATAATTTTTAGTTTAGTTCAGTGTTTATTGTTGGACATGTTTATTGGGTCTGAATTATGGTTAAACCTCTTTGATTTAAGGCTGACAATAACCGTTTGGGTTTTGGAATAGAAAAGAAAATTGTTTGCAGAAGGGATTTTTACAAATAGCTTTGAATAATTGTGGTTAAACCTCTTTGTTGATGTGGTCAATTCTTTTGTTGACAATGAAAAATTTTTGGAATGATTCTTAACTTTTTCTTGTGTTGGTCTTTGTTATGATGTCTAGGAACTATGGTTGTATTCTGGGAAAACCTTGAAATGTCAACTTATTTTTTTCAATTGTTGGAATGAATTTTGAAATGATAATGTCCATTTAAGGGTTGTTTGTGAGATAGATTGCTTATGGGATTTTTATTGGAATCTTTTTGACGTTGCATTTGTAACCGCGAATGAAATGCTATACGGTTACCTGTTCTTTGGTTTTATGCTAACATTGCAGCTTTCCTTTTTATCTAACTTTGTTTTTCAGGTATGTCGGGAGCTGAGTCTTCCAGAGCTGCAGGAAAGAGAAGGAGAGGGCCAGTTCCAAGGCCCAGGGGAGAACCTGGCTCACCAGTTCAGTTTCAGAGGGAGGAGCGAACGATTAGCTATTCTGATGCGGAGAGTGTCACACCCCCAATTTCCCACTCGTGGTGTCAGTCCACGTGGGTGTGACGTGTCCAGAATCACAGCTCAAGGTCATATAGAACACCTCTATATGCGTTTACAAATCCAATGTTTGACACATACACACAACAAAATAGTTTGCAGCGGAAAAGTATTTTATAGCAGCGGAAATAATACGTTTGAATACATGCAGCGGAAAAGTAAATTGTCAGATCAAAACATTGTATCAATACAAAACATAATTGAAATTGTTTTCAAATAATATGACAGGAATGCATGCGGTTCCTATTGCTCGTCTCTTAACGTGTACATTCCTGCTATCCATAGCTTGCTAATTACCTGAGAATACAAGTTTGAAAAAGCGTCAACACAATGGTTGGTGAGTTCACAGGTTTTGATATACATATAGTAAGAAAGTGTGTCATGCTGTTTATCAAATGTTAGTACCGAGCCCTTGGCCCAAAGTGTCAGTGCGTCACTACCGAACTAGACTTGTTTGCTCTTGCCTCCGCTATGCCTCGTATACATAGCAAGTTAGGTCAGAATTTGCACGGGTTATGACACTCAGTCAACATGGTGCCCCGTGGGGTTAGTCATTCCCTAATGGATCCATCCAAATCTACCACGTTGTTTGTACATTAACGGTAAGACTTTGTGAGGGCTTGTAACGAGTTCAACACTTAATGTTTGTCCAATAAACCAGCATACACAATAGTGTTTGTACAGTAATAATGTTTGACTCGATGCAACTAGTATTCTCCCCCTATTTAAAAGCATTTGAAAAAGAGTAAAGAGGGGCCGTAAACTCACCTTAGTGATATGATCGTACGTAAGCGTAAGCTCCCGAGTTGTCGTGTAGCACGTCGGTCACCGGCAACCTATATCGTAGACCGTACGTGAGTTCGTGTAAGTGACCGTGCTAGTGTTAGTGCTCGTGTTTGTGTCCAACAACCCTTGGTTGTTCATGTTTGTCCGTGTCGGTCCACAATGACCGTGTTTGTTCGTGTTGGTCCATATTGACCGTGTTTGACCATGTTTGACCGTGTTTGACCGTGTTTGACCAAAGTTGACCGTGTCAAGTCAACGACCCGTTGGTGAACCGTGTGACGGTTTGTGAATCGTGTAGCAATCGTGTAAGTGTTTGTCGTGTGCAAAACGCGTAAGTCGCGTCTATGGGCAACTTACTATTTATAGTAAGTTTCCATTTATGGAAAGTTCACAAAGCATAACGGTTTTTAGAGTTCTAGCATGCTCGATAGTCCTACGTGATCATGTTAACACATAGCACGTTATCATACAAGTTCATATACGCTGTTTATAACGTGTTTGCACATCAAAGTTTCCTAAAATGGAAAGTTTCCATTTTTAGCATACGTGACATCGGAAACCATCTAACTTAGCATCTAATCCTCGTATTATAACATAATAAGTCATTTAGCATGCTCAAATAATACAACACGTTGACAAGTCGGTTTTTGTAAAAATAAAGTTACTATAAATAGTAACTTTGTGGTTTTTGCATAAAAATGACCATTTAACATTTCCAAACCATTTTTCACATCATCATTCATCATAGTAAGTTATCTAATATCATTTAATCATGTCGACATAGTCCAAATCATCATCTATCAATATTCTTACCCAAAAAGTTACTATAAATAGTAATAACACTATTTATGATCATGGACATCATCAAGATTACCTTTTAACACATCAAATCATCATGTTATCCTCCTAGCAACAATTTTACATGCATGCATGTTCATCATATATCCCAAATCATCAATTTGTAACTAAAAAGTTACTAAAAATAGAAACTTTGTCTACAAATCACATTTTAACCATCCTAATCACAATCTAATCTTACAAGGACACTTATACATCATTAAGGATCATCTCAACATAAATGAAACTATCTAAAATACCTTAGATCATACATGCATGTCCATATATCTTTACAAAACATCATTTTAAGCAACAAGACCCATCCCCATCATCATAGATCATCATAGATCATCATCTAAACACCTTAGATCATCAAATGCAGTAGGTTTATCAACAAACCCAGAAACAAAATTCGTGCATGTGCACTATAGGTGCTTGCATGTGGGTTTTGTGTATTGCATGTGTGTGTAGGAGTGAAGGGAGTAAGTTTTAAGCATAGAACTACCTTCTAGAGATCCTTGAACACTAGATTGATGAATAATCAGCTCCTGGACCTCCTGAGATTACTGATTTCGACAGGAAGGAGGGTGGTGGTGGCGGTTCCAAGCTTTCTTGAGGGTGAGGGACTCCAAATCTTCAAGTTTTGAGCTTCCAAGCTTCAAATTTGAGCTTCAATGGTGGTTCTTGAGTGTTACAGAGGTGAGGGAGGGAAGATGGTCGAGATATGATGGCTAGATATCGGAGGGAGTGTGTAGGGTGGCCAAGAAATGATTTTTCTTGGTTAAATAAAGATTTTTGCGTGCTACGCTGTCAGGCGTAACGCCTGACGTGGGTGTACACGCCGTGTCGTTACGCGCGGATTGGAACGGACGAGGCGCTCAAATTCCACCCGCGCGCATCGCCTGTCGCGGGCTTCCCGGGTCAGGCGTACCGCCTGGCCTGGATTTCAAGCCCAATAAGCTTGTTTTTGTTGTTCTGGCCCAATCTTGCCCGTTTCTCGACTGTAGAACATCGTTCGAGCGTCGTTTGGACTCTATTGGTCACTTATTAGCCATAATTGACTTGTGACAGTGTTTCGTGAGGTTTTGAGTGTTGTGCTACACAATGTGTTAGACGTTCACCAACGTTCGTGTGTTTTGACATGTGTGTGCTGTTCGTTGATAATTCCACGAATTATCTAGTCATGTGTCAGTATTCGTACTGTCGTGCCACGTGTCACACTAAATTAATCTAATTCTAGTGCCACGTGTACATAATGCATTTAAATAAGCATTTAAATAAATAAGATGCTGACCTGGAAATTACGGGGTGTCACATCCTCCCCATGTTAGAAAGAATTTCGTCCCGAAATTCAACTTGTGTTGCTAGTGTTTGCCTGTTCCGCGAACAGGTGTGGGTACTTTTGTTTCATTTGGTCTTCACGTTCCCACGTGAATTCCGGTCCTCGTCGCGAATTCCATCGCACTTTCACTATTGGGATCTTGCTGAGCTTGAGTTTCTTAGTTTCCCGGTCCATAATCTCCACCGGTTCCTCAACGAAATTCAATTGTTCGTCGATTTGTATTTCCTCGAGAGGAATAAAAAGTGTCTCATCAGATAGGCACTTCTTGAGGTTCGAGATGTGGAATACGTTGTGTACACTGCTCAGTTCAACTGGCAGGTTTAGTTCGTAGGCTACAGGCCCTATTCGCTTTGTAATCTCGAAAGGTCCGATGTAACGAGGGTTCAACTTTCCTCGTTTGCCAAATCGAATGACTCCCTTCCAGGGCGAGACCTTGAGTAACACTCTGTCCCCCACCTGGAATTCCAATGGCTTTCGTCGTTTATCAGCATAGCTCTTCTGTCTGTCCCGAGCTGCTGCCATTCGTTTTCGTATTTGCACGATCTTTTCAGTCGTTTCGTGCACAAGCTCTGGGCCAGTCAGTTGGCTGTCTCCAACTTCTGCCCAGCAGATGGGCGATCGACACTTACGTCCGTAGAGTGCCTCGAATGGTGCAGCTTGAATGCTTGTGTGATAGCTGTTGTTGTATGAAAACTCAACTAACGGTAGATGAGATTCCCAGCTACTACCAAAGTCAATGACACATGCCCGGAGCATGTCCTCCAGTGTCTGTATCGTTCGCTCACTTTGTCCGTCCGTCTGCGGGTGATAAGCGGTACTCATGTCCAATCTCGTGCCCAAAGCCTTGTGCAAGGACTTCCAGAAATGCGACGTGAATCGACTGTCGCGGTCAGATATGATTGAGATTGGCACTCCATGTCGGGTGACCACTTCCTTTAAATAAATCCGAGTGAGTTTGTCTAGCTTGTCAGTCTCCTTGATGGGTAGAAAATGTGCAGACTTTGTCAGTCGGTCTACGATAACGCAGATGGTATCGCATCCACTTGCCGTCTTAGGCAGTTTAGTGATGAAGTCCATGGAAATCTGCTCCCATTTCCACATTGGTAATTCCGGTTGTTGAAGTAACCCTGATGGCTTCTGGTACTCAACTTTGACTTTCGAGCACGTTAGGCATTTACTCACGTATGTTGCTATCTCAGCTTTCATGTTTGGCCACCAATAGGTTGTCTTCAAATCGTGATACATCTTATCAGAGCCTGGGTGTACGGAATACCGGCTCTTGTGAGCTTCATCCATCACTACTTCTCTCAATCCTCCGTAGCGTGGAATCCAGATTCGATCCATTAAATAGTAAGCTCTGTCGTCTTTTGCCTTTATTTGCTTATCCATGCCACGCATGGCTTCGAGAGTAAGGTTTTCAGTTTTCAGAGCTTCCTGTTGTGCTATCCGAATTTGATTCGGTAGTTCAGAATGGATCGTGAGTTGTAGGGCACGCACGCGTTTTGTCGTTTCTTTCCGACTCAACGCGTCGGCCACTACGTTTGCCTTACCGGGATGGTACTTGATAGCGCAATCATAATCGCCGATAAGCTCAACCCATCTTCGTTGTCTCATGTTCAACTCTTTCTGGTCGAAGATGTGTTGTAGGCTCTTATGATCGGTAAAGATGGTGCACTTTGTGCCGTACAAGTAGTGTCGCCAGATCTTCAAGGCAAACACCACGGCTCCCAACTCAAGGTCATGAGTCGTGTAGTTCTTCTCATGCACCTTCAGTTGGCGTGAAGCGTATGCTATCACTTTCTCGCGTTGCATCAGCACACAACCGAGTCCCTGTTTCGAGGCGTCGCAATACACCACGAAGTCATCACATCCTTCCGGTAGGGATAGAATAGGTGCAGTGCATAGTTTCTGCTTCAATAAGTTAAATGCAGCCTCTTGTTTATCTCCCCAGTCAAACTTCTTGTCCTTATGAGTCAGGGAGGTCAATGATTGAGCTATCTTTGAGAATCCTTCAATGAATCTCCTGTAGTACCCGGCCAGTCCAAGGAATTGTCGCACCTCAGTTGAAGTCTTGGGTGCTTCCCAGTTTTTGATAGCTTCAATCTTGGCTGGGTCTACGTGTATTCCCTGCTCATTAACCACGTGTCCAAGGAATTGGACTTCGCGTATCCAAAAGTCGCATTTTGAAAACTTCGCGTACAATTGCTCTTTCTTCAGTAGTTCCAAGACTAGTCTTAGATGTTCGGCATGCTCTTCCTGATTCTTAGAGTAGATCAGGATGTCGTCGATGAACACTATCACGAATTTGTCCAGGTAAGGTTTGCACACTCTATTCATGAGATCCATGAATACTGCTGGTGCGTTGGTCAGTCCGAAGGGCATAACCAAGAATTCGTAGTGTCCGTATCGGGTTCTGAAGGCAGTCTTGGGAATATCGTTTTCCTGTATCCTCAATTGATGGTAGCCCGATCTTAAATCGATCTTTGAATAGTAGTTTGACCCTTGCAACTGGTCAAACAAATCGTCTATTCGCGGTAAGGGATATCGATTCTTGATCGTCACCTTGTTCAGCTCTCTGTAGTCGATACACATACGGAATGATCCGTCTTTCTTCTTTACGAACAAGACCGGTGCTCCCCAAGGTGAGAAGCTCGGTCTGATGAATCCCTTGTCTAACAGCTCTTGTAACTGGTTAGACAGTTCCTGCATCTCAGTCGGTGCTAGTCGGTATGGAGCTTTGGCAATCGGTGCTGCTCCAGGTGTAAGGTCTATCTGAAACTCGACTTGTCGTTTCGGAGGTAGTCCAGGTAGGTCTTCGGGAAACACTTCGGGAAAATCGCGGACTACGGCGATTTCCTCAATCTTCCTCTCTTTCTTGGGTTGCTCGGCGATGAGGGCTAGTATGGCAGTGTATCCCTTTTGTAGGTACTTGTTCGCCTTCATGCATGACATGATGTTCAGAGGTACTCCCCGCCTTTCCCCCTGAATCGAGATCTGTTCTCCGTTCTGCAACGTCACTCGTACGATCTTCTCGTTGCATACGATCTCAGCTTGGTTAGCGGATAACCAATCCATTCCAACGACCACATCAAAGCTTCCGAGAGTCACAGGCATTAAATCGATTTCGAGTTCATGATCCGCCAATACCATGACGCATCCTCGAAAGATGTGTTGTGTTTCAATTAGCTTGCCGTCGGCTAGCTCTACGGTATACTTGTAGTCTAGTGGCGTTGGGGTAATATCTAGTAATTTGCTAAACTCACTAGATATAAAGCTCCTATCGGCACCGGTATCAAAGAATATGCTAGCATAGACATTATTTAAAAGAAACGTACCGGTTACGATGTTTGGGTCATCCTTGGCTTCTCCCGAGCCAATCACAAATGCTCTCCCCTTGGCCGCTCCTCCTCCGGCCTTCTTCAATTGAGGGCAATCCATCCTCATGTGGCATGGTTTTCCACATTCATAACACCCTCTGGAGGTGTTCTGGTTGTTGTTCTGGTTCTGGTTGGGGTTGTTGTTACTGGGAAATTTGGATCTGCAGTCTTTGGCCATGTGGCCATGTCGTCCACACTTCAAGCAACGATATCGTTCGCATTGCCCGAAGTGGTGATAAGAGCATCGATTACATAGCGGGTATTTTCCTTGATACACACCCTTCCCCTAATCGTCGGGTTGGGTGGCAGTGAATGCTCTGGCAGGTGCAGATCGTTGTTGTTGCTGAGGTTGGTGAGACTGGTGCTGACTAGGTTCCCACTTCCTTTTCTGGCCTTCTTGAGGCTTTAGGTGTTCGCCTTGTTTGGGTAGCTTGCCCTGAGCTACAGCTTGATCAGTCAGTTTATGAGCCAGTCTGATCAGTGGTTGGATGGTGGTGAGGTCAGACGCAGTCACCATGCTTTGAATCTGTTCGGGCAGCCCACTGATGAACTGCTCGACCTTCTTGTATTCCGGCGTCACCATAGCCGGACATAGCTTACACAACTCATGGAATCGAGTGCAGTATTGCTCGATCTCAGATCCCACCATTTTGTGCACCCAGAATTCGGCTTCCAGTTTCCGAATCTCATCACGAGGACAGTATTCCTCTTGCAGTTGTCGGGTGAAATCAGTCCATGGCATGGAATTGGCACCGTCCAACCCCAGGGTTTGTACATGGGTATTCCACCATGTGAGTGCTGGTCCTTCCAGTGTACCAGTTGCGAACTTCACCCGGTTCTCTTCAGCACATTCGCACATGGCGAATACAGACTCCACTTTCTCCACCCAGCGGAGCATTCCGACAGCTCCCTCAGTTCCCTTGAACTTGTGTGGGTGGCAGTTTAGGAAAGATTTAAAGGAACATCCTTTCCCGTTGCTGCTGTTTGACCCTGTTTGTCAGAAACCAGTGTCGTGTGTTAGTATTGTGTTAGCTACACTATATTAGTCGCGTCAGGCAAGTGTTAGTACCGTTGTTGTTTCCGCTAGTTTCGCTATGCTGGCGACTGGCTTCGTAGTCAGCGATCGCTTTGTTGACCCGACGGTCAACCATCATTTTTATCACAGCGGCATCTAGTGTCCGTTTAGCAGGACGCGCGTACGGTCCTCTTCCCGCCATGTATGGTTCTATACATAAGGGATAGAGTTTTAATCAGCACATGTTAGAGTGTTAGTCAAATGTCATGTCAGATGTCAAATCAGATGTCATGTTAGCTGTCAAGTCAGAGGTTATGTTATCAAGCAATCATGGTCAACATGTAATAAGTAAGACAAAACATAATTCTCATTAATAATAAGCTTGAAGTACAATGATTTCAAAAGGAAATACATAATAAGTTCTTCGAGCACATCCCGCTCGTCTAGGCCAAAATAAGAAAGTACAAAATACAAGTCCTCTAATCTGAATCCATAGAGACGTGTGAAATATCGCTAGCAGCGTCTCCGTTATCATCATCCTCCTCCGGATCCTCATTTAGATCCTCATCAAAGTCCCCTTCTTCGAGGTCCTCGGCCTCGAATTCAGGACCATCTTCCTGTGGTGGTTCCTCAAGAAACTGTGCAGCCCATGCGTTAAGCATGGCATCACTAGCCTGCACCATCGTCTGAGTCTCGGTTATGTCTGTCCGATTCTCAGTGATGCGTGCATCATGCTCCTGCATGACATCCACGATCTGTCCGTGCTGGGTCATCAGTTGAGACACTTGGAGACGTAGTGTCTCCATCTGTGCCTCTAATCTGTTGTTGCGTTCCTCCAGCCTGTCGTTTTGTCTCTCTAGTCGCTCGTTCTTCTCGTGAAGAGCCCGAACCTCGTCTGTTAGCTCCCTACTCCTCCAGACTTCCCGTCGTGTGCAAGCAACATGTGCCGCGAAGGCCTGCTCCATCGGCACTCCGAACGGTGGTAGTCGGTGTCCTGGAGTGGTGTCGCCGGGATATCGATATGGAGGTACTCTCTCCTCGACGATCCAACTCTGGATTATGGTGGGAAGCCATCCCCAATATCTGGCCCGTGCTGCGTCTCTCGCCCGCCGGTCCATCTCGGCGTCAACCTGTGATACTATATCGTGGACCCGTCGTTGGCTCTCTGTGGCCATGTCATCAGTGGTCGGGTGTCGGTCTGTGTTCCTGCCGGTACCGTCATTGTTGGCCATCCTGTAAGTTTTAAGTTAGTAAGCAATAGTTTAATATAAGCAAAAACATCATCAACGTCCAAGTTCTACGTGTAGTGTCTAAAGTTGAGCAATGGCTATAGTCTAAGCTTACTATATGCAAACCTAGTTCTCTATAACCAAGGCTCTGATACCAGTCTGTCACACCCCCAATTTCCCACTCGTGGTGTCAGTCCACGTGGGTGTGACGTGTCCAGAATCACAGCTCAAGGTCATATAGAACACCTCTATATGCGTTTACAAATCCAATGTTTGACACATACACACAACAAAATAGTTTGCAGCGGAAAAGTATTTTATAGCAGCGGAAATAATACGTTTGAATACATGCAGCGGAAAAGTAAATTGTCAGATCAAAACATTGTATCAATACAAAACATAATTGAAATTGTTTTCAAATAATATGACAGGAATGCATGCGGTTCCTATTGCTCGTCTCTTAACGTGTACATTCCTGCTATCCATAGCTTGCTAATTACCTGAGAATACAAGTTTGAAAAAGCGTCAACACAATGGTTGGTGAGTTCACAGGTTTTGATATACATATAGTAAGAAAGTGTGTCATGCTGTTTATCAAATGTTAGTACCGAGCCCTTGGCCCAAAGTGTCAGTGCGTCACTACCGAACTAGACTTGTTTGCTCTTGCCTCCGCTATGCCTCGTATACATAGCAAGTTAGGTCAGAATTTGCACGGGTTATGACACTCAGTCAACATGGTGCCCCGTGGGGTTAGTCATTCCCTAATGGATCCATCCAAATCTACCACGTTGTTTGTACATTAACGGTAAGACTTTGTGAGGGCTTGTAACGAGTTCAACACTTAATGTTTGTCCAATAAACCAGCATACACAATAGTGTTTGTACAGTAATAATGTTTGACTCGATGCAACTAGTATTCTCCCCCTATTTAAAAGCATTTGAAAAAGAGTAAAGAGGGGCCGTAAACTCACCTTAGTGATATGATCGTACGTAAGCGTAAGCTCCCGAGTTGTCGTGTAGCACGTCGGTCACCGGCAACCTATATCGTAGACCGTACGTGAGTTCGTGTAAGTGACCGTGCTAGTGTTAGTGCTCGTGTTTGTGTCCAACAACCCTTGGTTGTTCATGTTTGTCCGTGTCGGTCCACAATGACCGTGTTTGTTCGTGTTGGTCCATATTGACCGTGTTTGACCATGTTTGACCGTGTTTGACCGTGTTTGACCGTGTTTGACCGTGTCAAGTCAACGACCCGTTGGTGAACCGTGTGACGGTTTGTGAATCGTGTAGCAATCGTGTAAGTGTTTGTCGTGTGCAAAACGCGTAAGTCGCGTCTATGGGCAACTTACTATTTATAGTAAGTTTCCATTTATGGAAAGTTCACAAAGCATAACGGTTTTTAGAGTTCTAGCATGCTCGATAGTCCTACGTGATCATGTTAACACATAGCACGTTATCATACAAGTTCATATACGCTGTTTATAACGTGTTTGCACATCAAAGTTTCCTAAAATGGAAAGTTTCCATTTTTAGCATACGTGACATCGGAAACCATCTAACTTAGCATCTAATCCTCGTATTATAACATAATAAGTCATTTAGCATGCTCAAATAATACAACACGTTGACAAGTCGGTTTTTGTAAAAATAAAGTTACTATAAATAGTAACTTTGTGGTTTTTGCATAAAAATGACCATTTAACATTTCCAAACCATTTTTCACATCATCATTCATCATAGTAAGTTATCTAATATCATTTAATCATGTCGACATAGTCCAAATCATCATCTATCAATATTCTTACCCAAAAAGTTACTATAAATAGTAATAACACTATTTATGATCATGGACATCATCAAGATTACCTTTTAACACATCAAATCATCATGTTATCCTCCTAGCAACAATTTTACATGCATGCATGTTCATCATATATCCCAAATCATCAATTTGTAACTAAAAAGTTACTAAAAATAGAAACTTTGTCTACAAATCACATTTTAACCATCCTAATCACAATCTAATCTTACAAGGACACTTATACATCATTAAGGATCATCTCAACATAAATGAAACTATCTAAAATACCTTAGATCATACATGCATGTCCATATATCTTTACAAAACATCATTTTAAGCAACAAGACCCATCCCCATCATCATAGATCATCATAGATCATCATCTAAACACCTTAGATCATCAAATGCAGTAGGTTTATCAACAAACCCAGAAACAAAATTCGTGCATGTGCACTATAGGTGCTTGCATGTGGGTTTTGTGCATTGCATGTGTGTGTAGGAGTGAAGGGAGTAAGTTTTAAGCATAGAACTACCTTCTAGAGATCCTTGAACACTAGATTGATGAATAATCAGCTCCTGGACCTCCTGAGATTACTGATTTCGACAGGAAGGAGGGTGGTGGTGGCGGTTCCAAGCTTTCTTGAGGGTGAGGGACTCCAAATCTTCAAGTTTTGAGCTTCCAAGCTTCAAATTTGAGCTTCAATGGTGGTTCTTGAGTGTTACAGAGGTGAGGGAGGGAAGATGGTCGAGATATGATGGCTAGATATCGGAGGGAGTGTGTAGGGTGGCCAAGAAATGATTTTTCTTGGTTAAATAAAGATTTTTGCGTGCTACGCTGTCAGGCGTAACGCCTGACGTGGGTGTACACGCCGTGTCGTTACGCGCGGATTGGAACGGACGAGGCGCTCAAATTCCACCCGCGCGCATCGCCTGTCGCGGGCTTCCCGGGTCAGGCGTACCGCCTGGCCTGGATTTCAAGCCCAATAAGCTTGTTTTTGTTGTTCTGGCCCAATCTTGCCCGTTTCTCGACTGTAGAACATCGTTCGAGCGTCGTTTGGACTCTATTGGTCACTTATTAGCCATAATTGACTTGTGACAGTGTTTCGTGAGGTTTCGAGTGTTGTGCTACACAATGTGTTAGACGTTCACCAACGTTCGTGTGTTTTGACACGTGTGTGCTGTTCGTTGATAATTCCACGAATTATCTAGTCATGTGTCAGTATTCGTACTGTCGTGCCACGTGTCACACTAAATTAATCTAATTCTAGTGCCACGTGTACATAATGCATTTAAATAAGCATTTAAATAAATAAGATGCTGACCTGGAAATTACGGGGTGCCCACCGTTCTAGCTTGTGACTGGCCTCAGTACAAGGAGCTGGCCCTAGAGTTTCATTCGACTTTCATGTATGATGACTCTGAGTTTGATTCGATGGATGCAGTATCATTTGCTTTGGGGAGACGAGTGTATGAGATGTCCATTCCACAGTTTGCTGTGGCTACTGGATTTTATACTGAGGAGGAGGTGATGTCACCTAGGTTTACTACTTGCCTTAGAGGTGCCTCTAAGAAGAATAGGGAGTGTTGTTTATCTGAGGCGGATCTTAGTGACTTCTGGGCTACTATAGCAGATTCTCCATTTTCCACCAGCATGGTAGAATCTGAGATTAGGGATCCAGTACTGAGATACATTCACAGAGTTTTAGCTTGTACGGTGATTGGTAGGTATTCAGGAGAGGAGAAGGTGAACTGGATGGACCTATTTTGTTTGTATTGCATGGTGAGAGGCAGGGAGGCCAATGTGGCATGTGTGATGGCACAGTCGTTTGCTAGAGGTAGGCGTGGAGGTGGTAGAGCGAGACTTGACATGGGACCGTACATTTATAGGATTGCCGAGATTTTAGGAGTATTTGACAGATACCGAGCTGATTTGATGACTGTAGGGCCTGTGACCACCTCGATTACTTTGAGGAACCTACGTAGGGCAGGTATTTGTGAGGCAGACGACCCACCGAGATGGGCAGGTTATGTTGAGGGACCACAGGTGATGCCACCACCAGGGTCTGAGGCAGCTGATGTTGTGATGGGTTCAGTTCCCACTCATCGTCAGAGGCCTATATTTCGGAGAGACCAGCCGCCCAGACAGTACCCACTTAGGGAGCCCATTCCTGATCCCCTCACTTTGGAGTCTCTGTGTGCCAGGATTGATGGTTATCATGAGCAGCACAGAGATTGGTTTTTAGCAGGGCAGAGGAGACAGGAGGACGCGATGCGTTATCTGATGACATCCCTACACATTGAGATCCCTGAGTTCTACAGAGCACCTGATCAGCAGGATGAGCCAGGAGGAGATGCTGCAGATGATTAGTGTGGGGATGTTTATGGGTTCTTACATTTTGGTTATGTTTTGTCATGATCATCTTGTACATGTGATACTTTGCATCTGTGGTTGTATTTGGACATGATCTTGGTTATGATATTATTATATTTTGGATGCATTGATGGTTGGTTGATCTTTGTTTTGTCCAGATCTTATTGTTTGTGTATGGCATGTGAAGCAAATTGTAGCTTGTGGAGATTATTGGAAAGACTGGCACTCGACAGTCTTCTTAACAAGACTGGCACTCGACAGTCTTATTTTGTAACCAGCTAAGTCATTTTTATTCATTTATTTCTTTTTGTTTTCCCTTTTCTTTACATTGAGGACAATGTCCAGTTTAAGTGTGGGGATGGGTACTTGTTTTAATTTTGTTTAGTTAGTGTGTAATTGAGTCGAATTTTTTTTATTTTTTGTGTATTTTACATCTTTAGCTTATATCTTTCTTGTTCCTGGTTAATTTGGTTGCAAAAGCGTGATGGGAAATGATAAGAAAGTTTGGTTTTATGGAATCTTTAATAGTTAACTAGTTTGGTTTGGGTTATATGCTTTGGTTATGGGATGTGTAAGTAGGCTCAACTGATTGTAATTGTCCCTTAAGATTGGTATAATTTGACTTAAATGCATGATTTTCATGGGAAACATCTTGGGATTTGGAATTAATGAAACTGTTTTCTAGTTGTAAATGAATCTTTGCATAATAACAAATGAGAGTTTTTGAAAATCTGATTTTTGTTTGGCACATAAGTACTCTTTTTATGAGAATAAATCCGAGTCTTATGGCGCCTCCATTTCACCAAATAAGTTGAGCTAAAAGAAAAAAATAAAAGAAAGAATTTGGATGAAAACTTATGTGTCACACGCCGGGTTGCAGCCTGGTTGAAACACCACTGAGTTAAGTTCAATGTGTAAAAGAAAAAATGCTCACGCTTTCATCTGCGTTCATTCATAAAAATCTGATTTGAGAAATTTCTTGTTAGTTTATATGTAAAGATGACTTGAAAGCTAGAATCCAGGATTGATTTGGTTTTAAATTCCTAAGTGTGGGCCTAATGAAATGAAATGTAGGATATGAACATAACGAACCATGATTAAGGGATTGAGAAAATCAATATGGGTTTAATGGGATAACAATACTTGCAATCTTTTCCGAAGCAGTTAATCTTGAATTAATAAGGTTAATTGTGTAGAAATTATTTCACCTTGCTGTGATCCCAGATTTTTGCATAAGTCTTTTCCAGGGACGAAAAAGAGATAAGTGTGGGGATGTGATGTGTTGTAAAACACATCTGTTTTTCTATTTGTTTTTAATTCGTTTTGTACAGTTTTATTCAATTTTAGAGTCGATTGATGCTGGTTCTTCACATTTCTATAATTGAATGTTTGCAGGTTGTAAACTCATCATTTTGGCATAAAAGATCAAGAAAATGAGTGTCCGGTTGAACGAGAACAGATACAAGAACAAAGGAAGAAGAATTCTGGATTTTTCAACTCCTCGCGCTACGCGAGGACCACAGGAAACCCTGTCGCGCTACGCGACAGGTGGAAATGACTGAAATGCCCCTCACTTAATAATGTCGGTTGACCCGACTATTTTGTCGGGTAGTAGAACCCGTCGCGCTACGCGAAGGGTTAGAGGAGCCTGTCGCGATACGCGACAGGGTTAAATTTTCAGGATTTCGAGTTTTAAACTTTGGAAACGGCTGGGGTCGGGGAGATTCGATTTTGGGACGATCAGAGACGACATTGGAGGCGACCAAAGAGTTCTGGAAGGCAAGTAAGGCAAGATCCATCATCGGGAAGCCCTAGGATTGCAAATCGAAGGGTGTAATCACGATCGGTTCTTATTCTTGTTTTGTTTTCTGTTCGTATGATGTTTTGCTGTGGTTCATACATTAGATTTTTCTGTTTGTTCATGATGACTATTGGCTAAACCTTTTAGACTACCTAGGGTTTTACAATTATGCATGTTTGATGATAATACCGATTGATTGTGGAACAAGTTTTGATTTTCAATGATTTATGATTTGGTTTTGAACTCTTGGATGTGGATGAATGTTTATGATGTTTGTGATTGAATTGTTGTTTCCTCGAATGTCGTTCGTATAATGAGCATATGTTAGGTCATTTACTCGGTGTTCTTGATTTGTGGATGTGTTACTAGACGTAGTAATTCATAGGAATAATAATTGGATCATAAATGAATTAGATGTTTAACCAAGTTCAATAACCGTGAGGTGAGAAATTGTTAGTATATCTTGCATGTTTAAGGACTAGTTAAGGTCTTTGTGAAAAGATTAATACTAGGTCAATTAAACATAGTCTTGTATGCTAAGTCCAAGAGGAATCTCCTTATTATCCCATGCATGTTCATGTATTGAGACTTTCATAACTGTGAGGTTGATGGTTTTTAGGATAAATCATTGATGGGTTGGTTAACTCGTGAGAGTAATTAACCTAAACCGGTGCTTAGTAGACTTATAGACACTTTAGTTGAAATCTTTGAAAACGGTTAAAGAATCTCTAATATGTTGATAAGTTAAAATTCAAAGATCCTGGTTCCAAAATAAGTTCCATAATCAATCCATAAAACATTAAACATGTATAAAGTAAACCTTAGGTAGTTATTTCATCATTCAGGGATTCTAGTTGTATTTTCTCTTTATTAAGTCTTGATTTGATTGTTCTAAATTGTTAGTTTTATTTTAAGCAGTTAATCACAAAACCCCCCTTTCAAACATTTAATTTAATTTAAGTATTTGTATAGATAAGTCATTGAGTCTATTTATTACAGTCTGTAGAAGTCTGTGGGTTCGATATCCGGGCTTACTTCTGTCTTGCTACACACGATAGGTACACTTGCCTGTTGGTAGCTTAGGTTTTAGAGAGTCTAGAGTATTACTTAGTGTCTAGGATAGTTTTAATTTTTATTAGTTTTAGTTAAGCTACTTTGCACACATCAGTATGGTAGGTAAAAACGCTTAATTATCATTAACAACAATGTCCTATGCGGATTAGTATGTGGTGGGACGTCGTCTGGGCGGGGTTGTAGCCTTGACCCAGGGGTATGCCCTATATATAAGCATACCGATCCGGATGATACATGTGGTGTTAATGAGGTTAGGGTCTTTACCGAAAGAAGGGTTTCAAAGCATTTTCAAATTTACAAAACTATATGAACTCACCAACCATGTGTTGACTTGATCTTTTTGCATGACTTCTCAGGTGACGAACAGGTCAATTAGGAAGTCATTACTTCTGGACTAGGCCTTCAATTAGAAAACTTAGTATTTTGGACCTGCATATTTTTGAAGACATCATACACATACCATTTTGTATATCTTGTGTAAATACAAGATAGAAACTTATGATGTTAATAGTAGATTTACATTGTTAAATTATAAACAATACTGATGTAATTTAACTTTGTAATTCTATCATATTTAGAAATTCTCATTTATGTATCATGTGCCACATAACAATCTGATCAATCCGATTATCACTCACGATATCGCGCCCCGGGAACCTTCCGCCCGACGGGACAACCGATCCTATCCCGCCGGCTCGGGGTGTGACAGATTGGTATCAGAGCCATGGTTATAGAGAAATATAGGTCACTTATTTAAACGGTTTGGCCTAGACTATAACCTAGGGACCCTGCATGTAAAGAACTTAGAATTTAAGATCTATTGCATTATGTCTTCTGCATTCGATCATTGCACTAACCAATATTCATTTGGTTATGATCAGAATGCCGCCACGAAGACAACCTCCCCTGTTGCAATCATCACAAGACCAAGCTCCACATTCCTCAACGCCATCACCAAATGACTCGCCACCGCCACCTCCTCCACCGCCTCCTCCATTGATTACTGAAGCATCCGGTTCGGGCACAGCACCGACCTTGGATCCTGCTACTGTCGCTCTGGTGACGTTACTGAGTGGCCAGATGACAAACCAGATGAAAGAAGCCATACCGGAGATGTTCCTTCGTCTTCGTAATGAGATCCTTAACACTGGCAACACATCGGGAGAAGCCAGTGGAAATACTGGAGATTCATCTCATTACTCCTACAAGTCTTTTGTAGGATGTAAACCACCCAGCTTTAGTGGGTCTGAAGGCGCTGTTGGATTAATCCAATGGATCGAAAAGATTGAGACCACTCTGGACCTCTGCAGCTGTCCAGAGCATCATAAGGTTCGCTACTCAGCGGGAACATTCAACAAACGGGCTCTGACCTGGTGGAATGGTCAGATCAATGCCCGAGGAAGAGAAGAAGCTATGGGCATGCCATGGGAGGATTTCAAGACTCTGCTGAGAAATGAGTTTTGTCCTAAGAATGAACTGCAAAAGCTAGAGGTGGAACTGTCCAACCATGTGATGAAAGGGGCTGACCACATGGGATATACTACTCGTTACCACGAGTTAGTTGCTTTGGTGCCAGATATGGTGCCAACATTGGAGAAGAGGATAGATCGTTATGTAGGTGGACTTCCAGCCTGCATTCAGGGCATGGTTGTTTCAGCCAACCCTACCACTGTCGAGTCTGCAGTGAGATTGTCTGGAAAACTCACTGATCTGATGGTAGCCTCTGGAGTTTTGAAGAAGGAGACTGATACTGGCAAGCACAAGGAAGACTCTTCAAAAAGACCTCATCATCAACCCAAGAAGAAACAAAAGGTCATCAAGAACTACACGATGGCCACCCCTCTCCAACAAGTAACTGCTGCACCAACAAACCCCAACAAGAGACCCTACATTGGTGCCTATCCTTTGTGTGCCAAATGTCAATACCACCATGCTGCTGACACTCCCTGCAAACACTGCACGGGATGTGGAAGGAAGGGCCATTGGGTCCAAACCTGTCGAATGACACCAAAACAAGCAGCCAACAATGCTGCTTTAGCTCTCCCTCCACCTGCTAACCAGAACAACGGTGGATGCTTCAACTGTGGCGAACAAGGCCACTTTGCAAAGAACTGCCCTAAGAAGGATCAGCAGGCAGTTCAAGCTCCTCGTGGAAGAGCTTTTGCGATTGGAGCACCAGCAGCACGCCAGGACCCAAATGTGGTCACTGGTACGTTTCTCTTACATGACTTTTATGCATCTGTTCTATTTGACACTGGTGCGGATCAGAGTTTTATCTCTGCCGATTTTGCATGCCAACTAGATTCCATAGAAGAACAGTTAGACTCCCCTTACATTATAGAAGTAGCTAACGGAAAACAGATCACAGTTAGTACAGTTCACAGAAATTGCCCATTGACACTTAATGGTCATACATTCTCTATCGATTTGATACCGATGGAGTTGGGTAGTTTCGACATCATTGTTGGAATGGATTGGCTTTCCTCTAACCAAGTGGAAGTTGTATGTTCTGAGAAGCTGCTTCGAGTTCCATTACCCGATGATCGTGTATTGGAAGTCAGAGGGGACCAAGCAAAACGAAGTGTCAAAATCATTTCTTGCATAAAGGCGCGTAAGTGTTTACAGAAGCAGTGTGTAGCTTTTCTGGCACATGTGGTGGAAAAAGAGAAAGACAAGAAGAGGATACAAGGCGTACCAGTAGTGAAAGAATATCCAGAAGTATTTCCTGAAGACCTACCAGGTTTGCCTCCTGTGCGACCGGTAGAGTTTCGAATCGACTTAGTTCCTGGAGCAACTCCTGTTGCTAAATCTCCTTATCGGTTAGCACCCTCGGAGATGCAGGAATTATCAAACCAGTTGCAGGAGTTATTGGACAAAGGATTCATTAGACCGAGCTACTCGCCTTGGGGAGCTCCGGTCTTGTTTGTGAAAAAGAAAGACGGATCGTTCAGAATGTGCATAGACTACAGAGAGCTGAACAAACTAACCATCAAGAATCGGTATCCATTACCGAGGATTGATGATTTGTTTGACCAACTGCAAGGACCTCAATACTTTTCTAAGATTGACTTGCGGTCTGGTTATCATCAGCTTAGAGTTCAAGACGAAGACGTACCGAAGACGGCATTCCGAACCAGATACGGGCATTACGAATTTATGGTGATGCCTTTCGGATTAACAAACGCACCAGCGGTTTTCATGGATCTCATGAACCGAGTGTGCAAGCCGTATTTAGATCAGTTTGTTATTGTTTTCATCGATGACATACTGATTTATTCCAAGAGCAAAGCAGAACACGAGCAACATCTCAGAAAGATCTTGGAACTGTTGACCGAACAGAAGCTTTATGCCAAGTTCTCTAAATGTGAATTTTGGCTAAGAGAAGTTCAATTTCTGGGACATGTAGTCAACAGTGAGGGAATACACGTAGATCCCGCCAAGATTAAAGCAATAAAGAACTGGGACACTCCGAAGACACCAACGGAGATACGGTCTTTTCTGGGATTGGCAGGTTATTATAGGAGGTTCATCTCGAACTTTTCTAAGATAGCTTTGCCTCTCACTAAGTTAACTCAGAAGAGTGAACCGTTTGTCTGGGAACAGAAACAAGAAGATGCTTTTCAGACATTGAAGCAGAAGCTATGTAATGCTCCAATCCTATCACTCCCGGAAGGATGTGATGACTTTGTCGTTTATTGTGATGCATCTCATCAAGGACTTGGTTGTGTACTGATGCAACGGGACAAGGTTATCGCTTATGCATCAAGACAGTTAAAAGTTCATGAGAAGAATTACACTACTCATGATCTTGAACTAGGAGCCGTAATCTTCGCACTGAAGATTTGGAGACATTACTTATATGGCACCAAGTGTACCATATTTACTGATCACAAGAGTCTGCAGCATATTTTTGATCAGAAGGAGCTCAACATGCGACAACGCCGTTGGGTTGAACTTCTGAATGATTACGATTGTGTGATCAAGTACCATCCGGGAAAGGCGAATGTCGTAGCTGATGCCTTGAGCCGGAAGGAACGGGTCAAACCCTTGCGCGTCAGAGCAATGGGAATGACTGTGCAGACAAGCTTACACGACACCATCATGCAGGCACAACAAGAGGTGATTGAACGAGAAAACTTGAAGAAAGAACTTGACTGTGGAGCAGAGAAACATTTAGAGACCAAGTCTGATGGAATGATCTACTATCAGGATCGTATATGGATCCCGGCGGTAGATGAATTGAGAAGACTTATCTTCGATGAGGCACACAAGACTAAATATTCTGTTCATCCCGGTGCCGATAAAATGTACCAAGACTTACGTGGATTTTATTGGTGGCCGGGAATGAAGAAAGACATAGCCGAGTACGTCGGTCTATGTCTAACGTGTGCGAAGGTAAAGGCGGAACACCAGAAACCGTCTGGTTTACTGGAACAGCCTGAGATTCCGCTCTGGAAGTGGGAACAAATAGCTATGGATTTCATTACCAAGCTACCCCGCACTTCTAGTGGTCACGATACAATTTGGGTGATCATAGATCGTTTAACTAAATCTGCTCATTTCTTGCCGATACGTGAAACTTTCACGATGGATAAACTGGCGAGGTTGTACATCAATGAGATAGTGGTACGTCATGGTGTGCCATTGTCTATTATTTCCGATCGAGACAGCAGATTTACATCAAGGTTCTGGCAATCACTACAGAAATCTCTAGGGACGCAGTTAAATTTGAGTACAGCTTACCATCCACAAACGGACGGTCAAAGCGAACGTACGATTCAGACCCTAGAGGACATGTTAAGGACTTGTATTTTGGATTTCGGTGGGAATTGGGATTCTCATTTGCCACTGATTGAGTTCTCCTACAATAACAGTTATCACAGCAGTATCGGATGTGCACCATTCGAGGCTCTCTATGGCCGGAAATGTCGATCACCGATCTGTTGGACTGAAGTGGGAGATAACCGTATAACTGGACCAGAACTGATTCAGGAAACCACTGACAAGATTGCTCAGATTCAGAGAAGATTGCAAGCTACAAGAAGCAGACAGAAAAGCTATGCCGACAAACGGCGTAAGCCGTTGGAATTCCAAGTGGGAGATCGTGTCATGTTGAAGGTTTCTCCATGGAAGGCCGTAGTTCGCTTAGGAACAAAAGGCAAACTAGCACCACGATACGTAGGACCGTTCGAGATCATCGATCGTATTGGTCCTGTGGCTTATCGACTGAGATTACCGGTTGAACTCAGTGGTGTGCATGACGTGTTTCACGTCTCGAACTTAAAGAAATGCCTTGCTGACGAATCACTCGTCATTCCACTTGAAGAGATTCAAGTTGATGAACAGCTGCACTTTATCGAAGAACCTTTAGAGATTATGGATCGCAAGGTCAAACAACTGAGGCGAAGCCGTATCCCTATTGTAAAGGTTCGTTGGAACTCAAGACGCGGACCCGAGTTTACTTGGGAACGTGAAGATCACATGAAGTTAAAGTATCCCCAACTGTTTGAAGAGGAAGCCGTACCCGATAACAACTCTTAAATTTCGGGACGAAATTTCTTTAACAAGGGGAGACTGTAACAGCAAGTACCAGATCGTCCGGCAAGTCCGTACGGTACGTGTACTTTCTACAGTAACTATGTGTACTTACACGATTGTAAACAGTACTTGTATTAACAGGATCCTAAATACAAGAAATTGTTGTACGTATTTTAGTATAAACTTAAATACATTAAGTACAACGTACATTTGAAACATTAGTTACGTTTATTAAGTGAAAACTTAATTACAGTTAACACAACAAATCATGAGAAACAACAGATCACAGGGGAACAACGAAAACATATCGGTTGCGATCTGATGTCCACAAATGACAGGAATCAGATGACCGACAAGTCAGTACAAGAACAATGTGAAAACAGGATGTTAAGTTGAGTCCGACAGTGAGGAAACACAATTCAAACACAATTACAGTGCTATTTCAGCATAACGAACTGACAGTGTGTTTGCGTGGGTGACGATTCACACAAACATATCTGTGAGTTTAGAGTTCTGAAATAACGACCGAAAAGTAGAAAACAAAAGTCAGAAAGCAAAACCATCGTCGTATTCGTTCGGGTGACGATTCGAACGAATTACGCGCGAAGGTGACGCGATCTGACGAAACGAAAACGAAAACACGACACGAACGAAAGTAATTTAATAAAATAAAATAAATAACATTTTACAATTTTGAAACTCATCAAAATAATTAAATTAAACTCCTTTAATTAATTCCATTTAAATTACGCGTAATTTTCCGGAAACGTAACGAAAACGCGAACCGAGCAACGAAAACGAACCCGAACACCCTCGGGGTATAAAAACACTTAAATGAGTAAAAACTTCTCATTCTCCACTTCATCTTCCTCACCAAACACCCCATTCCCGGTTTTGAAAACCCTCTCCATTTTCAAACTTCAAACCACCATAACTTTCTCATTTCTCAACGAAATTGAGTGATTCTTTCGCCTAAACGAAGCTCTTGATGCCCTCTACCCAAAAGTACAACAGATCTAAGCCAAGCTTCACTGAATCGCGAGGTATGAGGCTGTGAAAGTGGGCGATTTTAGGGTTTTCTACCCTTATGTAAACCTTGTTCAAAACCGAATTTCAGCCCTCATCCTTGAACTCTAGTCGTCTAAAACAGTACCTGGAGTACATCAACTCCTCAAACCATCAAGGGCCAGGGCTAGAAGCTGAGTTGCACCACCATGGCCGACCACGACCTTCATTAGGCCGAATGACCCTATTCGGCCGAATGGCCAAGGGCTCATTCGACCACCACCACCCTCCAGACATTCGACACTTAGCTCATTCGCCAGCCATCCCATTCGAGCAAAACCCTAGTCGAATAGCTCTCATTCGCCACCCTCATTCTGGTTAAACATTGCTTCATTCGGCCAGTGACCTCCATTCGACAGCCACCTTCGGTTTGGCATGGTTCCATTCGACCAACACCCATACTCCCTACATTCAGCCACCCCTTTTCTGGTTCAGCCTTCATTTGGCTTGTACACACCCTCACAAAACGGCTGGAAACCCTAGTGGTCAAGGAACATCAATAGAACAAATCCATTTGGCCCAACAGTAGGCCCAATTGCATTTCGGTTGGCCCAGGATGGGCCCAACAGCCTACTGTCGAGGCCCAAGTGTATTTTGGCCCAGAAAATCTGTTCCAGCCCAGTAGCCCTAGTAGGCCCCAAATAATTAACCAAAAACCATGTTGTGGCCCATATTCATTAGGTAACCCAAGGACAAATTGGCCCACGATCGAATTCAGCCCAAAAGAACCAGGCCCAGGTTGGCCCAAGACCTATTTTACTTCAGGCCTTGATGGAACCCAAGGGGCCCAGCCAAATCAGCTCTAGGCCCACTGTTTTTGGCCCAAGGCCACGATTCTGGCCAACAGCCCAATTTTTAGGCCCACAGTTGTTTCAGCCCATATAAGCAAGGCCCAGCTTGGCCTATGGATTATTTTGGTGAAGGCCTGAGACAAAACTCATTGGGCCCAGCAAAATCAGCCCGAGGCCCACAGAAACTGATCCAAGGCCTAATTGTTGAGGCCCTTGTCCTCATTTTGGAGCCACTTTGCTATTAACTTGGCCAACAGCCTACTTCTAGCCCACTTTTGAATCCTACAGCCCATTCCAACTATAGGCCCAACAAATCTTGCCTGGGCCCACCTTTGGCCCAACAATTTCCCTTGTGGTCCAATAAAGGCCCATAAGGACACTTGAATTCTAGGCCTTGTAACATTTGGCCAGGTCTTTGTATTCCAACAGCCCATATCATTGGCCCACACATTCCAACAAGCCTCACAACCCTCAATTGTTCAAGAATTATTCCAAGGCCCATAGATTTGGGCCCAAGGCCCAACTTGTTACACAAAGGCCCAACTAGTAACTTGGTCACATTGTTCGGTCCATATGCCATGATTAGGCCCACATGGGTTCACTAAATTTCATAAGATCAAATAAGATATGTCAAAAGAATGTTTGCTTAATTAATTCTTAATTATGCAATAAATGTTCAAAACGTACAAGATCAACAAAGACGAGTTGGAAACTAAGCACTAAGTCTTTCATCAAAACAAATGGCTTATAACTAATGACAAGATGATAACTTATAATGTCATTGACTTGAATCAAACATATGGGACCGAACAAGGATTATGACCAAGCCTTACGCGTATTAGCCAACTTTAGGGCTAACACCTACATCCACACACACAAGACCCTACAAACTTATACTTATAAGTCTTAACAACGTGAAATCAATACAGGAACGTGAAAACAAACCCAATTACAACACAGAGCGCGTGCATTCTTTTGTTTAAGCTAAGTCAACTCAACAGCTACAAGGTGAGTTCATTGCCCCTTTTCTAATATTTTTGTTTTAAAACACGGGGCTGAGAAGCATGCGTAAACTGTTTTATGTAAATTGTTTACTTAAATGCTTTTATATGTTTACATGTATAACTGTTATCTTAGACTCCTGTTTAGGTAACTGTTATGTATCAAAGAACTATTTTCAAAGAACTAAAGACCTCAAACAAAGAACTATTTTCAACGATCTATTTTCAAAGAACTATTTCAAGAGTGTGTTGTCAAAGAACTAACGACCTATTTTCAAAGAACTATTTCAAGAGTGTGTTGTCAAAGAACTAACGATCTATTTTCAAAGAACTAAGTACAAAGAACTATTTTGAGGAACATCTGGGAAATGCTCAAAGATAACATGTGCCAAAGAACTAAAGAACTAAAGAACTATGGACGGTCTAAAGAACTATGAAAGCCTATATATCAAAAGATGTCCTAGCTAGACTGATTGATTATAGGTCACATGTTTGATGAGGTTTACAGATCTCCTCTACTACTAAGTACCTTGATTGACAGACTAGTCTACTCGAGTTGACCAAAGGCCCCAATCATTAGGACTTAGATTTTATTGAATGTTTATTTATTGATTTAATTAAGCATTTATAACAAATTCTACAATTGCTGTTTTAATCATATTTGTATGATGAACATATGAAATCAAGAGGGATTTCAAACGATTGCAATTACAGGAACAGAGAACAGAGGGATCATGGGTGTTAAAGGTGTATGGTAGGTAAAAACGCTTAATTATCATTAACAACAATGTCCTATGCGGATTAGTATGTGGTGGGACGTCGTCTGGGCGGGGTTGTAGCCTTGACCCAGGGGTATGCCCTATATATAAGCATACCGATCCGGATGATACATGTGGTGTTAATGAGGTTAGGGTTTTTACCGAAAGAAGGGTTTCAAAGCATTTTCAAATTTACAAAACTATATGAACTCACCAACCATGTGTTGACTTGATCTTTTTGCATGACTTCTCAGGTGACGAACAGGTCAATTAGGAAGTCATTACTTCTGGACTAGGCCTTCAATTAGAAGACTTAGTATTTTGGACCTGCATATTTTTGAAGACATCATACACATACCATTTTGTATATCTTGTGTAAATACAAGATAGAAACTTATGATGTTAATAGTAGATTTACATTGTTAAATTATAAACAATACTGATGTAATTTAACTTTGTAATTCTATCATATTTAGAAATTCTCATTTATGTATCATGTGCCACATAACAATCTGATCAATCCGATTATCACTCACGATATCGCGCCCCGGGAACCTTCCGCCCGACGGGACAACCGATCCTATCCCGCCGGCTCGGGGTGTGACAATCCTAAATGAGCATGTTATCAAATAGCACATCGTTACACATAGCCGGTTTAACATAGTTTGCACGTAAAAGTTTCTATATTTAGAAAGTTTCTAAAATAAGCATATTTCATCAAGTTTAACAACCAACATCATCTAATATCATTATCTTAGTCCTAAATAACCCATTAATCATGATCATTACAACTAACATGTGACAAATCATTAACTTAGCAAAATAAAGTTACTATATTTAGTAACTTATGATAATAACACAAAATTAAGTCTCCCAATAACATATTCCTTTCAATATCATCATATAGTCACCAAATAAACATGTTAGACTCATAACATTATCATACCTATCAACAAGTTGCGAACTTGCGATAAAAAGTTACCATTTATAGTAACATTTATAAAATCATGACCTTTAACAATTCTAACCATCCGAATGTTCTAAGAATCATCATGTTATCTTCCTAAATTTCATTCCAAGCATAAATCATGGATTCAAACACATGCATGTGACTATTAACACCATTATTCACATACTTGCAAGAATAAAGTTTCTAAATTTAGTAATAAACCCCAAATGACCATATTTGACATAATCAAACATTCCAAATCATGTAGAACATCATCAATAACATATCTAGCAACATTTCAATATCAAAAATTACTTAGATCATCATGGATCATTCATGCATGTTGCTTAAAGTAGCTATTTCATAGTAAAATCAACAAATCAACATCTAATCATATCAACATCATCATAGATCGTTGTGAAACTATCAAATAAGTAGCAACACACTCAATAACAGGTCTAAACCATCAAAATTTCGTGGTCAAAGTGTGTGGTGGTGATGCATGTGGCCAATATGGCTTGCATGTGTGTGTAGGTGTGCTAAAAACCCGAAATAGTGCTAGGACTACCTTAGGAGAGCTCAAGAGGGTCGAGATGGGACTGGAACAGGTGGGTAGCAGCTTGAAATCCTCTGAGAACAGCTCCTGGGTCGTCACAAGTGTTAGTGGTGTCGATGACTAGCTCCAATCTCCTCCCCCCAAGCTTCCAATCTTTGATCTCGAGCTTCTAAGACCTTATCAATGGCTTCCAGAGGTACTATGATGGTGTAACAGAGTGAAAATGGTCGGAGTGGAAGTTTTCAGTCGAGAGTTGGAGTGTAAGAGTGATTAAAATGATTTACATTGGATTTATAAAGATTTCTGCGACTATAGACCTGTCGCGTACCGCGACACCGCCCAAAAATAAGCTCCGCGACACGCGACGATTAAAATAATCGTCTGGTTCCTGAAATACGTCGCGTACCGCGATAGTGGAAGTTGATCGGTCGTCGCGTACCGCGATGGTTTTCGGAGAATTCAAATCCTCCCGCTCGAGCTTCGCGTACCGCGAGAGCCCAATTGGGTGCCCATCGCGTACCGCGATGGGTCTCGGTTGAGCCCAATAAGCCCAATTTCATTGTTTTGAACCGAATTTCTCGTATTTCTCGAATACGATCATCGCTTCTCGACACTTAAGCGTTGTTCTACTAACTTAGGTTCTCCGGAACCTAATTGTGCAGTGAAAGTGTACTGTTGTTCGATCCATTCACCAACGTTCGTCATTCAGGACACGTGCGAGTTTAGTGCGATAATTCCTCGAATTATCGATGTGTTTGTTCTGTTGTGCCACGTGTCACACTAAATACAATTATTCTAGTGCCACGTATGAAATAATAATACACACTATTATTAAAATAAAATAAATGCTGACATGGAAATTGCGAGGTGTCGCAATTACATGCATGATTGTTACACCCACTTCATAATAGTTTTATAATCTGCGAAATATGGTCCCAGATTATATTTTTGTTGTAGACACTAAGTTTGAAATACAATGTGTGTGACTAATTATATAAATTGTCATTATGATAACACACGCGTAGTAAAAGTTTGTTATTACGTATTTTTAATAAACAAGTTGTGTGATAATATTTCATGGTTATGTACGCAAATTGCAGTATTTGTTTGATTATGTATATATGAGTGTCATTATTTGAGTTAAATACTTAAATTATTAATTGCGAGCTGGTTTTAGTCACAAGTAATGCATAGTACATTATTCGAGTATTATTATATTATTTTTGACTTTAAAATGATTTTAAATTAGGCTTCATTTGGTTCGTCAAATTTCATGGGGGTCGGGGACAAAATTTCTTGAAGGTCGGTCAAGATTAGATCGTATATACAACATTAAAAATCAAAAGTTCATGGGGGTCGATCAACCCCTATACCCTGTATAGTTGTACATGGTTTCTCGTGATTAAAATTATATATGATTTTGTATGTTCACTACTAGAAAAAATGATTTTTGCTACCAAAATTTGCTACACAAAAAAATTTGTCGCAAAATTGCAACACATTTGCGACATTTTTCAGTCGGGAAAAAAATCATAATTTTATGTATACTTTGCGTCAAATTAACGACACAATTTAAAAAACACTCATTTCTGTCGCAAATGCGTTGCAACTTTGCGACACATTTCCAACAAAATGTGCTTTATATTAATTAATTAAATATGCGTAGCAAATGTGTCACAAAACATTATTTTTTATTTTATTTCTATATTTATTCAAATAACAATAACATTAGTGTTAATAAAACATATATTCAAAATAATTCGAATTTGGGTGTTGCAAATGTGTCACAATAAAAATCTAGTAAGCTGAGAAAATATAATTAAAGGGGATGTAGCAAATGCGTCAGAAATTTTGCAACATATTTTATTGTCGCTAATTTGTTGCAAATTGCTTCGCAAATTTGCGACAAAACGCTTGCTACGAGGATTTTTGCGTCAAAAGATTTTGGTGGCTAATGCGTCGCAAAACGCTTTTTTTGACGCATTTGCTACGAAATTCTGCGTCGCAAATATTTTTTTCTAGCAGTGGTTTAATGGATTCAAATCGTGTTACTTTGAGAGAATTATGTATTAAAGGTGTTTGGGCAAGTAAAGGATGAAACTTGAAGCTCTTGGGTACATTTGGGCTGAGCTCCTAACATACTGTCATAGAGTCGTAAAACAAAGAGCAAATGCGAAGGTTTGTAAAAATTATAACTCCAAACACAACAACGATACCGTTGATCCCATATATTTCCAAAAATAATGAAGATAACAAGTTAACGAGTAATTGGTGATTTTTTTTTTATAAATTCTTTTTCATATAGTTTAACATTTATGCGAAAAATATTAACACACAGCAGTACCCTAGACAACTGGACAGAAATGGAAGGGATTTGATGGCGGAAGCACGGGAGCAATGGGAAGAAGTTCAACGGAATAATAGATTCCATCAAAAGTCTTCTGTTAATGGTGGTTCATCCAAGTTTTCTCAGGTGATTACGTTCTACGTTTCTAATCTTCCAGAGGGTATCTCAGATTCCAGGTTCAAAGAAACCTTTGTTAAATATGGTTTTCTGGTTGATGCTTATATTGCAAAAAAAAGGGATAAAGGGGGCAATCTCTTTGGGTTTATTAGATTCAGAAATGTCAAGGAAGTCCATAAATTATTGGTGGAATTAAATTTGATTAAATTGGATGAGGCCAAACTCAGTGTCAATATAGCTAAATATCAGAAAGGTGGAGAAAAGCAAATTTTTTGGGATAATACGGTGTGGGATAGTATGAAGAATGGAAGTACGTTTAACGAGCCGTTCCAGGGACTTGGTCCTGGGCTGGGAAAGACGGTTGCTTCGTCTTCTTATAAGGATGCCCTGCTAAGGCGACCTCATGCTACACGGATTAGCATTCAACCAAATAAGTCGACTACTGCAAAATGGTGGAAGGGTTATTCTTTAATGGGAGTTACCAAAGACTTGAATATTCTAAATAATATTGTTAGCTTGCTTGAATCAGTGGGTTTTAGCGATGGGGTTGTAAGATATATTGGTGGATTGAGAATCCTTATTTCCTTCTCGGCTTCTGCTATAGCTAAAAGATTCCTGGTTGATAAGAAGAGTGAATGGTTTTCATGGTTCTCTAGTTTAGTCCTATGGGAAGGTCAAGATTATGTGTTTGATAGGATTGCTATCCTTAAAGTATATGGGCTGCCTGTCAAGTTCTGGGATGCTTCCTGCTTTAATAAGATTGGTGACCATTATGGAAAAATCATTCTGGGATCCTCTACGACTTATCATGATTGTAATTTGGTGTGTGAGAAAATTGTTATCCTTACTCATCAAATGTCCAGAATCAATGATAATGCTTCCGTTACTTGTTTGGATCATCGTTTTCAAGTTCAAGTATGTGAAGATGATGAAGATTGGGCTCCCTCTTTCCTTTCTTCCTCATCGGAGCTCAACTGTTCAGAACGGAATCAATACGATCATTCAAATTTTCAAAATCGGCTTGCACGGGTACCGGATAGGTGCATTGATGAGGAGAGAGAGGAAGATGAATTAGTGGAACAACATCATGATGAGCCTATACCCTCTATGGATGGGGAAGGTCAATCGCCGAAATCCAGTAAAAAGGTGGCGGCTCATAATGAAATTCCCGATGAAATCAACGAATCTTTTAATTATTATATGGAGCAAAATGGACCTACGGTTTCTAAACAAAATATATCTATCTCAAATGATGGATCTGATTATGTGGGCTCTGGTGGTGTTGGGATGGTTGAGGGGCTTATAAACACTAGGCCTAGGAAAAGACCTCGGTCTGTGGATGTAGAAGATGCAGAGGTTACTAACAAAGATTGTAATTCTAATATGTTGGGCCTGAATAATCTTGATATCCATTCTCTAACCCCCGATCTAAATCTACCCCCTTTGCCGTCAAATCCCAAATTAAGGAGGCGTACTCGTAGGAGTTTCCCAGCAACGACGCCTTCTATGGTGGATGTAAATGTTCCTTCCCAAAATGGGACTTTCCGATTTGGTGCATTGGAAAACTCTATTCCTCCCTCCCAGGATGATATCGCAGAAAATAATAATCTGGAGTCTCGATCCTCCGTGTCCTTGAATGAAGTTGACGAAACTATTGCAGTCGGTTCCTTGATCGGGATTAACCTAACTGACTTCAGATATCATGTAGAAGCAGTTATTGGTGGGGAAGGTGATTGCTAATTCTGTGATGGATTTTTTCACAATAAATATCAGGGGGCTAGGAAACTCTATTTGCAGAATCTTCTAAGCTTCCGATTAAACAAATTTGGGGTAATCGCCTCTAGGATTTTGAGTATGTTTTGCCCAGGGACTGATCATATAAACTACTTATCACTACCATCATAGGATGTGAAGCTTATTTTTTTTTATACAGTTAAATAAGCAACTTAAATTTGTTTATCCAAAAAAAAAAAAAGAAGAAGATCCTTCAATAGAACTTCCAAGGAAAAAAGCACGACATACATTGAAACATACTTTTGTATGTACGACCTAAACGAACCCAGGCGACAACCAATTAGATATAAAAATGAAAGACTTGTTTAAGCATAAATTAACCCACAATCATGTGAGCTGATTGCCTAGAGTTTTACTTCAAATGTCTAGTTGTATTAAAAAGCAAACGTCCTACCAAAATCGATTATACGGTGTTAGTTTTTCTAGATTTAGTTTATCAATTAGTAGTTGTCACACATATACTGAAATCGAATGTAAAGGACTCTTTTGGCCGTGAACTATTCTGATGTAACCAAATAAAATAGCAGTAACGAAGACAACAAACTCAAACCGAAGAGAACCAAAACAATGAAGCATAACAGTCAAGAGATGGTTCTGTATGAAAGATATAATTTTGGTCCTCTATATAATATAGTGTTTTGAAAATAAAATAGGTATATGATTTATTGCTGAAACTTTAATTAAAGATTTTTGTTTAGCAAGCCTTTTGAATTTGTAGAATTTATAAGTTAAAGAAATAAAAGTTGCAGGAAGCATGTATAATATAAATCGAATAATGTTACCACATTACCAAACACTTGCAAAGCATCAGTTACGCCTTCTACATAACACAAATCATGATTCAGCCTCGTATTTCCCTTTTTGGGGCGTAGTAAACAAAGCAACCACATTAATAGTGGAGCTGGAAGAAGCTATTCAAGTCATTCATTTTGCATACACAAATTACAATTGACCCTCTTATTCCCCCTTTAGGGCATGCTAAACAAAGCAATCATGAAGCACAAATTCAGACTCTGTATAAAGTGCCACAAAAATGAGGATGAATCCAATTTTTTGCCTAAAAAACATGCTTCAGTTCCACTCCCTTTTAAACTAAGAACATGGAATTAGAGTCAACATTACACAAAAAAAATAAACAAATGAGTTCAGAATACCATTGTATGCACTGTATCTCTACAAATCGACACACTTATGACCTATATACCCAAAATCACACTGTTCAAGCACATGGATCTAAAACCCTTGAAACCCAACAAATTTCCTTTTAGAAAATGAAAGAAAAAGCTTACAGCAAATAATCGTTTGGGTTAGACATGAAATTGGGCGATCCAGAACAAACATTAGAACCAACACAATGACAAACAAACCAGGGATAGAGTCGAAGCTGGATCCGTGAGCGCGAACGAAAAACAAAGCAAGCATAAACACGAACCTGGAGCAGCTAATGACGAAATGTTCTTGACCTGAAGAGGAGGAAGTCCAGAAGATGGAGCAGGCTGACGATGGTGGAGATTACATCCTCGGTCGCTAATGCTGATGTGGTATACGATAGCTGGTGGTGGTGATGTTTGAAGACATGGGTGTGGCAGCAAGATTATAAGTATGGTATGTAAGGTATGGGTAGAGGGCAGAGCATGAGGACAGGTTTATACAGTACACAACAGGTGTTCTCTTTCCTTTTCATCAGTTTGTGTCTAAAACATAAAACCAAAAATTTTTCGGTGGTGGTGGTCGTGGTGGTGGTCGTGGTGGTGGTGGTCGTCGTCGTCGTGGTAGTCGTAGTAGAAGTAATAAAAACTAGATCTGGATAACTTATTATCAATTCATTGTTTTAATTCTCTTGACTCTTGCCCATTTCAGAGAGGAACAATATTATTATATTCTGGAATTTTGACATTAGCAAGTTGTATGCTTTGAAAAAAATAATATAAAAAATATGTTTTAATCTTAGTACAGATTATGATTTTATAATTATTATATTATTAGTTATTTATTTTTAAAAAAATGACGATAAGTGAATGTTACAGAACCAGTCAACCAGCTAAGGGCCTATGGTTAAGGGAGGTAAAACAAAAGCCCAATAACTGAGTGTCAGTTGGGCCTGATATGAAGACGAGATGATATCTTTATTAATAGCCCACCTCACTTTTCCTCGTTTCGGTTCAGACCTCTGGAAGCTTTCAGAAATGTCCAGTTGTTCAAGCTTCAAGAGGAACCTAGAAAATGCGATCCCCTTCATCACTACCTATAAATACCCATCTCTATCAAATCCTACCATATCAAATATACAATTCCATAATTGATAACATCAACAGAAGAAATTAAATTACGAGCCATGTCGATGATTCCAACCTTCTTAACCGGTAGCCGGAGCAACGTATTTGACCCATTCTCCAGCGAGATCTGGGACCCCTTCCAGGGATTCTCCAGTGCCATCAGCAACCTCCAAGAATCATCAAGTGAAACAGCAGCAATCGCCAACGCCAGAATCGACTGGAAGGAGACGCCGGAGGCTCACGTGTTCAAGGCGGACCTGCCGGGACTGAAGAAGGAGGAGGTGAAGGTGGAGGTTGAGGAGGGGAGGGTGTTGCAGATAAGCGGTGAGAGGAGCAGAGAGAACGAGGAGAAGAACGAGAAATGGCATAGGGTCGAGAGGAGCTCCGGGAAGTTCGTGAGGAGGTTCCGGCTGCCGGAGAATGCCAAAATGGAAGAGGTTAAAGCTGCCATGGAGAACGGGGTGCTGACGGTGACGGTGCCAAAGGCGGAGGAGAAGAAGCCTGCCGTGAAGTCTATTGACATCTCTAGTTAAGTAGTTAACTTCTTTTACTAAGCTGAATGTTATGGATGTAATAATAATAAATTAATAAATTATAAATATGGATGGCGTGAGATGTAACTTTATTTGCTAAAGCATATGGTGAAACTTTGTATGTTGCCTTTAAGCATAATATAAAACGAATATGATGTTTTATTTATTTCACCTTCTAATTGTTTTCTATATCAATATGATAAATGCTAAATAATTTACTTTTTATTTTTGTTTACAAGCTAGGAATGTGCAGGTTTGTGTGTTGCGACTAAATACCAAAATCAAGGATTTCACGTGAATAGAGTGTGTCGATAGTCAAAGGAAAAGAAAACCTTTCTATGCATATTATAATCTTAAACATTAATAATTGTTTATGTGACGTTTACGTGAAATAAATAAATGGTGATAGCTACAAATAGTTTAATTAATTAACCATTGTAACCATAATTGTTGGTCTTCTATCATCTATGCTTACTAGAAAATTTACAGACGTGAAGTGATAGGGAAGTGATGGAGGATTGATGGTAACACATGTAATGATGATGTTGAGTGATAAGGGAGTGATTGTGTTGGTTAATTATGTGGCGTCTACGTGGAGTGATGGGGGCTTGATGATAACACATAGCCTTATCATTAAGCCCCCATCACTCCACGTAGGCGTCACATAATCAACCAACATTATCACTCCATCACCACTTCTTTTCCACCTTTATTCTCCTTCACGCCGTGAAGACTCTCACGGGATTGCCACCACATGGTAGTCACGCCCTGTGTGTTATGGTGAACGTGGGTGATGAGGGCGTGACGGAGAGTGGTCAAACCATTCTCACGCCTCATAACACATACCTTAAGGTTGTTCGCATTCCACCTTTTTTTTGGGTAAAGTGTTCGCATTCCATCTTGTGAAAGGATCATGTGGAAATGTGAATCATGGTAAGATTTCATATTTGGCTAATTTGGGTCAAAATACTACTACTAAGATCATGGGGTATTGCCCTTGGTCCAACCACTCGACATATGATTCACGTAGGCGCCACGAGGCACCCATCACAGTCACCCGCTCCACCAAAAGTGGTGGAAATGCCCCTTGGTCCAACAATGAGGAAGGAAAGGCTGGCAACGGTCAAGAAGGAAGGAAAGAAGGATGCCACCAACGCCCAGGGGGCCAGTGTTCCACGCCCGTTCACGCCCCCACCCACCCGGCACACCCCACGGTCAAATATAAACTTCAATATTTGTCATTGGTTAATGTTATGCTACTTTAGTGCATGTTTGGTATTACATTTAAAACTAATTTATTAACTTATTAGCTTGATAAAAAAATCAATAAGTTAATAAGATGTTTGGTAATGTTAAAAAGATTTTTTGTTTTAATTTTTTAAGATCAAAAATTTGTTTTTAAAAAGCTATAATTTGTAGCTTTTATAATGACTTTTTAACTTTTTTATGTAATAAGCTAAAACTAATTCCAACACTTTTTTTTAAAAGTTAATCCAAACAACTTATTGATTTTTTGACTACTCACATATCAAAAAGCAATCCAAACACTTTCTTAAAAATTCATTTTAAAAACTCATAAGTTAATAAGTGTTTTTGACAAAAAGTCCTTTTAAACTTAAATACTTAAACATGCCCTTAGTTTAGAATAGACATGCAAATAAATCAGTCAATTCAAGATGCAATATGAGCATTAAGCATAAGTTGAGCTGACTTTGAATTAACAAAAATTTAGCCAAAATGCAAGAAATGTAAACAGAAAACAATACTTTACATATCATAGAATCTTCTCTTGTATGAGAACCCAGAATACAATCACATTTCTGTATTAAGATGTTTAAAGATCAAAATATATAATTTAAAAGCATCTAACCGAACCCTCCCAGTAAAATAGGGTCTGAGAGGGGTTAGGGGTTTTTCCAGTAGGGTTTCCTCCTAGTGTGGTTGTGGCGGCTCGTTGGGTATGCATATGGGAATCTTGTATATTTTAAGCGAGTTCATTCAAATTGCCTACAGGATCAACTAGACAGATAGCAACATCCCACAACGAATAACAAGTTCAAGGATTGTTGAAATCAAACCCTGTTTTAAACAACACTGCCACAATGACCAAATTCAAAACATTTACATTACATTAAAAACATATGAGAACACAATTTCAAAACCCTAGCCAACCGACTCGTACGATAAAATCAAGCCATTAGCAGACCCACTATAGAAACACCAAACGACCTCAAATCGGGAACATTATTCGATTAGTAGACTCTAATAACATCAAGACGTACCAATCAAATTCAACCAGAGATCTGAATTGACTTCACATCAGCTTTTTTCACCTCAACTTTGGGCACAGTCACGGTGAGCACACCGTTCTCCATTGCCGCCTTCACCTCCTCGACCTTCGCGTTCTCCGGCAGCCTAAACCTTCGCACAAACTTCCCGCTGCTCCGCTCCACACGGTGCCACGTGTCGCCCTTTTCCTCGCTCTCTTTGTTCCTCTCTCCACTGATCTGCAGCACTCGATCGTCCTCCACCTCCACCTTCACCTCGTCCTTTTTCAGCCCAGGCACGTCTGCCTTGAACACATGAGCATCGGCAGTCTCCTTCCAATCGATTTTAGCGTTTACGAATGATGATGTTTCAGACGATCGGACTTGATCGGAGAGCGAACGGAAATTGCTGTTGAAAGGGAAGCCTTCGAAAGGGTCCCAGACGTCGAGGGAGAAGGGATCGAAGACGTTTGTTCTGCGGCCGCCGAAGAAATTTGGAATGATCGACATGTTTTTTGATTGAAAAATATACTACGCAAGAAACGAAAGGATATGAAACGATTTGTGATCGGAGAGGAAAGCAAAAATTTATGGGGAATTTGGTTGGAGGGGACCGTGCTTTATATACCAGTTTTTAGAGTGTCTTGAAAGATCTAGATTAATCATTTGGACTGGCTTCTGGAATACTCTTTTCCATTTCATTTTCATCGGTACTGTCATGTAATGGGCTTGCTAATATATAGGTTTTAACGGCCTTATTTTTACTTTTACTATTAGTAACGGTTTTTGAACAGTGGTTTTTAGGTGAAAGCCATAGTTGTCTCAAGCGTTTTCGAAGCTATAGGCGGAATTTAAATATGTGTCATTTTCTCACACCTAATAGTTAATGTTAAAATCATTATTCTTTATCCGGGTTTGGTACCGACAACAATAAACTAAAAGTTTATAAATGACGAAGTTAAAAATTACGTTTTTAACTTTGCTTGTAAGTTCCAAATTTCGGTCGCACACGAAAACAACTTAACTAGCCACAAGCGGCTAAAATCAAACCAAAAACAATTTAACTAAATATTATGAACTAACCTATACTCACAAGAAAATGTAAACGGACAATAGTTCAATACCAATAACCAAAATACCAAATTAACATAAAAAATTTAGAAAATAAAGTAACAACAATAATTCAATAAAGTATTGGATCAGAGAATAAATCGTAATTGAAAGAAAGAAAGAAGAAAAGGTGGTATGTTTATTCAGTAACGAAAATCAATCATCAACTATTACAACTCAATGACCACCTATTTATACATGAACAAAATGACTAACTGATTACTCAACGAACTAACTAACATACCAACCACACTTGACTATTAGTAACAGAATCCAACTACTTCAACAAGATTAGTTTGAGGCATTCTCAACACCCCCCCTTGCATCAAACTCCCTCATACCAATCTGATATCTAAAGTATACAAACTTTTCTTTAGTAATTGCCTTGGTCATCATATCTGCGAATTGTTCATCAGTTCCACAAAACTCAAGAGTGATCAATCCTTGATTCACCAAATCTCTAATAAAGTGATGCTTCAGCTCAATGTGCTTAGATCTACTGTGCATAATAGGATTTTTAGACAAATTAATAACAGATCTATTATCACACATAATCACAATGGGTCCTGATTGAACAACACCCAAATCATCTAGTATTCTCCTTAACCATACACTTTGACAGGCAGCAGCAGTAGCTGCCACATATTCAGCTTCAGAACTTGAGAGTGCAACGGTAGTTTGCTTTCAAGAACTCCAGGAGACAGCACTTTTACCCAACATGAATACGTTTGCTGATACACTTCTTCTATCATCAACACATCCAGCCCAGTCACTGTCAGTGTAACCCACTAACCTGAGTTCATCTCTACTATTATACCACAACCCAAGATTGTAGGTTCCCGATATGTACCTCATAATTCTTCTAACAGCACCCTGATGAATCCGAGTAGGTTTTTGCATAAACCTTGACACCAAGCTCACCGCATAAGCCAAATCAGGTCGCGTATGAGTAAGGTAGATAAGACCACCCACCATGCTCCTGTAATGAGACTCATCTACCCTTCCTGATTCATCATTAACTTGAAGCTTCTCACCAGCATTCATAGGAGTGCTTTCCGAATTAACCTGGGTCATGCCAAACCTTTTCAGTAGATTTAGTGCATACTGTGTCTGACTTATAAAGACTCCATCTTTTCCTTGAGTTACTTCCAAACCCAGAAAGTATCTTAACAATCCCATATCTGACATTTCGAACTCGGCCTTCATAGCTTCTTTAAAGTCATGAATCAGCTTTCTACTTGAACTTGTACATACTATATCATCGACATACAAACAGACATACATGATGTCTTGATCCCTCACCTGCTTGACGTACAAAGTGGGTTCACCGGAGCTTTTGCTGAACCCGTTTCTGCTGAGGTACCCATCGATTTTGGAGTACCAGGCCCTAGGGGCTTGCTTCAGGCCATATAGAGCCTTCCTCAACCGATAAACTTTCTCTTCACTTCCTTTAACCTTGAAACCCTCTGGTTGTTGCACATATATTTCTTCAGTGAGATCTCCATTCAGGAAGGCTGTCTTCACATCAAGTTGATGAAGTTCCCAGCCACAATGAGCTGCCACTGCAATTACAACTCTTATGGTCTCGAACCTTGCCACCGGGGCAAATGTCTCGGTATAGTCGATCCCTTCAATCTGAGAGTATCCTTTGGCCACTAATCTTGCCTTATATCGAGAGACCTCTCCATGTGGACCTATCTTTGTCTTGAACGTCCACTTGACCCCAACTACATTTTGTCCTTCAGGCAGGCTTGTGAGATACCATGTCTTGTTCTTTTCTAGGGCCAGTATCTCTTCTTCCATGGCCTTTTGCCATTCTACTTTTGCTGCTGCTTCTTGGTAGTTCATGGGATCACTTATATTCAGGGCAAACAGCTGGGTTTCCTCTTCTATTAATTCTTCTCCTGTGTGATAGTCCCTTAACCAACTGAAGGGCCTACTAGTTCTTTTTGATGGACCTGGGGCTGTGTCTATTATAGGGGCCTTTCCAGATTGTACGTTGGTTTGACTTGTGCTTGGGTCTGCGACATGACCTGAGGTTTCTGAGCCTGAGGTAGGTTGGAAGGTGTCTGCATCTGTACAGACTGTATCCGCAGGAAATGGGTCCGTCAACTGTAGGGCCTCACTTTCCTATGCCTTTGTACCTTCTGTTTCCCACTTCCACACTCCATCTTCGTTAAATGTCACATGCTTTTGTACCATGAATCTTTTTGTTATTGGGTTATACAGCCTATACTCGTAGCTTTGTTGGGAGTACCCCACCATGAGACATTTCTCGGACCTGCTGTCGAGTTTCTGTCTGCCTTGTGCATTTGTTAGGCTGTAGGCTGTGCAATCAAAGACACGAAAATGGTGTACGAAAGGTTTGATCCCACTCCATTCTTCTAAGGGGGTCTTGTTGGGTTTTGCTTTAGTTGGTGAGCGATTGAGCAGGTAGACTGTTGTGGCTACACCCTCTGCCCAGAAGTAGTTTGGCATCTCTTTCTGCTTTAGCATACTCCTCGTCAGGCCCATTATGGTTCGGTTTCTTCTTTCCACTACTTCGTTGTGCTCTGGAGTGTAAGGGATAGTAAGCTCTCTTTTAATACCGCATTTTTCGCAGTAGCCATTGAATTCAGAGGAGCAGAACTCCCCTCCCCGGTCGGTTCTGAGAACTTTTATGGATTGATTTGTCTCCTTTTCTACGAGGGCTTTGAAATTCCTGAAGTGCTCAAATGTCTCAGCCTTGTTCCTGAGAAAGTAGATCCAGCTCATCTTCGTGTAATCATCTATGAGCATCAGGTAGTATCGGCTGCCTCCCAGGCTAGTGGCTTGCATGGGGCCGCAGAGATCTGCATGGATCAGCCCTAAAGGGCTGGTGGCCCGCCATGATGTTGAGTTGAATGGGTGCTTGTGTTGTTTTCCCATTAGGCAGCCCTCGCACACGCCAGTGCTTGCTATGAGGGGTAGGCCCTTTACCATGTTTTTGTCGGCGAGTTGTTTTAGCCCCTGAAAGCTGAGATGCCCGTACCTCAAGTGCCACAGGCATGCCTGGTCGTTAGTGCGTGGTTGATCTTGGGTCTGTTCTTCTGAATCTTGGGTGGCGTCTAGCAGGAACATGTTGTTTGAGGAGACCTTTATGGCCATCAGATTAACTCCAGTGTTCTTGTTTCGGATGATGCATTTGCCTTCATCGAAGGTTAGTGAGTAGCCTTTCTTCATCAGTTGGCCTATGCTCAACAGATTGTACTCGAGCTTGGGGGCGTAGTAGACATCATCGAGTAGTTTGTACCTGTCATCTTTCATGGTGATCTTTACGGTCCCTTTACCGTCTACCTGTAGCTTCTTCTTATCGCCCAGGTTCACTTCTAGTTTGAAGGACTCGTCTAAGTTGGTGAAGCTCTCCTTCTCCCCGGTCATGTGGTTGGAGCACCCGGAATCTAGAAACCATAGGTGAGCTTTACTCCTGTCATCGCTTGTGCTAGCAACAAATGCACAGTCGTCAGCCTCGAGTGTTTGGTGAAAGAAGAGATGTGGCTCTTCCATAAGGGATGATTCAGGTGGGTCTTGTTCTGTGGCTACTTGGGCCTGGTTCTCCTCGTTGAACCAGCAATCCAACTACTTCAACAAGATTAGTTTGAGGCATTCTCAACATAAATAACGTAACAAACTAATATTGCAAACTAATCTCAGTCCGATGGTTGACGCAAACCAACAGTCTAATACTTCGGTAGTCCGCCAGACGACAGTCCGACACAGTCACAGACCAGTATTCCGACAAACGAAAATTCTTCGCCAAGCCGCAAATCAGTACTCTAGTTTCCGTCAACAGAGAAATCAAGAGTGAACTGTGAAGTTTATAGAGTAATCGAGACTGAAGTACTAAAGCAGTCGACGACGGATCAAATCATGAAGTGCTCAAGAGTGAAGCCAACTCATCGTCTTTCACATCCTGCTCGACGATCGATTTTACCTACTTGCTCCTGGCGCCTCGTCTTTCACTCTGGTTCTTTGATTGGCAGTGAATCCAGTCTCCAATAAAGCGAAAATTAAAAACCCTAAGTAGAGCAGCTCAGTGACCAAGTATTGAAACACATTTTTTAATTGGGCCTGGGTCTCTCCTTGCTTCTGTAGTTTTGCATATGATACACTAATTTAAAAAAACAAGTTAAAAAATCCCACAAGCTAAAAAAGCCTACTTGTTAAAAAAACTCACATACACAAAAAAAAAAATAAATAAAAGACCTTATATTTTTGGAACCTCTAAGCTCTTGCATTTTACTTGGACCATTTGGCCAGCCTTGGTGAAACCAAAGCTATATATATGTACACATAGATATATCTATGCATGTATATTATTTATATACACATTGTAACACTTGACCTCATCTACTAGCAATATTATCCGCTTTTGCTCACTTAGAGTTCACAAATTTGCTTTTGGTTGTTTGGGTGAAAACTTCCTAGGGAGGTTACTCATCCTGAATTGTTGTCACCCAAACACACTTAACTATAAAGTTCTCTTATCATTCACAGTCAGTGAGCCCAAAATGCGTTAGCGATATTAGAGGACGGATATTCTTTACGAACCAAGAATTTCTTCTGTTCATTATCGATGTGGAATTTGCCTAAGTGTTACACAGACACACAGTCCGGTCCAGTTTTTACGAGCAATTTATAAAAACCGTAAAACAAATCGTTTACTATGATTTCAAACTTTTCAAACCAACCACTGAATGTTTGAAAAAACAAAACCATGAAACCAAACAAATAAACAGTTTGAACAGTTTCACAGTTTGCAACTGAGCTGTGAACACCCCTAAATATGATACAACCATATGATATAAAGTTAAACGAAAGTTCTACAACTTGCATTTGATGTGTGTCAAACGAAAATGTTAAATTTGAAGATAATTCTATTGTTTTTGTTTTGTTGGAAAGCGAGTACTTGATGTGTTGTACGAGCATTAACAGCTATTGCGGATTGGAGTTTAAAGCTCAAATACTGGACATGTCAATTGGGCATATCAATTGGGCATATGGAATCAGTGCACTAACTAGACTAGACGCCTAGTGCAACCAACCTGACGTCTAGTGAATACAGTTATGACGGTTTTCTTTAGTTTTGAAGAGTTTTATTGACTCTAATCCGGATTTTAACACGCATCTCAACTTAGGGAAGCAAGGAAGAAAGATATTTCTAAGATGGGACTTTTATCAACGGAAATTATTGTTGGGTTTTACAATCAGAGCCAATTTTGAGAAAATGAATAAATCTATCTGCCAATTTTTGGATCAATCAGGAGCCATTAATGTTGTGTTTAAAGATGTTGAGATTGCAACAAATGGGAAGGCATTAATCTTTACTAAACAGATGCAGAAGAGGCTGTTAGGAAAGTAAATATTATTGCTAATCATTTTCCACTTTTAACCTTTTAAAATCACAAATTAAGAATATATGATAAGATGATAAATCAATGTTCTAACTCGATTCAAAACTTTTACTCCCAATCGTCGTCTGCTAGTTCATTCTCAAAGTCTTCTCTCGGTGGTCTAACCACAATAACCACACTTCCAAGACTCTCTTCACGACCTTTCTCCTTCAATATCGACCCTCTCTCAACCTTCAATTCATCTTCACTCAACACCAAATAGAACCCATCATCGGCAACCACCTCTTTCTGCCCTCTATCCACCACAACCAAGATCGCTTCTTCCTTATACCACCGGTTAACCCGCCACGGCAAAGCCCGAGCATCAGAAAACGCCACCACGACTAAGCCTCTCTTCACCTTCACCACCGGCTCCCACGCTGGCAGCACCACCCATCTACTCCACTCTTTCTCAGCCTCCACAATGCCAAAATCCCCTTTACACTCGTACTCCAACGGTGCCTCCAACACCTCTCTTCCCCTATCACCAGCACCACAAACAGGCAAAACCGCCACCACCGTAGCCTCAGCAATCTCACCAAGATTTAATCTAACCACCGGAACCTTCACTCCATCAACAACACCACCGTCTCTCCCCTGACCTTCAGCATCACCGTCATTCCCGTCCAGCTCCTTCCTAATCCATGTTTTTGCTTCATCAGAAACAGCCACAGACAGAGCCTTTTCCAATGCAATTGTTCTCAACTCTGGTTCCCGGTTTTCAAGTGCTTGCCTGTAGTACATAAACGCCAAACAATCTGCCGGGAGCGTGTAATCGAAGCAATACCACCCTCGATCGCCTTTCCGGCGTGGGAAGTCCTTGATCGCCCTAGCTAGCTCGTTCGCATCCCCTGCTAAGAACTTATTTTCGACCATGTACTTTGCAGCCGCGGCACGCTGGCTAGCACTCAACAACCTAATCTCGTACAACAACCCGGCACCATCCTGGTCGTAAAACTGGAGGGTTTCAGCATCGACACCCGATTGAACCAACGACTCCCTGACCTGAGCTCCTACAACGAGTCGATTCTGCTCAGCACCAGCGATGCCGGTGATTTCCTCGAGGATAGATGGGTCGAAACCATCTTGGATTAAAGGCGGGATGAGAGGGGCGTAGTCGTACCACAAGCCAAGGCGATTGGTGAGAACATCGAGACGTGCGTTTGTGTCGAGGTTGACGTATTGTGGGGGTATTGGTGACTTGGATAGTGGTGGGCGGAAGGGCTGGTAGAGTTTCTGCCCCGGTGGTGGGTTTGAGGAGGGGAGGTATGGCGGCTGTGGATTTGAGGATGAGATGGTTATGGCTGAGATGGGTTTCCGGCGGAGTTTGATGGTTCTGCGGTGGGAGATAAGAGGAAGGGGACAGGGTAGTAATGGTGAATGGAAGAAATTGCAGGTGGGTCTTGAAGAATTAAAAGTAAAAGATAGCATGATGATGATGATGAATTTAGTTGGGAGGTTGAAGAAAATGTTATCCTGTGTGGTTATGGTATGGTTGGAGCCGATGTGATAGGCTATCCCTCCTTCACAAATATCTTCAGTCAATTATTATCTCCAACCTCATTTGTAACGGTTGAAGGCCTTAGATTGGAAATGACAGTATTGCCCTCTAGTAAAGTCATTTTATTTTATTTTGAGGGTATTTTAAAAAAAATGTCTATGTTGCATTTTGGTCCTTTGAGTTTTAAAAAAATTAGTTTTTACTTTGTTCAAAGTTACAGGTTAGAAATGACAGTATTGAACTATTGATATGTGGTCTTTAATTTGAAGGTACTGTAAAATATTCCCTGTGCTAGGTTTGCAACATCTTTTGCTTCTTTTATATTTATAAAAAAATTTGCTTATTTATAAGACATGCTAACAAATATAGAGCTGACAACCTATACGTGACATATATTATAATATGAGGTGTACAAGTAATGAAAATTTCTGGTACATACATTACTAAATCCTTCCTTGACAAAATATGTTTTGATCCGAGCAAAGCAAGCACGTGGTAAACTCCTCTTGTAAATTTCCATACAAAAAGGTTAATTTAACATCATTTTTTACACAATCTAGCCACATTTAGCAGTAATTGGCTATCCTTAATCTTTTGGTGTCCATTCTAGCAACAGGAAAATACCTCTTTATAGTCAATCCCATGTTCTTGCCCATATCAGGGCCAGCCATGTATCTATCAGCTTGAACTTTTCATTTAACTGTCTTGTAGACCATTTTACCCCAATACGCTTGGCACCTTCTCACGCCCCACTTGCGGTGCACGCATATAATGTATATGTGTGTGGGCCCTTAAAGGGCAAAAGTAGATGTGCACTAATTTTAACTTTATTTTAATTATTTTGTGAAAATAACGTTAAAATCGTTGTGATGATCAACTTAAAACTATAACATTGAGCCAGTGACTCTTTCGAAACAACCTCTCTATCCCAATTTGGATAGAGGTAAGGTTTGTATTTATCCTTCCTTCCAGACCCTACTGAAAAGTGAGAATATACTTGGTAAGGTTGTTGTACGCTTGGCACCTTCTAGTATGGTAAGTTCCGATGTCTTATTTCATTCAACAGCAGCATTTCAGCATCCATCGCCATCTTCCATTTACAGTCCTTCAAGGCTTATTCATAACTAATAAGATCAAATTGGTTTTAGTTTTTGTCAACAAAGTCAAGAACCAGTTAAGGTTTTGACCTATTTCATTCCTATTTTGGCCTGGTAAAGACGAAACCGATACTTGTTATGATTTCTCTGATAAACCAATACCATCTGTACTCACCGGTTCAGGTAATCAGTTTTGTTTTCGGAACCGGTTTTTCCCATCTCTAGGCCTAATCACTCCTAAAAGGGTAGTCAACTCATTTTGATTTTTTTTTCTAAACGAAAAAATATATCTTACTCTATGCTACTTTAAATTAGAAAATACCTCTAACGAACCTATTTTGTATAGAATATTTTTTCTTCCCTGAACTCATACAGGCTCGCTCTCTATACTTAACTCATTCGTCATAGTAAACATATGATGCCTACACATTTATACATAATAGCCCTAAGCCGTTTCATGACTACCACAGGGTAGCCTCCACGGCTTAGCCCTGGTACCCCTCTGCTGCTATGCTGGTTTTCTTATGGCTCAAGGTATCCACATATTCATTGACAAGCTCAAGAAGATGAAGAATAGCCAACCTTTTTCATGGCGTGCTCATGGTATCCACATACTGATTGACAAAGGCAGGAAGATGAAGAGCAGCCAATCTCCACAACATTCCACTCAAACCAAAAGAATCTCCTTTCTCTAATTCAAGTCTCGCTACGTACACGTTGGCTGAGAGAAGGCATATTACGTTTTGTTACAACAAGGTTCGCAGTTTTCAAGCATCTAAAGGGGATTGGATCATGCTCAACAGTTAGTATCATGGAACAGACAAGCCACCCACAATAGTCTATACATTAATACACCACTTTTCACCACCTGAGTTGAAAAAAAAATACCATGAATACCTTAACTACATAATGGCATTATGTATACAGCAGGTAAAGAAGAAAACCCTACGATAATGCAGCTTAACCGATTAAATTGCACGCCAAAACATTTGAGTTAAAATTAATGATCATGATCAAACTGACTAGGAATTGTACAATTGAAACTGAACCAGATACATAACATTCAAGATGTGCACAACACTATCAAATTAACAAAGAGTAGATGAACATTTATACATTCTTTCTTCTATATAAGCAAGGAACAAACATTTCACATAGAGCATATGAACATGATGGCACTTATAAAACCCTAGAAAACGGAAATCAAATCAAACGATTTGATTTCAACAAGAGATCTGAATTCAACCAGAGATCTGAATTGGCTTCACATCAGGTTTTTTCACATCAACTTTTGGCACAGTCACGGTGAGCACACCGTTCTCCATCGCCGCCTTCACATCCTCCACCTTCGCGTTCTCCGGCAGCCTAAACCTTCGCACAAACTTCCCGCTGCTACGCTCCACACGGTGCCACGTGTCGCCCTTTTGCTCGCTCTCTTTGTTCCTCTCTCCACTGATCTGCAGCACTCGATCGTCCTCCACCTCCACCTTCACCTCCTCCTTTTTCAGCCCCGGCACGTCTGCCTTGAACACATGAGCATCGGCAGTCTCCTTCCAATCGATTTTAGCGTTTACGAATGATGATGTTTCAGACGATCGGACTTGATCGGAGAGCGAACGGAAATTGTTGTTGAAAGGGAAGCCTTCGAATGGGTCCCAGACGTCGAGGGAGAAGGGATCGAAGACGTTCGTTCGCCGGCCGCCGAAGAAATTTGGAATGATCGACATACGCGTGAGTGATCGCTAAAGCAAGAAATAAAATAGACAAGAACCTGATCGGAAACTGATTTCTGTCGTCTGACGAAAATACGAAACACTGGTCGCCATTTTATATCAGGTTTAGAAAGGTTCTTGAATGTTCGAGAGAAATGGAGAGTCATTTGGAACTGGGCGGGTTACTTTCTAGTTTATGTGTTTCTGGAATATTCGGTACCCAGAAAAAGCCCATTGGACTACACATGTATCAAGCCCATATGATTCTGTGCTTTATAAAATTTAATATTTTCTTAAAACATAACTTTTTGTCTTTTTTAATATATTAATCAAAATACTATTTATCGATGATTTGAGAAAACTATAAAATTTTACAACTTCAGATAAGAAATATACAATTATCCATTAAAATTGTTTAGTGCACTAATATATATTGGAAAAAGAAATTTCTAATTTTGTTTAAAAATATTAATCTTTCAATTTTACAAATTTTTAAAAAGTTTCTGTATTTTTTCTCAATTCTTTCTTATTATAATAAATATTTTTTATTATCACTCTATTATTTTTATCCTTCTTTCCCTTTATATATGAATAAAATATCGATTAGACAATATTCATAAAGCTCGTGACTCGATCGAGAAAAGTTCATTTGAAATTAGCTTGCTTGTCAAGTTTTTGTTTTTAAACGGTTGAGCTCGAATAAACATAACCTCTCGTGTTGGTTCACATAACAAATTTTAAGTTCAAAATTTAATGTCGTAAATATTAAGCTAATTTGACTATAGCTCTTGAGTTGAGCTTAAGCTCACATTCTAGATTGCATGTCTGGCTTGCTTGTTGGTTAGCATTTAATCTATTTATTGATTCTACATGTGTAGAAAATATTATTTATTAATTTTTTTTTATAAAATTAACAATTTAGCTAGAGTTTTTTTTACAAGTCAGGCTCAAGATCATAATACAGCTCGTTTAAATAAAAGAACGACTCGATCTAACTCGTTTAACTTCAGGCCGGAGCTCAAGTTCAAGTTATAGCCAGTGTTAATCAGTCATGGATAAGAAACAAATATTGGCCCTTAGACATGAAAAATAAAAAATAAGTCAATAAATTTCAATGGCCTTTTAAAGTAAATATGGGACGAAGTGTCAATTAGATGAAAACATATTATTCTGAGGAACAATATATAATATGTGGAATGAGAATTAAAGTAAATATCATATTTGAATGAATGATACTTTTAGGATAGGAAAAGCACTACTAACAACCTATGTAAGATCGCCAAAGAGCACATACAAGCTCTAAGGATTCACTATCTATAATATTATTCAAGGTGTGCAATACATTATATGTACATAGCAAGACATTATAAGAAACAATCAGGTCACAAGTCTCCAAAACTGTTGGAATCGATCGCCACAATCTTAGGAACACCAAATCTTGAGGAATTTCCCCGGCTCTTGGAGGCTAACCGAGCACTTCCAATTAACTTGTCACCACTCTTGGGCTCAATCATTGGTTGATCGTCTTCTTTCTTCAAGTCACTTGGTGGCAAAAAACAGTCTATCGAAAGACCCTTTATGTTAAAATCAACTTCTTCAATTGTCCAGACCTCATCCATTTTTGTTTGCGAATGGCTATCTGAGCCCTCACCGAATCTAAACAACGAGACAGTTGTTTGACCGCCATGTGCGATGTTAACCCCATCGATGGTCCGATAATCATGGATCAGTGACTCCATGGTTGTCTCCCAGAACACACTATCACTTCCAAGGGTGTTTATTCTAATTAGATGCGAGTCTTTAAGTTGGTACAAAAGACCTGTTCTTTGACTAAAATACCCCCAGATTGTGTGCTTCATAATCTCCACATTGTTACTGCTTCGTAGCTTTAAAGTTTGAAGCTCTGGTTCAAGCTTCAACACAAAGCAGTCTTCCCCATTGATGGTCTTCTCCCCAATGCAAATTGAATTTGTGAACAAGCTGGCTGTTGACTTTGGATCAAGACCCTGTCAAATAACGAATTTTGACTTTTAAGCTTCAAATGACTTTAGTTAGCGGAGAAATTTGAACAATTAGCAGCTAAGGTATATGCAGACGTGCTCCACTTATTATGGTAGGCTGATTGAAGCATGACCCAGTTTTTAGAAATTTAAACTAAAGAAAATTGGTTCTTAAAGACTTTGTAATTTTCTTTACTTAAAAGTCAACAGTTATATTAAAAACAAAAAAGCTTAATAATAAAAAAATTTTAAACTAATGACTCACCCGATCATACTCCTATCTACACATTTTATCAACCTAAGAAATTATCTTTACCTTTATAATTTATTAAATAATATTTTTATTAAAATTTATCTTTATATTTATTTCCTAGGTGTGAATGCTTTGATCACACTGCTAGGCAAATAGACTTTTGTTAATTCCTTATTCAAATTGGTACCTGTAAGGAACGACGAAGAGGTCTAGGCGGGCCTCTAGAAGCATGAGAATGGTGCCATGGTGTCTGCCGCCACGCCACCTTGCCGTCGCTGCCGGCGCTGAGCTTGTAGCCGGAAACAACCAGTTCTAAAGACCAAAGGTTTGGCCTTTTTTGCCATAACACAAACCCACCCATCTCACCACCACAGTTTTTCACACTCTTGGCCTTCGTCGCCTTACCACCGCCGCAGCTCATGGTTATTCCGTCTCCTGCGTTGAACTCCGACGCCACCATCTTCACCTTCCCTACGGCGTACATACTATCAACTAAATTCAAAGCCTTTTCACCTCCCGCAGCTGCTATATATTGTTGCACGATGTATTTAGCCATTGAAGACTCCTAATTAAGCAAGTCAAATTCAAATATACCATTTAATCAACATTCAAATAACAAGTTCACAACATTATATATTCAATCGATTTAAGCTGCAGGCATCAGGCAATTGAACATACGATAGGATGATCTTGGATAGTTGGGTTGACGATGGTGTTATGAGTGGATAAGATTGGAAGGGGGACGAGAGGAGCTCCGACGACTCCAAGCAGGAGCTGAATTTCGGCATTCCGACCACCAATGTCGGAAAACTGGCGTCTTTGATCGGTGGAATGAGGTTTCATCCAAGATTTCATGATTTGCCAAGAGGTGGTGTTGTGGTTGATGATCTTGGTGTCATCGAAGCTTTCCTCCGGTATCGGAACTTCAAGGACGGTTTCAAGAGCATCTTCGTTATCTAAGTTTGGGCATAAGGTCCTCATTGTTAGGGATTGATAGATGAATTGAAGAAGTGAGAAATGGTAAATGAAGAAGAGTGTCTTGGATTCAAAGGGAAAGATAAATAAAGGGGGGAGTGACCAACCGACCATGGGCCGTCTTATAACGTGCTACCTCTTTGTGTAATGTATAAATGTCGTGTCCGCACGCTCCCTTTTTTTCCCCCTCTTGTCTTGTAATATAATAATAACTAGGTTTATACCACTCGCGTGTTACGACGGGTTATCATGGTACACTCCTAAAAGCGGATATATTATAAAGTATAATTTACATAGCAAAATCAAATATCTTATCACGAACTCAATACAAGTTATTCATAAAATATAAAATCATACAAAAACTTCACTAATATGCTATAAAAATAATAAATAAATACTCACAAAATCTGTCTCACCAGCAACTAATCGTCTGAATTAAAACAAAAACCCAAATATCTAAGTAAATCTATCAAATTTAATAAAAACACGAATCTTTAAACAAATCTTTCATATTAATACTTTTTATATTTGTTTACTACTTTTTAAAGTTAAAAAAACTTATTATGGTTTAAATCTAAATTTTTAAAACGTTGATACATGGATCAGACAAATAAATAATATAATATATAATATAAGAATAGGGCCCCGCACATCATATATATATATATATTAAATTTAATATTCAATACAATATTAATATAATTACTATTCATTTCTAATACATTTTAATATATATAGGCTTATCCCATCGTCGCGTTGTGGCGGGTTATCACATTACGCTTCTGAAAATGGCTATTATATATCATTTGAAAAAGCATAAGTTATATGTCAAAATCAAATCTTTTATCACGAACTAAACCCTAAACCAACAAACACTCAAATATCTAAACAAATTTCTAAAATATGCCTAAAATTTTTTTCTCAAATTTAATATCATTATCTTTTTTTACTAATATATATTAATACTAATTACTTAATGTATATTTATATATATAATAAGTTGTGGGACCTACACATTATAAAATATACACAAAACTACTATTCCTTTTCAACTACTTTAATGGGCGCGTTATTTGGACACCCCCTACGGATCAGTTAACACTTACCTGACTCTATACGAGCCGTAAAGGGCTTTACGGGCCGTAAAGCAGTCAGAGTGTGTCAGAAAATGTCAGTGAGATGTCTGGCGGCTGAAAACAGAATACGAGCCGTAAAGGCCTATACGACTCGTTTTTAAACCTGAAAATTTATAAGTTTTGTTTTTCCACCCGATATACGTACGTGTTTAACTTATTTGTAACATTGTAATTGTCTAACTGTTTTAAATGGTTAAAACATATATTTTAACGTAATTATATTTAATCGCTATACGTACATTTTTAAATATATAATATATATATTATTATATATATACGTGTTATAAAATCGTACATTGTTTGAATTCCGGTATACGTACGCGTTTAACGTTAATTGTTATATCATATCGTCTAGTTGTTTAATTTTTAAGTTATAAATAATATCTGTTTATAATAGCGTATAATCGTACTTCGTTTTGAAATCCGGTATTTGTTAAACGCAACACGTACGGTACGTGTTTAAGTAACTTATAATATCGTTTAATTGTTCGTCCCGAAAAACGTAACCATTTTTAATTGTTTTGTTGTAAAATAATAAGTATTTTAACGTTATTATTTAATTATTTTGCCTACTTGTTTTGTTTGAAAAATATTTTAACATCGTGACGTTTAAATTTAAATAACAATTTTTTTTAACATAAGTAGTTATGATTTTCGTAAATTTAAATGTTTTGTTTGAAAATTATTTTAACGTAATCGTGTTTAATGATTTTAAAACAATAGTTATAAGAACGTAAATAACGTTAAACGGTTTTAAGAAAAATTGTTAACTATCTATTTTTCATTTCACAAACACGCACATTTTGTAATTATATAATAAAAGATAAAACAAACAATCACGCCATACACAACATACATACAAAATAAAAATATATACATCATAATGCTAAAGTAGTGTCCATACATCAAAATCCAAAAAAGAAAAGAGAAAATACAAAAAAAATATAATAACTAAGCATGACCACCAGGATCCTGCAGATCCTGGTGAGGTCCCGGTCCTGGAAAGACTGGAACATCCATGCCAGCAGATGCAGCCATACGCTCCATCATCCACCGCATCATCCCCTCCAAGCGATCAACGCGTCCAGAAAGGTCGCGTACGCTTCCAAGAAGGTCGCGTAAGATCGCCGCATCAGCCGGATGCAGTCGTGGCTGACGAACAACGACATGATGTGGTGGTGGCGGTGGCGGTGGCTGGTCTGCTGGATCCTGGTCTGCTGGGGGCTCCTGTACGTGCGGCTGTGCCCCCGGCTGATGCTGTGGAGCAGGGACTGGCGGCACCCACTCTGTGCGTCGATCCGGCGACTATCGCAGACCCACACGGGGGAAGTCGGCCGCTATACCCATTAGCATGACCGTGTTACGCCCCAGCAGTGTCGAGGGGTAAGTAACGGTCATGCTATCTCTAAAATCGGCCGAAAAACGACCGATACGTCGAGCTATACGTGTGATAAAAGAGCCACACGTAATAGCTCCAGTAACCTTACGGCTAATAAAGCCAGCAAAATAATCAGCTAGCAACCATGCAAGGTTGCAGCTGCGCCCAGTGATAAGGCAATACATGAAGAATAGGTCCTTCTGTATGACCCACTCCTGGCTCAATCGGCGGCCGGTGATGGTGCAGGCGATGCACCGATGTAGGTATCGGTGCAGCGGATCACGAATGCGACTGACCCGAGCCTTGTTAACGAAAGGATCGTCACCAATCACCGGCCACCAGTCTATGAGGACGGCCTCGTCCTCCTCTAATGAGGCATCTAGGAATAGAGGTGTAGTAACCTCATCCCGTGTATAAAACCCCGTAGAAATCCCCCACTGAGTGAGGGACATCTCAACATCCTGTCCACATAAAGTGAACGAGACAGCACGCAGCTGCTCAAGAGCCTCCACGCCACCTGCCTGCGGTGGATGGAACTCGAATGTGGACAGGAACTCGAGAACGATCTCTCGATACGCCGGGAGGCCGCCCATCTCCATCATCCGTCGCCACGGACCCGACGCTCCGATAATCGTTGTGGCGCGCTCCGTCGCGCCAAGCGTGGCTAAAATACTCCAATCAATCGTCCGCGGCTCGACGATCTCCATCCCAATGAGGCGTTTGAGGCGCGTGTGCGCCTCAGTGCCCTACGGGAACTGCAGCAACATGTGGGGATCCAGTATCATATCCGGGTCCTCCTCTGATGCACTAGAACTCGACGGCTCACGACGTCGTCTACGCGGAGGCATAATCTGCAAAGTCAGATAAATAATAATAACAATAATAATCATTAACAACAACAACAACAACAACAACAATAATAATAATAATAATAAGTAGTATTAATAATAATAATAAGTAATAAGTAATAATAATAATAATAATAATAATAATAATAATAGTAAATAATAAATAATAATAATAAGTAATAATAATAAATAATAATAATAATAATAATAATAATAATAATAATAATAATAATAATTAATAATAATAATCAAGAACTATACGAACCGTAAAGCACTTAACGGGCCGTATAGTTCTTCGAGAAACAAGTGATGCAAAGCATGTTCATCTTCTCCGTTAGAACTTTACGAGCCGTAAAGCCCTTAACGGGCCGTATAGTTCTAGATGTTTTGTATAAAATAAATCTGAAGCAACAAAACCCAATCCTACATCTAAATCGCCAACTATTACTACAAAAACCTAAACAACTTCGTTACTATGAACGATTTATAAGAAAAAAACTTCAAAAAGTTTAAAAACTTACGATTTCGAGTTGTGGTGGCTCCAAATCCGTCCTTCAAGAGTGTACCCGAGTGTGGAGTGGGTAGAGAGAATGGCGATCGTCGAGAGGGTGGCGAAAACCGGCTTTACGAGTTGTGTATGTGTGAGATACGAGTTGTGAGCGACGGTGTGTATATATAGTTAAACTCTATACGACTCGTAAAGCGTAATACGAGTCGTATAGTTTTTGAAAAAAATATAAAATTCAATTTATTATTATTATTATTATTATTATTATTATTATTATTTATTAGTATTATTAGTATTATTTATTAGTATTATTTATTATTATTATTATTATTATTATTTATTATTATTATTTATTATTATTATTAATATTATTATTATTATTATTATTATTTATTAGTATTATTAGTATTATTTATTAGTATTATTTATTATTATTATTATTATTATTATTATTTATTATTATTATTATTTATTACTATTATTAGTATTATTATTATTATTATTATTATTATTATTATTATTTATTAGTATTATTTATTATTATTATTATTTATTATTATTACTATTATAAAGAACAACAAAATGATTAAATACATATATTCGTGTAAATGTCTTTGTAATTGCGAGTTACAATCCGTACTTGTCTAAATCTACAAAACCCGGGGGTTGTCGACGGCTTTCCAACCAATTGGTATACGAATCAAGGCACTGCTTATACCACATTTCCCAGCCTGCGGCGTCTTGACTTTTGAATCTTGACCAATACCAAGTTGGTGTCGGCATTGGATAATCTCCAGTAAGTTCAACCATTACAAAGTGGTTGTCGTTAACAAATACGAATGACACAACACGATGTGGTAGGAGAAATTCAGGCGACGTCCATAACGGGAAAACTGTTACAGAAGCGCCTAAGCTTATAAAAACCACAATCACACCAAACACATTAGCAATCAAAACTCCGGTCTCCGGCATTTGCATCCAATAACGCCTTGGAGCAAATTCAGGTTTTGACCATTTCAAGGATTCTTGAATTTCGTCAAAAACACCAAGGAGGACGTTAAAGTAGACGTTTGCATTTTGGATACTCTCAGTCAGGAGTGCATGACGAATAGTTAACCATTCTGTTTCGGGAAGTCCTAAAGCAATAGCCAGAGATCGAAAGCCACAGTTTCCGTCTGGAATAACGTCTTGTATTCTTGATATGTATGGATGGAAGATGTCAGGAATGTGATCCTTAAACCGGTTAAAATTGTAAAGTTTGTTATCAGTTAAATGTACCGGGATGTCAAATGCTGGTTGCGATAACCCAACAGTTGGTTGCGAAAACCCGGCTTGTGGTTGAGAAAACCCGGAAAAATCGTGCATTCTTGTCGTTGAAGAATACAAATTAGCACGCTGCAATGACTATCGTGAGTGACCGTTGAATCATCCTGCTTGTTTTTCTTTGGTTTTGTGAATGAACTATGTCGGGCAGGCTCTTGTTTTTTTGTTGTGTCTTTAAACTTGGTCGCCCACGAGTGTTAGTTTGCACGACGGGTTCTTTTTTCATTGATTTAAATGGGAAAACCGCACTAAAAACCTTTGACATCATACTCTTTTTCACTGGATTTGGTTGAAGCTTTATATGTTGTATGACCCGATCCATTTGCGCATCAATATCAACACCTTCGTCCTCGTTAACAAACGATGGGTTTAAATCAAGCTTACGCCAAAACAAGTCTATCTCATCCAGTGTAACTTTAGCATCTGTTTTAAAAGAATAAAAATAATAATTATGATTATACATAAATAATATGTAAATATATAATTAAATTTTATGAATTCATACTATTCAATAGACGACAAGCACATGGCAATCCACAGCTCGTGAAGAGATGGCAACCGCAAGATGAATTTGATGCTATCAACATCTGAATTTTTGCCTTTTCACCAACCAACAGATCTAAAGCTACATGAGATACATTCCCTTTTAACAATTCAAATTGATCATCGTTGTGATGTGCCATACGAAATATTTTGCTTCTTTCAAAGCTTTCATTTATAGCTTCTGCTTGCGATTTCACAATTTGAATGACATGCCCAACAATGCTGTCTAACGTATTGTTGGTTGCATGGAGACTTTTCTTTAATAGAGAATGTTGACTTTCAACTCTGTTGGTGGTTCGTTGACCAAAATTCCGGTTTTTATCTATCCACGCAGACACAAACATTTCCTTGTACCTTTGCAACCATGTTACTTGCAAATATCCGATAACCCCTATAAAACAAACACATATTAATACGTTTCATACAACTCAAAAACAATTAAAAATGAGAAATAGAACATTACTCTGATGAGATGTCCATAACCATTCATGTAGTCGGCTGTAATTATACTCGTAGATATCGGGAGTTGCAGAGTCTATCACAACCGACCACATATATCCAAACTTTTGCCAGTCTGATTACGAAAAACTAGGCCTGCAGTGTTTGGATATGTTTTCAAAAATGTGCCACCTGCATAGTAATTGGGCAGCACTAGGAAATATTCTTCTGCATGCGTTTACAAGAGCCAATTCTCTATCGGTTACAATAACGCGTGGTTCCATACACTGTTGAAGTGTATCTTTTAGGTTTTGTAACACCCAGACAAAATTCTCTTCACGTTCCTTACTTATAAACGCATGTGCAACACTAAACGTCTTGTGTGTTGACGTGACACCAACTATTTGAACAAATGGCATGTTGTATTTGTTCGTTTTATAAGTTGTGTCAATTAACAAGACATGAGGAAATGCGCGCCAAATATTATAAGATGTCTGGTGGATAAAAAAAATCTGTTCCACGACATTTGTCGACGCATCGTCTTGCGTTTGGTAAATAAAATTATTTCTTTGCAATGTGCTAAAAAGGACCTGAATTAGAGTTTCCCCCGTGTTTTGTCCAACACGTAACTTCCGTCGCGCATTGTAAATAGATCTAAGGTTGGAAACATTATCGGGGTTTTGGTCCTTTACAGCGGCAAGTATATCACGGGGCAACATGTTTTGGTTTGACAGTTGCTCAACTAGACGGGTTTCACTTTCATTTAATCTCATTGCATATGGATGACCGCCTAATTGTTCAGCCCCTTGGTGGTTGTGTTCATTATTGACCACACGCAACTTCCAACCACCACAACTTCTCTCGTATTTACCAATTAGCTCAAATTCACACCCAGTCTTCTTCGAACCAGTACGTCTAACTTTTGGTTCACCCTGATACACGCCACCGCGATCGCATTTAAGCCACACCTTTATCACTACACCGGTTGCATTAGTTTTGCTTCGTCGTCTAACTAGCACATAACCATTTTCACGCCCTCTAGCAATCGCCCAATCAACCAGTTCATCAACACCGGCAAACACCTGAAAAGAACAAATGTATAAGATTTTATAAACTAACAACCGCTAAATGAATAAGTTTATTACCTGATCAGTTTCATAGACACACATATATTCATCACCGAAGTTGTTGCCTCCCATCGACATTGTTAAACCTTTACGATTTCGAAATTATTAAACCTTTGATTTAACCATCAACATATATTCCATACACATATATAGCAATCAATTGCTATATACACGCATCTATTACGTCCATTCAAATAATTTGCGTAGTTCAAATTATTGGTGTCCAATACGACCCGTATTGACCTTTACGGGACGTATGTACTGCGTGTCAGCATTGCGTCAGCCCTATGATTTGACGTGTCAGCTTTTGTCAGAATATTCTTTTCAATACGACCCGTAAAGGGCTTTACGGGCCGTATTGGGTGGTGTCCATTGATCCACCCTGGCGTCTCCCTAACAGCCCCCACTTTAATATATATAATAATACTAGGTTTATCCCCCACGCCTTGCGGCGGGTTATCATAGTACACTTCCGAGAACGGGTATTATACAATATTTACAGAAGCATAAGTTACATAGCAAAATCAAATATCTCATCACGAACTAAACATTAAACCCTAAAACAACAAAAACTCAAATCTTTATTCAAATCTCTCAAACATCTTTAAGAAAATATCTCAAATTTAATACCCTCATCTTTTTTACGAATATATATATATATATATATAATATAACTAGACTATTACCCCGTGTGTTACACGGATTTAATATAAAATATTAGATAGTTATTAATCAAAATTTATAAATTAGAAAATGATATTTTGAAATATAATGATTAAATCACACATTAATAAGTGACTTAAGATATATAATGTGACAACTAGTACCTAACCGGCCGGCAAGTCCGTACGGTACGTGTACTTTCAACAGTAACTATGTGTAATTACATGTGTATAAATAGTACTTGTATTAACAGAATTCTAAATACAAGAAACAGTTGTATGTATTTTCGTGTAAACTTAAATACTGTAAGTACAACATACATTTGAAACGTTAGTTGTGTGTATTTAAGTGAAAACTTAAGTACAGTTAACACAACAGATCATGAAAAACAACGGTGTTCAAACGAATAACAAGAACAAATCGGTTGCGATCTGATATCCATAGATGACAGGAATCAGATGACCGACATTTCAATGTAAAAACAATGTGATAACAGGAGGTTTAGTTGAGTCCGACAGTGAGGAAACACAATTCAAACCATATTGTAGTGTCGTTTCAGAATAATAAACTGACAGTATGTTTGCGTGGGTGATGATTCACACAAACATATCTGTGAGTTTAATGTTCTGAAATGATGACTGGGAAGTAGAAAACCAAAGTCCGAAAGCAAAACCATTGTCGTGTTCGTTCAAATGACGATTCGAACGAATACACGCGATGGTGACGCGATTTGACGAAACGAAAACGAAACACGACACGAACGAAAATAAAATTAATAAAATAAAATAAATAACATTTTACAATTTTGATACTCATCAAATAATTAAAATAACCTTTCTTTTATTTATTACAAATAAATTACGCGTTTAAATTCCGGAAACGCAACGAAACCGTGAACCGAGCAACCGAAACAAACCCGAACACCCCGGAGTATATAAACCACTAATGAGAGTGTTTTCTCATAATTTTGCAGCACTGTCTCTCTCTAAAAATCATAAACTCGTCACTTTCTCTCACTAGAAAGTCACCACCATTGTTGATCTTTAAAGCTTCGTATCCTCTTCATTTCTTAACGAAATTCGATGATTCTTGAACCCACGCGAAGCCCTTGATGTCCTCTTCAAGAAAGTAGAACTGATCGGGAAAGATAGCCACTGGAAATCAAGGTATGATCGAGTGAAAGGCATGAAAAAATATTTTATGTGTGTTTTGTTCGACCATGACCATTAGATGTTCCAACCTTTCTTTGCTAAACCATACAACTTCGAAAACTGATTCTGGTGCACCACAGACATGAGAGCAGCTCCACAAGCTCACTCAGCTCGACGAGGGATGTTACAGGTTCGCAAGTTGGTGAGAGATCGGCCGAACCTATTTGATTCTAGTCTAACCTATTGCAAGTCACGAACCCTCGTGGCTAGGCTACTCTCCCTACGAACCTTCGGCCTCAGACGATCCTACTGATAGCCACAAACCTAGGCTTGGCGAACCCACAAGATCCCACGAACCCACATAGCCGAACCCTATGCTACCAATCGAACCAAGCATCAACTGCCGAACCCTTCTTTCACGAACCAGGAAGTCACTTGGCCAGCCGAACCTTGGGGTACAGGCGAACACACCCCCATACCGAACCACGGCAGCACCGAACCTTTTGAAGTCACGAGCCATGCAGTGAATCTTTGCATAGCTCACGAATCTTTTATGCCCAACGAATCCATGGTCGTATCTCATCAGCCGAATCTTGTTGCCATGTCGTGGCTCCACGAACCCAGCCGCAAATCCATTGAAGGGTTCGCTGCCTTGAACCTAATCAGCACCTCGGGTGACATGGCCCAACGGTTGGCCCAACATGATGCCTGGGCCCATGAACCTTCGAATTAATGCGGTTGGTTATGGCTGGTTATGTTCAAGTATAGGCCCAAAATCCAGTTCATTCGGCCCAGTAACCTTCGGCCCAACAATATGTCCATCAGCCCATAAAGAGTTGTTGAGTCTCGGGTCGACCGAACAGCCATACACACACTCATGTCTTGGTCCATTCGCATCTATTCGGCCCATTGTCAACAGCCGGCCCATGTGCTAGGCCCACATAACCCTTTGATTCTTGTGGTGGAATACGAGCTAACATGTATAAATAATTACACGAGTATAACCTATATGAAATTTATGAGTTTAAATACTACAAGGGTGACTACGTGTTTTCAACAATCACACGTAACAACTAAAAATCATTTTTGAGTTCAACTAATGTTAAGTGGCAAACTAAAATTCACATTAAAGAAGTCTCAAACGTGTTAAGGAAATTATATAGTTGTAAAGGCCAAATGACATGATAGACTAAACTTAACCTAGAGAGGTTAAATGTTAGAGTAATTCATCACAAGCGACCCAAGGGCCGAATTAATACCGAGACTGAAGGGTGTTATCACGTACTAAGACTAACACATACACACGTACAAACTTGACAACTTATACTTATAAGTTACATACAATGTGAAATCAATACAGGATCGTGAAAACACAACAAATACAAACAAGAGCGCGTGCATTCTTCTCTTAAGCTAAGTCAACCACTACTACTACAGGTGAGTTCATATGCCCCTTTTACTTTAATCTTACTGATTTTAAACTCTCGGGGCTGAGAAACATGTTACTTTTACTTGTTTAAAAGTTTTGCTTAACATATTGCTTATGCTTTGATTTAGATAATATTAAATTGTTTATTATCGCCTATCATTGCATGCTTGTATGATCATGAGATAATATGGAAACTTAGATGAATATGATAATATAATTTCATAGTTCATCAACACACTAGAATAACATAGTTGTAAGATTTTATCTCACAACACCTAGTTATTCCTACATGAGCAAACATTGAGACAATTCATACACAGACAAACAATGAGAACAATTACAGTGAAACATGATGACACTACACAACACATGGATGATTAGAAGATAAAATATCTTCTAAATATCATTCCACATTATAATTGACTAAGTGTGATAAGTCAAGTACTTATAACACTTAGTTACAACTTAAAAACATACTATGCGATAGTATGAACGCATTTATCAATCCACCACCTGAGCGGATTAAGGGTGGCAAGACTAGTTCTTACCACGGCTTAATGGCAACATGGTGAACATATGGATCATTTAGAATGATAATCATGATAACGTATCTTCATGATAACAATATCATTCTCACATCGGTTGACACAACGTAATAAGACATGTTCTTATTCAAACTTGTTAACTACATTGAGAACACACGGCAGGATAGAGGTAAATCGAATGCATTGTAGTCTGATTACGTGAGGATTACAATGGATTCCTTCTAGGCTCTATACGTTGCATTGAGAATACATTACAAAGGGTTAATTAACACTTCTATTGATTAAAAGTGTATCAACAGTTAACCTACAAGACTCAGAACAAGATAAGGAATAGATTGAATCACTCTAATATCCTTAATACATATAAGAGTTATCAATACTTCGGTTTGATGACAATGACTCTTTATTATAATATTTCAATACATGACATCACAGGTGATAAACAATGAGATGAACAAGTGGGAATTGAGATGGAATCAATAGTTGTGTTGCAAGTAGTGTGGAGTTCTAGTAGTTATATGGTGGGATGTTGGCTAAGGCTTAGTTCCCTTACATATGCCCTATATATAAGCATCACTACTAGGATGATATAATACTTGTAAATATAACTATTGAGAAGCCATGGGGTGAACAGGTAAACATACAACATACAGTTAACATTATAAACATTATGATTGTGCATGTGAATGAATCAAGGTTTTCAACTAACATACTTATGAACTCACCAACCTAGTGTTGACTTTGTTTAAATGCATGTTTTCTCAGGTGATGAACATGTGTAGCTACATGTATGCATGGATTAAGCTAGTGGACTTTTAGAATACCTAGCTTTATTTTGTGTTGCATGCTTTTGGTGACAAGAACAGTGAATCATCTTTTGTATATCTTGTACAGATACAAGATATAGTTACATTGATTCTTTTAATAGATTTACTTGGTTAAATTATGAACGATACATTGTAATTTAATCTTGTAATTCTATATCATGGATGTGTTAGCAATTCTCATTTATTTTTCATGTGCTATGTAAACAATCTGATCATACGATTATCACTCACGATATCTCGCCTCGGGAACCTTCCGCCCGACGGAAAATGTGACAATCCGACTTTTCAAGTTAACCTTGTTAACCTTAGTAGGCCCAACAAGCCCAACAAGGCCAATGAAGGCCCAGTAAAGCCAAAGAAGATCCAGTAAGGTCAAGGAAGACCCAACAAGATCAATTAGGCCCAACGAAGTCTATGTAGGCCCAACAGAGCCAATGTAGGCCCAATAAGTCAAGAGAGGCCCAGTAAGGCCCAATAAGTTCAAGTAAGGCCCAATGTAAACAAAGTAGGTCCAGGGAAGGCCAAGGTAGGCCCAGGAAGGCCCAGTGAGGCCCAATGGTATTTTGTGAGGCCCAATTAGGTTAGTTTAACCCAACAATGATTTTAGTGACCAATTGGTGATGATTTGGGATTAATAAGGTAACTTTGTTATGCGAAATGATATGTTGTCGATCCAGAATAGTCTATAAGGATTAAGAGTTAAGAAAAATCAGTTTTAAGGTGGTTAAATTGTAAAAATTAAACTTGGAAAAACTTATAAGTATCAAATTTGACTTTTCAAGTCAAATGGCTCGTTATAAGGCTAGCAAGTGTGAAATTCACATTAATTGATGGTTAATGATCGAATTCAACACTCCATTAACTCACTTTGATGATGATTAACACCTGAAACACGTTATGAGGCGATTCAATCATCGAATTGATTGAAAACGGTTACAAAAACTCGAAACCGTAGCATTATATATCTAAAATCTCAACATTCGATCAAATTTCGAAAAATTGAGCTCTCAGAGAACTTTTTCGGCACATTCAGAGTCTTTTCCATTCACCAATTCGAACAGAAGAACATTGGGGAGTGAGATCAACCAAGGGGTTAGCCGAATTCAAGCACAAGGTCGATTTTATCAACACAACATCCAATCAGGTAAACTATCATTCATACACGACCTAAATGGACCGATTAAGCTAAGCCCTAACCTTATTTCGTGTAACATTAACGAATTTATCAAGTTCCATCATTAGGGTTCATACTAAGAACGGTTTTAGGGATTTTGATTTAATTGGGTTTGATATTCAAATTAATGTATATGGGTAGTTCCAGAAGGTCTCGATTAAGCTAAAACATGCATCAATTTTAGCCAGTTACAACGAATTGATAGATTTCAATTCTAGGGTTTATATGACAAAACGGATTTGGGGTCTTCGATGGAAAAGAGTTCGAGAATCTAATTAAATGGTATCACAGTATCAGAAGGTTCCGATTTAAGTAAACATTATGTTAATTTTGACAAAAACCTTCGAATTAGGTGTTAACTGGTTTCAAGTGTTCATTTTAGGAACGGCTTAGAGTTCTTGGTTAAAAAGACCATGAAAATTCGATTAAATTATACAGAGTGAGTCGAAATCAAGGGTGTAATGGAAACCCTATGAATCCAATAACATTAGATTATAAATCCAATCGATTTGAATGGGGAGTGGGTGAATTCAAGTTAGAACGTTTATACACCCAATTAATCGAGTTATAGTGGTTAATGTGCGAATTAAAATCAGATACAGGATCGGTTGGATTCCAAGAATAGAAACCCTAGGGTGTTAGGAACAATCAAGTTCGAATTTTGGGTTGATAGGGATTCAAAGGATCGATCAAAAGAAAAAGGGGGGAACCAGTTAAGTTATGGTTAAAACCAATTAGATTTTAATCTGTTAACAAAAGTGAAGTTAGAAGGAATGGTTAGATGTGTGTGCGGTGGATGGAGGGTCACGGGTTCGAACCCGGCCCAAACCCTTTTTAGGATTTTAAGGTTATTTTAGTGTTTTTGTTATAACTTTCGCGTACGAAATCCGTTTTAAACCGTTCGAATTTCACTGGAACCAGAATTCAATCCCGAATATATTTGAATAATAAAATTTATATTTTATCACGAAAACGAAATCGCGTATAATTACGTTTAATTAAATAAAATCGTATGTGATTTTATTTAAACGATTTCGAAAGCACGCGTACTTTTGTATGCATTTTCTTAACACTCTAACTTACGTATGTTGACACATATGTGATTTCAAGCACAAAACGATTATTCGAATAACACTAGGTTATTGTTTAAACACAGATTCTTCGTAGAAGAATTTCTTACACGAGCTTTTAGTGTGTGATCATTCTGCTATTATCAAAGGTGCGTACACGGCCCCTTTCTTATTTTAAACTGTTTTGGGGGAGAAAACATGTGCAACAAACTATTTTTAGATACATATCACTTGCATGAGTTATCTGTTTACATTATGTGAAAACATATCAACTTGAAAGTCCTTACACACCTCGAACCGTTTAGTTTGCTGTAATGCAAAGCGTGGTAGTTGGAAATAGATCTATTAGGTTTGACAAACCTCACCTGGTAGATGGGATCTACGCAGGTGTTTGACTGACCAAACACAATTTTTACTATTGTTGTGATAGACAATAGTGGCAAGGCGAAAACATGCTATAGCATGGCAATCCGTCAGCTTCGGTGTCGAACACGTATGTAAATAGTTTATATGACTAGCTATCATGACTGTGCATGTGTGATTATGTTATCTACAAACTTGTTATTCAAACTGCTGTTTTGAACACTATGATTACTTAAAACCTGTGTTATGCACCAACCTTTGTGTTGACTTGATTTGCATGTTTTCTCAGGACGCTAAGGCGCGCGTTACAGCTGGCATGGACTAGGAAGATAGAGTCTCATGCATTTTAAACACTTTGAATTTGAATTTGAACATTTGAATATTTAAGTACTTTGGTTTGTAATGTTTACTTATAACTGTGTATGGTTTTTAAACGCTTCCGCAACTTTTTGTAAACTCTGAATGTTATGTTTTAAAGACCAACGTATGTTTTGAAATTCATATAGAGGTCTTCGCTATGTCTAATGATCTGAGATCCTGGTTTGTCACGTTCCCAAACGGTATGATTCCGTTAGTTGAAATTGGGGGTGTGACAGATTGGTATCAGAGCCATTGGTTATAGCGAACTAGGTTTGCATTTGTAGGCCTAGACTATGACTGTTAGACATTAGACACATCTGTTTATACGTATTGCTTAGAAATTACATATGACATTATGTAATTGACTAGTTTACGTATTCCATGGCACTGTACTTACATATGGTATTATGTAACAGGCATGGCTTCATCATCAGTCCCTTATATTATCATTGATGATTCCGAGGACGAGGAGCCGATAGTTCCGGCACCACCGTCATCACCACCACCACCTATTCCATCACCTCCACCACATGAGCAGGATGACTCAGATCCGGAGGAGGATCCAGACGAGGATCCAGACGAGGATCCAGAGGAGGATCCATACGAGGACCCGGATGAGGATCCGGAAGAGGAGCCTGAGGAGGGCACTCAGCAGATCTCTGCTGAGGGACCTTCTACACACTCACCACCGGTACTAGATGCTCCTGAGCCTAAGAGGCAAAGGACAGACGCCGAGGAGATCGCCAAATTGCGCGAGGATCTGGAGATAGCAGAAGATAGGATAGCACAGAGATCTCAGGAGTTATGGGATGCTATTGAGAGGCAGGATGATCTTGCCCGTCTTGTTCACGATATGCGGGATGAGATGATCAATTTGATTGGTCGTCTAGAAGAGTCAGAGAACCGAGAGGAGATTTTGGCGGGCAGGATTGAAGCTTTGGAGGATTTAGTGGTAGTTGAGAATGAGGAACATGATGAGGATGAGGAGGAGGAACCAGCACCAGTTGCTGAGTCCGATCCTGAATCCACCGTTGAGGACGACTGATTATTTTTCATTTCTTTCTTGTTTTATTTAAACTTATTAGGAACGGGTTGTGTTCCTATATTAGTAGTTTGAAAAGTATGTTTCATTTCAAAAAGTATTGTACTCAAAGAAAGTTTCTATTTATGGAAGAATTATTCTTTATTTTCAACAGTTGTGTTGGTTGATATTATATGTTGTGTTTGTTGTTTTACTTACACATGTCACATTAGATTTTGACTTCGTGCTAACACTTCTTATAAATAGGAACCTAATGGCTGAGGGAAACGTACATATGACTGTTGCTGAACTCAATGAGCTAATCAACAACAGAGTTGCAGAGGCAATCGCACAGTATGCTCAGACTCACAACACAGGGCCACAGGGTCCAGCTGGGGGATTGATTAATCCACAAGTCTGCACGTTCAAGATGTTTTTGGACTGCAAACCACACAATTTCAAAGGGTCGGAGGGGGCCATAGGACTTCTCCGATGGATTGAAAAGGCAGAGTCTGTGTTCGAAATGTGCAACTGCCCCGATGAAAGCAAGGTGAAATTTGCTACTGGAACATTAGAGGGTCCAGCACTGACTTGGTGGAACTCCAATGTTCAGACTCTGGGGTTGGGAGAAGCAAATGCGTTGACATGGGACAACTTCAAAACTTTACTGCAAGAGGAGTACTGTCCTCGCAGTGAAATGCAGAAGTTGGAGGAGGAATACTGGCACCTCAAGATGGAGGGGTCAAACATTGAAGAGTACACAACCAGGTCACACGAGTTGGCCAGACTGCTACCACATATGGCTACTCCAGTTAGCAAATGGATTGAGAGGTACATTGGAGGACTAGTGCCTCAGATTCAAGGGTTGGTTACTTCAGCAAATCCCACCACCATCCAACAAGCTGTTCGTCTAGCGCATCAGCTTACTGATCAGGCAGTGTTGCAGGGGACTCTGCCCAAACGAACATCTGCTACCAAGGTAGGAGATCACAAGAGAAAGTGGGAAAGTAACAACTTCAAGGGTAACAACCAACAGCAGAACAGGAAGCAGGACTCAAACAAGTCCTATCATAATTCCAACAGTGGTCAGCAATCATCATCATCGGGGGGCTATATTGGTAAGCACCCCAAGTGCAACAGATGTGGTTATCATCATGCGGGTAACCAGTGTGACAGAGCTAAGTGCCAGAGGTGTGGCAAGATTGGGCATGCGGCTAAAGATTGTCGCGGAGAGCTGCAGAACAACAACAACAACCAGAACAATAACCAGAACAACGCTCAGAAAGGTTGTTTTGAGTGTGGCAAGATAGGGCATTTCAAGAAAGATTGCCCACAACTTAGGAAAGGCGGGGACAATAATGGCAATGGTAATGGAAATGGCAATGGTAATGGCAATGGCACCAACAACAATAACAACAACAACAACAACAACGGTTCTAGAGGCAGGGCGTTTGTGATTGGAGGACGTCAAGCGCGGGAGGATCCCAACATTGTTACGGGTACGTTCCTCTTAAATAATCACTATGCCTCTATGTTATTTGACACTGGTGCCGATCGGATCTTTGTATCTAGTTCACTTGCTAAGTTGCTAAATGTTAGTCCCACTGCCTTAGATAGTCCCTATACTGTGGAATTAGCTGATGGTAAGTTAATTGTAGTGGAAAACATTTATAAGGGATGTATCCTTGATTTGATGGGTCAGACATTAGAGATTGATCTGATGCCTATTGCCTTAGGCAGTTTTGATGTAGTCATTGGCATGGACTGGTTGTCCAAGAACCAGGCTGAAATCGTATGCCATGAAAAGATTGTTCGCATACCTCTTCCGCAGGGAGAGACATTATATGTACAAGGCGAGAAGAGCAGTACCCCACTGCGTCTCATATCTTGTATGAAAGCACACAAATGTCTACGGAAAGGTCATACAGCGGTTATAGCACTTATAACTGAAAAGCCGGTAGCTGAGAAGAAACTTGAAGATATACCTATAGTTTGTGAATTTCCAGAGGTATTTCCAGAAGACTTGCCGGGATTACCGCCTATCAGACAAGTGGAATTCCGAATTGATCTTACACCGGATGCAGCACCGATAGCTAGGGCGCCTTATCGACTTGCACCGTCAGAAATGCAAGAGTTATCTACACAATTGCAAGAGTTGTTGGATAAGGGTTTCATACGACCTAGTTTTTCACCATGGGGAGCTCCAGTATTGTTTGTGAAGAAGAAGGACGGGACTTTTCGTATGTGTATCGATTACCGGGAATTGAATAAGGTTACTATCAAGAACCGGTATCCGTTACCCAGGATTGACGATCTGTTCGATCAGTTGCAAGGTTCGAGTTACTACTCGAAGATTGATCTCAGGTCGGGTTATCATCAACTAAGAGTTCAGGAAGAGGATATTCCGAAGACAGCATTCAGGACACGCTATGGCCATTATGAGTTCTTGGTCATGCCATTTGGGTTGACAAACGCTCCAGCTGTATTCATGGATCTCATGAATCGTGTTTGTAAACCTTATCTTGATAAGTTTGTAATAGTTTTCATCGATGACATTCTCATCTATTCAAAATCTGAGGAGGAACATGCTGAACATCTTCGATTACTGCTAGAGCTATTGAAACAAGAACAACTGTATGCTAAGTTCTCGAAATGTGATTTCTGGATGCGAGAAGTACAATTTCTGGGTCATATAGTTAATGAAAAGGGCATACATGTTGATCCAGCGAAGATTGAAGCGATTAAGAATTGGGAAGCGCCAAAGACCCCTACCGAGGTACGGCAATTCCTTGGTTTGGCGGGTTATTATCGACGATTCATTGAGGGTTTCTCAAAGATCGCTCAACCACTTACAGCTCTTACGCACAAGGGAACAAAGTATAACTGGACGGATAAACAGGAAGCTGCATTCCAGTTATTGAAACAGAAGCTCTGCAGTGCACCGATTCTTTCCTTACCGGAAGGAACGGAAGACTTTGCGGTGTACTGTGACGCATCTGGACAGGGTTTGGGATGTGTGTTGATGCAACGGGATAAAATGATCGCTTATGCTTCCAGACAACTACGAACACACGAAAAGAATTACACTACTCATGACTTGGAGTTAGGAGCGGTGGTTTTTGCTTTAAAGATTTGGAGGCATTATTTGTATGGAACTAAGTGTACTATTTATACTGATCATAAGAGTTTGCAACATATCTTTGATCAGAAGGAGCTTAATATGAGGCAACGACGATGGGTTGAGTTGTTGAACGATTATGAGTGTGCGATTAAGTATCTCCCGGGAAAGGCTAATGTAGTAGCTGACGCTCTGAGCAGAAAAGATACAACGGGAACAAGACGGATTCGTGCACTTATGATGACAATACATACTGACTTACCTGATAAGGTACGCAGTGCTCAGATTGAGGCTTTGAAAACGGAAAACTTGGTACAGGAATCTCTACGTGGGATGGAAACACAGTTGGATGTCAAGTCTGATGGAATTCGTTATTTCATTGATAGACTTTGGATACCTTTGTATGGGGGTTTAAGGGAACTCGTGATGGACGAAGCACACAAGTCAAGATATTCAGTCCATCCGGGATCAGACAAGATGTACCATGACTTGAAGGCACTGTATTGGTGGCCTCACATGAAAGCTGATATTGCTAAGTACGTTAGCAAATGTTTGACTTGTTCGAAAGTCAAAGTTGAATATCAGAAACCATCTGGTTTACTGCAACAACCAGAGATACCGATGTGGAAGTGGGAACAGATTTCGATGGATTTCATTACTAAGTTACCCCGTACACCGAGCGGTTGTGATACGATATGGGTAATTGTTGATCGATTAACGAAATCTGCACACTTCTTAGCAATCAAAGAAACTGACAAGATGGAGAAATTGACTCGCATTTACATCAAGGAAGTAGTAGCACGGCATGGTGTGCCAATCTCTATCATATCAGATCGGGATGCCCGGTTTACTTCCAATTTCTGGAAATCTCTTCATAAGTCATTGGGGACTCGCTTGGATATGAGTACCGCCTATCATCCGCAGACCGATGGTCAAAGTGAACGAACGATTCAAACGCTCGAGGATATGTTACGAGCTTGTGTAATTGACTTTGGTGATAGCTGGGAGAATCATTTACCGTTGGTGGAATTCTCTTACAATAATAGTTATCATACAAGTATTCAAGCAGCACCGTTTGAAGCGTTGTATGGTCGCAAATGTCGTTCACCAGTGTGCTGGGCTGAGATTGGAGACAGTCAGTTAACAGGTCCTGAACTGGTGCACGAAACGACAGAGAAGATAGTTCAAATCCGGAATCGTATGGCAGCGGCTCGGGATCGACATAAGAGTTATGCGGACAAACGTCGCAAGCCGTTGGAATTTCAAGTAGGTGATCGAGTTCTTCTAAAGGTATCACCTTGGAAAGGTGTGATACGATTTGGCAAGCGCGGAAAGCTTAGTCCACGTTACGTAGGACCTTTTGAGATTCTGAAAAGGATTGGTCCGGTTGCGTACCAACTCAAACTACCGGATGAACTCAGTGGAGTTCATGATGTCTTTCATGTATCAAACTTAAAGAAATGTCTTTCTGACGAGACATTGATTGTACCGTTGGAAGAAATACAAGTAGATGAACAGTTACGATTCATTGAAGAACCAGCAGAAATCATGGACCGAGAGGTCAAACAACTGAAGCAAAGCAAGATTCCAATAGTTAAAGTCCGATGGAATTCAAGACGGGGTCCTGAATTCACATGGGAACGGGAAGATCAAATGATGAAGAAATATCCTCATCTATTCAAGACAGCTACTGATAACACTGAGAGCGCACGTTAAATTTCGGGACGAAATTTCCTTCAACAAGGGGATGACGTGATGCTTTCACACATCAACACTGCAAATCTCAAACTGTAAGCACTAACACTTTATTCAATTGGTTTTGTTACAAATATTTGTGCTACATTACATTTTATATATTTTATGTGCTACATTTCATATGTTACATGTTATGGTAGTACATACATGATTGGTTACACACATTCTACTATGTGCGGGGTTGCATAGTACATACATTTTGCTATGTGCGAGGTTACATAGTACAAACAGTTTCAGACACTCACTATGTGTGAGGTTACACAACACAGTATGATCAAACACAAACAGTCACAGTTAGGTGAACTAACTAGTGTACACGCAAACAGTCACATTGAACGATCACAATTGAGTTGTGATGTTGCAAGCATTAGACTTTGTGTGTGAGTACACACAAGCACACAGAATGATCAAATCACACTAACACGTACGATTTAAACTCGTAAGTAGTTTCCTAACTACTCTTAACACTTGCTAATTTTCGAGACGAAAATTCCTTCAACAAGGGGATGATGTGACAATCCGACTTTTCAAGTTAACCTTGTTAACCTTAGTAGGCCCAACAAGCCCAACAAGCCCAATGAAGGCCCAGTAAAGCCAAAGAAGATCCAGTAAGGTCAAGGAAGACCCAACAAGATCAATTAGGCCCAACGAAGTCTATGTAGGCCCAACAGAGCCAATGTAGGCCCAATAAGTCAAGAGAGGCCCAGTAAGGCCCAATAAGTTCAAGTAAGGCCCAATGTAAACAAAGTAGGTCCAGGGAAGGCCAAGGTAGGCCCAGGAAGGCCCAGTGAGGCCCAATGGTATTTTGTGAGGCCCAATTAGGTTAGTTTAACCCAACAATGATTTTAGTGACCAATTGGTGATGATTTGGGATTAATAAGGTAACTTTGTTATGCGAAATGATATGTTGTCGATCCAGAATAGTCTATAAGGATTAAGAGTTAAGAAAAATCAGTTTTAAGGTGGTTAAATTGTAAAAATTAAACTTGGAAAAACTTATAAGTATCAAATTTGACTTTTCAAGTCAAATGGCTCGTTATAAGGCTAGCAAGTGTGAAATTCACATTAATTGATGGTTAATGATCGAATTCAACACTCCATTAACTCACTTTGATGATGATTAACACCTGAAACACGTTATGAGGCGATTCAATCATCGAATTGATTGAAAACGGTTACAAAAACTCGAAACCGTAGCATTATATATCTAAAATCTCAACATTCGATCAAATTTCGAAAAATTGAGCTCTCAGAGAACTTTTTCGGCACATTCAGAGTCTTTTCCATTCACCAATTCGAACAGAAGAACATTGGGGAGTGAGATCAACCAAGGGGTTAGCCGAATTCAAGCACAAGGTCGATTTTATCAACACAACATCCAATCAGGTAAACTATCATTCATACACGACCTAAATGGACCGATTAAGCTAAGCCCTAACCTTATTTCGTGTAACATTAACGAATTTATCAAGTTCCATCATTAGGGTTCATACTAAGAACGGTTTTAGGGATTTTGATTTAATTGGGTTTGATATTCAAATTAATGTATATGGGTAGTTCCAGAAGGTCTCGATTAAGCTAAAACATGCATCAATTTTAGCCAGTTACAACGAATTGATAGATTTCAATTCTAGGGTTTATATGACAAAACGGATTTGGGGTCTTCGATGGAAAAGAGTTCGAGAATCTAATTAAATGGTATCACAGTATCAGAAGGTTCCGATTTAAGTAAACATTATGTTAATTTTGACAAAAACCTTCGAATTAGGTGTTAACCGGTTTCAAGTGTTCATTTTAGGGACGGCTTAGAGTTCTTGGTTAAAAAGACCATGAAAATTCGATTAAATTATACAGAGTGAGTCGAAATCAAGGGTGTAATGGAAACCCTATGAATCCAATAACATTAGATTATAAATTCAATCGATTTGAATGGGGAGTGGGTGAATTCAAGTTAGAACGTTTATACACCCAATTAATCGAGTTATAGTGGTTAATGTGCGAATTAAAATCAGATACAGGATCGGTTGGATTCCAAGAATAGAAACCCTAGGGTGTTAGGAACAATCAAGTTCGAATTTTGGGTTGATAGGGATTCAAAGGATCGATCAAAAGAAAAAGGGGGGAACCAGTTAAGTTATGGTTAAAACCAATTAGATTTTAATCTGTTAACAAAAGTGAAGTTAGAAGGAATGGTTAGATGTGTGTGCGGTGGATGGAGGGTCACGGGTTCGAACCCGGCCCAAACCCTTTTTAGGATTTTAAGGTTATTTTAGTGTTTTTGTTATAACTTTCGCGTACGAAATCCGTTTTAAACCGTTCGAATTTCACTGGAACCATAATTCAATCCCGAATATATTTGAATAATAAAATTTATATTTTATCACGAAAACGAAATCGCGTATAATTACGTTTAATTAAATAAAATCGTATGTGATTTTATTTAAACGATTTCGAAAGCACGCGTACTTTTGTATGCATTTTCTTAACACTCTAACTTACGTATGTTGACACATATGTGATTTCAAGCACAAAACGATTATTCGAATAACACTAGGTTATTGTTTAAACACAGATTCTTCGTAGAAGAATTTCTTACACGAGCTTTTAGTGTGTGATCATTCTGCTATTATCAAAGGTGCGTACACGGCCCCTTTCTTATTTTAAACTGTTTTGGGGGAGAAAACATGTGCAACAAACTGTTTTTAGATACATATCACTTGCATGAGTTATCTGTTTACATTATGTGAAAACATATCAACTTGAAAGTCCTTACACACCTCGAACCGTTTAGTTTGCTGTAATGCAAAGCGTGGTAGTTGGAAATAGATCTATTAGGTTTGACAAACCTCACCTGGTAGATGGGATCTACGCAGGTGTTTGACTGACCAAACACAATTTTTACTATTGTTGTGATAGACAATAGTGGCAAGGCGAAAACATGCTATAGCATGGCAATCCGTCAGCTTCGGTGTCGAACACGTATGTAAATAGTTTATATGACTAGCTATCATGACTGTGCATGTGTGATTACGTTATCTACAAACTTGTTATTCAAACTGCTGTTTTGAACACTATGATTACTTAAAACCTGTGTTATGCACCAACCTTTGTGTTGACTTGATTTGCATGTTTTCTCAGGACGCTAAGGCGCGCGTTACAGCTGGCATGGACTAGGAAGATAGAGTCTCATGCATTTTAAACACTTTGAATTTGAATTTGAACATTTGAATATTTAAGTACTTTGGTTTGTAATGTTTACTTATAACTGTGTATGGTTTTTAAACGCTTCCGCAACTTTTTGTAAACTCTGAATGTTATGTTTTAAAGACCAACGTATGTTTTGAAATTCATATAGAGGTCTTCGCTATGTCTAATGATCTGAGATCCTGGTTTGTCACGTTCCCAAACGGTATGATTCCGTTAGTTGAAATTGGGGGTGTGACAGAAAAACCCGATCCGTTCCCGCCGGCTCGGGGTGTGACATATAACAATATTAAAAGATTATGTTTTTATGTAAATTATTTATTAAAAATTTAATACTAAAAACGTTATTTTTTATATAAAAAATGTTGTTTCAAATCTATGTTTTATAGTCTATTTTATTTTTTAATTTTTTTGATAAAACATGATTTTTAAAAATAAAAATCTTTAAATTACTGATTGGAATCATGTTTTATTACTAAAGATATTGATTTTTAGAGAAAAACAAATTCATATGTTAAAACCTTTTTTAAAGTGTTTTTCAATAAATAAAATTGTTTTTAATTTATTATAAAACTTTTTGGTATTAAAAAAGTAAATAATATCATTAATATTATAATTATTAAATATAAAAGATAATATAATTATTTAATATGAGAGATAATATAATTATTTAATATGATAGAAATAAATAGGATGATGAGAAGATGCCAAGTGACAATATTGTTTTAAAATTATGACAAGTATCCAAACATATTTTTTTTCCTTATAATAGTAAAGTAATATAAGATACGATAAGGTGTGGAACCCACACATAATAAAATATATATATAACTACTATTCAATATCACTTGAATTTTAATATATATAAATATAATATATATATATATAATATTATATTAATGTTTATTTGTTTTGCTAGTATTTTATTTTTAATTCGTATGTTTCGTAAGTTACCCATGTAATCCAAAACCTATGTACATTTATAAAAAATATAATTATTTCACTCCTCATCAAAATCAATCTAAAGACTGTTTCTTTTTTTTTTTTCGTTACAAGTTTTTTAAATAACCGATGCAGTTACAAATAAATATCCAAAAATAAGAAAACTTTTGGGCATATCGTGACTACATGTCATAGCTACCGAATTTCATGTTGAATTCATCATCTTTTTTTAAACAGCAAATTTGTCCACCTTTGTCTATTATGATACTAGAACCCTCAACTTATTTTAAGGAGGAAACCTTAACATACATTGGTACCAGTGGGACAAATACCCTTTGGTTTTTTGAATTCATCATCTAGTTTGTTGCATTCTAGATTAAGTGAAATCAAACAATAATCAAGACCCTCAAAGTTACAAGTAAAGTCATAATAGCACTTAAACCCATGGAAAACGACATAAATAATCAATAGACATAAATAAACAATAGACATATACAGACTAACGCAACAATTTTTTTAGTTAAGTTGACGGGAAATGTTATCTTTGACTATGCATTAAATATATGTTAATTTTATGGTCGACTTAAAGCGAGAACAATGCTCAAGTGATACTTCTCTTCGACCAGTAGGTTAAGTTTCTTTTACAGACAAGTCTCGGCCAATTTAGAAACCATAGTCCATATATAGCTTGCCTTCAATGTAACAATTTTTATCATCCGTACCGAAATATACGTTAATTCAGTTCAAAAAATAATGTAATAATATATATTAAATTGATTTGATCAAAGAAAACTACATTAAACTTATCTGATTTTGATGGATGTTAGACAGTTTGACGTTTTGCCAGCTTACCATTCTTGGAGTAGAAATTAAGTTTCAACTTGATTTGACAATATATTTTTAACTACACCAAAAAAATGGAGCCAAATATAGATTTTTTTAAGAGCTTTCTTTTTATTAAATTACATCAAACTGTATTAACTTATATTATGGGTAACTTTATTTATTATTAATAGTTATACAAATCATATTTAAAAATGAAAATTTATAATCGATTTAATATTTTTTCTTAATATAAATAACGATTTATGTAACGTAATTAAATGACGATTTATTTAATTTTCATCATAAAGATGTTTTCTGTAATTTTTTCTAATAAAAAATGTCATCCATAAGATAAGTGAGTATAAATGATAATTTATGTAATTTACTCTTTTTTTTTCTTGAACAATGCCTAATATAGATACACCACTCTTTCACTGCTAGGCATCATCATGCTAGATTATACATCTATTCTGATAAATAAATGTTTTATATGGACACATGTCATCTTTCTATAGCACCTAAACTTTAATTTCCCTCCTCTTTCTCCTATTAAATATATATTGTATTTAATAAAAATAATATTACATATCAAATATAGTTTTTACATATTTTAAAATTAAAAAAAAGTTTTTTTAATACATAAAAAATATATTAATATTAGAAACGTTTTTTTTAAATCAAACAATTATAACATAAAATTTCAAAAATAGTTTTTGAAATGATATTTTTAAAAAAACAAACTTTGAAAAACTTAGTGTTTAAAGGAAAAAATAATTATTTTATTACTTAAAGTATAATATATATATATATATATATATATAAAATTTAAATAACATGTCATATTCAAATATCATCTTATAGTGTTTAAATTTTAATCGATATATATTTATCTTATATTTTTATTCAATCCGTGTAATATACGCGGTACTAACATAGTTAATGATAAATGAATGTTAGAGTGATAAATGTCAAATTTGTTATTCTTTTATCATCTTTCTATATTAACAAACAAACATAATTTTTACTGCATGTCAATTTGCTATACTTCTATTGTCATGTGTCAAATCCTTATACCATTAGTGACACATGTCACTTATTTATATTTTCAATTATTTCTTTATCATATTAAACGATAATTAATCTTTATCTATTAAATAATTAAAATCTAGTGACTAATACTATTATATATATCTTTTTCATATAAAAATTAGTTTTTCATAAATTTAAAATAATTAATTTATTAAAAAACACTATTCAATAAAAAATTTAAAAAATATGACTTTTTTCCTAATATTCAAAATTAAAAAAAAAAGAAATATTTTAAACACGTACCTATAGAAAAATATAACTTATATAAAAAATAAGTCTTCTTAAAAATAAATTTTATTTAAAACAAGTTTCTTACAAAGTATATAATATTTTAGTGTTCAACCCGTGTATTACACGGGATTTTACCTAGTATACATATATAGGATTAGGATTAAGTAAAAATGGTAAGATTAGTGAAAAGGGTGAGAAACAATATTGGTCATTGGATTAAACATGTGATTAATTTTTAAGAGATGATATTTTAAGAAAAAAATTTATTAGTTTTTAAAATACTTGATTATTCAAATGAAATTTAAAGTAAGAACAACATAAATGAAAGAATAATAAATTATTTGATTACAACCATAAGACAACATTTTTATTTATAAAACTTTGTTTAGTTAATGATTGTTAACATATTCTTTATAGTTAGAAACATACTTAATTACTTTATTTTATTGTGTTTTTATGCATGTTATTGTTGGTTGCGTTATATATATGTTATTTGTTTCCAATTTATGTATAATGCATGATTTTTGTGTCTATTAATTATAACGACTAATGAAATTATTCACAACAAACATGATTGTTGTGTATTACGTATCATTATAGTGTCTATTGTGTTATGTTTACTATTGTGTATTATTCTATATTGTGTTTTTATGAGTTTTACTGATAACCATAGTGCAATACGTGCATCACATATGACAACATATATGACACAATAGACACAATGACCCAAGACACAATGATGTCTATAACATTTGTTTCTAAATATTTTGACATAACCTAACCATTGTGTTATACATGCATTACATATGACAACATATATGACACAATGACACTATATTTAGACACAATGACCCAAAACACAATGATGTTTATAACCATTGTTTATTCAAATTTAGACCTAACCTAACCATTGTGTTATACGTACATCACAGATGACAACATATATGACACAGTGACACTATGTTTAGACACAGTGACCCAAAACACAGTTATGTTTATAACTATTGTTTCTAAAAATTTTGACCTAACCAAACCATTGTGTAATACGTGCATCACAGATGACAACAGATATGACACGACACTATGTTTAGACAACAATCATTGTGTAATATATTAATCATTATATTTTATCTTCAAAACATTGTTTAATATACAATCATTGTGTCTTACGTTCAGGTCATAGTGTAATATACACATAGTTGTGTTTTACGTTCAGATATGACACAACGATGAACAAAAAAAACAATCACAAACTGTGACACCTCGCAATTTCCAGGTCAGCATTTATTTTATTTTAATAATAATGTGTATTATTATTTCATACGTGGCACTAGAATATTTGTATTTAGTGTGACACGTGGCACAACAGACCAAACACACCGATAATTCGATGAATTATCGCACGAAACTTGCACGTGTCTTGAATGACGAACGTTGGTGAACGGATCAAACCACAGTACACTTTCACTGCACAATTAGGTTCCAGAGAACCTGAGTTAGTAGAACAACGCTTAAGTGTCGAGAAACGATGATCGTATTCAAGAAATACGAGAAATTCGCTTCAAAACTATGAAGATGGGCTTATTGGGCTCAGCCGGGACCCATCGCGGTACGCGATGGGCACCCAATAGGGCTTTCACGGTACGCGAATCCTGGGCGGAGAATTTGAATTCTCCGAAAAGCGTCGCGGTACGCGACGACCGATCATCTTCCACCTCCGCGGTACGCGACGTGATTCGGGAACCAGATGATTATTTTAATCATCGCGGTACGCGATGATGATTTTTGGGCGGTGTCGTGGTACGCGACGGCCCTAGTTTCGCAGAATCTTTATAAACCCAATGTTAATCATTCTGTCGCCCCTACTCCGATTTCTCTCGACTGAAAACTCCCACTCCGACCATTTTCACTCTGTTACACCATCATAGCACCTCTGGAAGCAATTGACAAGGTCTTAGAAGCTCGAAATCAAAGATTGGAAGCTTGGGGGAGGAGCTTGGAGCTAGTCATCGACACCACCAACACTTGTGACGACCCAGGAGCTGTTCTCAGAGGATTTCAAGCTGCTACACACCTGTTCCAGTCCCATCTCGACCCTCTTGAGCTCTCCTAAGGTAGTCCTAGCACTATTTCGGATTTTTAGCACACCTACACACACATGCAAGCCATATTGGCCACATGCATCACCACCACACACTTTGATCACGAAATTTTGATGGTTTAGACCTGTTATTGAGTATGTTTGCTACTGATTTGATAGTTTCACAACGATCTATGATGATGTTGATATGACTAGATGATTATTTGTCGAGTTTGCTATGAAATGGGTACTTTAGACCACATGCATGCGCGATCCATGATGTTTCACATGATTCTTGATATTGAAATGTGGTTATTAGTGATATTGAATAGGATTTAAGAGATTGGAAGTGTTGATGTTGGTCAAAAGTGTTGATTTGGGGCTTATTACTAAATTTGGAAACTTTTTATCATAAGATTTCAAATGAGCGATATGTATGATAATGTCTCGAGTCTAAGATGCTTGTTTAGTGATTTCATGATGACATTGAAAGGATTATGTTGTTGGAAGACTTGATTTCGGTTATTTCTATAAGTTACTAAACATAGTAACTTTATTTTGCTAAGTCCATGATTTGTCGCATGTTAATCGTAACGATCATTATTAAAAGGCTATTTAGGACTAAAATAATGATGTTAGATGATGTTGGTTGTTAAACTTGTTGAAATATGCTTGTTTATGCACACTTTCTAATTATGGAAACTTTTACGCGCAAACTATGTTAAACCGGCTATGTGTAACTATGTGCTATGTGATAACATGCTCATTTAGGATAAATATGCATATTAGAATGATCGGAATATGATTTTATGCATGACTTGCCGAATGTGGAAACTTTCCTAAAATAGAAACTTACCATAAATGGTAAGTTTCCTCATAGGAATGATTTTGGTATCCGTACACCTCACACGACACTAAACCGCACGATACACGAACACTTGACCCAAACCGTCACCAACGGGTCGTTAGGTCAAACACGATCGATACGGTCAAACACGGTCAACTCGACCCACATAACCACTTAGTGTCGTTGAACACTAACACGGTCCGGAGAGACCCACATACGCAAACACGAACTCATAACACCTACATGATATAGGTGATTACTAGCCGGCGAGCTACACTACGCTATTGAGCAAACGCATTATCAAACTCAGGTGAGTTTACAGCCCCACCTTTACTCATTAAATGTTTTACTAATCTTTTGGGGTGAGAATGCTATGCAACTGCTTTAGATATATGACTGGTATGTCACAAAACTATTTTGAGTGTACTATTATCGCATCAAGACCTCTCTACCCTTACCGTTAGTTGTGTACAAACGAGTCGTTATTACGTAGTACTACTGGGTTTGACTAGCCCCACTCGGCAACAACGTTGACTGCGGTCATAACGAGTGTAATATCGATGTTGATGTCGGGTTCCGCGATGACCCGCAGAGGCAAATGGAAACAGTCGAGTTTCGGTAAGATGACATGACACACTCTACGGATCGTAGATCCAACAAAACTATTTAGCATACCCAGTATATATATAACTGTTTTACTGTTTTCCAATACTTAAACCTGTGAACTCACCAACTTTATGTTGACACACTTTAGCATGTATTCTCAGGTAACTAATGGAGCACACGCTAGGATGCGCACAAGGAAGCCTTAAGGAGTCTGGCTTGCATATAGACTCGTGTCCTAGGCATTGTGTGCATTGGAAATGTTTTAAAACAATTTAAACTTCTGTAGTGTTGGTTAAACCATTTACTATTCCGCTGCAACATTGTTTACTTATGAATCCGCTGCTTTTGATGTTAAACACATTTTCCGCTGCATATTAAATGAAAACTTGTATTGTTTTACAATCTGTGTGAATGTGTATCTCATATAGAGTCGTTCTATATGACCATGAGCTGTGATCCTGGCCACGTCACACCCACGTGGACTGACACCACAAGTGGGAATTTGGGGGTGTGACAGACTGGTATCAGAGCCTTGGTTATAGGGAACTAGGTTTGCATGTAGTGAACTTAGACTATAGCCACTGCTCTACATTAGACACTACACCAGTTTCACACAACACATTATGTGCTTAACTTAAACAATATGCTTTGTGACTTGATCTAACTCTTACGAACATGCATCGGGCACCCTTAGTGGGCGTTAACACTCAACTACACTTACGGCCTGTGCAAGGGAATTAGAGAAAAGGCGAACTCAAGACCGAAGGGAAACTCTTCTATGCTATGAAGAAGACTCCTATAGCACGATCCAACTCGAATCGAACGCTTTTTCCAACCCCCCTTTCCTTGAGTGTAAACCCAGTCAAATGACGCATGTTTATGGATTGTAACCTTAATATCGACACTCAGGAAGCAAAACTTCGAACCCGAGATTTGTTAAGTAGCTTGAGATTGAATGAACTAGAATGACTGTGTAAGATAAATTGACGATTACGGTGGCCAACGTAATCGTGAATTTATAGGTACATACAAATTCTGGCAAGTTGAATTGATAAGCTACAACCATCAGGGAAACTGTATAGTACACCACTGAAAGTGGACATTCGAGCTTCACTATCTCCACTGACTAGGTTATTTCTTTATTATATATAGTATTGTACTATTATTAGAACCGATATGAACGAATTGTGCTCATACAAATCATTTTGGTAGTAGTAATCTCGTCAAACCTACGATCCTACTTCTGAAATGATATCTTAAGCTTATGATATATTTCCTCCCTACACACGCTTACACGCAATAACTCTAACGGTGAGTAATACAATATCTATTGTATATAGATACTAACAAATGGATGGTCAAGGAACGTATGTGCGCACTGACAACCCGTCAATCGATTCTACGGCTGTCGAGGCCATGATAGAACAACTGGTTAACGAAGCCATTACGGATTACGAGGCTGCATGCTTAAACAGTGAGACAGGAAGTGAGACTCACAACAACAGCTCAAGAGGATGCACCTTCAAAACTTTCCTCAGCTACCATCCTCAACCATACACGGGATCAGAAGGAGCAGTAGGGCTGCTCCAATGGGTTAAGAGGGTCGAATCAATCTTCCACATGTGCCAGTGTTCTGAAGAAGACAAAGTGAAATTTGCTACCGGGACTCTAGAAGGACAAGCCCTCACTTGGTGGAATTCGCATGTCCAGACACTGAGTCTGGGGACTGCTAACTCAATTCCCTGGGAAAACTTCGTCAAAATGTTGAAGGAAGAATACCGTCCACAGAACGAAATCAAGAAACTGGATCGGTTTTGGAATCACAAAATGGAGGGATCTGAAATCGAACAATACACCACTCGATTTCACAAATGGTGTAAACAATACCCAGAAATGGTGACCCCAGACTACAGAAAGATCGATCCATACGTTAGTGGATTACCTAAACAAATCCGAAGCCTGATTACCGCGACAGACCCCACACTCATTCAACCCACTATTTGTTTGGCTTATCATCTGACTAACCAAGCAGTAGCACAGGGTAAGCTACCCAAGAAGGGTGAACACCTGAAGCCTCAGGATCGCAAGCGCAAGTGGGAGCCTAGTCACAATCAAACTCCCTCTTCCCAACAAATGCAACTCCATAACCAGTCAGCAACAACTAGCGACTCTACTGCTACACCATCCAGCACCAAGGGCAAGAATGTCTACCAGGGGAAATACCCTAAGTGCAAAAGATGCCCATATCATCACAACGGCCAGTGTGAACGCTATCGATGTCGGAAATGCGGGAGAAACGGTCACAGAGTCAAGGAGTGTAGAAGCAAGCCAGTTGGTAGCAAAGACAACCAGAAAGTCGTTAAAGGGTGTTATAAGTGTGGCAAGCCTGGGCATTGGCGTAGGGATTGCCCGCAGCTGAAGAAAGTGGAAGGAAGCGCGACGATGGGCAATGCATTTGCAATTGACTCCAAAGAAGCTAAAGATGATCCTATCATCTTGACTGGTACGTTCCTTTTACATAATGCCTATGCTAGTATGTAATGTGATATCGGTGCTAATAGTAGCCTGATACCTAGCGAATTTAGTAAAATGCTTAACATTTCCCCGACACCACTAGACTATAAGTATACCGTAGAGTTAGCAACTGTAAGCTGATTGAAGACGCAAACATTCTCAAAGGATGCGTCTTGATATTGACGAGTCACGAATTTAAGATCGACCTAATTCTAGTAACTCTCGGGAACTTTGATGCAGTGGTGGGGACACACTAGTACCTACAAACCAAGCAGAACTTGTGTACAATGCGAATATAGATCAATGTTACGTTGCCAAATGGAAACCAGGTCCCTATTCAAGGAGAACGACAGAGAATAACGCTAAACATCACGTTATGTATGAAGGCTAGCAAGTACCTACAAGAAAGGATACACAGCTATCCTGGCACTTATCACTGAACAACCAAAGAAGGAACGAAAGATCAAAGACATCGCTGTTGTTCGCGATTTTTCCAGAAGTCTGTCTAGACGATCTATCGGGACTACCACCAACACGGCAAGTGGAGTTTCAGATAGATCCAATCCAGGAGCAGCACCAATAGCCAAGGTGCCATACCAAATGTCTCCTACAGAAATGCAGGAACTGTCTAGTCAACTTCAAGAGTTGTTAGATAAAGGATTTATCCGACCAAGCTTCTCACCGTGGAGAGCACCGGTCTAGCTTGTGAAGAGAAAGGACGGATCGTTCCGTATGTGTATAGACTACCGGGAACTGAACAAGGTAACAATCAAGAATCGATACCCTCTACCTCGAATAGACGACCTGTTTGACCAATTGCAAGGGTCAAGCTACTATTCGAAAGTCGATTTAAGACCCGATTACCATCAACTAAGAATACACGAGGGCGATATACCGAAGACAACTTTCAAGACACTACACGGACATGACGAGTTTCTGGTTATGCCATTCGGACTGACCAACGCACCGACGGTATTCATGGACTTATGAACCAAGTGTGCAAATCATGTCTCGATAAATTCTTAGTAGTACTTGTTGTCGATAACCTGATTTACTCCAAGAACCCGGAGGAACAGCTGAGCAATTGAGGCTTGTCTTGGAATCACTGAAGACCGAGCAACTAATCGCGAAGTTCTCTAAATGCGATTTTTGGATTCGCGAAGTCAACCTCCTTGGACACGTGGTTAACAAGAAAGGAATACATGTAGACCTAGCCAAGACGGAAATCATTAAGAACGGAGAAACACTCAAGACTCCAACCGAATTGTAGTCATTTTTACGACAGGCGGTTCATCGAAGGACTTTCGAAGATCGCACAATCATTAACTTCTTGACGCATAAAGACAAGAAATTCGAATGAAAAGGGAGACAAAGATCTGCCTTCGACCCTTTTAAAACAAAAGTTGCGTAGTGCACCAAATCTTACCCCTACCAAAAGGATGCGATGACTTCATGGAGTATTATGGCACTCCCGAACAAGGACTCGGCTGCATGTTGATACGACACAAAAAGATTTTAGCTAACATGCCACGACAATTAAAGGTGCTCAAGAAGAATTACACAACCCCTGATTTGATAAGTGAGCCAAGGCATTCGCACAGAAGATTTAGTGATATTAACTATCCGACACGAAATGCACGATATTCACCAATTATAAGAGACTGCAACACACCTTCGACCAGAAGGGACTGAACATGAGACAACTCAGATGGGACTAACGGATAGGCAATTATGATTGTACTAGCAAGTACCACGCTAGTAAAACTAACGTAGTGGCTGACACGATGAGTCGAAAAGAAACAACCAAGAGCGTACGTGCACTACAACTTACGATTCACTCGGGACTACCCAATCAGAATCCAAACTGCACAACAGGAATCTCTAAAGGTCGAGGACCTCACTCATTTATCCCTGCGTGGCACGGATAAACAGACGGAAAGGCCGATGTAACCTACTATCTTATGGACCGGAACTGGATCCCACACTACGGAGGACTGAGAGGCGTAGCGATGAATGAAACCCAAAGGAGCCGACATTCTCTACATCCGGGCTCTGACAAAATGTATCATGACCTAAAGACAACTTACTGGTGGCCGAACATAAAATCGGAAATCGCAACTTACGTAAGTGTCTAACTTGTTCCAAAGTTAAGGTCGAATATCAGAAACCGTCAGGGTTACTCCAACAGCCAGAAATTCCAGAATGGAAATAGGAACAGATATCCACAGATTTTATCACCAAGCTGCCGAAGACGACAAGTGGGTGCGATATCATCTGGGTTATCGTCGACCGACTCACGAAATCGGCACACTTTCTACCAATTAAGGAGACCGACAAACTGGAGAAGTTAACTCGAGTCTACTTGAAGGAAATCGTGTCCAGACACGGAGTCCCAATCTCCATTATATCTGACCGAGACAGCCGTTTCACGGCACATTTTTAGAAGTCCTTACACAAGGCACTCGGGACAAGATTGGATGTGAGTACTGCTTATCACCCACAAACGGATGGTCAGAGTGAACGAACCATCAAGACTTTAGAGGACATGCTTCGGGCATGCGTGATCGACTTTGGGAACAGCTGGGAGACTCACTTACCTTTGGCAGGATTCTCATATAATAACAGCTATCCCACTAACATTGGAGCTGCATCGTTTGAGGCACTATACGGACGTAAGTGCAGATCACCACTTTGCTGGGCGGAAGTTGGTGAAAGCCAATTTACCGGACCCGAACTCGTGCACGAAACGACCGAAAAGATCGTGCAAATACGAAACAGGATGGCAGCAGCTCGGGATCGACAAAAGAGCTACGCCGATAAGAGACGCAAATCTTTAGAATTCCAAGTGGGAGACCGAGTACTACTTAAAGTCTCGCCTTGGAAGGGAGTGATTCGATTCGGAAAGCGGGGAAAGCTAAACCCTCGTTATATCGGACCCTTTGAAATCACTAAACGGATAGGCCCAGTGGCCTACGAACTACAACTACCGCAAGAATTGAGTAGTGTACACAACGTGTTTCACGTCTCAAATCTCAAGAAATGACTATCAGACGAAACGCACGCGATTCCTTTGGAGGAAATCCAGATTGATGAACAACTTCACTTCGTTGAGGAACCGGTGGAAATCATGGACCGGGAACTCAAGAAGTTGAAACTCAGTAAAATACCTATAGTGAAAGTCCGATGGAACTCACGACGAGGACCAGAATACACCTGGGAACGGGAGGATCAGATGAAAAAGAAAAACCCTCACTTATTCTCCGACCAAACTGGTACGAGCAACACGAACTGAATTTCGGGACGAAATTCCTATTAACTAGGGGATGATGTGACACCTCGCAATTTCCAGGTCAGCATTTATTTTATTTTAATAATAATGTGTATTATTATTTCATACGTGGCACTAGAATATTTGTATTTAGTGTGACACGTGGCACAACAGACCAAACATACCGATAATTCGATGAATTATCGCACGAAACTTGCACGTGTCTTGAATGACGAACGTTGGTGAACGGATCAAACCACAGTACACTTTCACTGCACAATTAGGTTCCAGAGAACCTGAGTTAGTAGAACAACGCTTAAGTGTCGAGAAACGATGATCGTATTCAAGAAATACGAGAAATTCGCTTCAAAACTATGAAGATGGGCTTATTGGGCTCAGCCGGGACCCATCGCGGTACGCGATGGGCACCCAATAGGGCTTTCACGGTACGCGAATCCTGGGCGGAGAATTTGAATTCTCCGAAAAGCGTCGCGGTACGCGACGACCGATCATCTTCCACCTCCGCGGTACGCGACGTGATTCGGGAACCAGATGATTATTTTAATCATCGCGGTACGCGATGATGATTTTTGGGCGGTGTCGTGGTACGCGACGGCCCTAGTTTCGCAGAATCTTTATAAACCCAATGTTAATCATTCTGTCGCCCCTACTCCGATTTCTCTCGACTGAAAACTCCCACTCCGACCATTTTCACTCTGTTACACCATCATAGCACCTCTGGAAGCAATTGACAAGGTCTTAGAAACTCGAAATCAAAGATTGGAAGCTTGGGGGAGGAGCTTGGAGCTAGTCATCGACACCACCAACACTTGTGACGACCCAGGAGCTGTTCTCAGAGGATTTCAAGCTGCTACACACCTGTTCCAGTCCCATCTCGACCCTCTTGAGCTCTCCTAAGGTAGTCCTAGCACTATTTCGGATTTTTAGCACACCTACACACACATGCAAGCCATATTGGCCACATGCATCACCACCACACACTTTGATCACGAAATTTTGATGGTTTAGACCTGTTATTGAGTATGTTTGCTACTGATTTGATAGTTTCACAACGATCTATGATGATGTTGATATGACTAGATGATTATTTGTCGACTTTGCTATGAAATGGGTACTTTAGACCACATGCATGCGCGATCCATGATGTTTCACATGATTCTTGATATTGAAATGTGGTTATTAGTGATATTGAATAGGATTTAAGAGATTGGAAGTGTTGATGTTGGTCAAAAGTGTTGATTTGGGGCTTATTACTAAATTTGGAAACTTTTTATCATAAGATTTCAAATGAGCGATATGTATGATAATGTCTCGAGTCTAAGATGCTTGTTTAGTGATTTCATGATGACATTGAAAGGATTATGTTGTTGGAAGACTTGATTTCGGTTATTTCTATAAGTTACTAAACATAGTAACTTTATTTTGCTAAGTCCATGATTTGTCGCATGTTAATCGTAACGATCATTATTAAAAGGCTATTTAGGACTAAAATAATGATGTTAGATGATGTTGGTTGTTAAACTTGTTGAAATATGCTTGTTTATGCACACTTTCTAATTATGGAAACTTTTACGCGCAAACTATGTTAAACCGGCTATGTGTAACTATGTGCTATGTGATAACATGCTCATTTAGGATAAATATGCATATTAGAATGATCGGAATATGATTTTATGCATGACTTGCCGAATGTGGAAACTTTCCTAAAATAGAAACTTACCATAAATGGTAAGTTTCCTCATAGGAATGATTTTGGTATCCGTACACCTCACACGACACTAAACCGCACGATACACGAACACTTGACCCAAACCGTCACCAACGGGTCGTTAGGTCAAACACGATCGATACGGTCAAACACGGTCAACTCGACCCACATAACCACTTAGTGTCGTTGAACACTAACACGGTCCGGAGAGACCCACATACGCAAACACGAACTCATAACACCTACATGATATAGGTGATTACTAGCCGGCGAGCTACACTACGCTATTGAGCAAACGCATTATCAAACTCAGGTGAGTTTACAGCCCCACCTTTACTCATTAAATGTTTTACTAATCTTTTGGGGTGAGAATGCTATGCAACTGCTTTAGATATATGACTGGTATGTCACAAAACTATTTTGAGTGTACTATTATCGCATCAAGACCTCTCTACCCTTACCGTTAGTTGTGTACAAACGAGTCGTTATTACGTAGTACTACTGGGTTTGACTAGCCCCACTCGGCAACAACGTTGACTGCGGTCATAACGAGTGTAATATCGATGTTGATGTCGGGTTCCGCGATGACCCGCAGAGGCAAATGGAAACAGTCGAGTTTCGGTAAGATGACATGACACACTCTACGGATCGTAGATCCAACAAAACTATTTAGCATACCCAGTATATATATAACTGTTTTACTGTTTTCTAATACTTAAACCTGTGAACTCACCAACTTTATGTTGACACACTTTAGCATGTATTCTCAGGTAACTAATGGAGCACACGCTAGGATGCGCACAAGGAAGCCTTAAGGAGTCTGGCTTGCATATAGACTCGTGTCCTAGGCATTGTGTGCATTGGAAATGTTTTAAAACAATTTAAACTTATGTAGTGTTGGTTAAACCATTTACTATTCCGCTGCAACATTGTTTACTTATGAATCCGCTGCTTTTGATGTTAAACACATTTTCCGATGCATATTAAATGAAAACTTGTATTGTTTTACAATCTGTGTGAATGTGTATCTCATATAGAGTCGTTCTATATGACCATGAGCTGTGATCCTGGCCACGTCACACCCACGTGGACTGACACCACAAGTGGGAATTTGGGGGTGTGACACAAACAAAAAGACACAATGACGCATTACAAATATAAAAGATAGAGGAAAACATATTTTTTTAAAAAATTTTATATAACAATAGTATACCCGTTTAAAGATAAAACATATTTTTTTAAAATTTTATATAACAATAGATATGACACAATGACACTATGTTTAGACACAATGACCCAAAACACAGTTATGTTTATAACTATTGTTTCTAAAAATTTTGACCTAACCTAACCATTGTGTAATACGTGCATCACAGATGACAACAGATATGACACGACACTATGTTTAGACAACAATCATTGTGTAATATATTAATCATTATATTTTATCTTCAAAACATTGTTTAATATACAATCATTGTGTCTTACGTTCAGGTTATTGTGTAATATACACATAGTTGTGTTTTACGTTCAGATATGACACAACGATGAACAAAAAAACAATCACAAACAAAAAGACACAATGACACATTACAAATATAAAAGATAGAGGAAAACATATTTTTTTTAAAAATTTTATATAACAATAGTATACCCGTTTAAAGATAAAAAATGCTCGTTTTTCTGGTGTAGTTTTTTTAAAAAAAATAATATCGTATATAAAAGTTATGACTGTTTAAAAAAATGGGGGGAATATAATAAAAAGTCAACAAAATTGTATATGACTAAAATATCCTTCTATCGATCTTAGTCTTAGAGAAATGGGTGGTAGTAAGGAGGGATCCTTTCTTTATATCTTGACGAAGGCTGGAAATGACAAGGAATTTATATATAATTGTCCACAATCCTTCTTACACTTATCACCAATTTAAGCCTTTTTACCATAACTATACAATATATATATATATATATTGTATATATATATATAGGGTTAAGTTAAACTAAATAAGTCTTTTAACCTAAAAAGCCTAAGAAGGATATTGATACATTAGATCATTAATCAATAGCTATGATTAAATCAAGTTGTTAGGAGGTAATTTAGTCATGCCTACTTTTGTTGATTTTTTATCGAATTCCCCCATATTTTTTAAACGATCATAACTTTTACATGCGAAATTATTTTTTTGAAAAAAATATACCATAAAAACAAGCATTTTTATCTTTAAAATTAATATAGTTTTTGCTATAGAAAAATTTTGTTTTTTTAGTTCATTGTGTCTTTTGTATAGATCATTGTGTCTTTTGTACAGGTCATTGTGTATTTTATGCATGTCATTGTGTCTTTTGTGTAGGTAATTGTGTCTTTTGTGTTTCTGCTCAATGTTGTGTTTTAATAAATAATTTAAGACATAAGTAATGATGTTTCATAATACATAATGTCAAGAAAGATAACACAATGACGAGTATAAATCACACAATGATCTTTAAAAAAGACACAATTACCTGTAAAAAAGACACAATGACGAGTCATTGTGTCTTTTGTATAGGCATTGTGTCTTTTGTATAGACATTGTGTCTTTTGTGTCTCTCCTCAATAATGTCTTTTGTACAAGTCATTGTGTCTTAAGTATAGACATTGTGTCTTTTGTACATGTCATTGTGTCTTTTGTAATGGTCATTGTGTCTTTGTTAAAGGTTATTGTGTCTTTTGTGTTTCTTCTCAATATTGTGTTTTTCTAAATAATTTAAGACACAATAATGTTGCATAATATATAATGTTAAGCAAGGATGACACAACGACGAGTATAAATAACATATTGATATTTAAAAAAGACACAATTACTTAGTAAAAAAGACACAATTATCTTTAAGAAAAACACAAAAAGATAATTATACACAAACGTTTAAAAAAACAATGATAATAATCAGACACAATGAGCTGAAAAAATTTAATTTTTTTAAAGCAATATTATACCCATTTTAAAGATAAAAAAATGCTTGTTTTTATGATTTTTTTTTGAAAAAATAATATCGTATGCAAAAGTTATGAACGTTTAAAAAATGTGGGAGGAAAGTGGCCATGAATAAATTACCCTCTAACAACTTTTCCCTCTAAAATTTTAAATTTTCCTTTTTAAATTTAATCACATGATCTAATGGTCAATAATCTTTCTTAGACTTTTTAGGATAAAGAGAATATTTAGTTGATCATAATCCTATATATATACTATATAGGCCTTCAAGCCTTATAGTATTACAAAAACCGTCAATAGCTTAAAACTAGCATGTCAGTTTGAAGGAAAAATATACGATCCATGCAAGGATATATGGTCCATATAGTTCCTCACCTATTCTAATCATATAGAATATATTGGTCCTAAAAAAATAAAAACAACGGTTGAATATCGCTATATTCATTGTATATTCATATACTGGTCGTATAGACATAAACTAGTCATATAAAGTTATAAGGGTTATACAGTTATGGATAACCTGACAAATGTGCAACTGTAAAGTTATATACTTCACGTTTTTAACCTGGGTGCAGTGTTGAACCTAGGAATTTTTTCTATGGGGTTATTTTCCTCATCCTCTTGTTTTACTAAATCGATGCTATAATTTTTACATAACGTTTGTTTCACGAGGCCGCAACATGATGGATAAAATAATAACATATGGTTATATAACTGAAACACACTATCATCCAAAAAAAAGAAAAGCGCAACATCAATGAAAATATAAAAAACTTGCATTTTAAAGTTGTTTTCTACATGTTTTCATCTTTTGGAAACGTTGCAATGTGAGTACAACTTTTTCAATATAAATAATATTCATTTAAATTAGCGTTTTGTGATTAAACATCATTAAAGTTTGAAATTAAAAAAAAAAAAGAAAAAGACATCTCTTATATTCGAATCCTTAACCTATTATATAAGAAAAACCCATAATTTTTCAATAATCATTCAACCAACTTTAATTTTAATATTATAAATCTAATTTAATCATACTTATGAGGTCACTCAAAAAAAATATTAAAGGGTCAAAAGAAATTTTGGAATATACGTTCTATTAACAAGTTGATATTCATTAGAGGCTCGTGACCTTGTTGGAATATGTATATGTATCGTTTGGGTCAATCGGAAATGAGTTCAATCGGAGTTCGTTAGGTCGGTTTTAGAGATTTTAGGAACATTTTTTAGCTTTCTTAGGCAAAATAGACTTTTTATTTGATTATTGTCCTATATATGTGTGTGTGTGTGTGGAATGTATCATGTAAAAACATGATATTAGAGAGATAATCCTTAAACTCTAGCTGGTCCGTTGATTTAGGATCTTGAAAATAAATATGTGGCCTACATTAAACGGTTTAACGTGGAACACATATTTATTTTCAAGATTTCAAATCAATAGCTCAGATAAGATTTAGGAGTTTCACATGATACAAACCTACACACATATAAACAACATTTACTTTTAACCACTATAAAATTAAACATAACTAAAAAGAAATGGTTGGCTAGCTAAGGATGCTAACTTTTGACGTTCGTAGGAAAAATAGAAAAAAAAAACTAACGAGTTACTAAACTAACCCTTGATAAAAAAAAAAAAAAAAGTGTACACGAAGGCTAAAACATGATTGCGTTCTTTAATTACTAAGTGAACAATCATATTTGAGGCATATAATTAATGTTTATTTTTTCTTTTTAATTCGCTTGTCCGGTTACAAACATACAGTCTAAATAATTGATTTTATAGCTATTTATCATATCATCACTCTTTGTCGTCAATAAGGGACACATGGGGTGTAGTGGATAGAGAAATAATTTGGTCTTACTCAAGTTGTTTAAGATAGATAAAAGATGAAGAATCTTAATTTTTTTTTAACGGCTTGTAACGCAAACATGTAAGACGAGATTTCAACCGTTTATCTTAGATTGACGGACTGATTGAAGGAATAACTGATTGACGGTTCCTTGTATTAACCATCGTATCACTCAGTTCCTGGATTTAGGATCATGCCCAATGGTGGACGGGAATGGATGGATGCTCCACCCACCGGCCATGTAACTTCTTAAAACATTGATGTAAAAAAGATGATAGTTATTTTATCTTTTTTTTTTCACAATGACGGATTCAGGTTTTTTTCAATTAGGTAAAAAATAGGTCTTTATTTTGGTAAGAGGCCTAAAGAGTAAATTGTAGAGGCTTTTTTTTTCTTTGATTTTTATATGATTTTACACTAATGAATTGGTTTTGAATGAGTATCTTTTTCCCACCAGCCTAATCTAGATCCACCCCTCCTTCACCTAATTAAGCAAACACCACATCAACATCAATGCTATTCTTATAAATTAAATTTTCATAAAAAAGTAACCAAAAGTGGATAATTTTGAAATGTATGTGACGATAAAGGGCTAAAAAAGTGGATGATCCAGTTGGACACTCCATGTGATTTACTGATTTGCGTCGGTATGAACAACATCAAGACTTGGAACTTGGAAGGAAAACACAATCCAACCACATCTTGAAAAATGATACATTATTTCATTAAGATCGTATATAGTTTGATTATTAATTAATTATTAATTTCTTATCTTAAACATGAAAAAAATGCATAAATTTATAATTAACTGACTTGATTTTCTAAACCTTGTTGAAGATTTTCACTCTGAGGACTAGTCAAAGGGAAAAAGTCCCATTCTCACAATTACTCTTATTATGTTCAACTACTCTTGGTCCTTGTGTAAAGGATTCTTGATCCAACATAAAGATTTGTTTAAGTCCCTCTTATGTTATTCTACCTGAAATATAATACCAAGTGGTTTAATTATGAGATATACCACTTTCTTGATATCACTTTTATAAAAATTAGGAACCCCTAATTAATGTTCAAACTGGATCCTAAGACATTTAAATATTTTCATTATAATTAAGCTAGTAATTAGCATTATATTCCTATTAATGTAAATTTACATGCTTATGATTAGGGTTTATTTTGTTTTTATAGGTTGTGGGCTTTCAACTATTGGTGTTCAATTTATTCGGACAAAGGCCAGATGTGTGTGTGCAATAGCGATCGATGAGAAGTAATGAAGGATGAGGTATCAACCTTTTGTTTTAAAAAAATGTTTAATTCATGTTAGTCCAAGCAATAACAATAACTATACTTTTAACAATAAAATAATAATAATAATAATAATAATAATAATAATAATAATAATAATAATAATAATAATAAAGTAATGTTAATTCTTTATATAAATATATAACACTAAGAATTAAGAAAATACTTGAATTAGGTCGTTAAATATGAGAGGGGTTATTTACACACCAAAAACATATTTTAACATACTCTGTCAAGTATACGCCTCGTAGTGGTCACTACGGGCGTATAGCCGCCTCGTAGTGGTCATTACAGGGTGTATAAGTGTCCAATCATTGACACTAACACTCAATAATTGCCACTCTATGCGTCTCATATTGACCAATACGGGACGTATAAGGATGTGAGGTGTGTCAGTGGGGTGTGTGAATAACACCACCTTTAAATATATTGTAACCGATGGTAGGTAAAAAAGAAAAATAACTTAGATAAGTGAAAACAATTTTGTATAAAATTGACGTTAGAAAGTCTATGTATGTTTTGATTGATAATGAAACGAAGCATTAGTGCATTACAGCATTTAAGTTGGTGTTTGTTGTTTTCGTTTGCAACGGCGTGACTGACGAAAATAAACTTTCAATCAACGGGATCATTTTGGTCCTACCATAATCTTACTGAAATTAATTAAATAACCTACCTATTAACAATAATGGAAAATAGATATCATATTTACGTGTTGCTATTTATTAATTCTTAAACAACTTTACTCATATAAATATTTTTTTGAACGGCATATAAATTCATATAAATGAGATTGTTAAATCAAGATATCTATAAAATAAAGACCTATACCGCCACTTGGACTGTTGAAAACCTAGGGGTGTGCATGTGTCGATTTTTTCATAGTTCAAACCCAAAACCGGAATTTCAGTTTTTTCGGTTTTTAAACCTATTTGGGTTCGGTTTTTTCTACTTATGCCTAAAATTATGGTTATAAAAAATAAACTAAAATATTGTATTTGTACTAAAACAATTTGAAGTACTACACTCCTTAACATTTAAAATCATATATAAATTCTTTAAAATTAGTAAAAATCATATGTGTTTTTGATATCATAAACCTAAAAAATAATAAAATATACGATTTTTATATGATTTTTGGTATCAAGATTCAAAAAGATAAAAATAGACGGTTTATAAATTATTGAAATTTTTGAAAGTTAATATACATACATACATACATACATACATACATACATACATACATACGCATGCATTCGGTTTTTATTGCAAGTAAAACCAAATCCAAACCTAAACTTTTGGTTTTTAAGGAAACTTAAACCAAACTTATCGGTTTATAATTGGATTAGGTTTGGACTTTTCGGTTTTTGGATTGGTTTTTTCGTTTCATGCTTACCCCTAACACCTATTATTTATGTATAAATGAGTTTCTTTTAATATTTACTACGCTACAGTCCAATGTATTTGAATAAAAACAAATAAATAATTTTACTTAACTAATAAATAAAAGTTTTTTAGAAACATTCGGCGTGTTTCTAGAATACCTTATTTTTTTTCCGGCTATCTCTCCTATTAAATATATCCTATATTAATATTAAATATACTTTTAACACAATTTTAAATTAAAAATAAGATTTTTTTAATACATTAAAAATATTTTAATATTAAAAAACACACTTTTGTAAAATACCAAATTATTATAAAATTTAGAAATTTTAATAATAGTTTTACAAAACGAAATATTTAAAGAAACGAACTTTAAAAAATTAGTGTTAAAAAATAATATAATTATTTTATTATTTAATCTATGAAATTATATTTAATCATATTTTACATTAAAAAATCATCTTATATAGTTTAAATTTTTCTTGGAAAAATATGTTTTATTAACATATAAAAATATGTTTAGTATCAAACTTGATTATAAAAGCACACAAATGTAAATGAATAATAAAAATTGTGTTCTTTTTATAGATTTTATACAAATGTTAACTTATGATGTAATTTTGACTTGATTATTTAAGCAATTGTTTTTCTAAATAATTTTGATATGTTTGTTTAGTAATTTCAACTAACCCGAACTGCTTTTTACCCAAACCGATATATGTTTTGTGGTTTCAGTTAACCCGACCTGTTTTTACCTAAAAAAAAGTTAGCATAACATTAACTATTGTATGAATAGTGAAAACAAAGTTGATACATCACAGTTAGATATTAAAATAAGATTTATTAAAAATCCTTTGTTATTCACAAATGCATAAATTTTTCACTAATTAGTCGTCTATGAATAAAAAGGATACAAGTTATTAGTTGCATTTCTACTCTTCTCATTCAACAAAAAACATATTTTAGACTTAATTATATCATTTAATTAATTTAAAATCTCATATTTTCAACGTTATAGTATATAATATTTATTATATGACTAAAAGCTCGTATTGACTATAATTACACGGCTTTATGGATATATATTATAAAACAATTCAATTATTTATCTCTATGCATTAACTTATTGACGCTCGCTATTAAAACGACAACGCATTCGAAAAAAAATGGCCTGGACGCAAATGTGGATGGAGAGTAAGGTAAAGTGGGGAGGGGATGTGTCTTTATGGGCTATGGATATAAAGAAAGCAACAAAACATATATATATAATTTAATTAAAAAGAAAATAACAAAAAGACAAAGACACCTTTAAAAGAGTTTGAAAATGAGCAACAATTTCACACATTATACATTATCATGCATCCAGATGTTTAGAGCAAACGTTGGGATTTTTTTATATAGTTGATAACACGCTTTTCAAACTCGAATCGATGACCCATTAAATAAATGTAGTTTTCTAAGAGTAAGTTATCATATTTCTTTTTTGGTTTTTAACTTACATAAAATTATTTATATGTTTCTAAACTTTAAACATCTGTAACAAATATAATTCTTATATGAGAATAATTTAATTAAACTAGTGAAAGAAATTTGGTAACCATTAAACTACATAAATACTTTGGAAATGTAATAATAAGTGAAGAGTATCTTTATTGAATTTTCAATTATTTTGATGGACTATTTCTTTATTGAATATTAAATTATTTTCATGAACAAAAGAACGGACTCTCCAATTCATAAAAAATTCTTCCTTCAATTCGTTCTAGAAGTTTAAATTAATTTTAGAAGTTTTATCCTGAACTTTAATAAACTTATAATTTTAAACGATATTATCATTTTACTCGTATATTTTTAATGTTTACACTCTTTTAACACGTTCTTAAATTATCTGATAATACTTATGATTATATTAATTTGATCGCAATTACCTCACGAAGGTTTATATAAATTTTAAACACAAATGGTCGCGGAAATTTTACACGTTATTCATAGGCGTATAACGCGTCGGTATATTATTGTTTATTTGTATCGTTTATATAATAGTAATCGTAAAAAGTTTTAGTTGTGTTTTGTGATATTTTTTTAGTATTTTAGGTAAGATTTTTAGCCACGGTTTGTGAATAATTAATTAAATGATGATGATGATGATGATGATGATAGTAATAGTAATATTAATAGTAATAGTAATAGAATGTATTTTTTAAAAAACTTTTGCGATTGTTCAATTTATTATTTTAAGATGGATTCATTGTCATCACGTTGGGGCAACATGATTCAATATTTTTTTATAAGACACAAATTTTAGACTATTTTCATTTAGTTACTCTTATATTTAAAACTTTTGTGCTTTACGATTCATGATTGTGGCATCGTGACTGAAAATTTTTATTTTTTACTTTTATATTTAGTACTTTTTGTGCTTTATGATTTATGATTTTTTTATTAACTTTTGTGTTTTATCTGAGTTTTGATATTTATGATTATTTTTTTATCCTATTTAATGTAGAGTACCGCCACAACACGACAGGTAAACTCCTATTGAAAGTTATTTGTAAGTTGTAACATGAGTAAATTTTTATTGATAAAATTACATTGCAACTTAAAATTTAAAAACATGTTTAATTATGAATTTGTGTTCCTACTTCCTATCATAGACTGTAAGTCTAGACTCTAGAGCCATGTCTTGAAGTCTTGAATCAAGAGAAGCCCAGACCAAAAGTTCGTTGTGGAACCGATAACTAGGCCGGTCAAGGCTGTTGCCTGTGGGCATTGACGCATTCTGCAATCTGCGGGCCTGGGCTGTTAAAGCCCTGTATTTTGTTATGTATATATAGACTTTAAAAATAAAACTATAGTATGGTGATATGGTCTATAGAAGTATAGAACTATATAATCAAGGGCCTTAATATATTTTTTATACTTCAAAAAAATTGTTTTTGAAACAATATATTTTTTATAAATGTCTTGGTGTTAAAAAACTTTGGTTTTTGATTTCTTTTTTAAGAAAGTTTGTTGTTTTAGAAAAAATCCATATAACCATATTATATAAATTTGTTTTTTTTAAAAGCTTGTTTTTAATAGAAGTATTTTTTTAAATATTTTGAGAAATTTGTTTCTTAATCTGGAGAAAAGGGTAGGTATAAAATAATTAATATTTAATATATTATTAGATAGAAAATATATTTATATAATATGAGAACGAGACGTAAAAATTAATATGAGAATGTTTTACATGCATTCAACTTTATCTTTATTTATTATTATAATAAAAAGTATATAATAGTTTAATATAAAATTTTATATAATAAATAATTTGATAGAGAAAAATAAAGGTAAAAAGATGAAAACGGCATAATGTAAGAATGTTCGTGAAGAATGATAGATTATAGGACAAATATGCGTTTTTGAAGGATGTATTCAATCCTGATCTCCCAAACAAACTGATCATGTTTCTAAGCATTTGTAAAAACTGTAAATAAGATGCTATTAATAATTTGATACGAATATCCTGTGCTAATTGCTTATTAGACCAATATAATATTTTTACATAAATTATGAAATCTCATAAGCTGGACAAAAGTAATAAAGATACGCATCCAAAAAAAGCAACGTTTAAACAAACAAGAAAATGGTGCATCACAAACATTATATTACGAGTCAAAAGAAAAACAACCAATACAAATCGTATACAAGGACACATTTTTTTAAAAGGCTTTAAATGCAAATACATGAGACAGGATTTCAAACATCTATTTGACGCTTTAGAGCATACACTCAAGACTAATGTTCATCTCAGGAGAACTTCACAATTAGGTAAATTTTCTGGTCTTACCTCAACAATATAACTCAGCCCAACTTGAAACTCAAGAGTCAAGAATTCTCGTAGAAAAATAAGGACGATAAAGGCTAAAAGCTCGTAATTCATAGATACATAAAATTAAAGAGCATCCCCAACCGTATAAGTATCGTCACTTTAAAAGAGAAAAACACAAAAACTTATTTTTTTTTTTTTACCTTTCCATCGCAATCTTAATCCCTATCTTCATAGTTCATACCGTCTTTATATTATGATAGAAACGAAAAGGCATATGATGGCTTGATTTCATCTTCGTATTTATTATTTATATAACTTGTACGTGGTTATGATATTATTTACATTAATTTGTAAGTGGTTATAACTGGAGAAAAAATTATTAAATAATAAATAAACAAGTATATTTAATTGAACAGAGATAGATATGAGGAATGAGATATGAAAGGTTTTTAAAAAATAAATAAAATTTAAGAAGAAATGAGAGCTTTAGTTAAACTATGGGGATGATGATAGAAGATGGGATGTGAATGCTCTAATTATTTAACTTGTAAAATAAAATTTTTCGAGTTCGTGTATATCATCATAAGAATACACCTTAAAGCATTTTTCATTGACTAATTTGAGAATGATACACCTAGCCCGATAAGAAAAGCCCAAGAGGACCACTTAATAAGGGCCCAAATGCTCAACCTAAGTGAACTGCCACACTGCCACAGGGCACAGGCCCACAGAAGAGCAAGAATGAAGAAACCCATATGGTCCATGAGACACCCCCGAAAAGGCGAAAACAAGTAGCAAAACAATACATAGAAGACCAAAAGTGGTCATACTCGTACATCAAGTCATCAACTAACCTATATGTAAACAAATTTTTGAATCGTTATAAAAAATAATAATTTTAAAAAGTAAAAAATAAAATAAAAAATGAGACAAGTATTAAGAAACAACATTTAACATACATCTTAAAGTAACACACTAATGAGCACATGAACACAACATTATAAATAATTTAACAACGAAAAAAACAACAGAAACTCATTTGATTTCAACATGCTACAAAGAAAGATTCAAATAATAACTCATTGGATGTTATGTTTTTCCTCGGATATAATCTACCTGTGTTTCATGACGGGACATTAAAATGAAACAGCCAGGAAATGACAAAGGCAAAAACCATGCACGCTAGCAAGAAGTTGAGGAACCGATGGCCTTGCCAGAAGTTACGGTTATCTGATGTGGCAGTTGTGGTCCCACCAGGTGGGGTAGCTGATGACACGGCATCATTAGCTTCGTTCCACTGTTCCATTAGTTCAGCCTCGTTTGCACCAGCAACATTATGTGCAATTGATCCACATATCTCACATGTTCTGAGGTTAATGTACAAAGTCAAGCCAGTTTAGCATTCAAGCAAATGGATATATAGTTGGATTTTTATATTTGAAATTAAAATGCTAATAGAATTAAATTTGTATAATAAGGTTTATGCTCTATCGGTAGTAAGGCAGTAACGACATCCGACTTTTCATACCAGATAATTCATCTTTTTTGCAAAATGCAAATATAAAAATATATTTGGCAAAAATTGAGCAATATTTGACCATGGTCTTTATTTTCATTTAAACATTTACCAAATAAGTAATATATAGTATTTAATGAGAAAGACACAACTAAAACATGGAGGTTAGGTACAAGAATATCAAGATCAAAGTGACAGTTAGATTTTTTTTGTTTGAAAAGTAATCATATGACTTAACTTAGAAATTATCTAAGATTTGGACAGGTTTAATAGAATTTTCAAAGAGAGAGCTTTGACAGGAATGTATGGCTTGAACAAGAATATCTAAGAAGTGAGGTTTCTCAAATTCAACAACAAAAAATGAATTAAGAAAAGCACTTGTGTTCAGAGAAACAATTGACAGATAGATTTCAAGTTGAACAAGTGCTACATGATGCAAAGAAATTGTTAAAAAAGTTTCGAGATTGCATAACATTCACAACCAAATACTAAAAAAGATCTATGTGAGAGTGTTTGCCCATGAAGCTGGAATCCAAACACTAGAAAAGATGTCGTTTTTAAGGATAAATGCAAGAATCATGTCATATCAAAAGAATAAACAGAAGCCGAAAGTGTCTATTAAGCCTTTAGAAGTGCTCATGTAGATTTGAGTCAAAAACCCACTTGATATAACAAAAGAGAAAGCATAAAGTAAAGGAAGAAAGCAAATTCCTACACGATCAAAAGACGAATAAACTGATTCTATGTTTGCATACATAAAACACAAATAGGATTATTAGTTGGCAGCTTCTTTCTTAGTTATTAGAATCTTTTCATTTCATATAAACAGCTTTTTTCAACTTTATTTCTGAATTATTCCCTCCTTTTTTCCTCTAAAGTGTTTACTACTCATAGAAGTATTCACTCACTTTAGGCATTTTTTCACCAAGATTTGTCACTGTTGTTTCTTACATTATACCTTTTTTTGAACAGTTCTTACATTGTACCTGGACTTGTCTATTTGGCTGCATACTATTTATAAATGCCAACATCTAGCTCTTAATTACCTCAATAACTGAAATGAAAAATGTGGTTGTGTTTTAGGTAAGTTTTATGCACAAGAAGGTAAACTAAATCCAACAATCAAGAACCCAAAATTTATGAATCCAACAAGATTTCAAGCATCCAGAACTTCAATCATAAGGGAAATTTAAGCACTTAACATTAGAAGAAACAAGAAAGAAGCATATGAACTAGTCAACACAAAAGCTGAATCTTGATCCTATTTTTGGTAATCTTTGCTCTTGAAGCATAAGTTTTGATCATTAAAAATGGAAATACTGAAATGGATATGTGAATAAAGTAATAAAAATGGAGTCTTTTTTACTTACTTGTTGCCCTTAATTTTGAACCAAGCTTCAGCACAATGTTTATGAGCAGCAGCTAAATCATCTTTACAAGAGCAACCCAACTCAATCGGAATCCCATTCTCCGAATCTTGATTGGTTAAATCAAGACTCAAATGACAAATTCTACAATCCCTTTCGATTTTTGACAAATGTACCTTACTGCCCTCATCACCATGGACCCCACCACCACCGATTTCCAGATCCACCACCGAGAACTCTGACATTGATGATTCCCTCCCTTTCTCCTCCTCCTCCTCCGACGAAGATACCACCCCTACAATCTCACTGGCAGTGGTAGCTATAGTAGCATCCGACAACCGTGAACTACGGTCTCCGCCGCTGATGGCGGTTGATTTCTTATGGGTGTCATGATCTCCACCGCCACAACCAGCCTCCAAATCGAGATGGGTTTCTTTCAGAGTTGCCATTTTTGGATATCAAGAGAGGAGAGGTTGTTTATCATGTAATTAATTTGTGAAACTGATACCATGAATGCTTGAAAGCACCCTTGATCTCCCCTCTGTTTCAGTCGTTCTGTTCTGATTTCTGGTTGTAAGATTAACTGTAGAAATTAGTCGATAGCCATGGTTGAAAAGAGGGAGCTTGAAGAAACTGGTGAATCTGTGTTAGAATTAAATAGTTGCTCAGAGCACGGGAATAGATAGGGGGAAAATAAAGATTTAATTTCTTGTCATTTTGCCTCATCTGTATTATTATTATTATTATCAATCTTAATTTAACATCATACGACTGAATACATTATACATCAACCACCCAAGATTTTGTATATTTTAATTATCATCTGTATACGTACTATTAGACTACTCTTATTCATAACAAAAAAACAGGTTGATTCTCACATGATAAAAATTTATATCTATATAAATAATTTTTTGAACAACATTTCATTGCAACATGAATTGATCTGGTCGGGACATCGTGACCTAAATAAGAAACTTTATTTGAATTCAATTAATTTTTTAATTTTATGTTTTTATTTTCTCATATATTTCATTTCATATATTAGATTAATTTTTCAAGAACATTTTGGTATAAACAAGTCCTTAGGCTATGTGTTATCATCAAGCCCCCTCACTCCACGTAGGCGCCACGTAGGCATCACATAATCAACCAACATCATCACCCCCTCATCACTCCACATCATCTTTTCCTATGTTATCCATCACGCCCCCATCACTCCACGTCATCACCACATTTATTCAATATTCTATTATTTGATTTTTATTATTTTTAATTGAAAATAAAATTCAAAAAAGAGATAATATAATTAAAAAAATATAAAATTACAAAATAAAACTAAAAAAAAATACATAATAAAAAAAATTACATAATAAAAAAATACTATAAAAAAAATTAATCCATATTATATTTTTTCATTATCCGCTCCTTCGTCTTCTCGGCCGTTTCACGAGCGCGACCGGTTAAGTGATCGGTTGGAGTCCACAACAATTTCATATCATTGTTGTATTGTTTTTGCTCCTGTAAGTCGACAAATTTTTGTAACGACTCGGAGATTGTATCCAACGTTTCTTTATAATCGGTTGAAGACGAGGCTTGTGGTCGTTTACCCTTGTTGTTTAGACCGGGCGGACGTTGAGGAGAGGTTGGCGGGGGCATGTCCCTTTCGACCTCCTCATCCGACTCGTTTAAGTTAACGAAACATCGACCGGTTGAGTCGGATTGAGTGGTCGTGTACTCGCCGGACGATGACGTCTTCGTCCGTTTCGAAGTTTGTAACTTCGGGACGGGATGCCATTTGGTTGATTTTCTCATAACTTGCCACGCCGCGATATGAGTAAATGGCCCGTTTTCTCGAGCATAGGTCATCAACGCCTCGTTCATGACCGATTCATCGTTCTCACCACTTTTACGGTTGTTGTGGTGTTGAACCCATACGCCGTTAAATTTCGCGACTTTACGTTGTAAGTCGCGCCATTTGCCGGAAATCATGTCGTTCGTCCGGTGGGAGTCACGACCCATTGCCCAAAAAAACTGGGCTCTCACGCGTTTCCAAAATTCCGAGCTCGTTTGGTTGTTACCAACGAACGGGTCTTCAGAAACGTCAATGTAGGCACGGGCTAGTGCCACCTCCTCAGATTCCGACCACCGAGTGATGCTCGGTTTTGTTGTTTTTTCCGGCACCTCCTTTCGTCGGTGCCTGCGACGCGATGTAGCCGGTTGAGCGTCGGGTTGTGTTTCCGGAACCGCGTCAACATCAGGTTCCGGTTGGTTCTCAGATACGTTGTCAAAGGCGGGTGAGTTTTGGTTGAAAAATGGTTGTTGTGGGTACCAATTTGAGAAAGTTTTGAAGATTAGAAGATTTTTTGAGAGAGTTTAAATAATTTTTGAGAATTTTGGAAGAAATTTATGTGGGTTGAATGAGTTTATATAGGGTTTAATTTATTTTTTTTTTTTGTTTCAAACGGTCACATAGCCGTTAGGTTTTTTTTTTTTTTTTTTCCCTCAAACGCTCGTCACCCCGTGACCCAGCTCACGCCTCCATCTTCACGCCCCACTCACGCCCGGGTGTAGTGGGGGGAGGGCGTCACCGGGGCGTGACCGGCCCCTCTCACGCCCCACTCACCTCCCATAACACATACCCTTATTGAGCTCAAAGTCCTTCGAGTTATAATAAACCGTATTCAATATACATTTTCATAAAAAATATATATAATTAAATAATTATACTTATTGGACGTAACATAATTTCTGTTTTTAATATAAAAATATCTCATGTAAAAACCAAAATTGTTGTATCACTGGATGCCTTCGTTCGTTTTTTTTGTCTCCGTGATGGTGGCCTGATGGTAAAGGGTGGGAATCCACAATGGATGTCTAGGGTTCAAAGCCCGGCACCACCCAATTTTCCATAGGTCACGCGATTTACCTCCCTTATTTTGATCATAAGACCGGTCGGTGAGTAGCGCATAATAGTGGCGTTCATTTTTTTTTTTTTTTTTTGATGCCTTCGTTTTTAGATCGGGTATGCAGCCTATTATGGTAGATATTCAATTAGTATGATATGTTTATATAGGGACTTATTCTATTGAGAACCACTAAATATGAAAGAACCAAAGGAACTAATTTTGAATCACATTTTTTAGGGGTATAAAAGTAATTTTCTTTTAAAGTGGGAGAAGTTACTATTTTACCCTTTTAAATAACCACTTTATGTACAAAACTTAAAGCATAATATACAAGTGTATTATGCAGTTCTGAAGTTCCTAACATAAAAATGGTTCTTAATAGAATACCTCCCTGTTACTTTAAATAGAATAACTTAGGTAACCGTAAATTATTTTAAGAAAAACTCCTAACTTTTCCAAAGAAAGACAAGTGAATTGAAATTTTAAAAGTTTAGTAAGTTTGTTTTGTATCATGTGATTGTATAGATATATTAAATTAAAAAAAATAATATATTTATAATCAGAACCTATGAATATTTTTTTTATTTAAACAAACAAGCAAAGTAACTGTCGAAAACCTTAAAAAGGAGTTCCTATCCATACTTCCAAAATCCAAAGGGTAATATGATAAGAGAACGTCTCTTATATGGGACACTTGGGCAGTTGTAGTGTTTACCAAATTTAATATTTGATTTGATTATTTTATAGTAAATCCTAAAATTACCCAAAGCAAAATTTTGTTGAAACTAACTTTTTAATTTTGAAGCTCATATTACCACTAAACCCGATCTCACCTTCGTATTTTATTTGATAACTAGATTAAATAAAACGCGTTAAAAAAATAAATAGTAAATAGTTATAATAGTTTAAAAACTATAAATATTAAACAATTTAATTGACGATAAACAAAATTTAAATTTCAAAATATATTATTTTAATATTAAGTTGTTGTAATATATCTAAATTTATATTAATTATCTAAAAATATAATTTTATATTACTAGTAGTTAATATTATTATTTAATAGCAAGAGAAGTGAAAAAAATAAGTGTAAGAAAGCACCAAAATGTGATATGAAATAAATTTTAAGTTTTTAATTAAGGGCATAATTAGTATTTAGATCAATATAGCATTAAAACTTAACGTAAGGACTATTAGTGTTACGATTTAGTAAAAGTAGAGATTTTCGATGTAGTTTTAGAACTTTGGTAAAATACGAAATATGATAAGATCATAGAGCCATCCATATAATTAACACATCATAAATTTGTCATGATAGTCTACATTGTGAAGTTGAGATGTTCCTCATTGGGCTCATAACAGTTGAAATACAACATGTATTGTATATATGAATACAATATCTAATTGTTTCATTTTTTCTATAACAAACACGAACTTGTTTAAAAAAAGTTACACGATAAGATTTGTTTAAAGACATGATATAAATCATATATTAATTTATCTTAAAATTATAAAAAATATAAACAAGTTATCAAGTTGTTTAACAAGTTTATAAACAAACATTTAAATTGTCATTATCAGTCTGAAACATGTCATTAACATGTTAAGCAAGTGTTTAATCAAGTTTAAAAAAATTAATACAGGTCGTAAACATGTCGTTAACATGTTAAGAGGTGCTTAATTTTTTAGACACGAGTAAATGCGTTAGCCTGTATACGACATCAAACGTGTCAAGTTTAAACATACAAATGTTAACACTCCTTATCGTGTTAACACACTTTTATCAAAAATTACCAGTTTCTTATTCCCACATCTCTAAAGTTTGGTTTCAAACAATAAGAAATCCTTTAGAAAGAGTCATCAGGTTGGAGTCTCAGGAACCATGTTTAATGTATCCATCGGATTAAAAAAAAAAATAAGAAAAAAATTATGAACAGGGTTGTTTTCCATTTTAGTTACAAACTGATTGAAGATATTTTGTATAGTTTTATGATGGTGATCTATCAATGCGGTGTTAATAGTTGGCACGCTTATAATATGTCGAATCATGAAATATTTTCTGTGTGTCCATATGTGATTCTCATTGAGACATCTAATCACTGTTGTATATAAACAGTATGCGTATTACAAGTTCAATGTTGCGTGTCTTTTTTCTAGCAAAATAAGATTAAAAAAAAACTATTTTATGTCCATTATAATTAATACATGTTTTTATAGCTGTAAGTATAAAAAACATTAATTGTGTACCTTCCAAACAGAAAGAAAACTTATGATCAATATGTTAGTTTCGTTCCCTCCAGCGATACCGTCGATCATTGACTCCTTATGTATTTTATTTCATACATTGTATTTTATACATAACATCTATTTAAATATTTACTATTATATTGTGTGTTTGTGTATTATAAATTGGAGTTTCATGTAACAGAAACTGTATGGTCTAAATTGAATCAAAACATAAAGTTAAAAATCCTGAGAAATGACATAACAAAACACATGGGAATAGTCAGAAAATCAATCAGGACACATGCTCACTCTAGCATGTGAACCTATTCCTTCAATTTATACATTTTTTTGCTGCTGTAACTTCCATTTTTGTTCCAAAATTAAACATGTTCCAAGATACATAAAACATCATTTTTACACCACTATGTCCATGATCATGATCATTTTTGTCCTAATGTTTGCTATAAACAAAAATTATAAAAAGCAAACTTACCAAATAAAATTAACTAGTGATGTCACTCTCAAAGAGAGGAAACAAAACCTTAATCTTATTCTAATATATTAAAAATGTTGTTTCTAAAGATACATTAGGAAAAAAGAAAAAGAAAAAAAACCATGAATTTCTCCTTTACGGGGTAGCTATCTATGTTTAAAACCATTAAAGATCACCAGTCACCGCCCTAACACAACACAGGTTCTATTGGGTTTTTAGTAACAACAAATTCACACAGTTAAAAAAAAAAAGAATAAAATAAAACAAGGACGACGATTCCAGCCAAACAATGCTCACCATTTATATAACCTTAATCGGAAGTGTCGGCGCTTATATCTCTTTACATGTTTGAGTTTAAATATTGTGATGTTGGCTTCCGAACACGAATGTAAACTTGGTTTGCTGGTAAACGCCTTTGTATTTATTCTGGAGGTCTGTGGTTCTACTCCCTTTGTTGGCCGTTTTTTCCTCATTTTTTGCTCTCGCGTGTTCCGCATATACGTCTCACTAAACGTTGCCTTTTCTCAAATGATCGCATCATTTTTTTCCCTCTTCCATTCGTTCCTCTGGTTTTTCCCTCCCTATAATCACACCTTCTACAGTCTTCCTTTTTTCTCCCGAATTATGTTCTTCTTCACCTTCTGTGCAATTTTCTCCTCAATCCAGGTAAGATTATCTTTTATATATGCTCTTTAAAAGTTAACCGTCTCTTAAACTTTTACTTTGGTATCGCCCTTGCTTTCTTTCTCGATTACTCTCCAGTCGATTAGGGCTTCTTTTTATTGTTTGGAAGCTGCTTTGGTCTCTTTTAGCCCCAAAGTCCTTACTCTCTCTCACGGTTTCCTACTAAAACCAGGTGAGAATGTTTTCTACTTGCAATTTGAAAATAGTGTCAATTATTTTGGCTCTTTGTAAGTTATTCAGACTCCACGTTAATTTTCATATTATTTTGAAAGAATTTAGGGCTATCTATTTTGCCCAAACTACCAATTGATTCAGTATTTTTTTCTCAACAATTTAGGGGTTTCTAAGTGCAGCAATCAAATTAAACAACATTTTGGTGGGTTTTGTGGTAATAGGTGCTTACAGCCTATTTCTAGGTTGTTGTTAATCACGTTTGTCTCTTCTTCTTTTTTTTTTATCATTTTTCCCAAGTTGATGGCTTCCTCCATCTTTTTCTTCTGTAATTAGTGGTCCTTCCACAATTATCTCATATGTGCTCATTGTTAGTAAGAATCGAAATGTGTGTGTTTGCTAGGATCCTGCATGTTCGGTAGTATTATGCATGCTTGGTTATTGTAATTTCAAGAACCACTTATTTATGATATGTATTATAAAATAGAGTAAAAATAAGGCTACATAAATGACCTGTTTAGCAAATTATATCAAAAGACACCTCTCATAATGGGTTTTCTTTGTCATTTTACTTCCCTGCTTTTAGTATGTGGTTGGTTCTATGTTCATGGTTTACTTACAGATGTAGCTTTTTTTGAGGTTGATTCCTTTTGCCTTTATGTTTGTCTTTCATCTACTATTGGCTCTATGTTTTTGCTTCATCTACATGTGTTAGTTTTTTTTAGGTGTGGCTGTTTTCCTATGTCAATTTTTGAAAGCTGTTCTATTTATTTTATTGGTATCCTGTTGTTATGGTTTTATGGTATAGACTTTCTAAGTAATTGATTCTCTACCCGCCCAAATACCTAAATCTTCTTGACTTTAACGACCTTCCACCACATGAATTATGACTGAAGGTAAATGCACCAGTGATTCTTTTGCTTAACATTAACCAAAGCTTTGGAATTTGTAATGGTACAAGACTGATAGTTACCTAACTATTACCTAGAGTAATTGAGGCACAAATAATAGTTAAGTTGGAAAACAAGTGTATATACCTCAAATCACTTTAATACATACTGACAAATAACTTCCGTTCAATTTTAAAGAAAACAATTCCCTTTAAAATTATGTTACGCTATGACAATAAATAACAGTCAAGGCTAATCATTTAACAAAATTGGTGTTTATCTACCCAGACCAATATTTAGTCATGGTCAACTGTATGTAACACTTTTTAGGACAACATCCTCACAATCATTAATAATTCTATGTGTTCCTGAAAAAGACAAATCACATAACGTAACCAAAAAAAAATTGTGTTTTCTCATTCTATTGATGAAGTTATTGTTACACAACTCTAAAACAAAAGCAACCAGCTACATAACCCCTAAATTTAAAATGCAATTTATACATACATACATATATATATATATGTCCTTTTAATATCATTGTTCACTTTTTATATTTTTTACCAAGTTATTTATGTTTTATTTTACTAAGTTATTTATATATTTTTAACAACCTATTTATTTATGTTGCAGCACTGATGGCGGTATATTTAAATTAGTAACACCAATGACAAAGCCAACAAAAGACATCTATAACAACCACCTGGTATATTTTAATTGGTAACACCAAGTACATATACAAATGTTATAAACTTTAATACATACTAACATATATTCCTTGATGTAGCACTACCAAAGTAAACTACCTGCAACTAAATTAAAGATAAAAATAAACAAGGTTATCAATACAACATATCAACAAAAGCTGGCTTCAGATTTTGCTCACTGTAGAGTGCTATAGTCCAAACAAATTGTTACCAAATGCCTTTTTCTTTTTAGATAGCTATCATGTACTTATGAGAAAACAAACTATCTAAGCAAATGGCAAGTCTTTAATTTTTCGGCTACATAAAATAACCTACGGACGCATTTATTGTTACATTTTATAATTGATCACAAATCCGCCGCGAAGCGCGGCCACGCCACCTAGTTACTACATAATAACTAGGTCCCAAAATTTTTCAATGTGTGAGGAGAGCTGTCCTTTTTCCCCTGCAACCATTTCCATTGATTCTAACCATCATTCCAACAACCTTCTGTTTTTGTAGTACTGCTACCAGTACAATCTTAATTAGCAAATTTTAACTTAACGTCACAAATATCCAAGCACAAGGTACAACTTCATAATGCATCACAGCATCACCTCACACATTCTAAATTTAGATATTTCATACATGGACCAAAACAAAATTGATTTTCGTAAGCCTATAACCATATTCATGAAAAACCAGAAATTTCAGCTACTTAGATGTTTCAACCAAGTCCTTCAACTGGGAGGGAGATTTGAGTTCGTGTTTGGGTGGGCCCAGGTCTTTCTAGGCCACTTTTGATCCAGGCAATGGTGTTAAGATCTGCAGCAATGGTGGCTAATTCCATGTTTGATAAAGGTGGAAGTTCTTCATATTCAACAAACTCAGGACCCAGTAATGAGGTTTGTGAACCAGAACAGCAACCATGGCCACACCTTGATGGAACCACAGGCTCTGTAGAATAGCCTTTTAGTAATTTACACCCGATACTTTCTGGTTTGCAGGCCTGTATTAAAGGTCCCACTGTGGGTACAACAATCTTGGATTCCCCATTTTGAATTCCATTTGTAGAGGTATAAACGGAAAACGCTCCAAAATGTGGGACAGGACGAGAAACAGTCTGATGTGTCAAATTTGGATGTTCAGACATGTAATGAGTTGTGACATCTTCGGTTTCTGCAGGCTGTGTTGGATTGATGTTGTTTTCATTTGATAAGGTGTCCTCACAGGATGCTTTTGTGTTGTCAAGGTTGTAACTGACAGGAGATGCCATAACGTAGATGTTAGGCTGGGTGCGCCTGCGTCTCAGGGTAGAATTCCAGTGATTCTTGATTGCGTTATCTGTTCTACCTTGCAAGAGTTTTGCAATTAATGCCCATTTGTTTCCATGGATTTCATGAGCTTCAGTTATAATCCTATCTTCTGCATCTGCTCAACAACAAAAATAAAAGGCTCTTTGATGACAAGTGGATAGCATTAAAACACACCTGTAATACATTTTGGTAGATAAGCTACCAATGGTCGCCGGCCTCAAAACCATTGAAGGCCACATCCTCAGCATAAGTTACACTTTACCTAGTTGGCTAGTCCCCCTAGGCTGCTAGTCAGGAGGGTATTAGCGGCTCCCATGAGTTTTACATAAAGGGTTCTCACTGTCATTATAAGAAATTGGTAAATAGTAATGATAGAAGCCTCCTGATCTCATAGTCTCACAAGGAACGTCCTCTATTATTTACAAAAAAAAAGAGTAAATATGGTAACTCCAAAAGAAGATGGCATAAGTAAGAATGTATAGAGAGGGTGTGCCCGTCGACTCTCAGTCATGTTTTGTTATAATATAATCAAGTAAGTTGGTGACTTCGGTATATTTGCCCTAATATCAACAATATAGCATATGCAACTTGACACATATCCAGCATGAAGATGCTAATCTACAGCATTTGCCTAAGCTAGGTCTACAAGAAAATGAGTTGTTACAAGACTCATAATAACAAAATAAGCAAAGTGAGAAAATGCTTTATTTCTTCCCAACAATGTACTCAACTTCACAAGGATTCATCCAAATTGAGTTTTGGTGGGATTTTCATTCATGTTATACAGTTATGCACAATATATATATTAACAAAGAAGATCCACTAATGTTTCTAAACAGATACTCATGTAATACAAAGATTATTGTCTGCTACCATTTACTCAAAGTGTAAATCAGGGAGTCCGGGCAACTCCTTTTGAAGACAGCTTGAACTATCAATAGAAATTAGGTTAGGTTTAGTGGCTGCCATATATTTGCACTTATAGAAACAGTGTATCTTATTTAATCTGACAGAGTATAGCATAAACCTGCAGCTTGACAACATGGCTACATTTCAATCTACACAAACTGTTAAGCTAGAAATAACAAAACAAAACAACATAAACACCAATTGATACAAGGCATGTTATTTCGCATATCTAGTGATGACATAATCTATGAGCAGAAGAATACAAATTTAACTAAACCATGGAACAAAACACTTGCACTCTTAACATATGTACATCACTACATGAGTAAATAAATGTTAAGTGACACAGTATTCCCTGTGGATTAAGTAATTGCCTTTTACTGATGTCTCTTAAAAAGATCATCAAATTCAGATAAGCACTAACCCTGTTGATAACTTCTTTTTACTCACTACCATAAAATGATGGAAGAATTTATACAACATCCAGGTTTCTTACTTTCCTACAATTTGATGAATAACTATTGTCCAGCCCCAAATTATATTAACCACTTAACCTCAAAGAGACAGCATCTTAGAAACTTCTAAATTGTATGAAGCAAGTAGAGAAAATCAAAACATATGGTAACTAAACCATCTAGAAATGATTGGGACAAATTCCATACACTTTGGCCGAGATTTTGAATTGAAGATTGACATAATCATATTATGTCCCCAAAAGACACTGAACTTCCCGGATTCTAACATTGAAGACTAGAAGAACTTCGATATCATCTTACCCCAATTCAACAATTTATGGCCAAATTCATGAAAAATCTATCACAACAAACAGAGAACATAAGATTGGAAAATCAATTAATCACTTCGGCATAAAATGGAGAACGAAAAACCCTAGGAACGGCGCTCGCCATCGATGGTTAAAATAACGTCATCTATTCCCGTACATTGAGAAATCGCTGAATCCTAAGACAAATGCATAAAAAATATTGAGAATCAGACTTAATTATGCTACCAGGAAATTTGGAGTGCTCGTTCTTACCGGTAAAGGGCTTGCGCTCAACGGCAGGGTCCAACTGATTACACCACCGAAGACGGCACGACTTTCCGGTACGGCCGGGTATACCTCGCGCTATTAGGCTCCAATTCTTCGCTCCAAATTTGCTCACAAGATCACTCAGAATTGCGTCTTCCTCCGGTGACCATGGTCCCTTGACATTACTCTTCTTGTCAGCCCCACCGCTGCCTCCTTCAACCATCGCCTCATCGACTGCTTCTTCCCCGTCATCGGGACCGTTGGAGGGAGTTTTGTTCATCTCATCAATCATCATCGCATCGCCCGCGTCGTCGTACATCGTTGAACCGTATCAACCCGATTAAGGATTAACTGCTGCAATTTTGTTTTTATTGAATTATGGTAGATGTATACTTTGACCCCTAAAGTGTTGGGAAACTTATTCGAAAAGCATCTATTAGACTATTGGGTGTGCCAAGACACCCACTCACTCCACGTATGCGTCACGTAGGCGTCACATAAGCACTCACCACAACCACTCATCCTACCATTTTGGTGGAAATGCCCCATTACCCACTCACTCCACGTCATCATTCATTTTTAAATTAAATTGAAATATAATTTAATAAAAACAAATTACAAATTAAAAAAATAAAAGTACACACTAATAAAAAAAATTAATAAAAAAATACAAACCAATAAAAAAAGTAATAAAAAAAATTACAAATTAATAAAAAAAATACAAATTAATTATCTCTATATTTATTACGAATTTTATCCTTCTCCCGCTCGGCAATTTCGCGGTCGAGCCCGGTTAAGTGTTCGGTGTTGGTGAATAGAAGTTGTAACTCTACCAACCGTTGACGTTCCCGTTTTAATTCGTTAAAGTCACCGATTCGTTGAGATAAGTGTTCTATTCCTTGGTTATAATCCGGGGTCGTTTGAGATGAAGAGCCTCGTCTCGCCCTTGCTCGGTCGGTTTTTGCGCGATCTCTCCCGATCGGACGAGTCAAATCCTCTATCTCGTTGTCGTCGTCTTCTTCTTCTTCGTCGAGATCGTTTAGATTTATATTCACTCGAGCATCCGACGTGCCGGGGCTATCGGTTGACGATGCTTTTGATCGTTTTGAGGCCGACGATTGTACAGTCTCGAGTCGAATCCAGTTCGGACATTTTCTCATAAGCTCCCAACTCCGTTGAAGCGAGAAGTGGGCGTTAAACTCTTCCCGGTACTGATCTTCCGCTTCCCGCTCGATCATCGCGTCGCTTTGGCCGCTCCGACGAGTTTGCCATTTCTGGGAATAAATCCCGTTGAACTTTCTAACCTTTAGGTTCATGTCACGCCATTTGCTAGAGAGCATATCGTTAGTACGATATTCCCCACGACCCATGGCTTGAAAAAATTGATTTCGGATTTTACTCCAAAAGTCCGGTCCTTTTTGGTTACGACCAACAATTGGATCTTCCGACACATCGATCCAAGCTTTTGTAAGTTGAAACTCTTCCTCCGTAGTCCATTTTTCTATACGGGATGAACCTCCCACAGCAGGTTCGGTATCCGCAGCTTGTTTCCTTCTGTGTCTACGCCTTTGTTTTGGTTGCGTGCTTGGACCGGCATTTGTAGTGGGTTGGGTCTGGGTACAACTTCATCCTGAGATAATTGTGTAAACCCGTGCGGTTGTTGACTCGAACCATAATCGGCGAATGTATAAAACCCTTGTGGGCTTGAATCAAAATTGGGTCGATAACAGTTTGCATCGAAAAAAGGATTTATTGGAGAAGGGCTAAAGACCCAATTCGGAGGTGGCGTGTTAGGGTTTCGGTTAGGTGGAGTGTTTGGGTTATAGTAATTTGGGTTTTGGTTGGGATCCATGAAAATTATTTTTTTGGTTAAGAAAGTTTGAAATGGGAAGAGTGGGTATTTTTTTGTGTTGAATGTTAAATGGGAAATATTTTTTTGGGTTTAATATGTGAATGGTGGGTTTAAATAGGTAAATTTTTTTTTTCTTTCCCTTCCCAACGGTCCCAACGGCTACTTCTCCCCCAACCCACGCCCGTTGATCCAGCCACTCCACCCGAATCACCCCCCTCTCACGCCCCTAGGGGGCGGTGTGCCACGCCCCTCCACGCCACAATCACGCCCAGCAATGGGGCACACCCCACGGTCTTAAAATGGGTAGTTTATTCAAAAAAAAAATATATATATATATATATATAGGAGGATATTCAAATGAGAACCAATGTTAGTTGAGAACTAAAAGAACCATTTCTAGCTGTAACACTGTGCCGGAATCGTTACCGGAACAGTAAACTGTACAGTAACTTGTACAGTAACTCAGGTACACATTTCGTGAAACTATGTTTAGACTATTGATGCATTTCTGATTTACAAGAAACTATTAAACGATTGTCTGAAAATGACTTAAACCTTAGGGTTTAACAGTCAGAAAACATGTCAGACAACACAGTGTTGAAACATAAATACTTGATGTGATACTATTTGGTGTATACGTATGTGAGGTTAAATTAAACAAAACCTTAACAGTTGTCGTTTCAGAATGCTAAACCGACGTGTTATTCGTATAGGTGACGATCTGTACGAATAATTCTGACAGTTTAACGTTCTGAAATAATGACTTAACAGTAGAAAACAAGAATCAGAAAGTCAAACCATCGACGTGTTCGTTCGAATGACGATTCGAACGAATATGCGCGATGGTGACGCGATCTGATGAAACGATAACGAAAACGAATAACGATACGAACGATCATAAATTTAAAGAAATATTATATTTCTTATTTTACAATTTTGAAACTCATCATAACATAATTTAAATTTAATTATTTCATTATATCGCGAGCAAATTATCTAAACGCGAAACGATAAACGAAACGCGTAAAAATAACGGGTTTCGACGAATAAATTTATTAAACGAAATTTAAAATATTTATTAAAATTTAAATAATAATTTAATTTATAAGAATAGTCTTTTATTTTAAATACGAAAAATACGCGCGTAAGGACCCGGATACGCGACGAAACTAAGAAACGAGCAACCGAAACGGACCCGAATACCCGCGGGGTAATTAAGCTACAAATGAGGTGAATTTTCTCATTTAATTCAAAATCCCTCTCTCTCTATCACCTCCTTCCCGTCCACCTCTCTCTACAAACCAAAAACCCACCATTTACAAGCTTTGGAGCTCCATAACTAGCTCATTTCTCCACCAATTTGCGTGATTCTTGAACCCACACGAAGCCATTGACGAGATCTACACGAAAGTACAACTCATCTGAAGATCTAGCCACGAAAACTCGAGGTATGAGCTAGGGAAGTTCACGGAAATTAGGGTTTTATATGTGTGTAACTCAACTCAACCATGTAATCGGCTAAACCCTTGTGATTTCGAACCCCACATCCTCGAAAACACCTTGTTGACAAGTCCTGAACGTAGAAACAGCTGGGGTCGAGGGTTACATGGCGAAGATGATGAAGACAAACTGAAGCAGGTTCGTTGACATGGTTAAGCAAACCTTCACATCGGCTGCGAACCTTGTGGGTGTGCCCAGCTCTAAATCGCGAACCTCCATGATTCCCGAACCCTACCGAGCCTTAGCCGAACTCTATGCAACGAACCCTGCTACCCCTCACCTACCACCGAACCCTCACGAGCCCATGCACTGTCGCGAACCTTTGCTTCGTACATGTCGAACCTTCTGCGAGTCTAATGCTAAGAGACGAACCTACCATGTTGCGAAGCTTCTTTATGAACAAAACAGGCCGAACCTATTACTGTTAGTGTCAAGATAACCGAACCTTCATGGCTCTCATTTAGCCGAACCCTTGAGCTACTAAGGGTTCGCTGGTCTGGAGGCTTAACAGCAAACGTGAACACTAAGTGCAGGCCCAAATCGAGTTTTAGAAATCCAATTAGCTCAATCAATTAACTCTAGGGTGAATTGATATTATATAGCCATATAACTCTTGATTGGTCCATTATTTATTTCGGCCAAGTTTTTGTTTACAAGAAGCCCACAACCACATTAACTCTTTGGGGCCCAATTATTTTGTTCAGCTCATGTGAAACCAGCCCAATTAAATCGAATCTCAAACAGGCTCAGCAATTTCATTTGCTTTCGGTCCAATTTCATAGGCCCAAGACCATCCTAGGCCCACCACATCCATTCGGTTCATTAGGTTCATGCAGCCAAATTCGACCATGATACTCCCTTCCGCCCAGAACAAAATCTAACTTTGTTGTTTCGGCCCACTCAAATATTGGATTAGTGTTATTTTATGTGGCCCAACTCACAACCGGCTCATGTAGCTTGTTTCTAAACCCTTAATTGTCCCATTAATGTTCGAAGCCCACGTATTTCATAAGCCCAATGATAACAAGAATGACTTATAAAATTATCCGGCTCAATGGATGTCAAATAATTTTTAGACAATTGAATAAAAGTGGAAAATAATGATAATAAGAACCAACACTTTAGTGAAACGAACATTTCTTAATATTGTTATAAAATGATTACAAGTGTTAAACAAGTTGCAAGAAGTGTTGAAAATCTTGAATAACAACTTATGGATGATGATCAAGTAAGACATCTTTGACAAAGTATAATTGGAGCCGGATAACATACAAGGTTCGTAAGTGTTAGTCAACTTTAGGACTAACACTTACACGCACAACAAATCCTTATAAACTTATACTTATAAGTTACAAACACTATGAAATCAATACAGGAGCGTGAACATCAAAACAAGTGCAAACAAAGAGAGCGTGCATTCTTATTCTATTTAGTCAAGCACTTCGGACCTAAGGTGAGTTCATTTGTCCCTTTTCAAATTTATTTGTTTTACTTCGGGACTGAGAAGCATGTTAAACATTTTCATAAAACTATTGAAATGATGTTTAATGCTTTAAACATAAACATGATACTTATGTTGAAACTTATGCTTGAAACTTAGTATACTTGAAAAGCAATAAACTTGAAAATTATACTTTAAACTTGAGGTTTGAAAACAGATGTTGGATGCTTATGAGACTTGATGCTTATGCTACAACAATATGTTTAAACTGGGTGATTGATGCTTATGTTATAAACTATATTCTTAAACTATGATGCTTATGCTATAAACTAATTTCTTAAGCTATACTCTTTATACTTATGTTCTAAGCTATATCCTTAGACTATACACTCGATGCTTATGCTATAAACTATATTCTTAAACTATGATGCTTATGCTATAAACTATGTTCTTAACTATACTCGTGATGCTTATGCTATAAACTATATTCATAAACTAGTTGCTTAATGCTATATACTAATGCCAAGTGCTAATGCTATAATGCAAATACCATATGCTTATCATGCTTAAATGCTCGAAATGCTTGAAGTGCTCATAATGCTATAAACTTTGAATGCTATAAACTTGTTATGCAAAAGCAACGGTTTGGCCTCTCAGTGCTTGCCTCACCGGTTGTTAAACTTATTATACTAAACAACGGTTTGGCCTCTCAGTGCTTGCCTCACCGGTTGTTAAACTTATTATACTAAACAACGGTTTGGCCTCTCAGTGCTTGCCTTACCGGTTGTGAAACTATTTGGATGCTAAAACTATTGGCTATGGAAGAACAATAGTTGGTCTCTCAGTGCTTGCCTTCATGTGTTCTTCCTAGTCGGGACTTGAAGAACAATAGTTGGTCTCTCAGTGCTTGCCTTCATGTGTTCTTCACAGTCAGGACTAGAAGGCACCTATTATGGTCTCTCAGTGCTTGCCATAGGGTGACCTTTATAGTCGGGACTTGAGGGGTAGACTTATGGCCTCTCAGTGCTTGCCATACAGTGATTTCTCAATGTTCACTCATGCTATAAACTTAAACATAATGCTAAAGCTATAAACGATATGGAGGGTAGGTAAGACGCTTAATTATCATTAACAGCAATGTCCTATGCGACTTAGTATGTGGTGGGACGGCGTCTGGGCGGGTCGTAGGCTCGACTCAGGGTATGCCCTATATATAAGCATACCGAGTTGGATGATACAGGTGGTGTTAATGAGATTAAGGTTGTTACCTAGGGGATGCATGAATGCTTTTGGGTCAACATCATAAACTTTTGAACACGATGCTTGTCGATCTTATTGAAGCTATTACATACGAATGCTATAGACTTGTAAACTTTGAAAACAGAAAACTAAAGCTATGATGAAGGATGAATCGAACGGTAGATAAAATGCTTAATTATCATTAATAACAATGTCCTATGCGACTTAGTATGTGGTGGGACGGCGTCTGGGCGGGTCGTAGGCTCGACTCAGGGGTATGCCCTATATATAAGCATACCGAGTTGGATGATACAGGTGTTGTTAATGAGGTTAAGGTTTTACCCAGGAGGTTTGCAAAAGCTATTTTACAAATACTAAAACTACATGAACTCACCGACCGTTGTGTTGACTTGATCTTTTTACATGCTTTCTCAGGTGAAGAACAGGTTTAAACTTAAGCTTTGGATATGCTAACTAGGCTGCCCAGATAGAGGACCTAGTAGACTTTTGGAAAAGCACATCTTTTGTTGATGATACGTATTATTTTTGATATCTTGTACATATACAAGATATAAACCTTATTCTATTGGTTAGGTTTACTTAGTTAAATTGCAGAACATTGCTATTGTAATTTAACTTTGTAATCCTATATATATCATTTGATTGTGCTTTAGATATTCTTAAACGTTGATGCTATGTAAACAATCTGATCATCATGATTATCACCCACGATATCACGCCTCGAGAACCTTCCGCCCGACGGGGACTCCGATCCAACCCCGCCGGCTCGGGGTGTGACAGATTGGTATCAGAGCTCAAGGTTATAGAGAATAATAGGTCATTACATAAATGGTTTGGCCTAGACTATAACTTAGGGACCCTTCATGTAGAGAACATAGGAATTAGAAAATTTCTTGCATTGTGTCTTCTGCATTCGATCACTGCACTAACCAAATTCCTTTGGTTATGATCAGAATGCCGCCTAGAAGACAACCTACACCGGTACCTACACCACAGACTTCTGCACCTCACTCTTCCACACCATCACCACCAGATTCACCACCGCCACCTCCTCCTCCTCCACACAGTCCTCCTCCAAACCCGAATGCAGGCATAAGCACGACTTTGGTGTTAGACCCTGCTACTATTGCTTTGGCAACATTACTGAGTAGTCAGTTGACTAATCAGATGAAGATATCATCCCGGAGATGATCAACAGGATTCAAGGCCATGGCAATAACTCTGGTCATACTACAGGAGAAGCTAGTGGAAACACTAAGCACACTTCAGACTGCTCCTACAAGTCATTTGTTGGATGTAACCCACCAAGCTTCACAGGCGTTGAAGGAGCCGTTGGACTGATCCAATGGCTGGAGAAAATGGAGAACACTTTGGACATAAGTAGTTGTCCGGAACATCACAAAGTTCGTTATGCAGCTGGATCCTTTAGCAAGCGAGCTCTAACATGGTGGAACGCACAGATCAGGGCTAAGGGAAGAGACGAAGCAATGGCAATGCCATGGTCGGAATTCAAACTCCTTCTAAGGAATGAGTTCTGTCCGAAACATGAACTGCAGCAACTAGAGATTGAGCTCTCGAACCACGTGATGAAGGGAGCCGATCACATGACTTTCACCACACGCTACCATGAGCTAGTAGCTTTGGTGCCAGAGATGGTGCCAACTTTGGAAAAGTTGATTGACAGATATGTAGCTGGATTACCATCCTGCATACAGAGTATTGTTTTGGCTGCAAATCCTGCTACTTTGGAATCAGCCATTGCCCTTTCAGCTAAACTTACTGGGGTAATGGTGAAGTCAGGAGTTCTGAAAGACGAAGCGGGAAAAGCTAAGGAAACAACCACAAATAAACCAGAATATCAACAAACGAAAAAGCAAAAGGTCATCGGAAACTATGCGATGACCACACCTTTGAGACAAACACCTGCCGTACCTGTCAACACTGCACCCAAAAATTATGTGGGAATGCATCCTCAGTGCACACACTGCAAATTTCATCATCCTGCTACGGTGCAATGCAGGCAGTGCAACAACTGTGGCCGACTAGGCCAACGAACTCAACAATGCCGTGCCCCAGTCACACAAGCTACAAACATTGCCGCAGTAGCAATTCCTCCACCACAAAATACTGGCAATCATAACAATAACAATCGAGGATGCTATAACTGCGGGGAATTAGGTCATTTCTCCAGAGACTGCCCGAAAAGAGTACAACCAGGAGCACAAGTACCTCGTGGGAGAGCATTCATGATTGGAGCAGCTGCAGCACGCCAAGGCCCGGAGACGGGTACTGGTATGTAGTATCTCCTCACTCGTAAGACTTCACTGTATGTTGATACTAGTAAGAATAAGAAATTATCTTATTCCTATTAGTACGATCACATGAGTATTCCACGGAACTTAGAAATTCGTTTATTTCAATAGAGACGAAGAAAGAATCCTTGGTTAATGCACTTAACATACATAGGAAACCATAGCTAACACTAAAGTTGGGTAACAGCTGATGCTCATAGCATTGGTTGGTTTAAACAATGAAGTGTTAGAGTTACACAAGGAATAAGCAAGCCGTAACCATAAGACAACTATAAGCAATAAGACTAGCAAAACTTTAAGGCTATATGAAGGAAATTCCAAACGCAACCTAGAGTTTAATCTGGGAGTGTAAGGATATCACATTGACCAAAGTCTTCTCATTGTTATAGAAAGAGTAGTACCCGATAGTAATTTTAAATTTCGGGACGAAATTTCTTTAACAAGGGGAGACTGTAACACTGTGCCGGAATCGTTACCGGAACAGTAAACTGTACAGTAACTTGTACAGTAACTCAGGTACACATTTCGTGAAACTATGTTTAGACTATTGATGCATTTCTGATTTACAAGAAACTATTAAACGATTGTCTGAAAATGACTTAAACCTTAGGGTTTAACAGTCAGAAAACATGTCAGACAACACAGTGTTGAAACATAAATACTTGATGTGATACTATTTGGTGTATACGTATGTGAGGTTAAATTAAACAAAACCTTAACAGTTGTCGTTTCAGAATGCTAAACCGACGTGTTATTCGTATAGGTGACGATCTGTACGAATAATTCTGACAGTTTAACGTTCTGAAATAATGACTTAACAGTAGAAAACAAGAATCAGAAAGTCAAACCATCGACGTGTTCGTTCGAATGACGATTCGAACGAATATGCGCGATGGTGACGCGATCTGATGAAACGATAACGAAAACGAATAACGATACGAACGATCATAAATTTAAAGAAATATTATATTTCTTATTTTACAATTTTGAAACTCATCATAACATAATTTAAATTTAATTATTTCATTATATCGCGAGCAAATTATCTAAACGCGAAACGATAAACGAAACGCGTAAAAATAACGGGTTTCGACGAATAAATTTATTAAACGAAATTTAAAATATTTATTAAAATTTAAATAATAATTTAATTTATAAGAATAGTCTTTTATTTTAAATACGAAAAATACGCGCGTAAGGACCCGGATACGCGACGAAACTAAGAAACGAGCAACCGAAACGGACCCGAATACCCGCGGGGTAATTAAGCTACAAATGAGGTGAATTTTCTCATTTAATTCAAAATCCCTCTCTCTCTATCACCTCCTTCCCGTCCACCTCTCTCTACAAACCAAAAACCCACCATTTACAAGCTTTGGAGCTCCATAACTAGCTCATTTCTCCACCAATTTGCGTGATTCTTGAACCCACACGAAGCCATTGACGAGATCTACACGAAAGTACAACTCATCTGAAGATCTAGCCACGAAGACTCGAGGTATGAGCTAGGGAAGTTCACGGAAATTAGGGTTTTATATGTGTGTAACTCAACTCAACCATGTAATCGGCTAAACCCTTGTGATTTCGAACCCCACATCCTCGAAAACACCTTGTTGACAAGTCCTGAACGTAGAAACAGCTGGGGTCGAGGGTTACATGGCGAAGATGATGAAGACAAACTGAAGCAGGTTCGTTGACATGGTTAAGCAAACCTTCACATCGGCTGCGAACCTTGTGGGTGTGCCCAGCTCTAAATCGCGAACCTCCATGATTCCCGAACCCTACCGAGCCTTAGCCGAACTCTATGCAACGAACCCTGCTACCCCTCACCTACCACCGAACCCTCACGAGCCCATGCACTGTCGCGAACCTTTGCTTCGTACATGTCGAACCTTCTGCGAGTCTAATGCTAAGAGACGAACCTACCATGTTGCGAAGCTTCTTTATGAACAAAACAGGCCGAACCTATTACTGTTAGTGTCAAGATAACCGAACCTTCATGGCTCTCATTTAGCCGAACCCTTGAGCTACTAAGGGTTCGCTGGTCTGGAGGCTTAACAGCAAACGTGAACACTAAGTGCAGGCCCAAATCGAGTTTTAGAAATCCAATTAGCTCAATCAATTAACTCTAGGGTGAATTGATATTATATAGCCATATAACTCTTGATTGGTCCATTATTTATTTCGGCCAAGTTTTTGTTTACAAGAAGCCCACAACCACATTAACTCTTTGGGGCCCAATTATTTTGTTCAGCTCATGTGAAACCAGCCCAATTAAATCGAATCTCAAACAGGCTCAGCAATTTCATTTGCTTTCGGTCCAATTTCATAGGCCCAAGACCATCCTAGGCCCACCACATCCATTCGGTTCATTAGGTTCATGCAGCCAAATTCGACCATGATACTCCCTTCCGCCCAGAACAAAATCTAACTTTGTTGTTTCGGCCCACTCAAATATTGGATTAGTGTTATTTTATGTGGCCCAACTCACAACCGGCTCATGTAGCTTGTTTCTAAACCCTTAATTGTCCCATTAATGTTCGAAGCCCACGTATTTCATAAGCCCAATGATAACAAGAATGACTTATAAAATTATCCGGCTCAATGGATGTCAAATAATTTTTAGACAATTGAATAAAAGTGGAAAATAATGATAATAAGAACCAACACTTTAGTGAAACGAACATTTCTTAATATTGTTATAAAATGATTACAAGTGTTAAACAAGTTGCAAGAAGTGTTGAAAATCTTGAATAACAACTTATGGATGATGATCAAGTAAGACATCTTTGACAAAGTATAATTGGAGCCGGATAACATACAAGGTTCGTAAGTGTTAGTCAACTTTAGGACTAACACTTACACGCACAACAAATCCTTATAAACTTATACTTATAAGTTACAAACACTATGAAATCAATACAGGAGCGTGAACATCAAAACAAGTGCAAACAAAGAGAGCGTGCATTCTTATTCTATTTAGTCAAGCACTTCGGACCTAAGGTGAGTTCATTTGTCCCTTTTCAAATTTATTTGTTTTACTTCGGGACTGAGAAGCATGTTAAACATTTTCATAAAACTATTGAAATGATGTTTAATGCTTTAAACATAAACATGATACTTATGTTGAAACTTATGCTTGAAACTTAGTATACTTGAAAAGCAATAAACTTGAAAATTATACTTTAAACTTGAGGTTTGAAAACAGATGTTGGATGCTTATGAGACTTGATGCTTATGCTACAACAATATGTTTAAACTGGGTGATTGATGCTTATGTTATAAACTATATTCTTAAACTATGATGCTTATGCTATAAACTAATTTCTTAAGCTATACTCTTTATACTTATGTTCTAAGCTATATCCTTAGACTATACACTCGATGCTTATGCTATAAACTATATTCTTAAACTATGATGCTTATGCTATAAACTATGTTCTTAACTATACTCGTGATGCTTATGCTATAAACTATATTCATAAACTAGTTGCTTAATGCTATATACTAATGCCAAGTGCTAATGCTATAATGCAAATACCATATGCTTATCATGCTTAAATGCTCGAAATGCTTGAAGTGCTCATAATGCTATAAACTTTGAATGCTATAAACTTGTTATGCAAAAGCAACGGTTTGGCCTCTCAGTGCTTGCCTCACCGGTTGTTAAACTTATTATACTAAACAACGGTTTGGCCTCTCAGTGCTTGCCTCACCGGTTGTTAAACTTATTATACTAAACAACGGTTTGGCCTCTCAGTGCTTGCCTTACCGGTTGTGAAACTATTTGGATGCTAAAACTATTGGCTATGGAAGAACAATAGTTGGTCTCTCAGTGCTTGCCTTCATGTGTTCTTCCTAGTCGGGACTTGAAGAACAATAGTTGGTCTCTCAGTGCTTGCCTTCATGTGTTCTTCACAGTCAGGACTAGAAGGCACCTATTATGGTCTCTCAGTGCTTGCCATAGGGTGACCTTTATAGTCGGGACTTGAGGGGTAGACTTATGGCCTCTCAGTGCTTGCCATACAGTGATTTCTCAATGTTCACTCATGCTATAAACTTAAACATAATGCTAAAGCTATAAACGATATGGAGGGTAGGTAAGACGCTTAATTATCATTAACAGCAATGTCCTATGCGACTTAGTATGTGGTGGGACGGCGTCTGGGCGGGTCGTAGGCTCGACTCAGGGGTATGCCCTATATATAAGCATACCGAGTTGGATGATACAGGTGGTGTTAATGAGATTAAGGTTGTTACCTAGGGGATGCATGAATGCTTTTGGGTCAACATCATAAACTTTTGAACACGATGCTTGTCGATCTTATTGAAGCTATTACATACGAATGCTATAGACTTGTAAACTTTGAAAACAGAAAACTAAAGCTATGATGAAGGATGAATCGAACGGTAGATAAAATGCTTAATTATCATTAATAACAATGTCCTATGCGACTTAGTATGTGGTGGGACGGCGTCTGGGCGGGTCGTAGGCTCGACTCAGGGGTATGCCCTATATATAAGCATACCGAGTTGGATGATACAGGTGTTGTTAATGAGGTTAAGGTTTTACCCAGGAGGTTTGCAAAAGCTATTTTACAAATACTAAAACTACATGAACTCACCGACCGTTGTGTTGACTTGATCTTTTTACATGCTTTCTCAGGTGAAGAACAGGTTTAAACTTAAGCTTTGGATATGCTAACTAGGCTGCCCAGATAGAGGACCTAGTAGACTTTTGGAAAAGCACATCTTTTGTTGATGATACGTATGATTTTTGATATCTTGTACATATACAAGATATAAACCTTATTCTATTGGTTAGGTTTACTTAGTTAAATTGCAGAACATTGCTATTGTAATTTAACTTTGTAATCCTATATATATCATTTGATTGTGCTTTAGATATTCTTAAACGTTGATGCTATGTAAACAATCTGATCATCATGATTATCACCCACGATATCACGCCTCGAGAACCTTCCGCCCGACGGGGACTCCGATCCAACCCCGCCGGCTCGGGGTGTGACACTAGCCACAAGTTTGAAGGGTATAAAAGTAACTTCCTTTACTTTCAAAGGAAATTACTTTTATACCCTTGAAATCTTGTGGCTATAAATGTGGTTCTTTTAGTTCTTTACAAATTCTTGGTTCTTAATAGAATGAATATATATATATATATATATATATATATATATATATATAGGGAATAGATAATTTGAAAACCTTTTCTTAATGCGAAAACCATGAAAACCACCAATCTAACCATTGATTTTAAGATCTTGTGGTTGAGATTAAAGTTGGGTATTTTGATTTATTTAATTGTTTGGTAAATTAATTGAAAAGTACTAAAAGGGTATTTATGTCTTTTTCCGTTTTGTACTTTAAAACCATTTTATATTACCAAACCCCACAAAAATTCAAAAAGTCACCGTACATGTGATGATTTCGTCTTTTACCCCACCAAATCCCACCGCCCAAACATAGTTTACCCCTTTTTTTCGTTGGTTATTCGAACGATTAACATCCCAACACCAAATCAATTTTTTCAGTTGATCTACGTCGGAATCAAGCGGCGGTGGAGATAAAACGAAGCTGCTGAAGAAACGAGCGGCACGAACGACACAGTCAAGGTAAGCTATTTCAAAGGGTGGAGGGGTTTCGACGATAATAACCAAAAACGTAATTGCGGCTGTAATCGACGGTTGGTATCCGACCAAGAAGATAACCGTCGAACCTGTAACTACCCTATTTATACCGTCATTTTGCATGTCGTTTTGTAGTCCCTCGTTACCGTGATAGTTATGTCTTCAAGAAAAAGGAAAAGTGAAAGGATTGCAATCAAATCTCTAAGTAAGTTTACAAACACAGAAGAAGATCCCATCGACTTAGACACCACTGATCAAAGTAAACAAGGTAGGAAGAAGAACATGAAGCAAAAAGGTTTGTGTTTTGAATGAGTCTTACTTTAGGATTCTCATAGCAAAATGTTGATGCAAAGTTGGTGCATTTTTGCAGATCCCGGAAGTGATTCTGACTTAGAAGAGGAGAAAATTCGTGTCAAAATGAGGAAAAAAAGGGATTGCGCTAACAAAGGTAGAGAAATTCGTAAAATTCTTATTTTTGTTGTTATTTACATTTATTTTACGCTGTTGTTACATTGTTGTGTTTTTATAAATGTCTCATATTGTTGTGTTGAAGAGGACACATTGTATATTTGCTTATTTCATTTTGTGTTGATTACGTTGTCTTTATGCTGTAGTTACGTTGTATTTACACTGTATTTCTTCACATTGTCTTTGTAACCGGGTTACATTACGTGTGCTTAGATTGGTTTCATTGTGTTTTTTTACGAACTAAGAAGTGGATAAAAAAAGTAAGAATGGTGATTGTTTTTTTTGATCACATTTTGTCTTTTACAAGGATGTTAGGTTGTCTTTTACAACGTTGTGGTTACATTGCTTTGCTAATGGTGGTGTTTTTAGAGATGTCGCATATTGTTGGGTTGAAAAAAGGCCATATACTAACTTTGTTAATTCTATTTTGTGTTAATTACGTTATGTTTATGCTATGGTTACGTTGTGATTACTATGCGTTGTCGTGTTTTTTTTACGAACTAAGAAGTGGATAAAAAAAGGAAGAATGGTGATTGTTTTTTTTAATCACATTTTGTCTTTTACAAGGATGTTAGGTTGTCTTTTACAACGTTGTGGTTACATTGCTTTGCTAATGGTGGTGTTTTTAGAGATGTCGCATATTGTTGGGTTGAAAAAAGGCCATATACTAACTTTGTTAATTCTATTTTGTGTTAATTACGTTATGTTTATGCTATGGTTACGTTGTGATTACTATGCGTTGTCTTTTCATAAAACGAAATACTTTTATAGACAACTTCTTATATGGTCTGTTTTTGTTTTAGTAGCGGTTCTTTACGTTGTGTTTACAAGGTTGTTATTTGCAAAATAAATAACATGCGGTTTAGAATGACTTTTTGTTCTTATAGATGACTCTGATGAATTTGTTGGAAAAGACGTAGATAACGAAGACCGTGGAAAAAAAAGAGGTATAAAAAAATATAAAGAAAACGTAATTTATGTTAAATATATGTTGTAAATAGCATGTGACGTGTTTGACCGAAAAAAAATAGGTAAGTTAGGACTGTCGGACACTGAAAGTGATGAAGATGAGATCCTCATTAATTTGAAAAGAAAGGTTTAGAGACAAGGAAAAAAAGATGATGTTCCGGGCAAGAAAAGGGGACATGGTATGCAACATACGTTAATATAGATTTTTATTGCTCCCATACACTATTTGTACTTCATTTATACGTTTTGTTTACATTTTTGGCAAAAAATGGATATGTAGGAAGTAAAGGAACGGAAGGTAAAGAAATTCGGAAGTGTGAAATGAAGAAGAAAAATGGTGAGACATTTTAGTACTTTGCTTTTCCAAATGGTTCAAATAAAATGCTTTTCCAAATGGTTCCAAATGGATATATGGTGATTTTTTTTGCATATGTATGCGCATTATACAGGTGTTTTTTACATACAAATTACTTAGGATAGTCACAAATTATACTTAGTGTTTACATATTGGTTACTTGACTTGCACATCTCATGTTAGCAAACTAAAAATGTTGTTGCTTCTATGTTTCTTGTGTTGCTTTAACTATTTGTTTGTTAGTGATCTCTGGTAAAGAAAAAATCACCCACATAGCGAAGCATGATACGAAAAGCACAAAAGGTTACTTTTATTTTAAACTTGCTGGTTGGATATGTGAAAGATTTGTTACGTATTTATATAACGTTCTTACATTTCTGTTTACAAAATAATGTGATAGTGTTGTCAGGAAAAGAAAAAATGGCTCCAATGGCAAAAGAGAACCCTAAAACGAGCAGAGGTAATAATTAATAAAATAATTGTATAATGTGATACATGTTACTTAATGTGTTTGTAACTTGTCTTCAGGTAAAGAGAAAATGTATGCTAGTGACAGTGAAGATGCTAAAAGCCAAAAAGGTAAAAACAATAAAATACTTAATCCCAAACTGTTACGTGCTTAATACATCATAAATACTTAATTGTTACATATTATGTAATTAATTTTTTTTAAACATGTTTCAGAAAAAAAAGGTTATTCCAAAAAAGAACAAAGGTAATATCTAATTAAATAATTTCATGTGATACATATTTGTTAACGTGTTGGTAACTTGTCTTCAGATAGAGAAAAAATGTATGCTAGTGACAATGAAGATGTTAAAGGCCAAAAAGGTGAACACAATTATATACTTACCTAAAACCTGTTACGTGATTAATACATTATCAATACGTGCTTGTTAAATAATTCAGACATTAAGATTTTATTTAAGTAGTTTCAGGAAAAAAGGTCATGAGGCAAACAAGCAAAAAGGTTGATGCTACAGATGGTAGTGGGACAAAGAGGTGGATGATTCTGAACACAAGGTCTTCACCAGCTCAGTTGTTTCGATGTGTGAAACTGTTGAGGGATAACCAAAAAAGGGGAGTTATGGAAATGGGCTTTGGAAATTTGTTGAAATTTAACATGGATGGTATCCCCTCAAAGATGGCACATTTTGTGGTAGATAGGTTGAAATGCAAGAGGATGGAGATTATTTGCAGAGGAGGATGTTTGAAAATTACCCCACAATTGATTCATAAGTTGTTGGGGTTGGCAATTGGTGGAGTAAAAATACAATCGATTGTCCCGATGGAGGTGTTGGATGAGTCTGTTGGTGTGTGGAGGAGAAAGTATGAAGGGAGGCTTCTGGCAACTAGACAAATTGTGGAGAAAATAGAAGGTCTGAGGATGAAAACACATTTGACTTTAAAATGGATTTCATAGTGTTGTTCATAATTGTTCTTGTGGAGTGTCATAAAAATGGAAGGGTTAAAGAAGGTATTCTTAGGTATATCACATCACAGACAGATTTTTCAGAAATAGATTGGTGTGATTACATATTTGAATGCCTAAGAAGTTGCAAGATAGGGTGGGCAAGGGATTACAATAGTTCCCCCTTCAATGGTCCACTGACAATACTGACGGTCTGTATCTTTTTTAAGAAAACTTCTTTGCAACAAACTCATGTATTAATAATTTAAATAACAAACATTTACTTGCAGTTAATCTATGTTGAAGGGTTTGAATGTAAGGGCATCCCTGTTGACAAAAGAATCCACCCAATTGAATTTTGGAACAAAAACCGACTAAAAATAAGGGAGGACTGGGAGATGAAACATGGAGGGTTTGGGAGAGGAAAACTAAACCAAAATTTTGTAGATGAAGGTTCGTCAGGTGACCGGGAGGAGCCATACGAGAAAACAGTAGAGGCAAGTAAAAATGTTTGACAAATTATTGGAAATATTATTTTTTTATTAATATATTAGATACTCATGTTTCACGTATTGTAACTTCAGGAGTTGTTGGCGGGTGTGAAAAAATGTTTAGATGATTGGGGAAATTTGAAAAGCGTGCTAGAAAAAGATTTAACAGATTTGATAGCAAGAGATAAGAACAACGAGGACATACAAACAGTTAGAGCTTGCTATGAGAGCCTGTTGGAGAAAAAACCTAAATGGGTTAAGCAATTAGATGACGGTGAAAATGATGAAGGTATTCATAAATAAAGCTAAATTTACAGTGTTGTTACTATGTTATAACATTATTGTAACTTTTGTTTACATTGCTAAACACATAGATGGGGCTGAAAAAATAGAGCTGATTAATGCATTTGACAGAGACACAGTGGTTGACCTAAATATAACACATCCAGGTATCTGATTTCCTTTTCTACATTAATTTTTTATTTGTTAAAAAAGTAGTTTCAGTTAATCTAACCAAAAAAACATAAAGTGTTAGATGTTGGCATTGAAGATAATCAATTTGATGGAGCAAGTTGGAGACTGGGTGTCTCGGACCTGACAGGGGCTTCTACAGGGAAAAACGCTAAAGCAGGTTAGTAAACTATGTTACGTTCATGTTACGTATTTGTGAAAAAAATTGTAACACTAACGATCCATTTTTGGTGCTAGATTACACTGGTGCTGTTAGCCATTTAGATAATCCTGTTTTTCTGAGTGAAAGTGATAATGAAATCATAAAAAACGGTTAGTAGTTAAATTACGTTAATGTTACGTATTTATTACAGTTATTTTACGTCTCTGCAATGTAATTCAATTGTATATAGACGGGCCGAGCTGGAGTCTTGGAATCTCACAAACATTTGTATCGTCACCTGTCAGAGTTGATCACGAAAAAAGGGGTATGGTGTAAAAATGTTTATGAATCGTTTGTGTGTCACGTTATTTACTCATAATAAGAAAAAAAATTTAAAAAAAATGTATAGTAGGTGGTGCCAGTGAAGACATGCACGTAAGCAATCCAACTTGGAACATGGGAATTTCAAAACTTGAAGCATTGGCGGAAACATCAACAAAAGGTCATTAAAATTTTTAATATGTATTTCTCATGTATATTATGTGTAACTCTAACGTTATTCAATTGTATTTTTTCTTAAAAAAAATAATAGGTGGTCCGGTTGATCCTACAAAAACATCAACCCACCTTGATAGTTCCATGGAAACAGAACAAAGTGTGAATCAGTTCTGCCTTTCGCTGTTGAATGAAGCACCGTTGCAGGACGTGCCTGGGAAAAGTAATATTAAAGAAACAAACGATCATGTCACACGAAATGAAGAAAATCGAGATGACGAGCTGCAGGGGACGCTACACATGAAACTAACTGAGCAAATACATGGAGGGTTTCAACATCAAGGTATTTGCTAAAAAAGGAATAAATTTCTTTATAAAAAAATAGAAAATGTTAACTAGTCTATTGTTGCATACTTTTTACTATCTTGTTACGTTTTGTTTACTAAACACACACAGCTGCACCGGATTTGACGGTGCAGACTGTAAACCAATTTTGCCTGTCGTTGTTGAATGACCCTCCAGACAACGATTTGACAGACAATTTTGATGGTATTAGATGTTCATAACATTAATAAAATAAGGTAGGGAGTTAAAAATAACATTATCGCTTTGATGCGTACTTTTCTGTATAGTTGTTCAAAACAAAGTGGACGCGACAAACATAAAGAGTGTTGAGGAGATAGTAAAAGATGTTGAAGGGAACGGAGAAGAAGTGGGTGTTAACTTAAACGAGCAACAGTCAGGTACGTGCGAAAAAAAAAAATATTCTCCAATAACTATGTTACATGTGTTTTACAAGTTATATACTAACTTGATACATATAATCCAAATTAGTGGGGTTGCTGAATTCTGGTGGTGATGGAGTTGATTTGCATGGACCCAACTGGAGTTTGGGGGTATCTCAGCATTTTATTTCACAATAGGGTTAGACTAACAATAACTTGTTTATTATTATACCTTGTAGATAACCAAAAAAAAGTAGTAAATTGGAACTTTCATTCTTGTATTTAGAACCTGATGTAGGTTCAGCAACACAAAAAATCAACGACAGTGAAATGGAGCTTGATCAAACAACAATTGACTATTGCCTTCAACAATTGAATGAGAACGTTACAAATGAAGTTGATCAACAGGGTGATGATAACATGGCCTTGGGAAAAAAAGAAAATTTAGATAACATGAAGGCGGATATTGTGGTTGGCGTGTCCAAAACTGAAGATCCACATACTGTTGGTGAAGCAAAATGGCGTGAGGTGGTTGATAAATTTGAGGCAAACAGAAAAAAAACCAATTAGAGACAAAGGTATTGCCGAGGTCAACAAATCTCCATATGTGATAAGAGGTGTGGATCTCAACAAGGACCTCACAAAAGAAGATGAAAGTATCCTAAGCTATGTATTGTACGAGGATTCTTCAAGCAAAGGGTTGTTCACCGATGGACAAAAAATAAGTAAGCATCTATCAGCATGGTTTAAAAATAGTAAAACGTTGTCTTATTGTACTAATACACAATTTGTATCATACAGCAAAGGGAAGCAGAAAGAAACGTTGAATGATGCAAATGATCACAGGTCAGTCTAGTGTGTATTTGATGGGTAATGATTGTGTAACAAAGACGTTCTACCATTCGTGGTATTGTTGGATCCCAATTCTTTTACAAAAGTTAGTATGTTAATACCTTATGTATGCACAATGGCTGTATTGCGTTTTATTATTGTAATGGTTGCTTTAGTTGATGGTTTTTTATGGATTTTTCAATTTTAAAACTTATGTATTATGGGACGCTTTTGTGCAAAACTCTAGCATCAATAACTTTGTTATGGTGTAAATGTAACGTAACTTACATGTAAAATATATGTTACTTTCATGTATAACTTATGTAACAGTTGTTCTGATTTTTCAGGCAGGTTGTGTTTGACGCCTTCTTTTGCGCATCTTTTTATTTAAACCATACGTCTTACAATTGCTTCTTCTTTTTATTTAACCCATAATGACACGGTATCGTTTTCGTAAAATTATGTGTTTGACGCCTTATTTTGCGCATCCATTGTCTTATGTTTTTCAGGGAGGATCTTCTATTGAAACAATATGTATTATGAGAGGATAATATTTGTTTGATCTCACAAACAAATAAGTGTAGTACTTATAGTGTATCATATACGTAAAATTGATGTTATTAACAGGTACAACTTATGAATCGGTTGTTACACGTGTGCAGGAAGGTTGTTTTTGCGAGTGAAAGCGGACTTACGTTGGAAAAATGTCATTTTTTTACTTTAAGACAGAGTGCAGTGGTAAACAATCAAGTTATTGATGCATGGGTTGAAGTCCTAAATTTTGAAGAAAAATACAGATCTCCCAATTCTCCGTACAGATTGTTTTGCGGGAGTAATGTGATCGTAAGTTCACTTTTTTTTTTATGTTCAGGTTTTATGTGTCGTTGAAGTATAAGTTACATATTTGTTGAAAAAAAAAAATTAAACAGATTGACTGGATGCTCAACCAAGATGATGTTGATCCCAATCAAAGAGTTGATAAGTTCGCTACAAACATGAATGGGGTGATAGCTAGAGTGATTAAGGAGAGTCCTTTTGCTAAGGACAAAGCAGATGTCAACAATCTTAAAATGTTTGATATGGTCCTCTTCCCTATACTTGAATTCAACCATTACTACTTGTTAGTCTTTGAGTTAAAGAACTGTGCGATCTCAGTAATTGATAACTTTCATGAATCAATACCACTAGTGGGGGTTAAAGATAGTGCAGACTATTACCTCAAGGATTCCCCCTACAAAGTGGTAAGCATTTAATAATATTTTATTGTTTTAATGACATGCTTTAACATGACAATAACCGATTGCTCGCAGAAGGAAATGTTTGTCCGCTATCTAGAGAAGATTAAACATGCAAAAACGGATGAAATACATGCAACCAAGATTCAAAAGGTGCAAATCCCATGGGCTACCAAGACTAACGCAGTTGATTGTAGAGTTTTTCTGATGCGACACATGGAAAAATTTATGGGAATCCATGAACAATTCAACTGTGGCTTCTCAACAAATGGCAAGAAAAAAAAGTGCCAGCTGAACACATTGAGGAAAAAATACTTGGTGCATGTGATAAAGTCAGAAATTAATTCTCTTAGAAATGTTGTTGTTGATGCTGCACGAAATGTGTAACTGACATGTAACTTCGTAGTTGATAGTGATAGTTTTTGTGTCCTAAAACACTATGTATTGGACGTGGTATAAATTATGGATGAATTATGCTTTTGATTTAAGTAAATTTTTAAATTTGCTTTATTTTAAATAAAAAAGTACAAAACATGGGAGAATGTGGTGTGATGATGACTTAGAAAAAGTACAAAATTTAAAATATATAATTGTTAAAAAAGAAGATGGTTGTCAATCAGAAATTTAATGAATGTACTACAAAAAGTACATGATGTATGGTCAAGAGGATTTTATAGAAGATATAGTAGATCACCACAAAAAAGAACAAACATTTGAAAATATAAGTAAATGAATGATAAAAAGAATACAAAAAATGGGATTTAACATCTCAGTAAACAAAAAAAATAATTTATGCAAAAAATATGCAAAGAAGATAGAAACAGATCTGAGTACAATACAAATGTTCTTTATGGCCAAAGGGATTAACCGTTCAATAAGGTAGTTACGTCTAAGTTAGCAGAAGGTTACGGCATTTATACATTGTATATACATAAAGAAAACTTACTTGATATGTCGTTGATACGTTGTCTATAGATACAAAAAACTTTTACATATAAATGAATGATAAAAACTAATAGAAAAAATTGGGATTTAAAATCTTAGGAACAGAAAATTGATTCAAAAAAAGAATCCAAATACATGTAAAGGAGATGGAAAAAAATATCTGCGTAAAAGGCAAGAAAATTGATGCGACACATGGAAAAATTTATGGGAATCCATGAACAATTCAACTGTGGCTTCTTAACAAATGGCAAGAAAAAAAAGTGCCAGCTGAACACATTGAGGAAAAAAATACTTGGTGCATGTGATAAAGTCAGAAATTAATTATCTTAGAAATGTTGTTGTTGATGCTGCACGAAATGTGTAACTGACATGTAACTTCGTAGTTGATAGTGATAGTTTTTGTGTCCTAAAACACTATTTATTGGACGTGGTATAAATTATGGATGAATTATGCTTTTGATTTAAGTAAATTTTTAAATTTGCTTTATTTTAAATAGAAAAGTACAAAACATGGGAGAATGTGGTGTGATGATGACTTAGAAAAAGTACAAAATTTAAAATATATAATTGTTAAAAAAGAAGATGGTTGTCAATCAGAAATTTAATGAATGTACTACAAAAAGTACATGATGTATGGTCAAGAGGATTTTATAGAAGATATAGTAGATCACCACAAAAAAGAACAAACATTTGAAAATATAAGTAAATGAATGATAAAAAGAATACAAAAAATGGGATTTAACATCTCAGTAAACAAAAAAAATAATTTATGCAAAAAATATGCAAAGAAGATAGAAACAGATCTGAGTACAATACAAATGTTCTTTATGGCCAAAGGGATTAACCATTCAATAAGGTAGTTACGTCTAAGTTAGCAGAAGGTTACAACATTTATACATTGTATATACATAAAGAAAACTTACTTGATATGTCGTTGATACGTTGTCTATAGATACAAAAAACTTTTACATATAAATGAATGATAAAAACTAATAGAAAAAATTGTGATTTAAAATCTTAGGAACAGAAAATTGATTCAAAAAAAGAATCCAAATACATGTAAAGGAGATGGAAAAAAATATCTGCGTAAAATGCTTTCTTAAGAAATATAGAAGGTGACGTCATAACATGTTAAAATGCAAACCATATTCCTAGTTTAATATGGTGATATGTGACATAACAACAAATCCACATACAAAACCTATCTGGAAAATCAATTAATACTACCTTATTTATAGCCAAGTCTTTGCCCATTTAATAAGGTAGTTGGTGAGCTGTCAAGAAATTAAATGCGGACCACTGGATGCTTTTAGGCTGTTATGTATAATATACTATAATGCTACAACATTGAAACGTTTTATATACATATAAAAACTTGTTTATTACGTCATCAGTACATTATCTATACATCTAAAAAAACTTTTACGTAAGGAATACCAACAATAAGACATTGATATACGCAGACACAAAAAAATAACATTTTGCTTGGAGTAACAAATATTGGTAACGTACATCCTTTAAAACATACAACTAAAGTGTTTTAAAGGTAGCAAAAATATGGGAGGGACACCTGTTTGAAAATAATACAAAAAACAATCATGTATAATACAAAAACCCCCCAAACCAAAACTAATTTTACTACTACTCTTGGGTTACGTCAACGGCTTCTGTGCGCTTCTTCTTGCAATTACGGGAGTCGTGCCCCGTTACATACTTTTGGCATGTGCGACAGAGCCTTGGTGTCCGAAGCGACTTTTCAACAGCCTTTTCACCGGGCCCGATCAAACGACGTGACTTGCCACAGCCTTTGTTACGAATTCCCTGAGGGTTCGAACATTCCAAGTCAACATCCAAACTACCACCAACCATGTTTTGAATATCTTCAACATTAGAAAATTTGGAGACAGAATCAACTGGATCGGAGCTTTTATTGCTGCAAAGATCTCTAACTTTATTGGCCAAAACAGCAAGACCATCATAATCATTTCGAAGACTATCAACAGAATTAGATATTAAGCCAAATATCTCGTTCCTCAGCAACGACTCAGGAGAATTGTCTACACCATAACGATATTGAATTTCAAAAATTCTTTTCGGTAACACATCTTTCATCCAGCGCTTGGAGATATATTCATCAGGGATCCGAACTACTCTATTGACCCTAAAAACACAAAAAATGTGTCTACAAAGGTAACCAATACGAGTAAAGTTGCGACAGGAACAATCGTAATTCACAATACTAGGACAAGTAACAACCTGAAAAATAAGGAGTGTAAATTATGTTAACTAAACATAATAAAACATATACAAATGTGTGATCATAATACTGCTACACATACGAATGAAATTACATGGTATCCATAATGTAATATTAACATAACATTTAAGTTTTATGTAATATTAACATAATGTAATCCTAATACAGCTATACCTACGAATGTATTTACATGGTATCTATAAATGTAATATTAACGTAACATATAACTTTCGTGTAATTTTAACATAATAATAATGTAATATTAACGTAACATAAACGCATAAACCATGTAACCCACATGTAATGTAATGATTTTTTCAGAAATACCTGGAAAACATTTGTGACACTGTTGTCTTTGCTGAGATGACTTACAAAATACACAAGTTTGTCTTGTACCTGCTCGGTGTGAGAGACATAGCAGAACAACTTCCCCTTAACAATCTCTTTCTGAATTTCCAAAAAAATAGAACGAGTATATATTTCAAAAGCATGCTTCTCTATTTCTAAACCAGATAAAGAGTGATATGGTCGAGATGTGGTTTTATACGCTGCCAAACGTTGCCTGTAACGCTGACTTTCAATTGAAGTGTCATAGCACAAGATAAATTGAACTAAAGTGTTTGCTCCACTAGAATTAACTTTGAACGAAGCATTAGAACTCTCGCACCTGGATGTCGTCTTCATTAGGCAACACATTGGAATTTCTCTGAAATAAGCAGGAACCCATTGATCACGAATCGCATACATGTCACTCAATCAATTGTGTCCGTCTAATTGGAACCTTGTAATCAGGTCAGCCCAACGTGTTTCAAATGTATCGGGGGATATGAACAAGTTCCACACCAAACGATGTATGAAAGACCGGAAATCAGTGTTGTTAAGCAAATTGCTGGAAACCTACTTAGCAGAAAAAAATATATAACAAACATAATTAATATAAAATTATAATATGTATTATTCTGTCACCTTTAGTGGAAGCTTCTTCATGACGTGCCACATGCATAAACGATGACGTGATGATGGAAGGACTTGGGAAACAGCTTGTTTCATTGAAGGGTCTTGGTCAGTAAGAACCAAAATGGGTTGTTTGACATGTGCTTTCATAAAAGCATTTAGCAGCCACTTATATGAATCTATGGTTTCGCTATATAGCAGACCCGCTCCGAATGTTACACAATTCTTGTGATGATCAACACTAGTAAAAGGTACAAAAATCATGTTATACCTACATATGTAAAAATACGGTAAATTTGTAAACTACAGTTAATTCAGTGTGTAGATTCTGACAAAAAAATGACCGCTGTAAATAACATGTAAACTCAGGTCAATTAATATGTATTACAAACGTAATATATATGTCTATGGAATCTGTGACAAAAAATGACTGTTAGCGCAGTAATTGGCCAAAAATTTAAACTACAGTGTATTAAGTTTATTACATAAGTAATATGTATGTATGTAGATTATAACAAAAAAAGACCCCGTGTAAAACACATGTAAAACTATAGTAAATAACATGTATTACAACTATAATATAGATGTATATAGATTCTGTGACAAAAAAAAAAGATTACTTGTTGGTGTAGTAGGTGGCATCAAATGCAAGCACATCACCAAAAACTTCGTAGTTCTTCCTAGATATCTCGTCAGCCCAGAACACATGCCTGAGCTCCCCTTTTACAACAGAAAAATCAAAGAAAAAATCTGGGAGGTTTTTGACACGATCACGCAACCGATCAAGAAGCAGCTGTGAGTCCCGGTTACCTATAAATAGACGGATTGCCTGGCTAAAATTCTTAAAATCAGTAGGGGTTCCATTCACATTATGATGACCTCCCTTCATTGACACTTGAAGCCTGTGAGCTATAGTGGGACCAATATTATTCAATGTCATGTGATGTATAAACTGTTTGGTGGAGAAAGATAGCTTGCGACCTGCCTTGGTAAAATCCCGGTTATATGTCTCAACCAAAGGGTGGTTGTGACATTCTATAAACTTGTATATAACAAAAGTAGAGGTGGCCTCTATGACTTGGACAGATATGTGAGCTTTACAATCCGTAACTTGAAAAGACCTGTTCCTAGCAGACATAAAAGATTCATCTAACGTGTCGAATTTTCGCTTAGACTGAGGCCTACCAGCTCTGTTGCATCTTAGGTATTTGTGTGTAACCTGATCGCTTTTGTTTTTCTTCGTTTGCCCAACACGAACTGAAAAACCCGAAAACTCTGCATAATTCTTGTACATTCTAAGAACATCATTCCAAGAGCCATATGTGGCACCTACAGTTGGTTTTGCATCGTATCCTTTTTTCGGACACCAAACCTTGGTACCGTTAGGAGTAAGAAACATGTAACATCCTTCAAAATCTTCGACTTTTGTAGCATATTAAAAAAAAAGACGTAAATTGCAATATTGGAGTATAAATAACGTAATAGGAATGTATTGTGCACGTAGATTACATGTAAAAAAAACACTACCATTTGCTTTTCTGCTTTGCTGTGCATCTTCAGAGGGTATTACTTCTTGTCCGTGTGGGGGACCGAATTGAGCATGAACATCTAAAAACGATTTACCATAAAACAAAAAAAAAATAAATTGATGTTATAACAAGAAAAAAAATAAAACACATGTAAATCTAACCCGGCAATCTACCACCATTAGACGGGATTTCATAACATTCTTCACGTAACAACGGTATATTCGGAACATAACCGTACTCTTCATCAACAGAGATTATTGGATCGTCGTTTATAGGATGTACTGAGAAAAACATAAAAATTCGAAAATATTTTTACTCATCTTCGTCAAAAGAAAAATAAGAAAAAGTAAACTAGAAGACTCTATACAAATCAAAATATATTATCACCTTCTATCTCTGATGTAACAAACGATTCTTCATTGTAGCTTGCAATCAAAGAATCAAACGTGTTAAGGTCAAGTGTAGAATCCATTGAAAACAAAAATCAAAAAGAGAGAGGGAAGTTCATGCAAAGTAAGTGAAATGTTTGAGAATTCAAAAATGAGAAAAAGAAAGTGAGGGGATGACTTAAGCATAGAAGGGTAATCATACTTTGACAAAAAGTAAATATTGTCAAATAAAAAGAGACTTGGAAGTGACTCACACTTACAAAAAGTACAAAAAAGGTTGTCCTTGGTTCTAGAAAAAAGGACAAAAAGCAAAAAGTAATATAGGTCAGACAATATGTAATCTTAACGTAACAAATCACAAGCACTGTAATATATGTCGTAAAAGATGTAATATTAACGTAATAATCATGTAACAACAGCGTATAAAAACATCCAAAAAATGAATAAAAATGGTTCTTTATGGGTGACACTTTACAAATGTTAACTGAAATTTAGGTCGAACGAAATCTTACGCTATTAAAATATTTAAAACGACGTGAGAATAAATAGGGATCTTCGTAGGTGAAACTTTACAAATGTGTATAAATACAAACATGTAAAAAAAATTACATTTTAGTTAAAAAAAATACATATTAAATCTTGTTACACATTAAAAAAAAAGATAATCAGACCGCTTACGTTACTAAAATATTTAAAACGACGAGAGAATAAATAGTGGGTCTTCGTAGGTGACACTTTACAAATGTGTATAAATACAAACATGTAAAAAAATTACATTTTAGTTAAAAAAAATACATATTAAATCTTGTTACGCATTAAAAAAAAAGATAATCAGACCGCGTGTAATCTTTACGTAACTAAACATGTAAACTCTACTATAGGTGAGAAACAAAAAAAAGTGAACAACGTAAAAACAGTGTAACGTCTGTGCATTAGTTCATTAGAAGTTGGTGTAGAAATTTCAAAAACTATAAGGGTATGGTGTAAAAATAATAAAAAAATGAAGAAAAGTACATGTGGGTAAAAAGACTATATTGCCCAAACTAATAAAATAAGAAGAGTGTGATGTGGCAAAATGTGGTCCACTAAAATCGGTTTTCAAGGTTTTCGGGCTAAGGTGGGGTTTTTAATTTATGTATTCCCTATATATATATATATATATATATATATATATATATATATATATATATATATATATTTATTCACTCTTAGTCTTATTGGATGAAAAAAAAAGTTAAAAATAAATTTATAAAAAAAATTAAAAAAATTTGTTGGATTGTCATATTTTAAAAGGAGTTTTTTTAAACGTTTGTAAGTTCTTTATGAATGTTTTATCATCATTTTCTTTTAAATATTTTTTTATAAATGAAGCGCTATTAGTTTTTCATAAATACTTATTAAGTTCATCAAAAAAGAAGTTACATGTGTATTTGTTTGAAAGTCTCTTCTTCAAAAATATTTGCAAAAATATTTTCAAAACTTCGATGAAAAGTTTTTATTTTGGGTAAATTATAAAAAAATTGGTTAAAATGGTTTTAATCCCCTTATAAATACAACAACAACAAGCGTATCCAGTAAAATCCCACTTAGAGTGGGGTCTGGGAGGGGAAAGATAAAGACACACCTTACCTCTATCTACAAGTAAAATAGAGAGGCTGCTTCGTAAGAGTCCCCCGACTCTGTGTCCGGTTGTTTTTTTTTTTTTTAATATAAAAAACTATCAATCCGAACTAAAATTTTGATGTCACTTCAACATAACTATGTGTATATAATAAATTTAGATATCAAAATTTAGTGAATTATGTAAAAGGTCTAAGTAGTATAGTTTTAACGAAATCTTATTAAAATTGATGTGTTTAAATCTTTATATGAACAAGATTAAATGAAATTAAAAGTGAAAAATTATTGTTATAAAAAAAATGGAAATGACTAAACTTTTAGATCATGTTTTCAAAGTAAAATGACCGAAATATTTTTACCCATTGGAGAGAGGAAGGCCATATCATCATTGATCATCTCAGTAAATTAAAAACAAGCAACCCATCCTTCTCTATTTCTTTATTCGATTTTTTTTTTGGTTTTCTTGAGAGCGTTTGAATATCCAATGTATGATAATTTCATATGTTTATTTAGATTTCTAATCTTTATAGTTCATTTCATTTATGTATTTATTATGTTTTTACAAACAACAATGCATTTATGATAGTACCTTTATTACGTCTTGTTTTTGTTTTGTGTAATAAAATTCTTTAAACTATGTAATTTTTATTCGTAAACTCATCTAATATACGAGTCAATAACCTAGTCAAAGAATGAATAATTTAAACTCTCGTGTAGTGTGTGTGTATTCTATGTTGCTAAGAGATTAAGAAGTAAGAACCTTGAACAGTCGAACAAGTCCGAAGCCTGAAGGTTTGAATTTTAAATATCACATGGGCCTTAACAAAACAAATGGGCCATAATTTAAAATCTAATGCTTTATGCTTGTACGAAATAGGAATTGAGCTGTAGCAACAAGCCAACAAGTGCACAACCCAATCTAGAGGTGCACAAATCGGGGTTTTTTTGGAACCGGTTCCGGTTCCGGCTCCAGTCAACAAAGTCAATACCCGGTTCCAGTTCCGGGTTTCGACCGGTTCCAACCGGTTTTTGACCGGTTCCGGTTCAGTTTTTGGCCGGATACAGGTAGAACCAGTTCCGTTTTCCCGGATTCGGTTCTAATTTGTTACCCACCGGTACGGGTATGACCGGTTCGGGTTCCGGTTGTCTCTTCTTGTTTTTTTTGCCCACCTCTAACCCAATGTCCCAATCTATCCGATATACTCGGCTAGTCAATGAGAGCAGCCCAAAATAACAACTCAATAATTTTGTCATAGAGTCGTCTCACGTGATCACGTCTGCAACCATAGCCTCAACCATAACCGTCCATAAGTCATAACGAAGATGTTCAAAAACACCTAAAAACATTCTACACTCATTATTTAAAACACGCTAAAAGCATCTAATAATAAGAGACTAAACCATTGACACCATCATCACCATTTTTTTAACTTATATATATAAAAGTTATGTATATACAACTCACCAAGTTAATTTCGTATATAAGTTATACAATTTACAGACATGTGGCGTACATGTTGCATATTACAATCACATAAGCCTCATTTTTTTTTTGCTTTTTTTTACAATTCTAACCTTATTATAAAAAAATGAAAAATAAAAAACTAAAAAAAATAATTAGTAACAATTGTGATTAGTTTTCTATGTTTTCTTGTGAATCTGGGTTTTGTTCAAATACAAAGGGCTTTCTGGGTGCGAAATGTATGAATTATATGTGATTTTATCATGCAAATGTTAATTGTTCTTAAGCGATAAAATCACCCAAAAGCGTAATCACACATAAGTCGTCTTTGTGTTAATTCCATTTGTGTGCAATGACTCAGCATATATCTACGTGATTTATCACTCATCAATTAAAACTTGTGTGATAAAATCACACAAGTTTCATACACTTCACACGCAAAACACTCTTATAAGGGTTTATAGGAAAACTCAAAATGTCTAAAAAGTAAGAAAACGTATTCTAAACCATTGATCATGTTTATACATAATGTTTAGGAGTTAGAGTTTAAGTATAATTAGTTTACTTGTTTTTCAAGATTAGGTTTTAGTATAAAAATAAGTTTAAGAGGCCATATATTCTAAATTGTGTTTTTTTAGGAGTGTTCATCAAGTTGGATCACAAGTTATTCATCTTACTCGAATAAGGTTATTCTGATTTGACTTTTTTTCTAAGTTTTAGGTGTGTTTTTTTTTTTGTCTTGATTCTTGATTAATTGCACAAACCAATTTTTACTAACATATGTAAATTTCATGATTCCACTGCAATGTTTCTTTGAGTGAACGGCAAAATAAAAAAAGCCAAAAGAGGAATTATTTTCATTTAAAGGAATTTCAACTATAGCAGACAAATTGCTGAAACATGTTATTTTAGCGAACCAGCTAACGGTCCAAGCTACTTAAATTCAATCAAATGAAATTTATTTCAAAGTGGTACTGCAACCTTAAGAATATGGACCACATGTTAAGTGAACAATATGACTCTTGTCCCTACTTCTCACACTCCCATTAAATTAAATTAAAATACAACGTAGTGGGTCTGATGTTATGACACCCAAATGCAGTTTGCCGACTTTAATTCAGACATAAATCTTTCTTTGATTGATTTTGTCTTAATTGTAAAAATGTATGAATTTAATATCCAAAAAAAAGAGGTTTAAACTAGTAGTTTTTCTCGTTTTAAAAAATATGCTACTTTGTAACAAAAAAATAAACACTTGAATACAACTATCATTATAACTCTTGAGGTAACCTTTTAGAAAACAAATAAAAAGCAAAATGTTCAATAGCTTTCAGTTGGTGTTCAAACTGCTGGTGACATGATTCGGAGACAATCACTGTAACTCTTCAGGAGCCAGAATGAAAGATTGGACTTTTATACCAATAACAAGTTGCTAGCAGTAGTAGTGTGGGTTAGGTCGGGGTTGCAGTCAGGTTGGGCCCTTTCTGATGGTCCTTTAAGTTGAATCACGTGACATTAAAAGTCCATTTGCTAGCTAGCCAGAAAAAAACTTGTGGGGTTCTTCTTGTCAGTTGTGTATAACTTCATGAATGCCTTTTTGAAATCAGCTGGTACTTAGTATGCCCTTGTTTATTTTAATAAAAATATATATACCAGTACCGTTTCAAGGTCTTAGAATGTGGCCCATTTATATTGTAAAGAAATTCAAAAATAAGAAGCTAAAGCAACACAAACATGATTTACACTATCAAGTGTAATTTTTTTTATAAGTTGGCTTAAGCTTTAGAGTTTAGACACATAGATCATAATTAGCTGAGCCTAATGATAGCTCCTTAACTTCTCCATGAGTGGTCTCGGGTTTGAATCCGGGCCGAAACATATTTATTGAGGAAAGGTCAGGGAGTTTACTCAGTTGTAGGGTTCCTCCTGTGGTGGGCTCAGGCTGTCAGGCGTACGCTTCAGAGTGTCAAATCTGAGGAGACGGATGAAATCTCGTCTTTGGTGACGTCGTACCAAGCCGTTAAAAAAAAAAGTTAAACAAATAGGACTCAAGCTTAATCGAGCTCAATTTTGGCTTAACTTGTTTATATCCCAAATTTACACCATCTATAGAAAGTTGCTGAAACTAACTTGGAGGTAAAAATGAAAAGTATTGAACTTTATAGTTAAATCTATCAGTTTTCTTGAACTGAAAGTCTAAAGGATAGCTAACAAAACCTGGGTAGATACAATATTTATGTACAATAAAGTGAAGACAATTGTACCATATATTTTGGTGATGACCATAAATATCATTACTAAACAAGCACTTGTTCTAATTTACACCAGAAGACAACCACATTCTGATGCCCCACCTAATTTTTTGTTTCTGATTTTATATTTTATTACCTATTTTTTTAAATTATACCTGTGTGTTTTTCTAGTAAAGCACCATTGAAAGACTCCATAGTTGATGTGTCGTCCATTGATGTTTTATTTTTGTGAGCAAAAGCTAGCATCATGCCATCATAACTACCTTGCATTGTGTATTCTTGAACCTAACCTCATGTTCATGTTCTTAACAAAAATCAACTGTTTTATCAAACTTGTAATCAACCTAACATATTTCAAAGTCCATTTGGAACCGACTAAAGTTACTAAACTCATATTACCTATGCCCATAACATCAATAACCTCCTCACATGTGAGTCTTACTTGTCAAAATCACATAATTTTTGATTTTGCAATGCTTCACTGCTATGGGTAGCATAAAAAGAAGCATCAAAATCTATTACTCAAAAATCCACATACTTATACACGCAACGAATCAAGGCTTCATCTTCTTCACGGCCTGTTGCAGTGTTGAATGCTTTCTGGCCATATCGACAAGTGCCTCACTTTGTTTTACAATTCCAACATGCTACATAACCCCTATCCCTCCTTTCCATGTTTCTATTCTAACTATTTCCGCTAGTATTTTGCCAATATGCATTAAACCACTTGATGTTTGCTTATTTCTTATCCAAAGTCTCCCAATCAATTGTTGTTAACTTCTTTGGTTCCTCGCCCAAAGCCAAATCCAAGTCATTATGGACTATCAAATTCTTGATTTGTGTCTTTCAGCAAACAAAATCTTTACTGTAAATACTGAAATTTCTCAATCCAAACCTTCCCGTATTCAGTCATGATAACACGACTAAGGGGCTGTTTGTTTGGATCTGAATAGGTCTGAATGGGTCTGAATCTGAATGGTTCAGATTCACACCGTTTGTTTGGGGAAAAAAAACACATCTGAATGGGTTCCAATGTCTGAATCAAGGTCTGAATCATTCAGACTTGAGATGAAGTCTGAATGAGAAGAGAAGGGAGTTGGGAGCGTCTGAATGGGTTCCAACCGAACCATGACCGTCGGCCAGCGCTCCGCCACTGAACCACGACCAACGGCCACTACTCCGCCACCGACCCGCCACCGCTCCACGGCCGCCGCTGCTCCACCACCGAACCACGACCGTAAGCAAACTAGGGTTGTGGTTTTAGGGTTCGAACGACTGCGGTTGCTCGATCGAGGGTCGCTCGATGGTGGACGACCGAGGGTTGCTCGATGGTTTTGCTTACCTTCACACCACAGGGGATCGACGGGTTGCTCGATGGTGATGGTCGAAGACGACGAACAGGTTGCTCGGTGGTGGTGGCGAAGGGATTTGACGGTGAAACGGGGTTGCTGCAAACGGTGGTGGCGATTGCTTACCTTCCCACCATAGGTGGTGGCTGCGACGGGCGGCGGCCAGAGGGGACGGAGGCGGCGACGTGAGGAACCGATCGTGTGGGGGCTGGGGGGGTTGGATCTAGGGTTTTGAAGGGAATTTTTTTTTTTTTTAATTTTCATTCATATGTCCAAACCAAACAGTCTTAATTAGTTCAGCACTTAATGATTCAGACCCTCTTAACCATTCAGACGTCTTAACCATTCAGCACTTAATGGTTCAGACCCAACCAAACAACCCCTAAGCGAAAAAATAGAACCAAAAACAATGAGCAAACATATTAAAGACAAATCCATAAGTTAACAGCTATCATTCACTAAACTCGTAAATGAAGATATAGTGATTTTGGTATTTAATAATTAAGTGATTAATTTCGCTATAATCTTCACTTACATTATTGAAATCGTAATCTTCCCATATAAAGCTAATGCCAACAATTATCGAAATTGCTAATTTTTTATGTCAAAAAACAAATGTAAAAATATGTTTGTTTGATGACGTCGGATCATCACTCTCTTCCACGAAGTACGGATCTCATTATCGACCATGAAGTACGGATAATCATCACTATCGTCCATATGGCACGGATCAACACGATAATCATCACTATTGTCCACAGGGTTAGATCGTCCCTATCGTCCATGAGGTCCAGACTAATTTATACCAGGTTTTAAACTTTCTAACCAAGTGAAACCCAATCATAAAACCCTTCGTAAACCGGTTTTATGATTATTTTAAACCGGTTTTAAACTATCCACAGTGGTCACCCCACTGAAAATCCCTTCCCACCGAAATTTCCTGTCATGTCATCACCCAACTGAAAATCTTAAAATCCCACAGTGGTCACCCCACCGGAAAAACATCCCCATTTGTGAGGCGTAGAGAGGGGTAGAGAAAATCAGTGTGAGAGGGTTTAAGCGGTGTTCCCGCCGGGGAGGGGGCGGTGTTCCCGCCGGAGCCCGCTATCCCGCAAGGCCAGCGGCAAGGGCGCTGCGCATGGTCTTATACAATGTTTATATCAAATCAGTTTTAAACCTGATCCAAACCAACTCATACCATGTTTTAAACCAATTTCTACCTCAACCAATTTCTAAACATTGATTTTTACTTTTATTGATTTAAACCAAACTGATTTCAACTAATAACAGTTTAACATATGACCTATTTTTTATATTCATCTAAACTTCAAATATTATGTAAAATTAAAAGGTAACGCTGTGCATATTAGTGTATGATTTCATTCGACAATAAAACATATTATTTCTCGTGACCGATAAAAAAAGAGAACCATGTGAAGGTGTTTTTGTAGACATAGTCCCCAATGGTCTATTATATTTTCCGTCCTTGGATCAGGTAATATTACTGTTTAATTTACTCTTTCCAAATTATACTTTAACAATTTGTATTTAATATTTAAAAATTAGAGTTTAACCGTTGTTATTATTATTAATAGACTAAATTACTAATATGGTCCACTTAGTTTGCTGGTATTTCACTCTTGGTCCCTATGCTTTATAAATTAAACATATGATCCCAAACTTTAAACATTTGTAACACATATGGTCCTTAAATCAACAAATTACTTTCACATAGAATGCCTGTGTCATAGGTGTTTGTGGTTGTGGTCTGCATGCTAACTGGGGGTCTAAGTTTGGTGGATCGTTTGGTGTGTTTGCTTTGGTTGGATGGTCTCTTGCTTTCCATGTTTGTTTTGTCTTCCCTACCGACACTACTTCTCATGGGTATGATTTATGTGTATGTCTGACTGTTCCTTTATGCGTGTGGGCAATGGTCTTTATCTGTTCTTCTATGGCTTCGTGAAAAAAAAATATATATATATATATATATAATAATAATAATAATGATAATAATAATAATAATAATAGTAATAATAATAATAAATTAATATTAAAGTGTATATATATATATATAAAAATTATGAATAAGAATAATAATATTATAAAAAAAAAAAAGGATGGCAACAGCTTTTTTTGAGCCGGGGGTCTCGTTCGAAGCAGCCTCTCTATCACATCTGGGGTAGGGGTAAGGTTTGTTTTCATCTCACCCTCCCCAGACCCCACGCAGTGGGAACATACTGGGTTTGTTTGTTTGTTTGTTTGTTTGTTTTTTATTCTATTATTACTATAACTAAGATACATAAACTCATGCTTTGCGAAAGTTAACCTCATGTTGAAATTAATAGAAATAAGCACATGACAACGACAAAATGTAAAATCGCAAAAAAAAAAAAAAAAAGCGCAATTTTTAACAGTTTTTTTTTCGTTTTGATGAGCTTATTGACGTTAATTACGTGGGTTTACATAATTAACAAAGTAGAGTTTTTCCTAATTAATCATATCCTTAACTAAAAATTCATGTATTTGGTTATAAAAATAATAATAGTATAATTTTAAATCAGATAAAACTAAATTTTTAAAAGAATCAAATATTAAATTGGAAAGTGTAATTTAAAGAAAGGTAAAATACATAGTAATATTACCTGATCTTAACGGACAATATCCATGATTTTTTGAAAAGAAGCTAAACGAACAATATCCATGATTTTTTGAACTTTATAAACAATATCTTATAATATTATTAATTAAAGCACAAGTAGCATGCATGCGTGTAATTTACTCGATATCTTTTTTTATTATAACAGTATATGAATTAATATTATCATATTACTATTATTCTCATTACCTATATATATATATATATATATATATATATATATATATATAGGGGAGGGTTCCTAAAAAAACCCTCATTTTTAAGAAAACTAAGAAAACATTTTTTTAACCATTGATCAATTTGATCAATGGTTGTAATTGATTGATAGCAATATTATAATTAATTAGGATTTTAATAATAATTATTAGTAATTAAGGGTATAATAGGAAAATCAAAATTTTTTTAAACTTAGAAACATAATTAATTCCTATAATTAATCTTATATTTTCTCTCTCCTCTCTCCTCATTTTCTTTGTTTTAAGAAACAAAGTCAATAAAACTAATTATTAAAAAAAACAAATAATAAAAAAACCACATTAATTATACTCTGATTGCATATATATAACAAGCAGTAATAGTTCATTATATATATCACCTTGTTTGTACATATCATCTGGTTACACATATGTAATCAATCGAGTAACAGTGTATTACATAAATGTAATCAATCAAGGTAAAATTGTTCGTACATATAAGATGATTACACATATGTAATCAATAAAAATAACATTGTGTTACATATATGTAATCAATCAAAGTAACAGTGTCTTACATATATATATAAGCATCCAAGAAAAAAAATATATATATATATAAACATTCTTTTCCAACAAAAAAGAAGAATAATGAACAAGATTGTGATTATGTAAACATTTTTACACATATGCAATCATACAAGTAAACTTGAAAGTTTACTTGAAACCTACATACATGTAAACATGCTTACATATATGTAATCAAACAAATAGACTAAAAAAAAGAAAGATATATGTAAGCATTCAAGTAGAACCTCAGGAGCTACATAGTATGCACTACCAACAATGTCATTCAACTCTTTCTCTACTAAAAAAGATCAAGTTTGACATGGAGTCACTAATACAACAAGTTTCTAGCCTAAACAAACACAAGTATCAAGTAATATGTAACAGTGACACATGTGGTCTAGTTGGAGTAACAGCATACCTGGGCACACAAAGTCTGACAAATTGAAATCTATGGCCTTCAATTCTGCGTTGTTGAAGTTCTGATCCACAGGTTAGACATGGTTAAAAGAGCTTAACTAGTTAACTCAATCAATTACATGTTAGACGTTGTTACACATCTCACCTCGGGCTTTAAGACCCAATGAACCACTCCTTGAAGATGACAAAACAAGATAACAGACAACATCTGTATCAATACGCCCTTTGCATCGCATTCGGCGTATTTACCGCCCCTGTCCAAAATGTGATTTAAAAAAAGTAAAAAAAACATAGTAACTTCAAAAAACAATAGAAGCAGCAGATTTGCTAACCTTAAAAGTATTATATCTAAAAGTACTCCTCCTTTACATAACCTAAGTAAGAAGATTTAAGACATAAATTAAAATATGCAAAAATAATTTAATAAAAAGAGAGTATCAATCCAAGACTTACTCCATAACGAGTAGTAATAGTTCATTACATATATCACCTTGTTTGTACATATCATCTTATTACACATATGTAATCAATCAAGGTAAATGTGTGTTCGTACATATCAGTTGATTACACATATGTAATCAATAAAAATAATATTGTGTTACATATGTGTAATCAATCAAAGTAACTCTTACATATATATAAGCATTTAAGAAAAAAAGATATATACAAACATTCTTTTTCCAACAAAAAAGAAGAATAATGAATCTTAGTAAAAATCCAAGACTTACTCCATAACGAGGTATACATAATCATGGTCTTCGTATGTATCATAAAAGCTAATTAGATTGTTATGCCCTGTCAAAGCTCTTAGTATCTTTACCTCCCAATGAACATCCTCAATCGCAATGGTTGTTGTCATCTGATTGAACGGATTCAATTTGTAGTTTGACCATCTACAAACCTCACAAACTAACGAACAGGTATATTTTTAAAGAGGGTGTGTTAGTATTTTAAAAAAATGGATAAAATTAAGAAAAAATATATATAAATATGAATAAAACAAGAAAAAAGAAAAGAGTTAAGAAAGCTTTGACTTTGAAATAATCTTGACAGCAAATTGTTGACCTTTAAATACACCTTTCTTGCACCTGGCTCTACAAGTATGCCCAAAATGGCCTTTATCAACCTCCTCCCCAATCACATGCTTACGCCCAATATGCTTCGAAAACCCAAAACTCCGATTCAACTTTTCGCAAACGCCCGACGGAAACAAATACTTGCCTGGGCTTCCACGGCAAAACACGAAGAAGACAGATTTCTTACCACCCATGTAGATGGCAGATGATTCTTCATTCAATCTCTCTAGCAGTGTTGAGATAAAAAATAAAAAATAAAACCCTAGATGAAGGAAAATAAACCTAGATCTGATCGTGAATAATTGAATGGAGAAAGAAAATGAGATTGGTTAAATTTTATTATTTCCATAAATAAGAAAAGGAGATTGGAGAAAGAATGGTGTAAGATTACTCAAATACCCTAGTTTTCTTGGTTTTCTTGTAAATAAGTGGTTTTCTTACGAACCTTCCTATATATATATATATATATATATATATATATATATATATATATATATATAAACCAACGTCGGTTGGTTTGCGACGTGTCAGTTTATGCTTCTTATTTCATTGTAATCTGAATTTATGAGCAGGTGTTTGAATCCCACCCCTTCTTTTTCATCTTTTTGTTTTAACATTCATATTTTTCCCCTCATCTTTTTAAAAAGTTTGTAAAATACAATTGATCCTCCTTAAGTTTATAATTTATCTCTTTGTTTTTTAAATCTTCACCCTATGATTTCAGGGTTAATATTTTCATCTCTTTGACTCATTTGAGTTTCTAAAGTTTCTAATTTACCCCTTTTTTACCTTAACTAAAAGTAACATTTTTTTACGTGCTTAGTTTACGTAATAGTCAATATAAACACCTTTTGATACACGTTTCGGTATAAAATTCTCCCTGAAATAAGTTCGGTCACATACAATACCGTTTTGTTTTTATTTTGTATACGTTTTCTGTTGTTGTACGTTTCGGCATAATTTTTTTAAGAGACATATTGAGTCAATTATATTATGTTTTCCATTAACCCTGATAAGTTTGAAGTACTACACGTTTTGACGCCGTCGCAACGCACGGCGGATAACTTTACTGGTATAAACACATTTTGCAATGTCTGTGCTTCGAGCATGTTGACACTCACAATAGTTTTTATATTAAATGATTTACTCTTCTCTTCAAATAATAATGGTGTGGTGACTTAGTGGTAAAAGCTTAGATGATATGGTATTGAGGTCGTCGGTTCGACTCATGTAAAAAACAAACCTTTTTTTTTCTTTTTTGGTTTCTTATTTCTTTTTTTCGTTTATTTCTTTTATTTTTTTCTTATGTTGTCAAGAATTTTCTTATATTTCTATATAAAATTTGCATTTTAACCTTCTTATATCGAGACGTGCTATGAATAGTATGACTTTATTCGGTATGATTTGTTGTTTTATATCGTAACGTGCGTTGAGATTTTTTTAATATTTTATTTTTTCCATTTGAATTTTTTTATATTTTAATGCTAAAAAATTATACTAGAATATTTATACCATAACATACGACGTATTTTATTAGTGTTTAAATATATTTTTTTATATTATAAATTTCTATATCGTAACATACGAATTTTTTAGTTAGTGTTTCATCCTCCAATAATTCCACCAAATTTTCAAACTTTTTTTTGTCTTTTTTTCACCTTTGAATTTTCTTATATTTTATATTAAATAACTTTTATTAGATTTTTTATTCCATAACATCTAACGTATTTTATCATTTTTTTAAAATTTTTACACTTAGGTTATCTACAATTATTTCACCCCGTTTTGTGTATCACATTGAGTATTATTATTATTTTTACTTTTTATTTCTTTATTATTATTTGTTTTCTTGCTTTTTTTTAGGTTTTTTCTTTTGGGTTTTTTAATATTATTTTATTTGTATTATCAATGTCAGGTCATGCTTATGTTGTTATATTTAAACATAACTTTAATGAGCCACATCAATTTTACACGTTTCCTTTTTGCTCATAATCACGTGTATGTCAATGCTTACAACGTTTAGATTTTTTACTAACTTTTTTCTCAAATTTGCAGTTTCAGTGTTAGACCATGTTTACGTTGCAAATTATGAGGACAACGATACGTTTTTATGCTTAGTCATTTATGTAGACACTTCTTTCGTTTAGACTTTATAAAAATCAGTTCATTATCCGTCACGAAGCGCGGGTCAACTTGCTAGTTATCTCATAAAAACTAATCACACTGATCAAAATTAATAATAATAATTGGTGTTGGCCCAACGAAGCCATGTGCCCAAGAATTACCTTAAATCACGTATCGTGACTTTGACCATGAAGTCATGAAGATCTGAATATATTTCTGGACTGATTTTGTTGGACTACATATGATTGTTAATCATATTTATTTAATAAAAAAAACCCACATGCTACACACTCATGCTGAACAGAAGGGTCCATTTGCTTCCAAAAGAAGCATAGTTTGTATTCGTTTTATTCTATTACTAAAACTAAAATCGTCTTTTAACTTTATATCATATTATCACTGGGACATTCTAAGTTATTAAACTATAAAATTACAATACTAATAACAATAACAATAGGTTCTATAAATATTATTTCACTAAAAATATATAAAGAAGTTCACTTTATCATAAAACCAATTTTATTGCTTCATAATCTAGCTATTTAGAAAGAAAAATAATCTATTTATTTAGACAATTAATCTCTAATGTTTGAGTATTTGATGCTAAAAACTATAATAACTTGTTTTATACCCGTCCGGTGGTCGGGTATGTTAACGCTATAATAATATAAGATTTTTTTTATTTGAATTAAATAGAAAAGATCTTTCATGATGGAAGTGGTGAAGTGGATGAACTTATGGTCCATATTGGCTAACGAATCATTTGGGTTAGTTGTTCGATCCGGTCAAAAGTGCCTTCGAGCTCAATTCTATTAAGATTTGGGTTTTGAGTCATTGTGTTTTATAGAAAGCCTAGCTCCAGTCAACTGACAAATTTGTTTGGAGTAAACACCATTTTTAGTAATGTTTGGTCGAGCAAGGAAACTTAATATACCAATATTGGAGGTTGATGAGGTTCCAAAGCCACTAGCAACCTCATGGTTGTCTGCTGAATCAAAATCCATCCGGGAGAGGCACCACCTCCAAATATGATGGCGTTTGCGTGACCCATTACACATGGATCTTCATGATGAGATGAGACTCTTGGTTTTCCTTGTTTTACATTCTGAATGAGCAAAATGACACTTGTCAACAAACATGCATGTTCGTTCGTTCACGAACATGTTACCGAACGTTCACGAACACAAATGAACGAACACTACCTCTGTTCATGTTCGTTCATTTAACTAAACGAACGGAATTTCTTGTTCGTGTTCGTTCATTTATTAAACGAATGAACATAAACGAACTTCCCACCGAACGGTTCACGAACTTTTCGCTGAACGTTCGGTTCGTTTACAGCCCTACCTGTCAACGAACATGCATCCTTTTGAATTGTTGTATTTGTTGCACATATGAGTTTTAAATGGACCCTAATGTAAACAACTCGAAGCTGCACAACTCTAAGCAGTTTTAGGAAAAATATTCCATCAGATATACTATTGTCATGCATAACAAAACCATATAAAGTCATGATAAATCATTTAAAACATAAGTTTTTTTATATACAAACAAAATAAGAGGAAAGATTGTTGTAGTAGACACCTTGAAACTTTTCATACAAGTGTTGCCTCCTGTGCTTTTGACTTTGGTATTAGCCCAATTTAAAATATAAGAATCAGTGAATTTATTACTGAGGGAAAAAAATCTAAGATAATTAAGAAGTTGTAGCATGTTAAATCGCATTAACAGTAATAAATAAGCTGGAAAGAAGGCACAACACAACACATATGCTTTTATCAGAGACTAATTTTAATAAAACATGGACCAATGTTAATATAACACCACTATTATTATACATAGTTAGAAAACTCGCCCAATATTAAATTTTTATAACCTGAACAATATCTTTTCCAACAATATTCTCCAATGAAACCTTCAACTGCTTGCAAGTTTTAACAGCATGATTAGAATTTTCTACTTTTATTGAGCGACATCTTGATTAGTGGCTCACTTGCAATTTTCCAATTAACAATCTCTGGTGATACCTTGTCAAATGATTTCAATAGAACCCACTTGGGTCGGGGGAGTAAATTAGGGTTAAATGTTGAAGATATTATTTTACTTAATTAGTAAAAGATAGCACATAAGAGGCAGGATCGGCCCTGAGAATCAAAAAAAATTTCAGGGCCCGGGGCGAGAAAAAAATGGGCCCCTCTTAAAAAATTAACTTACTAATTTATATATAAAAAGTTAATAATATGAATATATTTGTTAAAAAATTAACAATACCAAAGTAGTGTAGCATAATAATATATTTTAAATACACAAGCAAACCATGAGGCTATTCGATCATTTTTGAAGCAAAAGTCTCGATCATCTATTTGGTAGGTATTCATACATCCTAAGACGGCTTTCTTAAACAACTTCAACTCCAAATAAAGTTCATCCGCAATTCCGTATCAATATCTGATTGTTATTCATACTTCAATGTGTGGTTCTCGTTGGAGACTGCAACCGAGGTTGTGCTCAGTGGCTCATGGTTATGCAATTGAATTAGTGGAGGCTGCAACCTGCAGGGATCCGTTTTGTTGAATTTGGAAGGTGGGACTGGAGGGCTGGAGGGGTGGAGTTGGACGTTGGTCCGGCTACTGGATCACGTCAGGAAATTGGAAGAGTTGAAAGTAAAACCAATTGAGAGTAAAGTCAATCGAAACCTAATATATTCTTAAATATGTGAGGTTTTTTTAGGAGTAATCCATAACCAATTAAACTATTTTTATTCTATCAAAATTTGTTGGGCCCTAGGTTTTATAAACTTTTTTTTATAATATACAATTTTTTTTAAATTTCGGGCCCCTAAAAACGCCGGGCCCGGGGCGGTCGCCCACCTCGCCCTCCCCCAAGGCCGGCCCTGATAAGAGGATACCTACCCATGACGGCCTCATCGTGTTTTTGGGTATGCCACCCTTCCAACTCAGAGAATGCCAACACTGGTCCTTCTGCTACTCCTAGAACCATTTTATTGAACCGCTTCCGCCACCTCTTGAGCTAGGGTTTGAGAATTCTTTCAGATTTTCTCGAGGTGTCTACGACGGAGATAACGGGGGCATTCATGGTGAGAATACACCACCTGCTTCATTTGCAGGCTTTGGATTGATAGGTCATGGTGATCGTGGTTATGGTTGATTAAAGATTTAGAGGTGTTAGGATAAATGGGAGGAAGAGGTTAATTAACCAACTCTTCTGTAAAACTGTTCAAAAAGGTTATAACTGCCTATTTTATGTGGCCATGATCAGATATTGAGGAGAGTAGTTGAAACGACCGGCGTCTATATATATAATAACAATTATAATAAAAAAACTATTAAAACATGCATTTCTAAGGGGCCGTTTGGTTGGGTCTGAATGATTAAGTGCTGAATGGTTAAGATGTCTGAATGGTTAAGAGGGTCTGAACCATTAAGTGCTGAACCGGTTAAGATTGTTTGGTTGTATATGTCTGAATGAGAATGAGAATGAAAATAAAAAATAAAAAATAATTTTTTGTCAAAACCCTAGAAACTTGGCATCACCAGCCCCCACCCTTATTTTCTTCCTGTTGAAACTTCAAATCGTCTTCAAGCTCCCACAAGCATCCTCTCGACGGGCAAATAAAATCATCGGGCATCATCATCGTCATCTTAACCTCATCATCATCCTCATCTTAACAGCATCATCATCATCATCATCATCTTTGACGCGAGCTGGGTGATGAGAGGCGGCGACGGCTGTGGGGAGGAGCGGCGGGAGGTGGTGTGGCAGCGGCGGGTGCGGTGGCAGCGGCGGGTGCGGTGGTGTTGGGGAGGAGCGACGGGAGGTGCGGCCGGAGGAAGCCGACGGTGACGGTGGTGGGGAGTGAGGAGGCGACAGTACCCTTCTTTTCCTTCATTCAGACCCATTCAGACTTGGTTTAAGGTCTGAATCATTCAGATGTTGATTCAGACATTTTTTCTCATTCAGATTTGTTATTTTCCCCCAAACAAACGGTCTAAATCTGAACCATTCAGATTCAGATCCATTCAGACCCAACCAAACAGCCCCTAAATTGGAGGAGTTCTCCAAAAAGCTCCAAGAAGAATCGAAAGGCCCAGTGTCGTTATGGTGAGACCCCTATATGGCTACATGTGCTTGGCTGTGCGAACATTATTGAGTATAATAAAATAATAATAATAATCTTTAAAAATATCTTAACTATATATTTTATAAAAAATATAACTTAATGATTGCCTATACAGTTCATTTATAAAAATAAAAGGTCTGGCCCGGCCTGTAAATCTTTATGGTTTCAGGCAAGTCATTTATTGCTTTGATTGCATGTTTTATGATACGCTAATAGCATTAAAATAAAAATAAAAATAATAAATAAAAAGATACCAATGGAAAATATTGTTATCTTTTAGATATCACTTTGTCATTCTCTTATATGAAGCCTCCTTTCTTTCATTTCTTTATTTCTTCTTCTTCCTCCTAGCCCTGTGTGTGAAGATCATGCATAACGGTAGCTAAGGGAGGCATCCAAAGGGATCGCATTGATCTCAGCTAAATTACGCACATATATGTATATGTGTGTATACACACACACACATATATATAAATATAGTATGTGTGTTCATTTGTTAAAGTTTAAACCGGTCGAGTTGGGATCATGCTATCCTTTTGGATTCCTTCTTTGGTTGCTACTGTCGTAATAACATCATTATGTGTATATATATATATATTAAATGCATTCAACCTACGAAAAGACAAATTAAGATGATCGAAGCCTAATTTGATGTCTGGTTTTCATTTTTTATCAGCACGAAATGAAAAGGCAAGTCAAGGAGACAGGGAGAGGTGAGAAATTCTTGATTAATTAACTCCATATATATTTTAGTTTTGTTTTTAGCTTCTTGATCAATCTACGCTTATTTTAAAGTGTAAGTGAGTGAGGTGGTTGTGGGGTTTCCTTCTGGGGTGGTTGTGGTGGCTCATTGAGGTCCAGGTAACTAGACCATGATGACATGGCCTGGAAACAGTGGGTTCACACGATTGAGACCTTCGCCGTTAAAAAAAAAAAAAAAGTATTGTGTACGTATGTTGATTTAAATGTGTTTCATGAATTTCATGATCCTTCATATCAAACTTTGAATTGAATGAATGTAATTATTTTGTAATATTTTAACTAGTTATAGCTACATTAGCTTAATTAATTGTTAGATCGTATATATAATTAAGATCTATAGATGTAATATTTTTTTCAAGAGTCTTATGATAATCTGTGATCAGATATTGATAATTGTATGTTCGAAAGTATATATATTGTTATTTAAAATCCCTTATTAATGTGAATAAAAAAATATAATAATTATTCACCAATAAAAATCTAGCCAATATAAATATGATTAAAATTTCGTATAATTTAAAACTTTAATTTTAAAATAATAAAGTACTATTTTTTAAAAATTTTGTTTCTTTAAACATTTCGTTTTAAAAACTGTTTTTAAAAGTTTTGTTTTTTATAATAATTTGTTTTTTCTAAAAAGTGTGTTTTTTAATATAAGCATACTTTTAGTGTATTAAAAAGTTTTATTTAAAATATACAAAAAATATATATAATATTTAATATTATTATTATTATTTTGAACGGCTTGGTACAACGACCCCCAAGACGGGATTTCAACCGTCCCCATAGCAAAATTAAGGGAGTAACCATTAGGCTAGAAACCCTTGATCAACGTTTAGGTTCTTTAAAAATTATCATGTATCTCTATAAACTTTTATCTACTAGAACATGTATATAAGAAATTAACTTTAACTTTACGTATCACAATTAAGTAAATCTAAGACTCCTATTATCGTTTCTTTTAATTTACCAAATCATATTCTATTTATTCTTCATATAATGATTTTTTTTCATCCTTGTATATTTTAGTTTTTTTATTCAATTCGTAAAAATAATAAAGTACGATTTCTAATCTAATCTTCTACAAGAATAACTAGCATAGACAATTGTCGTCTTCTAATAAACTCTTAAAAAAATTCGTCTCTCTCATATTAAATACTAATTATCTTTTGTATTAAATATTAATAATAAATCATTTTAAATAATTAAATTATACAATTAAATATAAAACAAATATATCTTCGATCTTATCATAAAAAATAAATAAAACCTAATAAATCATAAGAAAATTTCAATTATATAATATCTTCAAATATAATTTCATAATTCTTAATCCTTATTTGTAATATGTTATTTTAAATATTCAATTATAATTATTTTATAAACAATTAATAATTATCAAACATAAAATTTTTTAAAATATTATTGCTTACAACATTTAGATTTATTAAACACATTTAATACATGAGTTTCTAACCTAGTATAGTTAATATAACCAGTACCGAAGTTAAAACCCTTTTAATTTTAAAAAGACTAAAACGCTAATTCATTAATGGTTTTACGATAAATAAAGATGACATATATATGAACCTCAAACTAGTTCACGTATGAATTATTATATCAAAACAATTCATGAGTAGAGCAAGCTTTTTAAAGTTTAGAAAATCATTTTTTCACATAAAGTGAAAACTCTGAAAAAAACATTGTCTATATCCTCATAAAACTCATTTTAGCTTTTAAGTTTCGTTTACGATCTTATTGTTCAGGTTTAGCTTTTAGCTTCAGAATTTAGTTTTAAGGTTTAGATCATAAAGTATAACTTTTAGGTTTTAGAATTTATGTTTACAACTTATTATGTCTTTTTGTTCGTCAATATGTTTTTTTTGCTCGTCACTATGCTTTAGTGTTTAACTTTAGGATTTAGTTTTAGAGTTTATGATTTAGGGTATAGATTTAGGATTTATATTAGGTTTAGTTTTTTGGGTTTAGCTTTTATGGTTTACCTTTTAGGTTTTAAAATTTATGTTTTTCAGCCCATTGTGTTTTCCTACGCGTTATTATGTTTTTTTTTTGTTTAACATTGTTTTTAAAATTTAATGGCATAATTCTCACAAAACTTTATTTAACCGATAGAGGTAGATTTATATTAATATACTATGTTAAAAAGATTAGTGTGTGACATGAGTTATATAAATAAAAATAATAAAAGGTAACTAGTAATAATAATTTAGAAATTATTAAAGGATTAAATAACTAAAAACATAAAAAGCAACATGTACACCTTCCAAAACAAATCAAAACATTTAGTTTTGGGCTATTTTTGGTTATTTGTATTTCATGTTGGGTTGCTTTGGACCTTAGACAAACTCATTAGCAGGTAAAGAATGAGATGAATGACCAGACGGAAAACACTTACGGGTTAGAATGGACTGAAAGACATTATTTACCTGTCTGAATAGGTTGTGTTTCCTTTCCTCGTCAAATTTTAATCAATATTTTCGTCATTCCCAGTACCCTAAAGCGTTAAATCCGAGAGAATTGTTGAAATCTTGTATAGGATGTTTTCATTCCAAGTCATTCAGGAAAAAAATGTTCTTCACAACTACACGTAGCCACGTAGGATGCATTTTGGAATAAAGATCACATTTTAGGTTAATATAGCCCAACACCTCTAAAAGGAATGTAAAAATGCAGTATGCAAAGTATTGCGGGCAGTGGGCATACACATCACAAATGGGAAGCAAAAGAAGGAAAGCCCTTTAAGAAATGAAGTCCAAACCCGCATACCGCATACGTTTGGGTATTTTATTTTAAGTCCCAAAATAAAGAGAACCAACCATATCATATACAAAACGTCGAGAAATAATCCTGGAGCGGGCAATTCAATTAACCTATATTCAGAAGATAAAATTTCACCTCTACCATCAATAGGTTTAGCTAGGGCGTTTATAACACGACCCAAATAGGCCTCAATCACTAGTATCTGAGCAATTTTTTCTGTTGCTTTTACAGAATTTCCTTTTTGTATCAGCAAACCATCACCCATTAATACAGCACCAACGTTAGTTGATTCCAAATTAAGAGCAACGTCTATTGTACCCTCTTGAAATTCTACTAATTCACCCGCCATTACTTCATCAAGACCATGAATACGAGCAATGCCATCACCTACTTGAAGTACGGTACCGGTATTTACAAACTTTACTTCTCTATTATATTGCTCAATACGTTCACGGATAATATTACTAATTTCGTCGGCTTGAATGGTTACCATGAGTATTTCTTAATTGTTTTTTGAAAATATAAATCAAATAAATCAAAAATAATGCCTAAAGTAGAAGGACTAATCCGTTATTTGTTTCATCGCAGCCAATATGCCAATATTGGCACTGATAGTACGTAAATGTAACTCGTTGTCTAAACAACTATTCAGAGTTCCTAGAGCTCCTTGTAAAGCTTATTGGAAAACCCGTTGTCGGGTTTGATTACTGGCCTTTTGTTGTTCAAAATTTATAGTTTCATTTTTGTAATTTTCTAGTTGTTCCAAAATCTTATAAGTTGAATCAATCAAATTCAATTTTTCTTGCTCTATCTCAAAGTATCCATTCACGCGAAACTCATCTGCTTCTGTTTCTACTTTCCGTAAGCGAGCCCGGGCTTTTTCTAGCTGTTCGATGGCCCCTTCGCGCAATTCTTCTGAATTTCTAATAGTATTAAAGATTCTCTGTTTTCGATTATCTAATAAATCACTCAATGAAAGTAGATTATCTTTCCATTCATTACAAAAATTCCATGATCCCTTCCCGAACCAAACATGAATCTTTCGATTCATTTGGCTCTCAAGCTCAATGTAAATTCCCATATTTTTATTGTTAATGTAATGAGCCTATCCTCTATTCTCTTGTCATGTTTCAAAATGGAATCAAAATCGCAAAAGGAATCACTGATCCAAGATCAAAATATTCGGAGGACTCTTCTGACCAAACAAAAAATATGTAATTGTCAACAAAGTTATTTACTTTTTTTAATCCAAAAAGTTTTTTTACTTTATACACAATACATAGGTCATCCATTCAGTATTGGCTAAAAAGGGGGAGAAAACCTTCAATAAGTAGTTCAAATCATTTTATCGATATGAGTGTTCTATATTGATAAAATATTTATTTTGAAACCTTCCTTATATTAACATAGTGGTAATGTGTAACCAGGGCTTGATAGAAGGGAAATAAAACCAAAAACTAAAAGAAAAGAACACTTATTATCACAATTTAAATAAAGTTATAAATAATATTAGTTTGTACAGAGGATTTATGTTAGAAAATTTATAATTTATTTTTAAGTTATACAAAAGGCTTGTAAACTTATACTATTACCAGGGGTGTACCCATGTTTTAAAGTAATCTTCTTGAATTTTTTTCAGTAGTGTATCTGTGTTAAAATTTTGACCAATCTTATTAATATTTTGCAGTTGATCCTCTTTAAATTTGTATAATCAGACTTATGATGATAAATTTATATGATACTTATATTTGTTTTTTGGCAAAGAGTTACTTAAAACAGTTTACATATACGTTATTTTTGATAGATTTTAAAAAAATAAAATCATGTAGAGAACAAATAGGACTGACAATATTGAGCTATAACAAGATGGGTAACTTAAAAAAATATGTGAATATAATGAAATCAAAAGGGTGAAAATGATCAATAATATATTTAATGAGAAAAATACTAAAAATTATTCAATAAAACTATTTTTTTAGTTACAATTTATTATAACTTGAACAAAAGTGAAGTTTTTTTTAAATGACTCATTTAAAACAAACTAATTTTGCTTAAAACAAATTTGACATGCACTCATCCTAAATCGAACCCAAACTGACCTGTTATCCAACTCAATCTACTCATTTTGCCAGACATAAAAACAACTTTAGATGTATTGTATTTTTATTATGATTTTATATATGAAATTTTGTTTGATTGTCTTTTTTGACATAATCCGACCCGATTTAACATAACTTGATATGAATAGAACATGAAAAAATTTATTATATACCGTTTTTTAAGTAACTTTAAAAAATTTTCGCCCTCGTAAAAAATATTTCAGGATCCGCGTCTGTCTATTACAAGTGTATTAACATCCAATGCGTAAAATTTTTTGTATCCTTCTTTGGCGATCTTGGTTGCTAAAGAAGCAGACTCCTATATATTTTTGTTTTATAGTTTAAAACACAACTAAAAAATGTAAAAAGATTGAAAGAAATGGACCTTCCTAAGGCCTTGTTTGTTTTTTATAAAATGTTTACGCAACCTCTTTTGTTTACGCAGCGCATACCACACGTAGACGTTGACATATGCAGACTGTTTGTTTCTTCGAAAACGTTTCATTTAAAAACGTCTGCGCAAGGTCTTTTTGGTGTATATGTAGACCAACCACTTTTATGATCTTCTAAGGTCTGCAGAGACTACCCACTACCACCCACCGCCGTCGGGCACCCCTGCTACCCATCACCGCCGGTCACCCCCACCACCTCCACCACCGTCGGCAACCCCCCATCATCCCCTCCGTACATCACCTCCACTTTATTTTAAGAGTCAACAGACATTAAAAAAATAACACCCTTCTTCTTACTGACTTCAGACATTTGATGCATCTCCACTCATAGAGATGTCTACAGATGTGGTCCGCAAATTGCAGACATTTTATCTTTTAAAAAACAAACACGGCCTAAAAATGTCACACCCCGGGCTCTCGTCGGCCCGGGCGCTGCAACCCGATTGGTTTCATAGATAATACAGTCTCGGTCAGAGTTCATTATTATTTTTCATATGTTTCAGCGGAAGCGTTGTTTCATGAATTTTATATTTTTACAAATAATTCGCATGCATAGATGTGAAACCCGCTTTTCATGATTTATAAGCAGTTCATACGCATAGGTATGAAAATCACATTTCGTTATTTGTAAATAACTTTTCACATATAACTTCTCAGGATTTCATAAAATTTCATACTCATAGGTATGAATACCATCATTTCATATTATTGTAAACCGGATTTCACAAACACATAATTTCAAATCATTTTATAATATCTGGTTTATACATGACTTGGAGGCATAGCTCCAATAGCTCCATGGTCTCACCACAAGATCATATTCAAGGCATCATTGGCCAAAAATCTCTAATCTTGCTTCTCTTTTACATTTCATTATTACCTGAAAAGTTTTTGAAAATAAAACGTCAACATAATGTTGGTGAATACAAATAACAGACTCGATATGTAAGCATAGCATATTCGGTACTTTAACCATAATTATTAGTGGCAATACTACACATTTAGCAGGTTATTTCACTGATCGATACAACCACTGCATACCCTGGCTTGTATTGTCACTGGTTAGGAACAACAACGGAGTGCGTCTTACAATTGTTCCCTCCAGCCTACAGCCCGTCACTGGTTAGGTTGCCTGCGGAGTGCGTCTTACGTATAACCTTCCAGCCCACGTTACCAGCCAGCCACATATGGGAATTTCACCCATAGCGGATACAATTTGCAAATCGTACGCATACTAATGGCCTAAATGCTGGTCTAATAGTATCTCTTTATGCGTCAAAGTTAAACATACATGCTCATAAAAATTCATTTATAAATTTAAAAACAAGTTAAATGTATTCACCTGGATGTTTTGGTTGGCTGGGTGACAGCTTAGAACTTATTAATATAAATTTTGAGCAGCATTTATGCTTTATGTATGCTTATAACTATTTGCAAGGATGGTACCTGAGCTTATTTTATGTTCCTAAAATAGATCATAAGTTCAACATAATGTTTGTATATATATCGGATCAAATCTTAATCCCAATGGCGGATGTACATATATTGGGGTGGGTTCACCGGAACCCACCGCGTTTCGACGATTTAGTAAGATTTTTCTGTTTTCGAAAGGCTGAAAAGGTAAGGTGAACCCATTGATATTTTAGGGGTGAATCCTTAATGTAATTTTCTTCAACAGTTTGCTAACTTGAATGGATTAAGTGATCTTTGCTAGAGAATTCTTGATAATCAATGTATGAATTTCTATAGAATCGTGTTAAAATCACTTTCCGAAATTAATATTTCTTCCCAAATTTCGTTTAGGTTTTGAGGCATTGCCCCTAACCCCACAAGGGCGTTACCCCCTTGACCCTTGTCCAAACCGCCACCAAAGGCTCTGCCCCTTGAACCCGCCAGGGGCGCGGCCCCCTTGACTCTGCTTGGTCAGGAGCTCAGAAATCTTAAGCGAGCGTACACTTCGCACCTCCGAGCTCTTTAATGACGATATTTTTTTAATTATTGATTTAATATATCGCATTGTTATTACGTGATAAACATTACAAGACTCGAACCGTCAAACCGATCCGGAATTTTTTGTGTCCGGTTCTATCTAGTTGAAGTGTTTAAAACTAGTGAACCCACTGAAAATTTTTTCTGGGTCTGCCACTGCCTGAAAAAAAACTTTTTAAAAACTCTTACTCTTTTATTACTGTTATCATCCTAAATTCAAACAACTCATGCATAGCCTTACACAAATTGTATCCTTGTATAATTATATTTCATGATCTTGAATTGATTATGTGTTTGCATTTTATTTTCAGATGATGGAGTAACCAAAAACGAATACACGCTTTATAACACAATCATTTTGGCCATGTAAATAAACACTTACTCTAAACAGGGGCGGAGGCATTCATAAGGTTCCGATGTCCCGGGACAGTGTCGATTTTTCAGCGTATATGGACATTTATGGACGCAGTTTTCGAGTGACAACATCGGTTTTTGACCTAGTGACAACACAGGTTGCAACAGCTAGTGTTGAAAGAACTTTTTTTTTAATGAAAGATGTGAAGACAAAATTGAGTAAGAGAAAGAGAGATGAATACCTGAATGATTTTTGCATTTGTTATGTTGAAAAAGAGTTATTACAACAAGTTTCGGTCGAAGATTTAATGCAACGTTTTCTAGAGATGAAAACTCATAGGGAACAAATCTGATTTTTTTTTTAATTTGTAAAGTTTATTGAATTTATAATATGTGTTTTTTTAATTTATATTCATAATTTATATTTGATATTTTTTTAATTATGTGATGAACATTACCGACCCGAATGATACAATCGACCCAGAAAATTTAAAAGTTCGATACGATGAAACTAGAACATACAAATACAGTGACATCACTTAAAAAAATCCTGGATCCGCCACTGCTTAATCCTAACACTATAACATACAAAATCTTAAATTTATGAGTAATAAGAGATAAGAGTACAAACCTAAATGAACATACTTCTTAATCTCGATAAAAGCTTAAAAGAAAAAAATTGCATGTCACTGGTTGTGAATTTCGATCTATGGTGCTTCGTTTGAAATTTTGTTCATTTAAATTTTATTTATGGATAGAAGATAAGCATATGTTTATCCTATATAAACATACGTATACAATATACTAATTTTTTTTTCTTTCTTTGACAACTCACATATCACACGTGCACATCTCTAATTAAATTCTCTTTTTATATTATATTTAATTTTTTATTATTATTATTATTAAGTAAACTAAAATTTTTAATATATACATAGGGTCAGATCTTAACCTTAACCCTATAGGTTAATATTTTATGAAACCTTAAATTAATCAAGAAATTATATAATATACCTAAATGAACCATCTCCTTAATCTTTACTTTGTATTTTGATGAGCACCTCTTAGCATCCAGATCTTATAATTTATTTCCCAATGTGTGTATAAATATTGTATATGTATGTATGTGATTTTTAAATGAAAATAAAGCAAGTATTTATAGGATGTTGAAACGTGATACGAAAGAAAATGATATGCGTAGGTTTTATACGTGTGTTTCATTCGATTGTATGTATCATCGATGGCATCTGAAACTTCTTACACGTACTCTTATACGACACATTTCAATTGAAATTTGAAAGGTAAATTTTCATATTATTTTATTATTATAATTAATTTAGCTCAAATTTTTTTTTTCTTATAACTTTTAAAATATAATGTTTTATAAAATTTTAAAAATACTGTTAGGAACGGCTCATTTCTACTCATATACTCTCAAATAATCATATTTTTAAATTAAACTTTTATTTTTTTAGACGAGAACTTACGTTTTAATTGATTGATTTTTTTTTTATTATATTTTTTTTTACTAATAATAATTTAATTATAAATGAGAGTTAATATTATTAATATCTACAAAACTGCTACAAAATCACAGCTACAGTACTCATGGTACACTTGATGCACAGGTTACAAGAGTCTTTTGTGTCTCCAAAAATAGTAAAATACCAATTCAAGGTTCAAAAACTCGGATGTGGTCGTCTACTTTACTAATTTGAGAAGAGGAGGAGGAGATTCTTCAGTCTTCACAAAATCGACGCCATTGTCAATTGATGATGAATTGGTTCTCGGTATTAACTCTAACTCTGATGATTCTATACCTATCTACAATACCCACCTCATCAATCTCAATCAGATCTCCTAATCGCAACTTCCCGACCGAAAACGGAGATTTACTCTCCGGCGACACTCACTTCGTCGGAGATGGAGATGCCGTTCCACTCAGCCGACCAACGCCTTCAAGTTTTGGCATTATTTTCCCCATTAAGCCTTTCAACTTCAATTCGTCGACGTCGATGTTCTCGCACTTCACGTTCGAAATCGGCAATGGCGTTGCGCTGGTAATCATTCCCGCTGATTTTCCTTCTAAGTTCGCTAGAAACATGTCGTTTGGGCTTATTAACGAAAATCGATTCCTCGGTATCGAGTTTTATGTCAATGTATGTACAATTTCATCTTCTTCTAGGGTTAGTAACGTTTCGAAAACCAGTAATATTTTGAATGATGGAGTGAAGTTATCATCTTGGGTTGATTACCGTGCGATTTCAAAGCGGCTAGATGTTAGGGTAAGCAAATTAGGGGATCCTAAACCTGTTGAACCACTGATTTCATATCGCGTTGATTTAGGGGAAATTCTGAGAGGGGAAGATGTTTTATTGGGTCTGGCATATTCTAATGAAAAGCATGAGCAGCTTACACATGTGTATTCATGGACTTCTGAAATCAAGGATGTTCCAAAATGGCTGCATTCAATTCCGGTTAATCCACAAGAACATTCAACTGTGCGAATTTCCAAGAAAGAAGATGGATTTCTTTCTGGCTTGATATTTGCTACTGGTTGTGGAGCATTGGCGGCTTTGATTATGTTCTTCGTGTGGGCATTCGTTGTTGATTTGCAGAAAGGTCAAGGGGAATCTTCTGTCCGCCCTGTTGATTTCAATTATGAAAAGATTGATGTACTTGAAGTGAAGAATTCAGAAGCTGCTATGAAGTAAGAGATGGTCTGGTAAGCTGACACACATTTGTTGATCAATTAGCTTCAATGATGCAAATCTTGAATCTATGATTCCATGTTTGTTTGTATTTTGATGAGTATGTGTTGTAGTTTGCTCATTCGTGAATCTGCAAACATGTTTCTTGCTGTATTTGAAACTGTAAGGCATTTGATCAGTAATTTTGTAAGACGCTAATGATATTTGTGTTTCAAATTACCATCATGTGTAATGTGTTATATGGGCTTTCTTTTAAACGCCAACTAAAGTTAAATGTTTGCCTGATGAAATTATATTATGTTTATGATGAAGAATTGAAGATAGAAGATGCTTAAGAACCATTTGATTTACCTTTTTTAGGACGAAATTATGCAGACAAATATCCTTGCATAATTTTTTTTGTGATTTTCTTGGGATTGAGGGGTTATTGTTGACTCTGCAATAAAAAAATTAGGGAAAACTAGAAAATGATAATTTTGACCAAGTTAATTTAGAACACGTGATTGGTTGAGGGTCAAGACTCAGAGTGTTTAGGTGTCAAAATCTTATTGGTTTAACAAGATAGTTGTGCCAGTTTTGATTTTTTAGCACAAAACCGTGCCATTTTCGGTTTATGGTATCAGCTAATTGGTTGCTTGGTTGAGCCTTCCAATTTTTAAGGTCAAAAACAGCGTAAGTATCGACTTTTTTGGCTGCGACTTCGTCATGTAATCATTTGTAGCATCATTCGTATCAATATTTTAACATCATCAGTATATCTTTTAAATATTTATCAAAAACAAAATTAACTAATTCTATTATTAAATCTACACTAGAACGTGTCTTTAGAATTTGAAGTATTCATCTTAAAAGCTGAGATTGATATATTTCTAACACGAGGAACCCTAAGGACAATGGATGCCTATAAAAGGTTACATATAAGATAATGTCTGAAAGTTACCCGATCTGCATTCAGTTTTAATAATTAGATAAAAATGGAAAATCAGAAACAACTAAAAGAAATATGAACTGTTTAGATTTTTTAGGCTTCAGTCTCGCTCTCACTTTATGAAGTTTGTTCTCTTCTTCTACACATGATGGACACAAAAAACCTTAATTTTATTTCCATAATTATGTGTTATTCCATATATACAAACGTATTCATATTGGTTTGGTGAGTTTTTGTATAAAATCTTCATCTCTCTCTAGTTTCTATTCATATTACTATTCAAATCAAACAGAGTCTCTTTGTTCTAATTTATTAAAGGTAGAAATAAGTAGAAAAATTACATTTTCGAATATTACACATTTTCATGGACGTTCAGAAAGAACACGCCATCACGGGTGATCCCTCGAAGATTTACAGGAATGAACAATCAGCCATTGAAATTCCTGAAACAGCTCATAAGATCAGCAATGGTACTCTTCTATTCAATATTCTGGTTTCTTTACGTTAATATAAGTATATGTTAAATTCTGATGATTCTAACTCATAATTTGATAATTAAAATCGGTTCAGTCACTGAATATGATCCTACCAAATCGGGTTTCTAAGAATCCATGCTTCTTGTCAATCAAACTGCTCTGTTTTTGATCAAGTCACTTTGTTTTTTTATCATCCAGACTCTGTTAGATATTTTAGCGTAATTGGGGTTAATTTTATCGATCAATATGAATTATAAAATTATTAAACAAGTTGGGGTGTAGGGTGCACGCTTGTTTAATATTTTATAAATTCAATGGGGGTTCCAAGGGGGCAACGCCCCCTTGGCGGGGGTCCGGAGGCAGCGCCCCCGGTTAGCGGGGTCCAAGGGGCAGAGCCCCTGGCTGGGGTCGAGCTGGAAAACTGCCTGGAGGCAGTTTTCAAACTTCTGCGCCCAGAAATTGATCGAGGATTGCAGACTGGTTCATTCAATCAAATTCGCAACAAAATCTTCATACTTGTTCTTGAACGAAATCGAATTTTATCCGATCAAATATTTGGGTGAACCGCAAATAGTTTGATCTGAAAGTGCGATCCACGACTTTCGATTTCATCCGATTGTTTGCTTTCTGGAAATTCTCTACAGACTCATGGTTTCAAGCGGGCTTTGTTCTTACAACTGGCATCAACAGCGCATATGTGTTGGGATATTCGGCTGCAGTTATGGTTCCTCTTGGTTGGGTCGGTGGAGTGGTGGGTTTAATTTTAGCCACACTCATATCACTATACGCCAACACTCTTATTGCAAAGCTCCATGAATATGGCGGGAAAAGGCATATTAGATACACAGACCTTGCAGGCTTTATGTATGGTAATTACAAAAACATTACAGTAGCTACAAGTTTTTACATTCTTCACAACAGAGCTCATAGAACTGATCAATTGCAGGTCTGAAATCTTATTATCTTACATGGGTGTTGCAGTATGTGAATCTTTTCATGATTAACGTTGGTTATATCATGCTGTCGGGTCAGGCTTTGAAGGTAGGGATGATAGTATCTGACATATGTACTCAGTGGCGTATCCACTTTATACAGTGGGTGCAGTCTCCCTCCTAATTTTTTTTTCAACAGTACATGTATGTTAAAATCCTGACCGATCCCTTTAATATTTTGCAATCGCCCCCTTTAAATTTGTATAATGGATTTGTGATGAGAATGTAAGTGATAGTCGTACTTGTTTTTAGGAGAAATAATTACTTAAAAAAGTCACTATATATATTGTTTTGGATACATTTTAAAAAATAGAGTAAACTTCTCTTTTGCTCCCTCTGGTTTGACAATATTAACCATTTTGCTCCAAAACTTTCAAAATGACCATTATGCTCCCTGTGGTTTGACATTTTAATCATTTTGCTCCTTGTGGTTTGACAATTATAACCCTTTTGCTCCCTGTGGTTTCGAAAAAAATGGAGTATAATGGAGATGTATTGGAAAAGGGTTATAATTGTCAAACCACAGGGAGCAAAATGATTAAAATGTCAAACCACAGGGCGCATAATGATCATTTTGAAAGTTTTGGAGCAAAATAGTTAATATTGTCAAACCACAGGAAGCAAAAGAGAAGTTTACTCTAAAAAATAAAACCCAATAGAGAACAACTAAGTCTGACAATCTTAACTCATAATAAGATAAATGTGTAGATTGGGTAAACAATTATTGTATTTTGGGTTGAAATGAGTAACATTAAAACATGTAATAAGTTGAGATGTGTAACACCTTAATATAATGTGAGTCAAAATATGTATGTAACTTAAAAATTATGTGAATATAATAGATTCAAACAGATTAAAATAATAAATAACATATTTGATGAGAAAATCACTAAAAATTATTCAAATAAACAATTTGTTTAGTTACAATTCATTTTAACTTGAAAAAAATTGATGTTTCTTAAGGTGACTTATTTAAACCCAAACTAATTTTGCTTAAAACCCATCCTAATTACATGCACATGTTCTAACCTGTTACCCAATCCAATCCGTTCATTTTGCTAAGTATAAGAACAACTTTAGATGTATTGTATTTTTAGTATGTTTTTCTAAATTTAGTTTGATTTTTTTTAATATGATCCGACCTAATTTGATATGAACATAAGGGAAAAAATTATCACATAGCAATTTTGAAACGACCTTAAAAAAATTTCGTCCCTTCTGGAAAGAAAATCTGGATTGTTAACTTTCTTGGTATGATCTTGCAGGCTATTTATATAACTTTCTGGGATGACAATGCCATGAAGCTCCCATACTTTATTGCTATTGCAGGGTTCACTTGTGGCCTGTTTGCAGTTTGTATCCCTCATCTGTCAGCTTTGAGAATTTGGCTCGGTTTTTCAACGATCTTGGGACTAGTATATATAGTTACAGCAGTTTCGCTGTCTCTACGCGATGGTATAATCGTGTGCTCTCTGATCTTTGAAGATTTCCTTCGGTTAAATTGTGTTTTATAAATTAATTACAGGGATTAACTCTCCACCAAGGGACTATAGCATTCCAGGAACACAAGCAAGCAAGATTTTTAAAACCATTGGTGCTTCTGCAAGTCTTGTGTTTGCATTCAACACAGGCATGCTTCCAGAAATACAGGTAAACTCAAGAAACCACTCATTATGCTGTTATTTTTATAAAAATCAATGATACATTCAATGTTGTAGGCAGTGAGACCACCTGTTGTTGGTAACATGATGAAGGCTCTCTACTTCCAGTTTTCAGTTGGGGTTTTGCCACTATACGTGGTTGTCTTTATGGGTTACTGGGCTTATGGGAATGGTACATCTTCTTATCTGCTCAACAACGTTAACGGTTCGGTTTGGGTGAAAACATCTGCCAACATATCCGCCTTTCTACAGTCTATTATAGCTCTGCATGTAATGTTCTACGTACCACTCTAGTTACAACATATCAAATGGCATTTCTGACTTGTTTGCTTGTAGATATTTGCAAGCCCGATGTACGAGTATTTGGACACTGCATATGGAATTAAAGGAAGTGCATTGGGGTTTAGAAACCTGCCATTCAGAATCATGGTTAGAGGGGGGTACATTATTATCACCACTTTTGTGTCAGCAGCATTGCCATTTCTTGGAGACTTCATGAGTTTAACGGGGGCAATCAGCACATTCCCACTTACATTTATTCTTGCAAATCACATGTATCTGGTGGCCAAGAAACAGAAGCTAAATTCCTTGCAAAAGTCATGGCATTGGCTCAATGTTTCTTTCTTTGGTCTCATGGCTGTTGCAGCAACAGTTGCTGCTTTGAGGCTTATTACTGTTCACTGTAAAACTTATCACATTTTTGCTGATATGTAACTTTTGATTTCTGATGTAAAAATTTTTTAACTTGTTTTTTTTTTCATCAGAAATGTATTTCAACCCATTGATTGTTTTGCAGACTAGAGTTTTGATACAATTTTGTTTTAGTTAGAAGCAATGGAAAATACAAAATTGTTTGGTTTTTTACATATCTAAATTGCAAGTCTTCAATAAAGAGAATAACAACATACTCCAATAGCCAAAACATGTTACAGAAGCTAAAATGTATACAGTTTATTTGCCAGCAGCATCAGTTTCCTTGCTAGAAAATCCATTTGAATAACCCAATGATCTGATATGCAAAAGACACATACTATGAAGGTGCATGTGGGAAATAAAAGCATAATTAATAAAAACATTGATCATGTCCCATAAAGAAAACACAAGCATTTACTCACTTCAACTATACTACTGCAAGTATATATGATTTGCTTATCAAAAATTCCTAAGAAAATCCGATCACTAAAATCTGAAGATACGACGAGTCCATTTGACCTCAAAAGTCAAACTGTACATCATCTATTAACTTATTTGAGCGAAAGCATTGCAGATTAACTTACTTTGGATAATCATCCAGAAACAAGCTTTACAACAATGCAAAGGGAGTTGAAAATTATCAATAGAACTCTCAAATATTGAGTTGCATAAATGAGACCAATGATCTGTCCCTTGAGAGTGTTTCTCTTAACCCCTGAGTACTCCTGGAAGCTCCATCCTCTAGGTGCAAGAAAACGATCCTCGTTCAAAATTGCCAAAGCATTTGCAATAAGCAGACACCCCTCTAGTAGTGTCCAAAGACCCATATTCTACATTTATGTGTATCATGCATTAGTGATTACCCAACTTTAAAAACATTCTTAAAAAACAGAAATCAAAGATGCTTGTAATTTGTAAACAGTGTCTTTGGCTGTTACAACTGTTTGCATGCATTATTGGAAGACCCAAATCATGTGTGTCTCTTTTTTGCAGGTGATATTTGTTTCAGACATCTTATTCTCATGAAAACTAACACCTTTGATCCTATATTGATAATACATGGTGGCATTGTAGATTATTAGTATGCACTAGAGATTCATTTTTCATTAACCATGTACTGATTCCATCTTTGTACACTTGATGCATGCTTCAATGGGTAAGCATATGCACTGGTTCAATGTCACTACTCACTACATTTCATACACACTTTTATTAGTAAACCAAACTATATGATTTATTTCACTCTATCTTAGTTTCAAGATTATGCATTTAGACAGGAAATTCCAAAAAAGTTGGGAAAATCTCTAAGGGCATCCTGAATTTTGGTATGTATCGAGACTTTTAAGGTAGGCAATGTGAATCAAGCTAGATGCATGTATCCAAAAAGGTGAGTATCAAAAGTTCAATCTGAACAACAATCTGAATTTGCGCTGCAAATACTTCAACAGATTCAGATCATTCTTTGTTCAATCACAAAAAAGTGATTAGTTGGCAGTTCAGAATCTAAGATCCATATCATATCATATCATATCATATCATATCATATCTAAAGATCTTCGACGCCTGCTGACTTGCAAACATATTGCTTTCTAATTTCAAACCCTAAGTTGATTGATTATACATCTAAATACGATCCGGTGAAAAAAGAAATGAACTTGAACATGATAGAAATTAAACCCTAAATTCGAAGAAGAAAACAGAAACTCACCTCGCAAGATCACAAGAGCCGAAAAGGAGAGACGCCAGAGATCGATTTGGCGTGGTAACGGAAGGAAACGTTAAAAAGTGGTAGAGAGGCCACACTTTTAATATTAATCGCGGTTTAGTCCCTCATTTTTTAAGCTTGATTCCTTTACGTCATAAAGACCATAACCAATAACCGCTTTAAATCATAATTGATTATAAACGAAGCCGATTTTAACTTACGATTATGGTTAAGTCGTTAACTGACTTTAACCCAACGAAACGGTTATTGTATATTTGTTCTTTTAATATTTTTACGTGTGTGTGCATGTGTTTTTTCTTCTTTTTTTTTTTATAATACAATCCAAGTATAGAATGTTAAATAAGTTATGATACAATTCAAGTATAGAAGTGAGCTATAACTTTTTATTTGATGCAATTATTATGTATTACATGTGAGCGTTAGTGTTCATATGATTTTTACTTTTTGTTAACTTGTTCTCAGTTACTCTAAAGTCATTATAGTTTCACTTAGATTTTTATTATTAATACATCTTTAATTCACAAGTTTATTTACAAGTCAATATTACTTTTTCAACAATTTCATTATTAACCGAATTAACTGAAACCGAACCATATCTGGTGGTTAACCAATTAATAGTTAACCGGTCAATTGGTTATGGTTCTGAATATGAGTTTATAATTAACTGAAGTAACGGTTCTGGTTATGAAAATTACCATAACCGACGGCCAAGGACGAAGCATAATGAAGGCCAGGGGGCCCGACCCCTGCTGTTTTTCCGACTCAGAAGCATGTATGTAGTAGGATTTGGTCGGAAAATTTTATATTAATAGAGTCCGGCCCCCTTGGTTTTTCTTCCTAAAAATTTTATATTAAGGGTCGGCCCCCCTACGCAAAAAATTCAAGCTTCGTCCCTGCCGACGGCACAAAAACCGCGTTTAGAAATGAATATTTAATTACTTGTACTATTCACTCGTTGAGATGCATTTCGTAAATGTATATATAATATTAATGCTAATGAGATTTATTGGTAAAAAAATAAATGAGAAAGATCATGTTATAATTAAGTAAAGTTTATATACTGATCATTGCCTCTTGTTTGTTTCTATAATCTGAGCTATCTATTCTCACATATGCAACCAGGGTATGGATTGGAATAAAAGTTTTCTTCATGTTTTGGCTTAACCCCACTCAATCTACGCCTTGGCCTGCTTGTTCTATTTGCATGCGCTTTCTTAACGTGCATCGAGAACTCGTCCCAACTCAAACGCCCTTTGTCCAGTTCATCCAGCATCTTTACAAACTTTCTTCTGCACAATATACCAATTACGGATGTCAAGAGTTGCTTTTCGGTTCAGTTAGCTGGTTGCTAACAAGAAAGACCCAAGAAATGAACTTTTTATCATAATAAATTATCGTTTGTTATACACTGATGTTTTGTTTTTGCATCAATAAAAAGGTTATCAACTTTTAAATTTGGTTAACAGCTTACTTATGGGGATAAATTGTTTTCTGAAACCCTTTAAACATCCGATGGCCGCGAATCACCTTAGCCATGTTCCCATCATACGTGTACACGAAAACATCACTCGCAAGTGCTAATGCATAATCTAAGGCAGCAAGCTGATTATGCAAGCCTTTGAAAGGCTTCAACTCATCTTCTGTCGCTAAATTCGAATGAGTATAGACGTTCTTATACTTTTCCTTAAATTCATCAAGCCCATGTTCCCCATAGATCTCACCTGCAACTATATAAATCTTTGTACTCAGAGGAAACCCCATAGCTTGTAGAAATATAGCAGATTCACGTGGGGTCAAAGGGCAGTCTCCTTGTAGTCGTTTTTGTGTGCTTTTGATCTTTTTAACCTTCCAATGTTTCACGCTATATCTCAGTGATTCAATCTCATCGGCTTCTTGTTGTGAGAGGCCATGTGTGCAACCAGTGAACGCTAGAATATCCTTTTCGAATCTACAGTTTTTTTTTTGTTTTTTAATCACATGTAACATTAGTGTTTTGAAGAGATCTATGATGTAAGTCTAGTTCATACATTCAAACCTTAAATGGAGCGCAAGATAACGGTCATTGTTTTGTTTAAGTCTACCGATTAGCTTTTTTGCAAGCTCATTGATCTTGTTTGTGCATTTCAGAGCCTCGTACATGGTTCGACACCTGAGCTTTTGGATGGAATTCGGTATCCCATTGTTAGCCAGCCGTGAATCAGTGTGAAGAAAGTTAACAACTTTGTGTTGCTTCAGTAGTGAAAGGATCTCACCTTGGTAATAATCTGGCTGCAGGAAAAGAACCATTTGTTGAGCTGGAAACTAAAATTTTGCACTTTACAGTTTGATTATAAGTTGTTGATCATGTATAGACATGCCTTTGACCATGAAATTGGATCCTTTTGTTGGATTGCTGCTTCTGCAAGATGTGATGGAAGAGATTCGACTATATCAATGTCATCTTGCAGGGTCATCTTGAACTGCTTGATGTCAAAAATATCTTTAAAATCACTGGAAACAAATCAGTTTCAGAAAGAAAAAGAAACAATGAAATTAATTGTTCTGTTATGATGTACTTTATATATGAGTTTTGTTCATGGCACCTTGGATCGGTCCAAAATGATTTGTGATCTAAAGTTGGAAGAACCAGCGTAGCATCCATGAGTTTTGCAATCACCACCATGTCACATATCTGTAATGATATGAACCTATGATAGATTAATAAGATTTTATCTCATATAACTGCATTATCAAATCTGTTAATTTGTTTTGTTACATGTTATTTGGAACAATGCTAACCCCCATTTTCATTTGGTTCAACCCACCATTTGTTTGAACCAGGATGTAACCATTGGTTGGAGCACTTAGATTTCCTGATGAGATTGAAAAACTTGCAAAATTGGTAATGAGTGACTCGATTTCAATCTTTTATAAGAGCAGATGTAATGAGATAAGTTTGCATACTTGTTTCGTTGGTTAAACGTTCAATACAAACATGGTGTTTATCATTTACCGGATTCCTCCAGATATCAGAATCCTGTCAATAAAAATGGCTTTAATTCCTCATGTATAAACCTATCAATATTGAAACAAAAAGACTTCAATTCTTGATTGGAAACCTGTGCAAATTCCGGGTTCGTTTCGGAAAGAATCTGACGCCTGATAACGATATGATCATCTTCTTCTGTGTGTGTTTGATTATTATTTCTAATTATGTGTAAATACTTGTTGAACATGATGAGTACCATTATTAACATGAACACCGTAAGAATGAAGTTGATCTTGTTCTTTCGTGGCTTTATCAATAAAGAAATTGTTCTTCGACATATGGCGAAACAACCGTGTATTGGCACATGCCATCGGTGGTGTTTGTTAAAACCACCACCGCCACCGCTACCGGCACCCTTAAAAGATCCTGTGAAATGGGAGATGCTTTTATTTCTTGATGATATGGGCAATGTTTTATCTTTCTTTCCCATGTTCTCGATCTATGCATTGAAATCCATATCAATATATTGACGAAAAATAGATGTGTATTTTGCATGGATTCATGGCGTCTTTGAATTTTAATTTCAAACTTTTGGTTTGACGAGGAAGAAGGTGAATGAGATAGATTATTTTTTTTCGATTTCTGAAGATGGCCGCTCTCAATTTTCCTTCAAATTTGTATAATGACACGGATGCTAATTGATAGGTAGAAAATACATATAGTCTTTACTTGTGAGGTACTTTAATTTATAATTTTAATTCCACTCTTAACAAAAATAGTACTGCTTTAACGTAGAATTTTAATTTTAAAAAAATCATCTTTAATTAAAAAATAATAAAATAAAAAATAAATCATTAACATGGAAATGATGTTGGAAATACCGCCATAAAAAACCGACGTACTCGTTGGAAGTTGGAACTGTCAAATACTTCGTTAAAAATAATAAGTTATTATTTAATATGAAAGTGATATTACTATAATAATAAATAAGTATTTTTTTTTGCCACATGTCAATTTATTAAACCGTTGTTGACACATGTCATTTTTTAAACCATTATTGTCACATGTAATTTTTTAACTTCTTCAATCATTCTCTCTCATATTAAATGAGAATTATAATTATATTCTTTAATTTATTAAAAAATTTTAAATCTAATGACTAATGACTTTACATATCTTTTCATATTATAACATAATTTTAATAAATAAAAAATGAATTTTTTTATTAAAAAAACACAATTAAACAAAGTTTACAAAATATGAAAAATTACTATTAAAAAAAAAACAATTTTCTTTCAAATTACATAACATTTTAGTTTTTAAAACAAGTTTTCTTTCAAATTATATAACATTTCAGTTTTCAACCCGTGTAATACACGGAGTTTTACCAAGTTATTTAATAAAACAATAAAAGAGATAAAGAGAGCTAAAAGTAAAAAGTTATCGGGCAGTGAAACGTTTCGTTTAGGGATGCACAAACCGGTTTTTTTCTCCAAAATGGTTCGAGTGAAAAACCGGTTTGGTTTGGAAACCGGTTTGAGAGATGAGGATGTCAAACCTATAGAACCGATTTGGATATGTTTGAAACCGGTTTGGTGGGGTTGAAACAGGTTTGAGTGATGAGGATGTCAAACCTGAGCCAAACCGGCGGTTCGGACCGGTTTGAATGGAACCGGTTTAAGAATGTTAGAATACCGGTTTGTAAACCCAAACCGGTTTTTTTGCCCACCTCTAGTTTCGTTATTTGTCAGCATAAAACTTTAAAGTATTTCTTTCGTTATTTAATTATATTGTCATTGAAATCATTAGTAATGTATATGGGCTAAGCAACTCAACCCAACATAACAATCTTCAAGCCCATACAATATCATCCCAAGCCCTAACTTTTAATCCAAAATTAATCACGCCTACAGGCTACAAATACAGAAATGCTTCATCGTCGTCATGTACGCGATCTAGGATTCTAGGGTTTATTGCTTCTTCATCAGCGCAGGCGGTCGGTAAGTGCCTGTTCAAGCAAAATGGCTAAGGGTCGCCAAGGGGAACGCGTCAGGTATAAAGCTTTCATGAAAACTAATCTCTAGGTCGATTTTAAATCCACTTTTAATTCATATTTTGCGGCATTTTTTATATCAATTTCAGACTTTACACCAGAGGAACAATTCTCGGCTACAAGAGGTACATTAAAACTCTTGATAGAGTGAATGATGATGAATTGAATTACTTGCTTACCGATGTTGACATTGAAATCGCATACTTGTTTCTTTTTCGCTGGTTTTGATTAGGTCGAAATCGAACCAGTATCCAAATACATCTTTGATTCAAATCGAAGGAGTGAACACTAAGGAGGAGGTATGTTGGTATCAAGGTAAACGCATGGCGTATATTTACAAAGCTAAAGTAAAGAAAAACGGATCACATTATCGATGCATTTGGGGGAAAGTTACTAGGCCTCATGGCAACACCGGTGTTGTGCGTGCTAAGTTCAAGTCCAATCTCCCTCCCAAATCTATGGTACTTTGAACTTATAAATTAAAATGTTTAGATGCCTTGTATGCTTTTCTGTTGTTTGAAAAGTTTTTTTTTCTGTTTTGCAGGGATCTAGGGTTAGAGTTTTCATGTACCCTAGCAATATATAAGGTATCTTTCTTATTTATATGTTCTCATACCATTTTTGGTCAAAGTAGAATTTTTGCAGTTAGCAAGAAACTGTTTTATTAGGTTGTGAAAGGCTTGAGATGATACAAGTCTATAGGTTTTTTATTTGTACTCTTTTGTCTACATGAATTATGTTTTTTTAAGTCATACCATGAGGGTTAGTGTCAGTTGTCTAAAAACAACAATTGAGAACTGATGTTTGGATTATTTTGTATTGTTATGCATATCGTATTTATGAACATTTGAAGTGTATTATGGACCCACATTGATGTCCGAAAAAATGTCTTCTCTTTTGTCAATATTATCTCAGTTCTTGTTAATACTTAATACTATATAAACACACAAACTCACGTAGATTTCGTAGGGAATTAAATGGATCTAGATGTTAGGGGCTGTTTGTTTTTCTAAAAAACGTCTGCGAAGGTCTGCGAGACCTCTTTTGTCGGCACTCTGCAGACCAAGGAAAGATGTAGGATGTTTGTTTTCTCGCAGACATTTCATTAAAAAACGTCTGCGAAACCTCTTTTGCAGACATGGTTCAACATCTTCTTGAATCTTCAAACCTCTTCTAGGTTTCTCCCTTCCATTCCCGCACCCCATCTCCAAGCCGTCGCCCTCCACAGCCGACGCCCCCTCAAGCCACCGCCGCCGTGAGGGTTCCTCCTCAACCCACCGCCGTGCCTGTTCCTCAAGCAGCCGCGATCGTGAGGGTTCCTCCTCCACCGCCGTGCCTGTTCGAAGATCTGATGAGGGGCGACGAAAACGAACCCCAGGTTCGAAGATCGGAGATGAGGGGCGACGAAAACGAACCCTAGGTTCGAAGATCGGAGATGAGGGGCGACAAAAACGAACCCTAGGTTCGAAGATCTGAGATGAGGGGCGACGAAAACGAACCTAGGTTCGAAGATCGGAGATGAGCGGCGGTAGGTTGGAAGATCGGAGATGGTGCGACGATCGGTGGACGACTTCGACGGCGGGGTTGGGCTGAGCAGGGAGGTGGTCGATGGCGGAGTTGGGTAACCATGGAAGAGGTCGACGTTGGGGTTGGGATGGTGGGGTTGGGAAGAGGTTTTAAGGTTAATAAAAAACAAACACCCTCAAAAGCTCTTCTTGCAGGGGTTTGGTCCACCTCTTCTGCAAAAGAGGTCTGTAGATGTGGTATGCAGACCGCAGACATTTTGCCTCTTAAAAAACAAACACCACCTTAGTAAATGATTGCCATTCTGATTTTTCTTACAAGTTTAAGGAAACCAATTTGTCTTCTCAAGTTCGCAGCCTTATTATGATATGCTTACGTTCTTGTTTTCTACATCGACTCTTCTTTTGGTTCATGATCTTTTGGTTAGGAAGATAGCTCCAAGTTTATATATGCTTCAAGTTTTTTATTTTAACCAATAATGAATTTATTCATGATACCTTATCATCAATAGTATCGTAGAAAGGCTGATGGTATTTAAGGGTTTTGTTCTTTTCAAGATTATTTTTTTTTGCTCTGGTGTGACAACGCTTGCTTGAAGTTTTGCTGAATGTCATTTCAACTTTTGTGTGTGCAGTTGTAGGGAAAAAGAATGTGATGATTGTTGCTGACTTACTTTTGGTAATTTAATTATTCTTGTATTAGTTTTGCTGACTATTTTCTATGAAAGATCTTTATTTTTTATATGGAACTTCTTTTGAATAACTTGTACTTCTTCCAAGGAATTCAAGACGACCATCTTTGTTCAATATTTCTTCTAATATGTCATGTCATATTCAAAATTGGAGGCCAAATTGTTTGTGTTCGAAGATTAGCGGGCCAAACGTAACATAAACCCAAACACGACCTAAATTCTAAACTTGAGTCATACACCTGAGCCCGGACATGACACAAGTATTTGCTAGATTGCATAAACAAATCTGTTTGATAAGAGATACTTTATTTTTGTTATTCTTTTAGGATAATAATACATTAAAATACAATTTTATTAAAAAAAAAGAAATAAATGTATATATGACATTGTTATTATAAAATATTATGTTAATATTTTTAGTTTAAGTTTTTGGCATTAAATATCTAATAAAGTAATTTATGTTATAAAACGTACCTAAAAATAATTAATAAATATAGATGAGTTAAAGGGTCAATCTACGAACTTACATGCGTTGACATGAACTTGACTGTTTAGCTAAATAGATTTGTTGAATTATTTGACCACCTAAAACTAACCTAGACATGTTTATATTAAACCCAAGCCTATGAATTGTGTGTTAAATTTGTGTCGTTTGAAATTCATACCCTTTTAAATTGTTTAAAAGGACAATAGTTGAACATGGTCCATGAGCTTGATGATTTGTTTTTCAAAACCAATAAAAAACACTCATCACCAATTCACCATTTACATTTTCACTTGCTACATTTTTCATTACACATCGTTTTTACTCACATTACTAACAAACACTATTCTTGCGTGGTGACTATGTAACGGTTGCGTTGCATCGGTCAATGATACACATAACCTTACAACCGCCAACTTTACGTGAAGCAAAACTTGAAATCAAACCAATTTTCAGGCATATCCGCCACATAACACAGTAAGAAGACTCCAAATGCATCAAGCACAAGCATTGTGTCGTTGTACAATGTATTCAGCGATTTCTGACTTGAGTAACCAAACCAAATCCACAAACTTATTTACTATGCATATGATAATGTTGGTTGGTAGCGGGGTATGATTTGATCTTATAATCTATATAGAAAACAAAAAGATGGCTGCCTAAAATTAAAAAAAATGGAAAAACATCATGTTTACTTTTAATATTGCAAAATAAATAGATTTAATCTAGTGCAAATCTTCACATAAGTTCAAAAAAAAAAAACTTAATTAAAGAAAATTTTTTAGCCTTTTTAAAAGAAAATTTGACCTTTTGGTTTTAGCTAAAAAGCAAAGGCTTTGTTGAAAGGAAATTTTTGATTCGTAATCTGGAGTCTGGACGCTTGGTCTGGTCTGTAAGACCGCATACATTAGGTTTTTGATAAGAAATAGTTGGATTATAGAGCGAGACAATATCCATACAGATAATATCTAATACTGAATGTCTGAATACAATGGCAGAAGAAAAAAGAATAAAAAATAAAAATAAAAAAACATGTCATAAATGAAGAGGTCCCTAAAAGAAACACATGAAACACCACAAAATAGAATAATATCAAACCTTTCTTTTCTTATAAGAAAACGATATACATATTGTTTGTGGTCCACATGTTGATGAATGATGCAGAAATAAAATAAAAACAAAAACAGGTAATAATCTCTTTTTATATCCAAAAAAAATATACCCACAGGAAACTTATATACAATGTTGCAGAAACTTATACCGTTATCTGAGTTGGAGCAACGGGAAGGGGATTCGGAAGCTTGAAGTTTTGTGTTTTGACAAATGGCCCTACTAACATGTCCATATGGCTGCTAATCACAGCCCGAATGTTGTAACCGTCTGACTCAATGCTTCCTTTTTGTTTCAAAAAGTAATCACGGGTGTCCGTCATCATCCCCTCGTTTGATCTGCACCAATTTGTAACAACTAGAGGTTGAATTTTGTCTTGTTTTCTTATAAATGCAGTGATAAATAATTATAGGACAAATGTGTTACGGGTCAATCCAACCCGACTCTATTTTAGCCCATTACCCCACTAAATCATTCTACCACAGTTGGTAACAACATAGTAACCACCATATTTGTTACCAGAATAACCTTCTGTAAATAAACAACATTACCTCATGATTAATTTTGACCAACCACCACATCCAGCTGACTTAAGGTTCTTAATGGTGGCTTCCCGTTGCTTTTCAGGCTTCCTTGATAACAAAATCAATGGCCATCCACCTGATTCAAGTTTTTTGTACAATTCAACCAAGAAAACATGCTTCATATGTTTTGCCTCCCTCACACAATCATCACAACCGAATCGATTGTATCTGCATTATAAAAGCACAACAATGTTAACTTTTTAGTCCTTTAAATTCTGTGACTCCCATTTTTTACAAAAGAATGATGAACAAGATCGTCAATTACCCATACAACAATGGATTAGAATCCAAATACTTGGTAGGAAGGATGTCATCTATGTCTATTAACACCGTATCATGACCATCATCATTTGGTGTAACCCCATTGAAGTATTTCTCAACTAATGACACTGAATTGTTCAATTCCCTCATGTAATGACCTTCTTTTATGTAATTAACTGCAACTTCCTTGCAAAATTCAGGTAAAGAGTCCGCTTCGTAGTTACTAATCTCTGTGTTTAACGCAGCCATTTTACAATAATCATAATGATGATGATGGTGATGATGATGGGATTCAATGACTCCAGCTTCCCTGCTTTGACATGACTGTAACATGACAGTCAATGAAATAAGCAAAGTCATCATTAATATCCCAACTATCACAAGTGCACCAATGAACACAGTTGCAGCACATGATGACATATAGATCACTGATTCCATATTGAACTGGCTTCCCATAGCTGCACCAGCACAAGAAGAACAGGAATTAGTAATCGAATCTAAGCCTTTTTGTCACAAATAAAGCATACCAGATCCGCCTTCACTTGAAACACTTTGAGCAGAATATTCTCGCTCCATCTGATTGCCATATGCTGACATCTTGAGTGACAGGAGCTTTTAAAACTCTATTAGCACACCAGATTTACAAACTTAGTCTCTAATGACCTGCAAACAAGAACAATTGGATCATAATTACTTCACCTACGAATAGATCAACACTTTCTCCCCCAAAAGTAAACAGAAACAGTAGATACCCAGATCCAATTTTGTATCTTTAAGCTACTTAAGCAAGCATCTTCAAACTTTTAGTCAACCTACAAGTTATCAATCAAACACTGAATCAATGATTGTTTGTTTGATGGACGTAGAAACTTTTTTCAGAATCAATCATTACACTTTCTGTCGATAAGTAGTTATGAATTTCTATGATCAAGACAAAATTGAAGTTCATCCATAACAGAATTCAGGTCTAATCTGGGATAAATTGACTAATCCGAGTTGTCAAAAGATCAAAAAAGGGATTTCGAAAAGGTCGATCGACCACTGTGATGAATATTGGAGGAAGTAAAAAACCTGATAGCGACATTGAAGTTGGTCGAAGATGGAAACGAGATAAAAGACATGATGCAAATGGGCAAGAAACCTCCATTAAAGCCAATGATCAAATCTGAGTATTTTGTTTGAGGAGTAGGTTTGAATCATGTTGGAGGTGGAGACGAAAGTGACAATTGGCGTTAAATAATATAAAAATATGTTGTGAATTGACATGAATGATCCTGAAATTGGATATGGATTGCATTTTCATGTGAATTTGGATGATGGGTATAATTTTGGTTCGTCTTGTCGTCTTGATTTGAACGTAACTTCATGCGTTGCCACTGGCCACCAGCCCATTGGCCTCTCCTTTTAATAATTGCGGAATCTCTTTGTTTTCTAATTTGGATTTGTTTATTGATTTTTTTTTGATATTTATGTCATTATGTGAATTATTATTCCCTAATGTTTTCATTAAACAAGTCTTAAATTAATTAAGAGTACATAAATCTTATCTGGTTTTGTTAAAGAAAATTAAATCAAACAACAATTTACACATTAGTTAGATATCTTAATTATGTTCATTTTTCTTGATGAATAGTGAAAGGTCATCTAATATAATTCTAACATTCTTCTGCTTGATTGCTAGACCATTTAACAATATATTCATATACATATATAATATAATATAATATTAATTGGCCAACTGATCAAATATGATTATAATCATTAAACTTTCTTATGATATCATCAAAAAAATTGATATAGCAAATAGAATTATAACTAATGCAAGACTTCTATCAATTATGATAATAATATAATCTTAAATTTATATATTAAGTGGTAAATGATTTTACATGTCTAAAGTAAACATATATAAATAAGTGTAGACAAACTTTATATTTGATTGAAGTAAATAATGGTTAAAAGTTAAAAGTGTTTACATACCATTCATGGAAAATCTCTATTAAAAACCTATCTTAATTAAATAATTAGTGAATACTTTAAACAGTGGATCCGTTAATATATCATGTGTATCAATACACTCAACATTAATTTGTGTTTCGCCACTTGCTCATGCACAAGCATGTACTTTGTGTCAAGATATCGTCAATCACCGCTTGAGCTATCATTGTTTAAAAAACTCAATGTTGTACTCTAATCATAATAAATTCTCATTGACTAATACCATGATTCTCTCACTATTATGATCCCCTTCATCAGACATCTAAAAGTGCAAATCTTGACAACACATAAAAATATAAAATAAATGAAGACGACTAGCTGCACATAACGCCCCAATGAGCCATCGAATTAGGACAACGAAGGATTCAATATAAACCAAGAGTGGCAATAAAAGGGCAAACATAGGCTGATTTCTTATGCAAATACTAATAATATATAGATAGACCTTGACATCCCCAAGGATACAGGATGTTTCATTGATGGGAAATATATATCTTGGGACATTCCCAAAAGCCAGGTTAGGGAATCATTCCTACAATTGCCATAGACTATTTCACAACATGGTTGAAGGTAAAACCTACAACTCAAACAGTAACGGGACTTAAAAAAAAAACTCGGAGGGGGCCGAAGGATTTTAGGAAGAAAACGAAGGGAACCGGAGGATTTTCCTACGAAATACTACTAAATCGATCATTTTGACCGAAAAAACAGGAGGCCCGGGCCCCCCAGGCCCTAAGGAAGATCCGTCCCTGAACTCAAATATAGCATGCCAACCAAGAAAGATAAAAACCGACACATGGTGCAATAAACTAGATGTAATACCAAGTGTTTGTCGTAGTGGCACACCCACAATGCGAATAATTTGGTAGAACTTGTCAAATGAAACATCCTAAAAGGTATCAAAACACGGTTGACGAAACACAAGAAGAATTAGCAAGAAGAATTATTAGGCATATTATCGTCCACTATAGCTACTAAAAAAAGTAACGGTCACCACCATATAGTTTAGTGTTTGGCTCTGAAACAATTAACCTGACATAGATTGGAGTAAAATGTCACACCCCAACCGACGACGGAATACGCCGAAGCACGACGTGGCTGTTCAATAGCTCATGATCAACTAAAAAGTTTCATAGTTCATTCATCAAGTTTAAATTATCTTACAAAGATAAACCAAATAACATCCATCATAAACAAAAGTTCCAGTTTATTTAACTAAGTCCCATGGCACCCTAAGTGATCATCCAAATGCTTCACTAAGTCATACCTGAGACATGTTAAAAAGTAACAAAAGGTCAACTACAAAATGTAGTTGGTGAGAGTCATTGTTTTGACTCGATAAAAAGTTCAATAGTTTCAAAGCTATCGTATGCAATTCAAATGAAACAAGGTAAACTAGGCATTCATGTGGAAACAAAACCGATAAACAATTAGTTGTGTCACCTTTTAATTCTATCTCAGCGGTCTTTCAACATGTATAGAATCTACTAAGCAAGTAGTTGTGACGCATGATCAATTGTTGTAATTGTATGTGGACTTATTGCCATTGCCATGAGTTTAAATTGTGGACTTATTGCTATTGTCATGAGTAATTGCAATCAAGCTAGTTCGGGACATAAAACACATAGATTCACACAAGTGCACATATAGAATTGCATAATAAGATAAAGTACATGTTTCAGCCTCGAGGTTTTGTAAACAAACACAAAATAAGAGAAGGGGAAAATGAAACTCACATGGATAGCTAGTTCGAAACTGCAAATAGTTCAAAGTTTCCAAAATGCATTTGTAATACTCATGAACCTAAAGTTTCAAGTTCAGGAAGTTCTAAGTTCAAAAAAAAACTTCCTAAATAAATTATTAGGTATATTAGGTTCAAGATCTAGGTTCTATATGAATTTGGAGAATTTTAACTAGTTTATACTTAACTGTTTACTAGTTTTGGAAAATGAGACAAAGTTACATTTTTAGATGAAAAAGTTGTATAAAATAATTAATAACCAAATAATTAGCATAAGTTGAGGGGTAATTAGTTTAAAAACATTAAAATTTAGACAAAATTACATATTTCAACCTTTATGTTTCTAATAAATAACAAATATCAACCTTTAACTATATTAATTACGCTAAACAACCTTTAAGTATTTAAGTTGTTTTAACTTTCAACCTTTACATTAACCCCGGTTAGATTTACCAGTTAAATCTAGTCATGTGCAAAACATGTAATGGGTATTATAGGTATTTTGATCTTTTGTTATTTTTAAACCTAAAACTCACTATTCACGTATCATCGTATCTTATTCAAGAATTTACTCTAAATGGGGGTGTTCGAAAATTAGGGCTAAAACCCACCCAGAAGTTCACGTGGTTCCTCCGTCTTCGGTTAGTGTTCACCCAAAAGTTCACGTGGTTCCTCCGTCTTCGGTTAGTGTTCACCCAAAAGTTCACGTGGTTCCTCCATCTTCAGTTAGTGTTCGAAACCTAAGGTTGTAGTTGAATAGGATTTATCATTTTTCTTCTTATCATTATGTAACAATGGCAGTAGTAACAATGATAGATCATATCCAACTACAACACTAGGTTTCGAACACTAACTGAAGATGGAGGAACCACGTGAACTTCTGGGTGAACACTAACCGAAGAGGGAGGAACCACGTGAACTTTTGGATGGGTTTTAGCCCTTATTTTTGAACACCCCCATTTGGGATAAATTCTTGAATAAGATACGATAATACGTGAATAGTGGGTTTACATTTAAAAATAACAAAAGATCAAAATACCAAGAATATCCATCACATGTTTTGCACATGACTAGATTAAACTGGTAAATATAACCGGGGTTAATCTAAAGGTTGAAAGTTGAAACAACTTAAATACTTAAAGACTGTTTAACGTAATTAATATAGTTAAAGGTTGATATTTGTTATTTATTAGAAACATAAAGGTTGAAATATGTAACTTTGTCTAAAATTTATAAAGTTTAAATTCTAAGTTTATTTGTTTTGTTATAAAAGTTTTAAGTTAAAACTATTGTTGGTTTACTTAAAAATAACTTTTATAAACTAAAAATATTTTTTTTAAATATATATCTTCAGAATATTTAATTATTTTCTGAAAATTTTATAAAGTTTAATTTGTAAATTAATAAAGTTTATAAACCAAGTTTAATTGTGCTTTTATTCGATTAAAACAAATTTAACTAAATAAAAAATTTTCTGAGTTAAATTTATTCTATAAAATTTGTAGAAAGACATTCCAGCATGTTAATAAATTTTAAAAATTTATATAAATTACTTATGCAATTTATGTAGAGTTTAAATAAAGTTAAATGGTGAATTTATTCAAATAAATCCAAAAAAAATCGAATAAAATTTTTCTTTAGCACATCTAGTCAAGAAGACTCCATAAAATATTTCTGGAAATTTTTAGAATTTTCTTTGTATTTATTATATAAATTTTAAGCATTTTTAAAGCTTAGTATTTACATTTTATAATTAAATAAAACGAGTTTTTTTTTTACGAATCAAATTTTCTGTAGTTCATGAAACTCTTCAGAATCATTCTAAATTTTTTCGATATATATTTTTTTTATAACTTTTTAATATTTTTCATTAATTATTTACACATATTTTCGGAGTTTTAAATCAATTTTTTAATAGGTTTTCTGTATAAATAATCAAAGTAAAAATATTTATAGGTTTGTAAAACTTCCAGAATCATTTTGAAATTTTTCCAGAATTTTTGTTAAGATTTTGATATGTTTTATCGAATTTATAAGCCATTTTTGTACTTAAAAATCTAGTTTTATAATTAAATAAAATAGATTTTTGAATGGTAATTTTTCCCTTGTTTATAAAAGAGTTCCAGAAAGTAACTGAAATTTTAATTGTCACTTCTAGTTTTCCCAGAATCATATAAACCCTAGTTTGTTCTAGATCCAAATCCGTTTGATTAAGCTATCATTAACAAAAATCAACTTAGGAGTTTTGATCTACATGAAAAACCGAAGAGATAGAGATATTAACTTACTTGATTCGGTTGAGGGAAGGTCGAGTTCGAATGACTCGTATTAGCGACGGGTCTAGGCTTGAATCCGAGAGATAGAACGAGTTTGAGAGAAATCGGTTAATGGAGTTTTGTTTGGAATGATAAAAGGATGAAAAGCCCTAAGTTTTCTTATATTTGTAACCGTCTTAGAGCAGTTGCCCGAATGGATTTCAAAATCGTGATTTTAGGCAATTTAAAACATAATTAGACGTTGTCTTCGACTTGATTTTATCCTCTAGGTACGTTAGGAACTTGATTTCGTTCATTAAGGGATAAAACCCATGAATTTTGGTGCCGAATAAATGAGTTTTTGATGTGAAATACAAGTTCGCCGGATTCCGGCATCCTAGCCGGATTCTTTGCCGGAAAAACGTGGAAGAAAAAGGGGAAGGATTGGATCTTTCCAGAAATGACACATTTGGTCCCCGTGGTTTAATTTTAATTGTTTTTCATCATAAATCTATTAAATAAAGTTTCCAACTTACAATTTTGACTACATATTAGTTAGTTTAAGTGTTTAAAATTCTTATAAAATAAATTTTACAAAAATTATGTAATATATTTATTTATTTGTTTTTTTTTCATACTTTATATAATATGCTTGTGGTTTTAAATTGTTTATGTATGTATTCGTACCCACACATAGTTAATAATAATAATAATAATAATAATAATAATAATAATAAAATTGTTCTTTTATTTACGTCGACACAAATTACTTTTATTCAAAAAAAAATATCTCGGATATGACATAAAATCGGCATGAATGTTGAATTCAACTTGGATAATCTGACAAGAGTCCTAAATACAAATAAGGGGCTGTTTGGTAGCATCTGAATCATTAAGTACTGAATGGTTAATATGTCTGAATGGTTAAGAGGGTCTGAATCATTAAGTGCTGAACAGTTAAAACTGTTTGGTTGAACATCTGAACAAATATGTTGAATGACTATTTTACCCTTTAAAGTCTTTTTTTAGTGATAATATAAATAATAAAAACATAATAAAATCCAAACAGAATAAAATCCAAACATCCAAATTACATAATCAAATTCATAAAATTCAAACAAATCAAAAAAAAAAATTATAGTTGCTGGAGGTAGAAAAAAGAAATTAAACAAATCTTGTTAACCCTTTTTCACGTGAATCATAAACCATCGTAATGGAGGCAGGAAAAAAATATCCTTGCTAACCCATCAAATTAATCAGATAATCGACGACATAAAAAAAACTGATTACATTGACCGGAGGTGCAGCGGTGACGGGCCCTTTGGGGCGACCGGAGGGAAAGAGGTTCAATGCAGCGGGGAACTCTGCGACGATCGGGGATCTCTGCGGCTAGAGTGCGATGACCGGGGGAGCCGACGGTCGGCGGCGGGAGACGAGGAAGCGGCGGAAGACGAGGAAACAGCAGACGGCGGCTGGAGACGAGGAAGCCGTAGGTGAGAGTGGGGGAAGCTACCGTCGGAGGAGACGAGACTGGAAATAAAATCTAGGGTGAAAAGAGAGGGCAAAAACGACCACCCCTTCTTTTTTCTCCATTCAGACTTGGTTCCAGATCTGAATGATTCAGAGCCTGATTCAGATGTTTTTTTTCGTTCAGACGTCCGAAACAAACGGTCTGAATATGAATTGTTCAGATTCAGACCCATTCAGACCCATTCAAACGCTACCAAACAGCCCCTAACTGTAAGAAACATAAAGATCATATAGGTGATCAACCAATAATCGAATAACAATCTTGAAAGTATGCCATCTCCAATGAAAATTCGAGATTTACATCTATTAGGTGTTGGAAGACCTACGTAAGACGTTTCGGAAATCAAGTGATTGTTGGTGATAGTTTATTATTCATTTTCTACAAGATAGTGGGACGACCCGCAATCAAACAAGTCAGTTTAAACTTTTAGAGTTGAGGGGATATTTATGATCTGGATAACTTGTTTGCTAAGTTAGGGTGAGTCTATTAATACATAGCCAAGTTTAAGGCCATGCATTTATATGTATATGAACAGTAATTACGATTTTTTTATTCATATTTTCTGTTTAGTATAATATAATAAACAGTTGTTTATTTAAAAGTTCAAACCGTTTTTAAAAAACCAAACAGTTCGACTGCCGACCGGAGGTTCGACCGCTAAGGTGATGTTTGTTTTTCCTAAAAAGATCTTCCTAGCCTCTTTTGTCTGCGCCGCGCAGACACGGGAAGAGGTTAGGGGTTCGCAGATCGTTTGTTTTTTGGAAGACATTTCATTAAAAAAGGTCTTCCCCACCTCTTTTTCGCGCAGACCTGAACAATCCTCTTTTTATCCTCTTCCCGTCTCTTGTGTTTATTTTTCTCTTCCCGTGTTTATTTTTCTACACAAATGGAAAATTAGGTTTTGAAAGCTCCACAAGAGGCAACCCCTCCTCCAACCACGGTAGCATAACCGGAGGACGAGCAAGTAACGGCGATCGGAGTACTTTGATTCTACTTTTTCCCTTACAGTCGTCGTCGTCTCCTTCGTTCAAAACCCCAATTTTGCTTACGGCGCCATTAACCGTGATCGGAGCAGAATTCGCCGGCAAATTACTCTCCAAGGTAAATTTTCTTTTTGATTCGGTTTTAGTCAAGTATGTGCTTGTGTTTGATTCTTTTGTGGTATCCTTAATTCGTAATGTATGTACTTATGTTTGATTCGTTTATGGTAGCCTTGATTCATATCTCAGTTCGTATATTTTAAAAGAAGGTAAATAAAGAAGATGTGGACTTGAATTTTGATATTTGAAATTGAATTATAGATTAAAAACTTTCAATTTGCAGCACCTACAAATTAAAATTGCTTGCAAGTTTAAATGGGCAATGTAAGAACCATCTATTTGTGACTTATGATCGTTGATGCCAATGGAAGGATTTGAGACTCTATTATAGTTTAATTTAGTTCAATTTCATTGGAAGTATTTGAGACCCTACTCTCACATTGGCTATTGATGAATGTTAGTAGCTTGTTTATTCACCTGGTTGTAGGTAATTGTTGTTGTATCTTGGTTTTTTATATATTTTTATAGCAAACGAGTTCTTGAATACAATCATCAAAAAACTTGTGAGCAATCTTTGATATATACTTGTGCATTAAGCATCATAAATATTGTTTTATGCATCATAAATAGTATATGTGGGGATGATCCGATGCCAGAGTTCAAGCCAATAACACTTGTTTTCTGCATCATAAATAGTATATATAATTAGTCTAGATTTATTATATGGTTTGATCCCCAACCCATTTTTGACTCAGAATTCCAATTCTATAGCTTGGTATTGATTGGTAGATTATAAAACTAATACTAATGGGACTTGCCTTTTGTTTGTTAATTATTAGAAATGGGAGAGAAACAACAATGGTCAAATGAGCATATAAAATACTTATTAGAAACCACAAAATCCTCATCTGTTAATTCTGATGATTTGGCACACGACATGCGTCAGGCTCTGCAATATTTGATTAAAGGAAAAGAAGGACCAACAGTTGCAGAATGTTATGAAAAGTTAAAGTTGGTTGGGTTAGATCCGGTTGATCCTTTATTCTTAGCTGCTTTTCATATTTTTGGAGTGTCCACAGGTATGAGAGAAGCATGGATGACATTGCCAGATATCCCAGAAGTATTAAGAGGATGGATTGTGATGACGGCTACAAGTTTAGGACTAATAAAGCAGTGAAGAAAGATATTTGCTTTTGATCGTGTTAGTAAAGATATTTGCTTTTGTTTGTGTTAAAAAACATATTTGCTTTTGGTTGTGTTAAGAAACATATTTGCTTTTGGTTGTGTTTGGAAACTTCTATGTTATTGGTTGTGCTTGAAACATATTTGCTTTTGGTGTTGTTAGAAAAGTTCTATGTTATATACTTATATTAATAACTTATATGCTTTTTTTAACACAGGAACATAATGGATCATGATAAGAAATTACTTATCGTAATTCTTATGTACTTGTATATTCGTTTTTTCTGGAGGAGAGGTTTGAAACGAATGCGAGACAATGATTCAGATATGACAGGACAACAATACACCTTAGAGTTATTGCAAGGAAATCCCAGGCAATGTCATGAAATGCTACGTATGACTCGTGAGACCTTTGTCCGACTATGTGCACTTTTTAGAGTACAATATTCTTTAAAAAATAGTAAACATGTATCCGTTGAGGAAAAGATGGCTATGTTTTTGATGATAATAGGTCATAATCAATGTTACGTAGTTATTAAACGTAGATTTCAACACTCAAAGCAAACAATTCATACATTTTTTTATGAAGTATTGGATAAAATGATGCTTTTTGCTAAAGATATGATACTTCCAACTTCTTTCAACCCGAATCCAAACATTCCGGGCCATAACAAGAGGCTTCGACGGGTTTTTAAAGGAGCAATTGGTGCGTTTGATGGAACTTTGATACATGCTATTGTTCCTTCTAATAAACAAGATTTATATAGAGGAAGGGGAAAAGGGGATTGTTATCAAAACGTATTAGCAATATGTGACTTCAACATGATTTTTACGTTCGTTGTGGCCGGTTGGGAAGGTGTCGCACATGATTCTAGAATTTTATCTGAGGCATTATAAGATCCACATGCTCCATTCCCGTTTCCACCACCTGGTATGTTTATCGATTGTAAAATAAATATCTTACTTTAATATTCTAATTAATTGTGTTTGTCATTACAGATAAATATTATCTTTGTGATGCCGCGTATGCACACTTACGAGGATTTATGGCTCCATACCGTAATGTGAGGTATTGGCTTGGAGATTTTCGTCGGAGACGTGCTTTGACCAATAAAGAAAAATTTAACCATGCACATGCAAAACTTCGAAACGTCATTGAACGTGCTTTTGGTGTCTTGAAAGCACGATTTCCTATATTGAAGAGGATGGCGCCATTTCCGTTGGTTACACAAAGGAACATTGTCATTGCGTGTTTCGCGTTACATAATTTCATAAGGAAGGAAGGTTTGAGCGATGAGTTATTTGCACAATATGATCAACCTAATCTGTCATTTCGAAATACTCATGTGAATGTTGTTGCTGATGAAGACGAGGTCGAAGCAAATGGTACCGCATCGGATCGAGAGTATATGACTCGATTACGAGATGAAATTGCAGAGCAGTTGATGCAAAATATGGACTCTTAAAAAATGTTATTATGGTTTTATGAATGTTGTTTGATGGATGTAAAACTAGAATTTAAATTTCAATGTTGAAAGACTTTTGTAGTTTCAAAAAATGGTTTATTTATTTTTTAATCAATTTTAGCAGCTCGCAGACGTCAAAAAACAAACAGTCTGCTTCTTGCAGACTGCAGATATTTGGTCCACCTCTTCTTTTGCAGATGTCTACAGATGTGGTCCGCAGACTGCAGACATTTAACCTCTGAAAAAACAAACAACACCTGAATGTCATAAAACCCTGTTGAACCGTACATCACATTTACTATTCTGCCCTTTAATTCCAAACCCTAAAATGCAGGTTTCCTAGATTCCCCAATTCATTCCCGCCTTCTTGTTTTAAATTTTCAATTTCTCCATTTTGTCCTGCACATCACGCACGCAGGCTGCTCCTGCGAGTCTGCGACCAACTACCGGCGACCAGCCACCGGCAATCCACCACCGTTTTCTGCTTTTCCCAGTTACCAAACCAGTACCACCGGCTCATCAGTGCTCGTCTGCTCGATTTGTAATCGGCCACCGTTTTTTCACCGGTAAGTAAGATATTTCATTGAACACGATCAGGGTGGTCTATTTTACGGATTAATAAGTGATTAGAAAAACGTAATTATAGACGGGGGACTTGGAGATGGCAAGATGTTAAACGCATGAATCTGTTTGATGAAATGCCTCGGATGATTTGGAGCTTTACATGATATTTTTTTCTTAAGCTCCGTGATTTAATCTAAGAGAATGAAATATGTTTCTTTGATCTTGATCTGAATCCTTTATTGTTTGGAAAACGTGAGCGCAGAACATTTTGTTTGTTGCTAGATTTTTGCAGTAAAATCTAATTGACTGGGCATATATTTTTTAATACTGCCGCATTACTTCTGACACTATAATTTTTACTAATTGCTGTCATTGAGTTAGCTGAGCTGTATTGGGAGCAACTTTTATGCATTTCCAATGCCTAAACGGAAGGCAAAGAAGGATACTAAACAGTCTGTGTCATCCCAGTTGAAGAATTCACAGTGTAATGTTGATACACATGTGCTACCAGAAGAAAACACACTCATTGACCAAGAAGGTATATGCTTTTTGCTATATATAATAATTAGTTATATTGTAGTTTTAGGTACGACCTTTGAGCCGGAACTCTTACAAAGCACCTCTCTATTCTATTTTTAGATAGGAGTAAGGTGTGTCTTTATCTTTCCTCCCAAGACCCTACCTTAACTGGGATTTTTACTAGTTTTAGGTTATGAAAATGTATAAAACAATAAAGGGTACTTAAATGGTGATGATTGTGGTTTGCCTATCTCTCTCTCTCTCTCTCTTAACTTTTTTCTTTTATTTTTTATTTGAGTTAAGTCTTTGTTTATGACAGTTTATAGTACTTTGTTTTCAGCTGATGAATTTTGAATGCCATTTGTTCAAAACTAATCATCAATGGCTTAACATAGATTGTCAGACACTCTAATTGCTAATCAGCTTTCTTAAATTAGATGATTTTTTTTTGAATCTGTATTTAGAATTCTTAGCCTTTGAACTTGCTTTGTAGTTATGTGCCTTGTGTAATTAACGAAGATGGCAGCTTGTACTACTGTAAAGATACTATCATTCGGTTTTATTCTTAAGTTACCTAAATATATATCAATGAAGGCAATAACTTGTACTGCTTAAATAATGCTGCTGAATGGCTTGGTGGTATCACTCAGTTGAGCGACAGAGTGCTGTGATCAGGACAATTCGTGATGTGGAAATTGAAAGATCACTTACTGCTATACGCTTGCTAAAATCCAGTATAAGCAAGGAACAACTAGAGACCCCATTACTTCAATTCTTTGAGGAAAATCTTCCAAACCTAATGATTTCAAGAACTGATAAAAACGGACCTATTGAAGTTAAATGGAAAGTTAAGGATGGTGATTTATCCATGGACACAGCTAATGGAGGAAACATGATCTCTAATTTTCTACAACATATGTCTTTGGCTAATCCTGAATGCTCTACTGCAATTCCATCTCTTGGTGGTTTTGATTTTCCAAGCAGAGGAGGTAAGTTCTTATTCATCAATGATTTAAAATATTATCTTATACAAAGTGGTTTAATTATCTGATGTTTTTGGCAGGAAAAATGAGCTTAATTGGTGCTGATAATCTTAAGATGAAGGATTTTGTATGTTCTTGTGCATTTAATATGGGTTTCTTCATCATTTGTCATTTGCCTAATACAATTTGGTTCATGCTTTAGGTTCTAGAGGAGCTATCTGACACTCATATTATTGGCATTGAAGAATCTATGCAAACTCCTGGGGTATGCTGCTTTATAGTTTAGATCACTTTGAAATATTCTGGTTACATGTGACTTGCTGTTTTTTATGTATATGTTTAACAGTACACAGACTGAGAAACTTTCATCCTCTCAATTTTCATTGAATGCTGTGAATAATGCTTATAAACAGTGCCGTTGATGCCAATAGAAACACATAATCCTTCTTTAAGAAAGATAATCTTGTGTGGGTTCATGTACTTTAATCATTAGTTATTTAATATTGGGAGCTGTTAAAATTGCAGGTGAGTAGCGGAAGGCTGTCTGTTGGTATGACGCCTAAAACTTTAAGGCTTCCTAAACAGGGTGAGATGCTTCTGTCTGTTCATGGTTCACCCCTTGGTGTTTACAAGGAAAACAATATGGATGCAATACACGGTAAACCTTTTAATTTCTTTATCTTTTACTCTTTTGAGTTCTAATTGTATATCTTTTGAAACAGAATTTTCAGTTAATATAATATTGTTGACCATATAATTTCTTCTGCAGAGACAGAGGAAGAATGATCTGCTGCCTGCAGGTTCCTTCTTATCAAAAGTGTTTTTAGAGTCACTTCTAAAGATGGTATCAGGCTACATGCTTGTTTTCATTTAGTATTAAAAAAGTATGTTGCGTGTTGTTTTAGTTAGGACAGAGTTTTCAGCTTCATATTATCAGGCTACCTGCTTGTTCTTCATTCAGTTTTGCATTGTAAGTGAAAAGCTTTTTAGGGCAAATGGTATATTGCATCCATATTGTTTCGTTGTAAACAAATGGATGCGAAAAGCTTTATTTATTCAATTCAGCTGTACTTTTTTCCTGTGTCAAACAGGTAAATTAAAAAAAAAACATGTCAAAAGGTTGATTTTAAATGAATTTGTGGTACAAATCAGAGCAATACAGCTCCAATCTGCAAATCGAGGAAAACAACATTAATATTGTTCAATTTCTGTTCCTAACTGAAATAATTTACAAAATTTAACTTCTTATATCTATATATTGATCATATTTGCTGCGAATCAACGCTGGTAGTAAAAGCATCTTGATCAACACATGATGACCTGAGCATGTCTAAAGCTTCTAGATAGAACCTTTTATTGGGTACAATTCCATCTCTGTCGATATTCTTTAACAGTTTTTGTATTAGCTCCTTCATGCCTGCTTTTGTGTATGCTTTATAAGGATTATACAAGTTGAAGCTTCTATATGAAACTTCCTACCAGTCTACCACTATTATTGATGCAGGAACATCAGATTTAAATGGATTATTACCCAAACCTGTCGAAGACACCACAAATAATCTGGATTGTGACATTTGAAAGATTATACATCTATTTGAATTTCCTTATTTGATGGGCTATTTGTTTTTTTAATCATTTATTTAAAATGTTTATCTTTCTTTTAAAGTGTTTAAAGTTACCCACCTCAACCAATTTCAACCCATTTCATGTTATGATATTAGCCTTTCAACTCATTATACTTAATTTAATAAATGGCAATTTTTTTATTTATATGGTGGTCCAAAACAATTCAACCAGAGTTGAACTATTGGTTATGCAGTGTGCGTCTCCACGTCAAATTCTTGAATTTTCACACAGTATTACCTAATCTTTAGATTAACCATAAGTTGGGATTGAGGGTAAGATGAAAAGTAGTAGAATTTTCTAAAGTATTTTAATTAGAGATGATAACCAGTAAAATCAAGTCATACTCTTCCAAGTCTAATACCAAGCTTTAGGGGGGGGGTAATCTACTAAAAGAAAAAGAAATGAGATTGTTTGAATAAATCAATAAATAAATGTTGTATTTTGCGTTAGATAATGCCATAACATATAACATGTTGAGATGGATAACATCTTATTATAACACGAGTCAAGATAAGTAACGTAAAAGATATGTGAATATAATGGTTTCAAATTATGTAAACATGGTCAATAACATATTTGACTAAAAAACCACTGAAGATTATTCAAATACTGTTTATTTACAACATATTTAAGGTGAACTAAAGTGATGTTTTTACAAAATGATATGTTTAGACCCAAACTGATTTTGCTAATGACTCATCTTGACTAAAATCTGTTCATTTTATTAGACTTACCAAGCTTGTACGATGAGTTGAAAAAGCCACAACAATTAGAGGTGCAGTGTATTAAGTTTCATGTTACAGTCAATTGACAGAAACATATTTGTGGTGATGGGAAACAAGTAAAAAATGCAAACCATACCATCATATCATCTCTGACTATTATGGAAATGAAGTATTACTCTAAGAGCATCTCTAATCGGGTCTGTTGACTCCCATGGACGTTATTGTGGAGGTGAACTGGTTGAGATGAAAGAGAAAGGGGGCTCACATGAAAAGTTATTGTGAAAAGTGAAAATGATTATAAAAATATATAAAAAAATCATCAACATTTTTCATCACAGTCTAAATATTCTCAAGAAAATAACATATATTGACCAAAGATTTCATTTAAAAAAAATCCAGACCATGGTCTTAAGAAACCAATGCTGTTCTTTTTTATGTTTTAATTTTTAAACTTAAAACTAAATTAAGATTACATCTAGAAACTTTGTTTTATTTTGACTAAATCAAGACATGTGGCTAACCATGTGATATCAAATCATATTTCTAGTCAAAAGAAAATGATGCCCATACTTTTTATAAACACCTTTATAAATTTTATATCACATAATAACAAAAAGAATTATACATTAATATGTTAGGACTAAAAAACATCATATTTATATGATTCATTAACGTAAAAAACATTCATATAAGCCGGAAAAATAAAGTTGAACTAATTTTGTTTATTATACTCATAGTTATTAATTTGTTTGTATAATAATCTAGATTTTTTTTCTTCTGTATATTATAGTCTTTCATTTGAATTTTGAAACGACACCAGTGTGGTGCAAGATATAAGATTAAACGTTAATTAACAATAATATACAAGTTAAACTAACTTGGCTATTAACTTATAATATAGACTCATTTTGTAGTTTTTTTTTTTAAAGATATTTTGATAATATTATATGCTTACGTCTATTTGGGCTTAGAAAAACATATTATAATTTAAAAAACTTGTTAACAAACTACTTCATGTAACAAATTATTTAAGTTTGAAATATCCAATTATCAACCACCAGCTCTTGAACCCAACTCTGAAATTTAAGCAAGCCCATGAGTCGAGTCAAATAAGCTCGAGCTGAGCTTGATTTTGATTTTTGAAAGAGTGGTTTGATTTGAGCAGACAGTGAGCTAACGACGTCGTATGGACTGCACAATAAAATCAACACATATACTATCCGTAGATTTTTACAAGTGGTATACAAAAGACAACATTCTCATTGTTCAACCATTTTTGCCCTTCTTTTTCCTGCAATTCTTCTTTATCAAAGGAGGGAAGATGATTTTGAACTGAGTTTTCTGCTGCAGGTACGTATATTTCTTTTCAGAGCTTCTTTTGCTCGTACGAATTTTAAGTTTCTTCGGTTTTCAGGCTTTTTATGCACAGGAAATTACTCGTTGACTGTCTGAGTTTTGCGATTTGATTGTTTAATCTCTTGAGGATTTCGGTAGGTTTTGTTGATAATTTTTTTCGATTTGTTTATAAACTGATAGGTTAAAGTTGTTTAACTACTCCAATTTCATTTGGTAATCAGATATTGACAACTTTAGGTTCACACTAAGCTGAGTACAGTAGGTGTTGAAGTTAGATCAATTGTAAAGTCATATAGATTTGTGTTCGTTTGCTTAACTCGTGTATGATTGATCTACTTGCTCAATTACTTTTAGCTGAAGGGGATACGCTTTGATTTTGTGGTCAAAATTAGTAATATTCAAATGTTTGTAGTGAAGTCAATTATGTGATGTCTGTTGCCTACAAAGATGTCACTAGTGGCTTGCATTGTTGACAGTCATGTGAAGTTTGTTACACATTTGACATCTAAGAAATATATATAGAGGTTTATTTCTTTTATCATGCATGTTGCATATGAAAGCAATGAAGTACTCGTTTTGATTTCATTTGTTTTGTGGTTTAATATTTTCGTTAGCATAATGAATCATTTTATGGGCAAGAATCAATTGAGTGGTCTGTCAATTTATTAACTTTACTCCCATTACATGCATTGCCACCATTGCTATTGCACCTGTCACCTGAAGTATAATTGACTGCTGATTGCAACTAATGTATTAAGTAGATTTTAGTACTACCCGTTACAATGTCTCCAAATGATAATGATGGAGCCAAAGATGGGAAATCTAATGGATGCAAAGTCAAGACTCGTGTTGATCTGCGTATCGAAACATCTCGAAGAGGATTTCTTAGGGACGGAGATTCTCAAACTCCAAGTGATGGTAGTCTGACAAACAGAACACCGAGTTTTCTTCCATTTGGTAATTTAGGTACACCAACTGCCAAGTTCCAACGGATTGCCCAAGAAAGAGATGAATTCTCACGCACTGTTCCTTCAAGTACAAGTCAAAAAATACGGGATCGCCTGTTGAGGGTCTTTTCTAAGAAGATTGATTGGGTAACTTATCAGAAATTAGCTAAAGAATGGATAAGAAATCCAATGAATATGGTCCTCTTAATCTGGATTATAGCTGTTGCTGTCTCAGGTGCAATTCTCTTCCTTGTAATGACAGGTATACTAAACCGTGCCCTTCCTAACAAAACTCAAAGAGATGCATGGTTTGAAGTCAATAACCAAATTCTAAATGCCCTTTTTACCCTCATGTGTTTATACCAACATCCGCAACGTCTTTATCACCTCGCACTCCTGTTAAGATGGAGATCACAAGATATTACAAAACTAAGAAAAATATACTGCAAAGATGGAACATATAAACCTCACGAATGGGCACACATGTTAGTTGTTATCTTGCTGCTTAACCTCAACTGTCTTGCACAGTATGCTTTATGTGGTTTAAATGTTGGTTACAAAAGATCAGAAAGACCTGCAATTGGGGTCGCTATAACTATCTCTGTAGCAATCGGTGCCCCTGCAATTGCTGGTGTGTATTGTGTTGTTAGCCCTCTTGGAAAAGAATATGATACAACTTCTGATGAAGAATCACAGCTTAAAAAGGATAATGTTAATAGTAGTCAACAACTGGTCAAATCATTTGAAAGAAGATTCTCATTTACCCCACGAGACGAAAGAACAAATGAAACTAGTCCAAAGTGGAGTGGGGGCATATTTGACTTTTGGGAAGACATCTCTATAGCATACCTCTCATTATTTTGCAGTTTTTGTGTTTTTGGGTGGAATATGGAGAGACTTGGGTTTGGAAACATGTATGTTCATATCGTAACGTTTCTTCTATTTTGTTTGGCGCCTTTTTGGATTTTTAATCTGGCTGCTATAAATATTGACAACGAGACTGCACGCGAGGCATTGGGTATTACAGGGATATTTTTGTGTTTGTTTGGTTTGTTTTATGGTGGGTTTTGGAGAATTCAAATGAGAAAAAGATTTAATTTACCTCCATCTGATTCATGTTGTGGTAAACCTGCTGTTACTGATTGTGCATTGTGGCTATTTTGCTGTTGGTGTTCACTTGCTCAAGAAGTTCGTACTGGAAATTATTATGACATTAAAGAGGATAAGTTCTATAAAAAAACAGGTGATGAAAATAATCAGATTTCTATATCAACTTTGCCTCAAGAAGAGGAATCCGGTTTAAAATCTGGCCCAAGTTCACCATTGCAAAATACCTCGTTACCGCCTTATAAATCCAATTCTCCCAGCCCTAGCAGGTTTCTAAAGCAACATCAAAGTCAATCTGGTGATAATGCAATTCTGGAACCACCTGTTCTATCTGTTATACAGAAAGAAGGTGACTGAAGAAAAAACAAATTCGTGAAAGAAAGAAACATCAAGTTTGTATGATAAACTCATACAGAGCAAGTTTTGTATGTATTTGAGTTTTTTACTTTCCCATTGTCATGTAAGGTTTGAGAATATACTTGTCTGTATACACCTCAATTTCTTTTCTGTGTTTTTAAATTTTTCATATGTGGAACTTTAAGGATTTAGTTATTTCTCAGGGCTGGCTGCTGAATGCCTAAATGTCAATTGCTGATACCATGTAATAATTAAGAGTTCAATTGATTATCTCATTTGAGATAATCACTGTATATAGATGTAAATATTACAAGCAAGTGTCTGTACAAAATACAATTTACAATATAGGAACAATACAATATGGTCATGTCATAGGTATCCTAATAGTACTTCTATGCTTCAGCCCTGAAAGCATGGTGAGCTTCCTTATGCAATCTTTGCTAATAGGTTACTTCCAACTATCAACGTATAACCCGTTGAGTTTCACCTTACATATTTTACGTTCGTCTTTGATGTATGTTGCTTTATATATTCTGATTCTCCCTCTTTGCAACCACACCTTCTATAGTTTTCTTTTTTTCTTATAACTTTCGTTCTTCTTTAGTCTGTGTAACGTTTCTATACTCAACCTAGGTGAGGTTATCTTTTGCAAGTTGTTCTAGTTACTTGAGCTTGTCATCTAGATGTCGTAACAAGTCACTTGTATTATTACCTAACATGTTTCATTATTATTGGACATGAATTGAAACTTTATTTCCAAACCCGTACAACACATATGAAAGATACACATGCACGAGTGAGCGATATAGCAACAACTAATATAGAGTTAGGTATGTTAAGTTACTAATAGTGGTTGTGAACTATATAATGCTTTAACCTATGTCTTGTATGATTATACCCACAATAAGGAATTTGATTGATCATATGGATGTTTTCTTTTTAAAGATTGACTATCCTCACACATTAGTTATGATTTGATCATACTACATATTAAACTAATAAGATTTTTTGATTACAACATATCATCATGTTGTACGTTCTCACTTGAAAAAGGGGCAAGAATGACAAAATACGTTGTGACTTTGATAAAATGACAACAACTATTGGTATTCTAACATTTTTTTCTTAAAAAATTCATTATTCTATTTTACTCGTGTAAGAAATAAGAATTAAGTTTTGGTTTGTAAAATTAAGTAGACTAAAAAAAATCTAAATATCAAACAATATTCTATGAGACACGTAATTTGACAATTGATCCTAACAATAAGATGACCATTAAATTTTAAATCAATCGATAATCATGTATAAAAAGTTTCACACTAAACAATATTCAATACGTATGATAGAAATACATAAAAAAAACTATTATACTTTTGAAATTAAAATATATATTACATAAGGTTTGATTATTCATGTGGCAATCATAATCAAAAAGATTAACGTCCTTCATGTTTTCATAAAAATAAATGTTCTTTATACAAGAGAGGCCTTGTCTATTAGCCGCAGGATATTTCTTGATTTTTTCCTCAACACATGTTTGTTCTTTAGCAAATATGTCAAACTTGAAACCAATGTTAAAGGTATTTATGTAATTTAATCCAAGTATATTACGCAGGAATTATCCGTTCGCATTGATACGATCACCGGCGGACCAGGCCAGCCGTCGCGTCATACCTTTTCGCTGCACCATCCTTCAGGACCGTCGGCATACCTGCTCCGACGACGGTCAGTATTCTGTTCCGATCCGCCGGAGGCTAAGCAAGTAAGTATATCTGGAATCAGTTTTCTGTAAGATTGAGAATCTGATCACATTGGATAAAAATTTAGGCCCTTAATCCTAATTATTGATTGTGTGTGGGGAACTAGAAAATTGAGGGTTGTTTTGTTTACTGATAATTTCTATTTTATCATTATATTAGTTTCTCGGTTTAATGTTGAATCGTGGACAAGTTTCGTTCATATGTTAGTTGATTGAGTGATGGTTCTAAATTCTTGATCTTAAGAACTAAAAACCAACCTCAACGAGAAAGCAAATTAGCAATTAATGATGCTCGAATTACTGTGTAATGACAGAAATTTCCCAATTAGAGAATCTATTGAAGTCAAGGACCTAAGTTCTAAATCATCCTTGTTAACATGTAATTCCCAATTGATGCCATCTAGGGCTATCCCACTCCCATCATTTAGTAGTCTTTAACGTGATCTTCCTCATCTTCAACATTCATAACAAACAAACAAACTTACGCAGTATATTCTCACTTTTCAGTAGGGTTGGGGGGAATGATGGACACAAACCTTACCCCTATCCCAGTTGGGATAGAGAGGCTGCTCCAAAGGAGTCCCCGGCTCGTAGTTGTCGTTTGAAGTTAATCATCCCAACACTTTTAACGTTATTTTCACATAACAAGTAAAATAACGTTAAAATTAGTGCAATTTTACTTTAGCCCTTTATGGCCCACACATATATACATTATATGCGTGCACCACAAATGGGGCACCTTCAACATTCATGATAAACAATTTATGATTCTTGCATCTTTGGCGAGTTGTAAATTTATGGGTGCATCAAAAAACACTCACCTCTTTCTTTCTTGGCCTCAAATTCTTTAGTAGACAACTTCTTATTGTTGGGTTTCTTGAGGCTTTTAGCTGGCCCCAACCCTAACAAGTTAGTATTAGTTTTCTTGTTCCCTAAGATTGTTTATCATTATAAATAGATGGCTAGGCATTGTTATTTTCTTGAGCACCAGATTAATAATATCTTGCTAATTGTAACCCATGGATGTAGGTCACCTTGACTGAAAATATTAAATTCTGATAACCTATTCTCATTTGCTCTTGGGAGCTTCAACGGGCCTTTAGGTTAATTGAGAGAAGGCTGTTGCAACTGGTGGTAAAAGAAGAAATCATGTTTCAGTTGTAGTTCTAGCTTAGCAGTGGGTTAAGAGAACCAATGTGCTATTTGTGAAAGTCTCTCCTATTAGAGAGTGTGGGATCTTTGCTTGTCTCAGATGCCAGCAGAGTGACAATTGAGTTACAACGTGAGCAAGCAAAGATAGGGAAGAACAAGTGATTGACAGGTTTGGTCATGTCTGATGAGTTGAAGCTCTAGGGACTTATCTACAGTAACACCCTAACCTGATTAGGGCTGACATGTCACATAATACAGTATCCGAGATAATTTAAGTTCTAAATAAAAGTCCGAATTCTTAAATAGGTTCAAATGAGACGATAAATAAAATGTCTTAGAATCAAATACTAATAATCTAATTCTCCAATTTTCACATCTTAGTTTTCTCGGACTTTATAATAACCTAAAATAGAAGTAATATCTAAACCATTGAGTCTCTTGCGAAAGAGATTTTAATTTCTATTTTCAAGCATGTATTTGTGCTTGTTGGTTGCTGATATTTGGGTGTAAAACTGTATGATATTGCAAAACTTGAGCTCTCATTTAAATGTCTGAAGGATGATAATGGTGGCATAATCTTTTGCTCACCTTTGTTTTAGTAAATTACTAAATTCCATACCTTGGATTGTTCTCTCACTTTATTCCAATGAACTCTATTTGTTAAATATGGCTAGGTAGGAAGGACCAAAGGACTCAATGGCTTCCTCTTCATATACTCAATTGGTAAAAAATCTTCCTCTGTTCTTCCTTTTACATTTCTTGAAGAAGTTCTTCTGCAAAAAAATTTCAGCATCTAATGTTAATAATATGTTAGTAGGCAGCAGCAGCATCTGTCATTTGGTGTAGCTTGACCATGTGAATAACTCAATTCTTAAGTACCCTTGGAGCTTAGTTTTTCTTTCTACCACGACAATACTTGACCATGTGAATAAGTCAATGCTTCTAAGTTTATAGGAAAAGCAAGCAAAGTTTCTTATATAACATGGACTACTCACCTTTTAGTAAATTGGTTGCTGCATTTGTCATTTAAGTTCATTTATTTTAGATCTTCTATAGAAGTTATGAATACATTAGTGGGCAAGTTTCTAATTTACAGTGATAACAATCATATTCCACAACTACTTACAAGATAATAATATTATAAGGAGTCAAGTATCCTGCTTGAATTAGGTCCTTTACACACAATTACTTGGCATTTCTATTCTTGCAAGCTTGTATAAATTATTTTTACCTAATCATGCTATTTCTGAATTTGCCATCTTATATTCAAAACTGACACTGTTGTTTCAATTGCAATATGGTCTCAAGGTATTAAATTGCTATCCATATAAAGACTTGATGGGCAAGTGTTCCAAAAATTGTAAGTGAGCCCCACCTCTCTAGCAGCAGTAGTATGTTTTTTTCGGTTATATAATGATGTTTTACTGTTGTATCACAAAAGGATAAATAAAAGATTATTGTGATGTTTGACATGATCATATGCTAATATGCCCCCTAAAGGGAACTAATTTTGTTAATGGAAATTTGGATGTTATAATTTTTACTTTCCTATAATCTTTTAGTCTTTTAGGGTTAATAAATCTTTTGCAGTAATAACTGATTGAAGCTGCTAAAATGCCTGCCTTGTATAAAACAGTCCTTAATATGTTGCATTTTGCAAAATATTCTTCATATTACATTAATTACTTTCTTCTGCCACAGCAATTTTAGGTATTTTATAAAATGCTCTTCAAACTACACAATGTTCTATGCAGGTGGCATTCGACAATGCCTTGTCTTTGATAAAAGAAAAAAATCTCGTCCACCTCAGTGGATTTTTCATCTGGATGAAATGTTTGCTTGCAAACCCAACCATTATAAGTTGCATAGCCAGTGTAAAGTTTTGAGATCTGTCATACTTAGATCAGAAATTGCTGGGGCTGGATCCCCTGCGTCTGCCCATCGACTTCCAGGTTCTTCTCATATAAGCTTCTAAACATGCAAAATTTTCGACATGACCGTATTTTTTATTTAGATGCAGAATTTCAGTTGACCTCAAAAGTTAAAGGAGTTTGCTTTTATGCTTATACATCTGTCATTGCAATATTTGTATTTGTGTTCATGGTGTTGGGACATCCGTTTGTGCTCCTAAGAGATCGGTACCAAAGAAACTTTCATCACTTGATAGCCAAAATCTGGGCGTCAATGACTGTTTATCCATTTTTTAAAATAAAGATCGAGGGTTTTGAGAATCTACCTCCAAAGAACAGTCCAGCCGTGTATGTGTCCAATCACCAGAGTTTTTTAGACATATACGCACTTCTGACACTTGGCAGAAACCTTAAGTTCATTAGCAAAACTGCAATTTTTCTCTTCCCTGTTGTTGGGTGGGCCATGTTCTTAATGGGCTTTATTTCTCTTAAGCGTATGGACCGCAGGAGTCAATTGGTAAAACTTTGATTCACTTTAAAATTTTGCAAAAGATACTATTTTCAGTTTCTCTTTTACTATTTGACACGAATCAACTCGTTTTTTATGAAAAACAGCAAACTCTAAAACGATGCATTGAGATTGTCAAGAATGGTGGATCCGTTTTGTTCTTCCCCGAGGGTACCCGGAGTAAAGATGGGCGTCTTGGGACCTTTAAGGTGAGACCTACTGTAGAGCCATTTACACGCTACATTTCTTACTTTGGAATTTTCACCTAATAATTACTAAATTAATATGTATTTTGTTGCAAACTTAACACCTAATATGTTCAGATAATAGATTTGGTGAAGTCTTCTAAAATTTTATATTTTTGTTTTTCTGTAGAAAGGTGCATTTAGCATTGCTGCCAAAACAGGTGTACCTGTGGTTCCCATAACTCTTGTAGGAACAGGCAAAATGATGCCAGCTGGAATGGAGGGCATATTAAACCCTGGATCAGTGAAAATTATAATCCACCAGTCACTGCAAGGAGATAATCCTGACACATTATGCAACAAGGCGGTTAACGTAATTTCCAACGAGCTTATTCACCAAGATTAACAATATAAACAAGAAATTTTGTTCGACTTACGACGAATATCCCTTTATGTCATAGCTCCATAGTACATGACCACAACTCGTTAAACACTTACCTATGTACTTCATACTTGTTAGGATTTAGTGCTTTTTTCGTTCTATGTAGTTTGTATTTATTAGAGCATTGGAGCACATGATGAAGGTGGGAGCGTATGTTGAATGCTCTTAAAGACTTACATACGTACCTGGTACTTTTTGTTCTAAAAGCAAGCTGTTGGAGGATACGCTGAAGGTGGGAGGAGGGCAATTGGTGGATTTTTATTTTTTTTATGACCGGGGAACCCACTTGCGTGGTAAACCCCACCCCCTCCCCCCAATACCTGACTAACCGGGGGGAACGGGTAAACCGCGGGCGCAAGCACCTGGGTCGGTGACCTTGTGGAGAAATTGTCACCCCCATGACTAGAACCCATGACCTCAAGGTTGAGGCCTCAACACTCTTACCATTAGGCTATCTCCAAAAGGTTCAATTGGTGGATTTGATTACTTGTTTTTCTGCTTCAAATCTTCCCTATTAACTTCTTGTCAATTTTGGGTTATCCTATTAATTATTGTTTGTCATTAAGAGCATTCCCAACCATTATCTACATATGAATGTACAAGATACAAAATTTGACAGTGGAGTTTGGCTGTTGTAGAGTTTAAGGTTAATTCATTCTTCAAAAGTTTCAGATCCAATTCAATTGAGTTGAACTTGAAGGGGTGAATGTTACAGAGTGCTATCTGGAACACTGCAAATCTGCAACCATTTTGATCATATTATTTAACTTGCTGAAACTTGTTGGAGATGGCTTTGTAGTCCACTACATATAAAGTCTACTGCAAACATCTTAGATCATATAATTTATGTGTTTATTATTATTTTTTTTTAAAGAAATCCCATGAACTAAAATCCTAGATTAGCATGAAGCTTTCGTTGTTTATATTGAGTTTAATTACTTTGTATTTTTGGCATGAAAGGAACTAAAATCATGTTTTTGTATGGTATGTATTTTCATATATTGTTCAAGCATGTTGGTTAATTGCAATTTGTTTTTTTGGTATATGGTTGATGGGTTTTTTTACGAGTGAATGAATCCAGATTAAAAGCTTGAAGTCTGTATTTATAAACTATCCATCTTTAATCTCAAATCATCTTGGCATGTTATTAAAAGAAAAAGATAATAATTCGAATTTGGAGCTTGTATTTGAAATGATCTTCAATGACCCAAACAATAAAATAAAATAGTTGGTAGTTAAAATTTAGGGATAATTTCATATATCCCCTTATTAAACATCAAAATTACATACATCCTCAAGGTTAAATTAAAATTACAAATATCCTCATGTTTCAAGATTGCCCCTTAGTAAGGAGAAATATGTAAATTATTTTTAGTTAGTTCATTAAGGGTAAAATAGGAAATACATAGTTTGTTTTTTTAATGAAATGGATAAATATGTAATATATTTGGTTTAGAAAGAGGAAATATGTAATTTAGTTTTATGATTGGGTAAATATGTAATAAATGGTTTTAGCAAGGGGATATATATAATTGACCCTAAAATTTAAATGAAAGAAAGAGAAAATAAAAAAAAATTATAGAAGGAAGAAATGCAAGGTGAGAAGTTTTATAAATGAGAGAGAACGTAATTAGTTATGACTTTTAGTTAAATTATGCGGATATAAAAATAGAAAATGGGATGTGAATGTTCTTACTTGCATAAAATTTTCTAATTCTGATAATATTGGAAGTTGGAACCAATTTAGCATGACAAGATCCATCGACCTGTATTATTTGGTTTTTATTATTAGATATTTTACTGTAATTGAATTGACTTTTAATTAATATAATTTGTAGTATTCATCAAATAAGTCACAAGGTATTAGAATCTCAAATGGATAGAGGTATATATTCTTTGATTGAGATTAGTTTTAACGAAATTTCATATGTAAATTTTAGAATAATTTCGTGCTTAAATTCGGAATTATAAACCAGAAAAATGTATTAGGACGCTTTCACTCAATTCGTTTCTTTCATTTTGATCAAGGACAATATTCTTTGTTGTTCGTAAATATTCACACAAATACACATACTTTGATTTTTTTATTTATTTGGGTTTTACCTGGTTGATAATCCAGATTGGTCCATTAAAATATTAAAGGGTTATGCTAAATATACTCCCCTTTTGTAATTTTTTTACTTGTCATACCCCCTCCTAAAGCTTTTTAAATATATATACAAGTAAATCTTATGTTTTAGTTGTTAACTAAAAAGATTCATAAGCATTTAAAATTAAAACAACTATAAACATCAAAAAATCATTATCATCATCAATTTATCGTTTAAAAAAGCAAATCAATATGAAATATAAGCCTAAATAATCATAGTCGAACGAAAACTCAAACTCTATTAAAACGAGTATAAAACTCAAAATTAATTGAACCCAAGCATTCATTTAACCTCTGCGAAACTTTCTGCGTAAACCAAAGCTATTCACAATCTTAAACAAATCAAGAAAAATGTATGTAAGAGCTCAGCGGTTATCAAGCAACGAACACGAACTAGTTAGCTAAGATAGTTGTTTTATACACCAGTACACTCGTTTTTGTTTAAGGAATTAAAACCCTATGTTTGTAACAACGATCAGGTCTCAGTTCAATCGAATTTGAACAAAGATGAATTAGGGTTCATACGATTAAATATGATTTTTGATGAATTTATATTTTATATTTTGTAGAAGGGGTATGACAAGTAAGAATGAGATATGTTTAGTAGAATTTAAGGTGAAAATAATGTTTGGTGTATTTTGGTTGTGTTATAATGTTGAAGGGTTGATTTTGACAAATTTATATTTAATATTTGGAGAGAGAAGGTATAACAAGTCAGAATGAGGGGTATATTTAGCCTGACCCAATATTAAAATATGTCAATCTAAAAGTTTTTACGGCTTTTACGAACTCTCTACATCCGCGATGGAAATTTTGGAATGATAATGACTTGGAAAAGTAGTGGAAATCTGTGTCATTTGCAAATTTTAATTCGGTAAGATTAAATTTCCACCCCCTTTAGTTGATACAGAACGTTAAAACGTATACCATTCTTCTTCTTCTTTTTTACTTTTTTTTCTTATCTTTTAATTATGTTTTTTAATATATTTTGCAGAAGTACTGTGACACCCACTGTCACTTTCATGTCCCCTCCGGACATTAACACCAATATTTAATAATAAATTACGTTAAGTCCCAGTAAAAACTTTTGTGTTTTACACACATGTAAACATATTATTTACTAACACCTGTTAAAAACAGATTTACATATGTTTACATACTCCTCAAAACATTTGATACACAAAAATTACACAACTGTTTGGTTATTAAAACTAAAAACCATCATGTGAGCCTTCACGTTCGATTTCCGATCACCATCACCGCTCACCCGACTCCTTAGTACCTGTAAACACCACATTTAAAATCACCATTAGTTCGTTAGAACTAAGTAAGGTTACCTCATTATTTCACCCAGTGTATTCCATAATATCATATGGATACACTAATGAAGTTCCAAATAAAATTTGACAACAACAGTCAATCACATACAAAACGATTTACTAACGGTTCGTTTTCAACCAAAACCTCATTATACCTCCCATTCATGCACAATCATTATAATTTAATATAACACATGTATAACCCCACAAAACTCCGATTGTGCAACATATTTCACCCAAATCACAATTCACAGTTTGACATCTGAATGTCAAATGTCTATCCTCTTATAAGTCATCTATTGTTCACACACCTTGTGAATCAATTATATTGGAATTTCAAGTCTTATGTTCACACACCCTGTGAATCAAAACCTGCACAGTTCCAATCCACCATTTGTTCACACAACTTGTGAATCTATCTCATTGGAATTACATGTCTTATGTTCACACACCTTGTGAATCAGCATGCACAATCCCAATCCACCAATTGTTCACACACCTTGTGAATCTATTACATTGGAATTACATGTCTTATGTTCACACACCTTGTGAATCAGCATGCACAATTCCAATTTAACATCTACACATTTGTAGATCACCACATGTTCACACACCTTGTGAATCATGCAACAACAATAACCACATTCATCTATAACATTCCAATCAACTCAACAAATCATGTATATATGCTAAATGCATAACTACTTATAGTGTGGACTCACCCAGTCCTTCAACTACAAGTTCAATCAAATAGGTAACTTACCTCGCTTTGGAGAGTTATCAACAATCTCCAACTCTTTCCCAGGCCTTCTAGAACTAGATTCATCTCCTCTTCCTATTATATATTCACATATAACAGGATTTAACAACATGAACACACAACTTGTGTTATTTATATAATATAATTCATTTGACCTGTTTTACTTTTCATATTCAATCAAAAGCTCATTGAGGCTTTTTATCAAACAACTCATGTGTAGAAACTAATCTACACATGTTCTTAATCATATTTAACTTATCACAACTTCATATTTTAAAATCCGTTGCTTGACTTCCTTTATCAACATCTGGTTGTAACTCACACGTATACAACCAGTTTCAATTCACCTAACACCCATACATATTGATTCAAACTCATTTGAATCTCATTTATTAGTATGTGGCATACAGAAGTCAAGTCATTATTTATAATTAGCATATCATGCTAAAATCATTAACTTTCAATTTCAAACATTTAATCAACACTTGAACTAGATCTATCATTCCAGAGAATGATCTAAAATCATCATAACCATGATTTAATCATCCCACTGGTTATCATATTCAATAATATGATTTTCATACCAACCGGACATCATAACGGATCAAAATCAAGATTTCACCGTTAAAACATCTAATTCTTCGTTTCTAATCATCCCAAATCATCATATAATGCTCACAATTCAATTTAATCCGTATATTATCAAAATTAATAGAATAATACGAATCGTTACCCTTTCGACGGATTTTTGGTTAAAATCTGACGATCCAGACTTGCAGAAACAATCCCTGGTTCGATCTGGATGATCCGGTAGTCTCAAAACTGATTTTGGATGTCAAAATTTCGTATGTGTGTGTGTTTCTTGTGAACAGGTTCGAAGATGAAGAAAATAAATTTTCTTCATGCAAATCTGATAAAAATCAAGAATCTGCTGAACCGCCTCACCCATCGCGTACCGCGAAGGAGGCCTTATAGAGCCTTCGCGTACCGCGAAGAAATTCGGGATCATCAGATATTTTAGATTCTTCGTGTACCGCGAAGAGGGGCTCCTGAAGCCTTCGCGTACCGCGAAGCAATTCAAAACATAATTTCTTAATTTCGCGATTCCGGACAATCCGTAACTCCGTTTCGCACACTGTTTTCACCTATGTTTATCATTTCTCGCATATTTTCTATTTGTAACAATCACAATCATTTCATTAATGATTATTTTAAATATATTCAATTGTTGAAAATCGATCGTTACAAGTACAAAGTATTTTTTTAATATTTTTAAATAAATATTGTTTATTTGAATTTAAAAAGATACTTCAAATCATAGTAATTTTCTTATATAATATTGAATAAAGTGTTATTTTTGTTTACCTAATTTGTTCAATGACAAAACAAAAGTTTAAGTTTTACTATTTTTGACTTTATTATATTCATTTTATTGTTATTTCTGTCCAATAAACTAACATTGTTATAAAAATTTTTGGTAAGACACAATATTCTTAACCAAACACTGATATAAATATGGCATGATTGATGATTTCATCTCTAATCTTTTATCAAACAATCTTTTTTCTAATCCAAGTTGAAGAAGCGCAATGTTAAAACATCTAGAGTCTAGACTACGAATCCTCAAACCCCACATTATATATTTACTAATTAACCCTCCTAAATAAAATACAAGTTGCTACTTTCTACCTCATGTGCCCGTTAAACCGTTTCAACCTCAGAGAAATAAAATATTTCTTTAAAACAAATAAATATTATTTATTTAATTTACTAATAACCTCCTAATCCAAGTTTTTGTTATGATAAAAATATACGGTTTTATGTATTGAATAAAACCAAAAAAATTAATATTTAATTTCTGAAGAAGTAAAAAAAATGACCAAATAAATTAGGTGTTATTTAGGAGTAAAAATGTTGATGTTTGATAATACTTATTTAATTATTAAACACAATCTTTTTTACAAATAGGTTACTTGCATTCTTGTTATTATTTGTAACATTTAAAATCATTACACGTGTTAAAACAAGTTCTTTGTTAAATTTTATGACTTAATAATTACAAAACGTTCTTATGGAAGCGTGATACCAACTACATTAAGTTTGACCTTTACAAAATAGTGAAAATACAATCCCGATCATCTTATCAGATGTACAGCTATTTCTGACTTGCAAACATCACATATATATTCATAATTAATTCATACGAACTAAGTCACCCATTTGAAGCTTCGAACATGCTCGATTAATTGTACAAAAGTTGCAAAAATCCTTCAGTTGGGCATATGGGCAGACGTATGACTAGGCACAGACTGAACAATCTGGGCATATTATCACAATTTTATATATAACAAGTTATTTATATAAATATACATTTATTAAATTAAATAAAATTATATAGGTTCTTTAGGCTCGCAAACTGCCTCAAGGTCAATATATGAAACTCGAGCTCGAACTCAATAATTAAACAAGCCATTTTTAGGGTTCAAGCTCGGACTTAGGCTCGTTTATGTAACAACCGGTTTTCAATAAAGAAACGTATTAGAATAATCGTTAGTTGAACGATTGTGATTGTTGTAATTTGAAAATATGTGAGAAATCATGAACGTAGGAGAAAACCGTGCGCGAAACGGAGTTACGGATTGTCCGGAATCGCGAAACGAAGAAAATTACAAAGATATTGTGTTTTGGGACTCTTCGCGGTACGTGAAGATTATTCTGAGGTCCCTTCGCGGTACGCGAAGGAACAAAAATATCTGAGAACTCCGGATTTCTTCGCGGTACGCGAAGCGTTCTTTTGCCCCTCTTCGCGGTACGCGACGGGTGTGGCGGTTTGAAAGATTCTTTATCTTATCAGAATTCAATTAAGAAAATTTATTTTTTTTCAAATCTCGATCATAATTCGACCAGGGGACGAACAGAGCAACTTTTTGTTGCTAGATCAGTGTTTTGAAGCCATCCAGATGTTCGGATCGAGCTAGGGTTTGATTATATCACTCCTGATCGTCGTTTTCATCCGAGAACTTTGTTCAAAGAGGTAACGATTCGATCTCTCCTACTAGTTTGATATTTTGTCGATTTGAACAGTTAATCTTGTTTTAAATTGCTAATAAATAAGAAGATATTAGTTAATTTATTAGGAATCACAACCTGGAATAATTAAATGATTTCTAATTTTAAAATCATATCGTTATGTCGCGAAAACTACGCGAAACGGCATATTACGCGAAACCGAACGAGACCGATCAACCGAGTGTGGTGAAGCATTTATTATGGCAATAAAATGCCATAATCACATTCACCAACCTCTCTCTCTCTCTCTAAGTCGTCTCCCTCTCTCTCTAAACATCCCAAACTTCTCTCTACAATTGGAAGCTCATTTCAAGCCGGATTCGAGCATAGTTGGTGTCAAGACGTTCATCTCAACACGAAGATTAAGGAAGTACAAAGAAACCAAGCTTTTACCCGTCGATTTTAAGGTAAATCTTCATTTTATTTTCGGTTTTAGTGAGTATCACGAACCCATTTTGTTTTGGTAGTTTGTTCGGTCTAAACACTTAGAAAACACATGGATAAACACATATGAGTAACTAGAAGGCTTTAGAAACTAACCTGTAACAGATTCGAGTTGAAATGGGATGAAGATGATACAGGTTCGTGGACCATCAGATCGGCCGAACCTTTTCGGATGGAAGGGGAGGGTGGCGAACCCTAATAGCCACGAACCTCTCTGCAACGAACCCTGCAACCCTCTGACTCACGAACCTGTTGCCAGCACCTAACCACCGAACCTTGTTGTAGCCGAATCTAACTGCTCACGAACCCATGCAAAACCCACGAACCCTATACTTTCTAGCCGAACCATCCAAGCTGGCCGAATCCTTAGGGTTCGTTGGTGTTGAACTATTGGCCGAACCTTATAGATGGCCAACTTAGCCGAACCCTAGACCCACTTGTGGGTTGGACGAACCTAATCTACAAGGTTCGCTGCTTGGGAGGGTGTCGAACCTAGGCAACCTTGAAACCCTAGATTTCTAGCATGCATGAGGATAGGTAAGTATACGTGCATGGGATAAAACATGTGTTTGTGCATGGGAATGATTAATTGGCCATTCTCCTAAGTTTCTAATAAGGATTTGAGTTTCATAAGTTGCATGCATGTATAAACATTTCGTGTATGTATGGGTTAGGGATATCTATGATAAAACAATTCTTAACATGCAATAACAGTTTCACATGAGTTGTTGATGATCATAAGATGGATTCATAACCAACTAACATTTTCATGGAGTCACGAGAATCGAAGGTTCAAGTCTAGAAACCAAATGGTAATCAAAGAAGTTCAATTGGGCCTAAGCGGGCCCAATGGGGCTTATTTAAGCCCATCATGTATTAAATGATGACGTAACTCAAGTAATGATATTTTGATAAATAAAAGCATTATGAATTTATTTAAAAGTTGGTTTAATAATTTCTAAAGTGTTGTCTAATTTGAAATGTGAATTATAAATGGCATAGTTTTCTTTTAGTTAAATTTTGTTATAAAGGATTAACTGTAATGTTTTGGTTTAAATAATTATTGGATTGATTGAATTGGGATTTGATTATAAAAAGAGACAATATAATTGTCTGGATTTGCTCTAAAAACAAAGGAAACTCTGCCGAAAATTCTAAAAATGTAACTGTAAGTTATTACAACTAGGTCACTAAACTATGGGATTGGGGATCAAAAAGGGTAACTAGGATAGATTAGATCTTAGTTACACTTAGTACTAAGACACTTAGTTGCACACACACAAAGACCAAGTCTTAGGCACGACGACTACTACGCGTACTTATCATATACGAAATTCTTATAAAATAACTCAGGAACCGAAGATACTTAGCTTACATACAGGAGCGCGCATTTTGTGTTAGATCAAATTACATAGCAGCACAGGTGAGTTCATTGCCCCTTTTCTAACATTTTTGTTTTAAAACGCGGGGCTGAGAAGCATGCGTAAACTGATTATTTAAATTGTTTACTTGAATGCTTTTAAATTATATGTTTTACATATGTATAAATGTTATCCTAGATCATATCTAGGAAGATTTTATGCAGGTTATTAACTGATCTACTTATATATTAAGTGAATAATCAAGTTAAACTAAACTTTTCAATAAGTCAAAACATTCCAAACAAATCAAATCAAACATTTTGACAAAACAAGGGTGTGAGTTCAAGGAATCAAATCAAACATTTTGACAAAACAAGTGGGTGAATTCAAGGGATCAAATCAAACATTTTGACAAATCAAGTGGGTGAATTCAAGGGATCAAATCAAACATTTTGACAAAACAAGTGTGGGACATCAAGACATCAACAAAACAATCTTTGCAAAGACAATATTCAATGTTCTATAAACCAAGTGTTTGTTGAACAATGAATCAAGTGTACAACCGATCAATGAATCTTGTATTCTATGATCAACACATTAAGTACATCTTGTGAAAGAATCAGACGATCATTAAATCATTTTTAAGGGATAGTATGGGAAATATCAGAGATAACATATGCCAACACATTGAATTCAGAAATCCTATATTTCAAGAAGTCCTAGCTAGACTGATTGACTTGTAGGTCTTATGTTTGATGATATTTACAGAATTCCCTAACTACTAAGTACCTAGATTGACAGACTAGTCTACTCGAGTATGACCATAGGCCCCAATCATAAGGACTTAGATTTTATTAAATGTTTATTTACTTGTTTAATTAAGCATTTATAACTGTTTATACAATTTCTGTGGTTGATCACTATTGTGATGAACTTAAGGAATCAACATAGATTCCAAATTGTTGTATTTACAGGAACAAAGGACTGACGAATCATTGGGTTAAAGGTAGGGGTAAAATGCTTAATTTTCATTAACACCAATGTCCCATGTGGATTAGTATGTGGTGGGACGGCGTCTGGGCGGGGTTGTAGCCTCGACTCAGGGGTATGCCCTATATATAAGCATACCGATCTGGATGATACATGTGATGTTAATGAGATTAAGGTTGTTACCCGTGGGTTAAACAAAGGTTTTGTGAGAACATTTGAGTCATTGTGAACAAGAGTGTGTGATAGGTAAAGTGTAACACATGCATATTTATTTTTATAAAATATATTGTTAAATATTATAATTTTAAATATCTAGTTATTATATACACATATGTGGCATTTACATATTAGTAAGTAACGAGTAAAATGATTATTAAAAATTTTTGACATACTTATCCGGATAGTTAATATAATAGGAGACCGCTTAAAATTAATAAAATATATTATAATTAAACTTTCTCCGTTTTTAACGAAACTTTGGTCGAAACGTAGAGAAAAATGAGCCGATCCCAGCAGTATTTTTAGAATTTTATAAAACATTATAATTTAAAAGTTATAAGAGAAAAACAAATTTTGAGCTAAATTAATTATAATAATAAATAATATAAATTAACAATTCAATCCAAATTGAAGGGAATATTTACGTGTAACATTGATGTGAGGCAGGTTTTGAAGGATGATGATTCAGTCGACCAAAATAAATCCACGTATAAAACCTACTCTACAAATTTCTTTCTCGGTACGTTTTGAACTATAATAAATACTCACAAATGTTAGAAAATTTGAAATCACGTATACAATACACACACATACATTTGAGAAATTAGACGATCTTGAGGCTAGGAGGTGCCGATCGGTATAAAAAGCCAAGATATGGAGTTGGTTCGTATAGGTATATTATCTAATTTCCTACTTAAATTATAAATTTAAGAATTTATATAATATTAACTTGTAGGGTTAGGGTTAAGCTCCGACCCTATGTATATATTAAAAATTTTAGTTTACTTAAATAACAATAATAATATTGGTTATCATAGCAATAATAATAATAATAATAATAATAATAATAATAATAATAATAATAATAATAATAATAATAATAATCGTCGTAGTAATAATAATAATAATAATAATAATAATAATATTAATAAATAAATAAGTAAATATTCTTTGCAGAACAGTTATAAGCATATATTAAGCAGAAACGTTGCCCAATTTACAATAACAAGTTTAAAGCTGTCACCCTGCCAACCCAAAATTCAGGTGAATACATTTAACTTATTTTTAAATTTATAAATGAATTTTTATGAGCATGGTATGTTTAAACTTTGACGCATAAAGGGATACTATTAGACCAGCATTTAGGCCATTAGTATACGTACGAATTGCAAATTGTATCCGCTATGGGTGAAATTCCCATACGTGGCTGGTAACGTGGGCTGGAAGGTTATACGTAAGACGCACTCCGCAGGCAACCTAACCAGTGACGGGCTGTGGGCTGGAGGGAACAATTGTAAGACGCACTCCGCTTTTGTTTCTAACCAGTGACAGTACAAGCCAGTGTATGCAGTGGTTGTATCGATCAGTGAAATAACCTGCTAAATGTGTAGTATTGCCACTATTAATTATGGTTAAAGTACCGAATATGCTATGCTTACATATCGAGTCGGTTATTTGTATTCACCAACATTATGTTGACGTTTTATTTTCAAAAACTTTTCAGGTAATAATGAATGACAAATCAGAAGCAAGATTAGAGGTTTAGGGCCTATGACGCCTTAAATAAAAATCTTGTGGCAAAAACCGAGGAGCGATTGGAGTTACACCTCCAAGTCCCATGTAAATCAATATATGTAAAATATGTTTGTAAAAAAACTCGGGTTAAAATGAAATAAAATGTTGTGTTCATATCTATGCATATGAAATTTTATAAAACCCTGAAAAGTTATTTATAAACGATGAAAATGTGGTTTTCATATCTATGCGTATGAATTATTTGTAAATTATGAAAACGGAATTCACATCCATGCAAGTGAATTAATTATAAAATTATGAATTTATGAAACAACGCTTCCGCTGAAACATATTATAATGAATAATAAACTCTGACCAAGACTGTATAATCTATGAAACCAATTCGGGTCGCAGCGCCCGGGCCGACGAGAGCCCGGGGTGTGACAGGTTGGTATCAGAGCTCCTGGTTTTAGCGAAATAGGTATTAATGATTGTATCTAAGCTTTAACCAAACTGAGATAAGTGCCTATCAAAGGAATAGGTAGAGTAGAATACTTGAAATACTAAGAATGATTAACATGATGAATTCTGATTATAGCTTATATGCTAAATTATGATAAATTATTTTAAGACTTGTCAAATATCATATTTTGTAGACAATGTCTCGAAACCAAAATTCTGGCGGGCCGTCTGCAAATACTCGTGGGCGAAAGAGAACGCACACGGATGCTAATGAACCTGTGATTCAAAAGGCTGAACTCAAAGAAATAATAGCAAAGGAAATTAAGGACGCAATTCCAACGATTATTGCAGCTATGAAAAATAATGAAAATTCGAATCCAGAGAACACAGTGACAAAAGCAAAAGAGTTGTCTGGTTCGAACAATGAAAATATAGAAGTTTCTAGTTTGAAACGTTTCAAAACTGAGGGATGTTCATATAAGACATTCCAATCTTGTAAACCTCCTGAGTTTGCTGGAACGGAAGGAGCTGTGGTAGCATTACGGTGGCTTGAAAAGATCTAGGCGGTGCTTGCAATCAGCAAATGTGCCGAAGAAGATATGGTTATGTATGCTTCAAATTCTTTTAAAGACGGAGCATTGGAATGGTGGAACTCCATTATTCAAACCAAAGGCAGAACCAATGCTTATGCTATGACATGGGAAAGTTTTCGGGATCTCGTTACTCGAAAGTTTTGCCCAATGAATGAGAAGGAACAAATTGAGCGAAAATTCCTGACTCATCGCATGGTCGGTGCTGGGCATCGTGAGTATACTTCCAAGTTCTTTGAGTATGCTCGATTGGTGCCACATCTTGTGACACCGGAATCAAACCTTATCAGTCGTTACATCTGGGGACTGGTAAGCGAAATACGTGACATGGTTAAGGCTGCAATGCCTCAGACCATTGATTCTGCTGTTGAACTGGCAGGGTTGCTTACAGATGGAATGGTAAGAACCCAAGAGGAAAAGAAAAGCCAAGAGGCAATCCAAAAGGTTGATCAAAGTTCGAAAAGGCCTGCAGGAAAATTTATAAAAAAAGAAGGAGGCAGTGGTACGTTCCCACAATGTAAAACATGTGGCAAAAAGCATCTGGGAAAGTGTAATAGGGCAAAGTATTGTAGCCACTGTAAAATGATGGGTCATTCTTTGGAAAAATGCAGAAGGAAAGTGATGGTGACGTGCTTTAACTGCAACGAACCGGGACACTATCGAAATGAGTGTCCTAAATTGAATAAAGTGAGCGGGACTAGCGGGGCTGGTGGTTCAGGAGCAAAAGCTGATACAAATGCAAAGAAGACGACTCGAGCTTTTGTTCTTAATGCCAAGGAAGCTGCAGACATGCCGGATGTCATTACCGGTACGTTTCTTATCAATAATATTTATGCTAAGGTTTTGTTTGATTCGGGAGCAAATCAAAGCTTTATTGATTATGAGTTTTGTAAGCTTCTAAATGAACCATTAGTAAAACTAGATAAACCTTATCTGGTAGAAACCGCTAATGGTGATGTAGTCAAAGTAAATGAAGCATTAGTAAATGGTAAGATCACACTCTTTAAGCACAACATACCTGTGAAATTCTTACCAATGAAGTTGGCCGGTTTTGATGTGGTAATCGGAATGGATTGGTTAGCTACAAACCAAGCTTGTATCTTATGCGACACCAAATCCATTGAAGTTCGTGTTCCAATGGTAGGAAAATTGATCATCAAAGGTGATAAGCCAACAAATAATGTTGGAATCATTTCTATGATCAAAGCTACAAAATATCTAAACAAAGGTTGTTTAGCTTACCTAGTCTCAGTCACAACTGAAGATCAAGAAAATAAGAAATTGAAAGACGTACCTGTTGTAGCTGATTTTCCCGACGTGTTTCCAGATGAATTGCCTGGTTTACCACCAGAACGTGAAGTAGAATTCAATATCAATCTAGTACCAGGTACTGCTCCAATTGCTAAATCTCCTTATAGATTAGCACCGACGGAGATGAAAGAACTCAAGAAACAATTAGACGAGCTATTGGAAAAAGGTTTTGTTCGACCTAGCTCATCACCTTGGGGAGCTCCAATCTTATTCGTCAAGAAGAAAGATGGGTCGATGCGGATGTGCATTGATTACAGAGAGCTAAATAAGGTGACAATTAAGAACAAGTATCCACTTCCACGAATTGACGATTTATTCGATCAACTTCAAGGAGCTTGTCATTTTTCTAAAATCGATCTTCGATCAGGATATCATCAACTGAAAGTACAGGATGAAGATATTCCTAAAACTGCTTTCCGTACAAGGTATGGGCATTATGAGTTCACTGTTATGCCATTTGGACTTACTAATGCTCCAGCTGCCTTTATGGATATGATGAACCGGATATGCAAACCTTATCTGGATAAATTCATCATTGTGTTCATTGATGATATTCTTATTTATTCAAAAACACCCGAGGATCATGCTATACATCTTAGAACCCTACTTGAACTACTTAGACATGAGAAATTGTATGCTAAATTTTCCAAATGTGATTTCTGGCTCACAGAAGTACAATTTCTGGGGCATGTTATTAATGCTCAAGGTATTCAAGTGGATCCATCTAAGATAGAGGCTATTACCAAATGGGAGAACCCCAAGTCACCAACAGAGGTGCGTAGTTTCTTAGGCTTGGCGGGTTATTATCGCCGATTTATTCAGAATTTCTCCCGAATAGCCGTTCCTCTCACCTCATTGACTCGAAAAGCTGAAAAGTTTGAATGGGGACCCAAGCAAATTGAGGCCCTTCAAATTCTTAAAGATAAGTTGACTCACGCTCCAATCCTAGCATTACCTGAAGGTGTTGAAGACTTCGTTGTCTATTGTGATGCTTCTCATACAGGATTAGGATGCGTATTGATGCAACGAAACAAAGTTATTGCTTATGCATCACGCCAATTGAAGACTCATGAAAAGAATTATGTGACTCATGATCTGGAGTTAGGCGCAATAATCTTTGCATTAAAGTTATGGAGACACTATCTGTACGGAGTTCATTTCACAGTTTATACTGATCACAAGAGTTTAAAGTATATCTTTGGACAGAAGGAACTGAATATGAGACAACGAAGATGGATGGAAACGTTGAATGACTATGACTGTGAAATTATCTATCATGAAGGAAAGACAAATGTGGTTGCAGATGCCTTAAGCCGAAAGGAGGTAGAGAAACCGAGAAGGGTACGTGCTTTACGGCTAGAACTACAAGTTGATTTGTTTAATCAAATTAAAGAAGCACAGAAACAAGCCCAAGAAGATGAAAACAAGGAAAAAGAAGGAATGAAGGGCATGACTGAACAACTGGTCAAAAGAGACGATGAAATTCTTCGAATAAACACAAGAATCTGGGTGCCGGTCACTGGCGGCTTAAGAGAAAGAATATTGGAAGAAGCACATAAATCTAAATACATGATGCACCCAGGAGGCGATAAAATGTACAAGAATTTGAAGGAGAACTATTGGTGGATTGGTATGAAGAAATATATTGCCGCATATGTTGCAAGATGTTTAACTTGTTCACAAGTTAAAGCTGAACACCAGAAACCTTCTGGTATGTTGCAACAACTTGAACTACCAGTTTGGAAATGGGAAATGATAACCATGGACTTTATAACTAAACTACCCCGAACCAGTCGAGGAAATGATACTATTTGGGTTATCGTTGATAGACTGACCAAGTCTGCTCATTTCCTATCAATGAAAGAAACTTGCTCCATGGATAAACTAGCACAGTTGTATGTAAATGAGATTCTATCATTACACGGTGTGCCATTATCCATTGTGTCAGATAGGGATAGTCGTTTTACGTCTCGATTCTGGCAAAGTTTTCAAAAAGATCTCGGAACACGTTTAAATTTCAGCACTGCTTATCATCCACAAACTGATGGGCAAAGCGAAAGAACAATTCAAACGTTGGAAGACATGCTTCGAGCTTGTGTGATAGACTTTGGAGGAAGCTGGGATGACCACTTACCTCTAATGGAATTCTCGTACAATAATAGTTATCACTCAAGTATTCAGACTGCACCGTTTGAAGCTCTTTATGGAAGAAAATGCCGAACACCAGTCTGTTGGTCTGAAATTGGTGAAAATCAGTTGTCTGGTCCAGAAATAGTACAAGAAACAACTGACAAAGTCTTTCAAATTAGAGAAAGATTGAAAGCAGCTAGAGATCGACAAAAGAGCTATGCAGATCGAAGAAGAAAGCCATTAGAATTCAATGTTGGTGATAAAGTGCTACTCAAAGTTTCAGCATGGAAAGGAGTAGTACGATTCGGTAAAAAGGGAAAGTTAAGTCCTCGTTATGTTGGACCTTTCAAAATTACTAAACGAATCGGACCGGTGGCTTATCAGCTTGAACTACCGGATGAAATGGCCGGAGTACACGATGTGTTTCACGTTTCTAATCTCCGAAAATGTTTGGCCGATGAATCATTATTAATGCCACTTCAAGATGTTGAAGTGAATGAAAAATTAAAGTTTATCGAACAACCAATTCAAATCGAAGACCGTCGAGAAAAGAGACTCAAACGTCAGAAGTTAGTGTTAGTTAAGGTTAAATGGAACTCCAGACGTGGTCCTGAATACACATGGGAACTGGAGTCAGAAATGAGAAAGAAATATATACACACCTGTTTCAATAATCTCGAGGACGAGATTGAAACAAAGGTGGGGAGGATGTAACACATGCATATTTATTTTTATAAAATATATTGTTAAATATTATAATTTTAAATATCTAGTTATTATATACACATATGTGGCACTTACATATTAGTAAGTAACGAGTAAAATGATTATTAAAAATTTTTGACATACTTATCCGGATAGTTAATATAATAGGAGACCGCTCAAAATTAATAAAATATATTATAATTAAACTTTCTCCGTTTTTAACGAAACTTTGGTCGAAACGTAGAGAAAAATGAGCCGATCCCAGCAATATTTTTAGAATTTTATAAAACATTATAATTTAAAAGTTATAAGAGAAAAACAAATTTTGAGCTAAATTAATTATAATAATAAATAATATAAATTAACAATTCAATCCAAATTGAAGGGAATATTTACGTGTAACATTGATGTGAGGCAGGTTTTGAAGGATGATGATTCAGTCGACCAAAATAAATCCACGTATAAAACCTACTCTACAAATTTCTTTCTCGGTACGTTTTGAACTATAATAAATACTCACAAATGTTAGAAAATTTGAAATCACGTATACAATACACACACATACATTTGAGAAATTAGACGATCTTGAGGCTAGGAGGTGCCGATCGGTATAAAAAGCCAAGATATGGAGTTGGTTCGTATAGGTATATTATCTAATTTCCTACTTAAATTATAAATTTAAGAATTTATATAATATTAACTTGTAGGGTTAGGGTTAAGCTCCGACCCTATGTATATATTAAAAATTTTAGTTTACTTAAATAACAATAATAATATTGGTTATCATAGCAATAATAATAATAATAATAATAATAATAATAATAATAATAATAATAATAATAATAATAATAATAATAATCGTCGTAGTAATAATAATAATAATAATAATAATAATAATAATAATAATAATAATAATAATATTAATAAATAAATAAGTAAATATTCTTTGCAGAACAGTTATAAGCATATATTAAGCAGAAACGTTGCCCAATTTACAATAACAAGTTTAAAGCTGTCACCCTGCCAACCCAAAATTCAGGTGAATACATTTAACTTATTTTTAAATTTATAAATGAATTTTTATGAGCATGGTATGTTTAAACTTTGACGCATAAAGGGATACTATTAGACCAGCATTTAGGCCATTAGTATACGTACGAATTGCAAATTGTATCCACTATGGGTGAAATTCCCATACGTGGCTGGTAACGTGGGCTGGAAGGTTATACGTAAGACACACTCCGCAGGCAACCTAACCAGTGACGGGCTGTGGGCTGGAGGGAACAATTGTAAGACGCACTCCGCTTTTGTTTCTAACCAGTGACAGTACAAGCCAGTGTATGCAGTGGTTGTATCGATCAGTGAAATAACCTGCTAAATGTGTAGTATTGCCACTATTAATTATGGTTAAAGTACCGAATATGCTATGCTTACATATCGAGTCGGTTATTTGTATTCACCAACATTATGTTGACGTTTTATTTTCAAAAACTTTTCAGGTAATAATGAATGACAAATCAGAAGCAAGATTAGAGGTTTAGGGCCTATGACACCTTAAATAAAAATCTTGTGGCAAAAACCGAGGAGCGATTGGAGTTACACCTCCAAGTCCCATGTAAATCAATATATGTAAAATATGTTTGTAAAAAAACTCGGGTTAAAATGAAATAAAATGTTGTGTTCATATCTATGCATATGAAATTTTATAAAACCCTGAAAAGTTATTTATAAACGATGAAAATGTGGTTTTCATATCTATGTGTATGAATTATTTGTAAATTATGAAAACGGAATTCACATCCATGCAAGTGAATTAATTATAAAATTATGAATTTATGAAACAATGCTTCCGCTGAAACATATTATAATGAATAATAAACTCTGACCGAGACTGTATAATCTATGAAACCAATTCGGGTCGCAGCGCCCGGGCCGACGAGAGCCCGGGGTGTGACATAAAGATGCTTAATTATCATTAACAACAATGTCCTATGCGGATTAGTATGTGGTGGGACGGCGTCTGGGCGGGGTTGTAGCCTCGACTCAGGGGTATGCCCTATACATAAGCATACCGATCTGGATGATACATGTGGAGTTAATGAGGTTAGGGTCTTTACCAAAGGAGGTTTTCAAATCATTTTCAAATCATTTTCAAATCATTTTCAAATCATTTTCAAATACGAAATTATATGAACTCACCAACCATGTGTTGACCTTTATTTTTGCATGACTTCTCAGGTGACGAACAGGTCAATTAGGAAGTCATTTCTTTTGGACTAGGACTTCAGATAGAAGACTTAGTATTTTGGACCTGCATACTTTTGAAGACATCATTATACAATTTATTTTGTATATCTTGTCTGAATACAAGATAGTTATTTTATGATGTTTACAATAGATTTACATTGTTAAATTATAAACAATACTGATGTAATTTAACTTTGTAATTCTATTTTATTTAGCATTTCTCATTTATATCATGTGCAATGTAAACAATCTGATCACTTCTGATTATCACTCCCGATATCGCGCCCTGGGAACCTTCCGCCCGACGGGGACTCCGATCCTACCTCGCCGGCTCGGGGTGTGACAGATTGGTATCAGAGCCATGGTTATAGAGAAATATAGGTCACTTATTTAAATGGTTTGGCCTAGACTATAACCTAGGGACCCTGCATGTAGAGAACGTAGGACTTAAGACTTATTTGCATATTGTCTTCTGTATTCGATCATTGCACTAACCGATGACTTTATTGGTTATGATCAGAATGCCTCCACGAAGACAACCTCCCTTGATACAGCTACCACCACAAGACTTGGCTCCACACTCCTCCACACCGTCTCCGAATGACTCTCCACCACCACCTCCTCCACCTCCTCCTCCCCCTCTGTCACACCCCCAATTTCCCACTCGTGGCGTATGTCCACGTGGATGTGACGTGTCCAGAATCACAGCTCAAGGTCATATAGAACACCTCTATATGCGTTTACAAATCCAAGTTTGACACATACACTTGATAAAATAGTTTGCAGCGGAAATAAAGTAGTATTGCAGCGGAATAAATAAGTCATAACATGCAGCGGAAAATGATCGTTTACACAGCGGAAATTGTAAGTAGTTTAATACAACAACGTTTTAAATAAAATAAAGTCAAATTGTTTTCAAAAGACACGAAAACAAATGCATGTGGGGCCCTATGCTCATGTCCCCTATGTGCTTTCCTGCTCCACGAGCCTGTCATGCTAGTTACCTGAGAATACAAGTTTAAAAAGTGTCAACACAATGGTTGGTGAGTTCACAGGTTTTGATATACATATAGTAATAAAAGTGTGTCATGCTGTTTATCAATGTTAGTACCGAGCCCTAGGCCCAAAGTGTCAGTGCGTCACTACCGAACTAGACTTGTTTGCTCTTGCCTCCGCTATGCCTCGTATACATAGCAAATTAGGTCAGAATTTGCACGGGTTATGACACTCAGTCAACATGGTGCCCCGTGGGGTTAGTCATTCCCTAATGGATCCATCCAAATCTACCACGTTGTTTGTACATTAACGGTAAGACTTTGTGAGGGCTTGTAACGAGTTCAACACTTAATGTTTGTCCAATAAACCAGCATACACAAAAATGTTTGTAATAGCAATAATGTTTGACTCGATGCAACTAGTATTCTCCCCCTATTTAAAAGCGTTTGAAAAGAGTAAAGAGGGGCCGTAAACTCACCTTAGTGAAACGAATGTATGTAAGCGTAAGCTCCCGAGTTGTCGTGTAGCACTTCGGTCACCGGCAACCTATATCGTAGATCGTACGTGAGTTCGTGTAAGTGACCGTGCTAATGTTAGTGCTCGTGTTTGTGTCCAACAACCCTTGGTTGTTCATGTTTGTCCGTGTCGGTCCACAATGACCGTGTTTGCTCGTGTTGGTCCACATTGACCGTGTTTGACCATGTTTGACCGTGTTTGACCAAGTTTGACCGTGTTTGACCAAGGTTGACCGTGTTTGACCAAGGTTGACCGTGTCAAGTCAACGACCCGTTGGTGAACCGTGTGACGGTTTGTGACTCGTGTAGCAATCGTGTAAGTGTTTGTCGTGTGCAAAATGCGCAAATCGCGTCTATGGACAACTTACTATTTATAGTAAGTTTCCATTTACGGAAAGTTCACAAAGCATATCGGTGTTCGAGTTCTAGCATGCTCAATGGTCCTACGGGGTCATGTTAGCACATAGCACATTATCATACAAGTTCATATACGTCGTTTATAGCATGTTAGTGCACAAAAGTTTCCTAAAATGGAAAGTTTCCATTTTTAGCATACGTGACATCGGAAACCATCTAACTTAGCATCTAATCATCATGTTATAACATATTAAGCCATTTAGCAAGCTCAAATCATTCAACACGTTGACAAATCGGTTTTTGTAAAAATAAAGTTACTAAATATAGTAACCTTGTAGTTTTGCATAGAAATAGCCATTGAAACATCTCTAAACCAATTTTCATATCACCAATCATCTTAATAACCAATCTAGCATCATCTAATCATACCAATATAGTCCAAATCATCATTTATCAATATTTCATTGATAAAAGTTACTAAATATAGTAACTATGTCAAAATGACCATATACATTACCAAGACTACATTCTAACAAATCAAATCATCATATTATCATCCTAGTAGCAAATCCACATACTTGCATGTTCATGAATTCATCTCCAACAATCATTTTGTAAATAAAAGTTACTAATAATGGAAAGATTACTAAAAATCAACATTTTGATCATTTTAAACAAATCCAACCATGAGTAATCCTTCTAACATTATCAATAAGCATATCAACATACTCAAGATCATTCCTACCATCATGGATCATGCATGCATGGCCATCATTCAACACTTTATGAACAAAACATGAAATCCTTACATACACATCATCATAGATCATCACCAAATGCATTCTACTCATGTTAGATCATCATAAATCATCTTAAAATCAACAAACCCATATTATAAATTCGTGCATGTGAGCCATGGGTGCTTGCATGTGGGTTTTAACACATGCATGTGCGTGTGGTGGTGAGAAATGGACGTTCTAGCCATGGAGGAATGTAAATACTACCTTCTAAGGCTCCAAGAAGGCTGAGATGATGATAAAATCGAGCTAGAAGGCTTCTAAGAGCTTCTGGACAGCAGGTTCCTCAACGAATAAGAAGATGGTGGTGATGGGTGGTGGTCTAGGAGGCTTGCTTCAATGTTCTTGAGCTTCAATCTCCTCAACAATGGCTTCCAGCTGATGAAAATGGTGATTTGCAGGTGTAGGAGACGAGTTTGAGTGTCTTGGAATCGGAAATGAGAGGCTAGGTTGGCTGGTGATGATTACATCTTGGTTAAATAAAGATTCTGCGAACTGGGTCTCCTCGCGTAGCGCGACAGGTTCAAGAGTTCCCCTCGCGTAGCGCGAGGATGTTCCGCGTTCAAATTTCCCCCGCCACCTGTCGCGTATCGCGACAGTGTCCTTGTGGGCCGTCGCGTAGCGCGACAGATCCCTTAATGAGCCCAATAGGCCCATTTTCATTGGGTTGATCCGTTCGTTGCCGTTTTCACGTTTACGAACTACCGTTTGGCCTTGTTTGAACTTCCAAGTTCAATGTGTGAATGTTTCGTGAGGTTTCGAGTGTTGTGCTACACAATGTGCTAGACGTTCACCAACGTTCGTGTGTTTTGACACGTGTGTGCTGTTTCTCGATAATTTCTCGAATTATCTAGTCATGTGTCAGTGTTTGTACTGTCGTGCCACGTGTCACACTAATTTAATCAAATTCTAGTGCCACGTGTACATAATGCATTTAAATAAACATTTAAATAAAATCAAAGCTGACCTGGAAATTACGGGGTGTCACATCCTCCCCATGCTAGAAAGAATTTCGTCCCGAAATTCAACTTGTGTTGCCAGTGTTTGTCTGTTCCGCGAACAGGTGTGGGTACTTTTGTTTCATCTGGTCTTCACGTTCCCACGTGAATTCCGGTCCTCGTCGCGAATTCCATCGCACTTTCACTATTGGAATCTTGCTGAGTTTGAGCTTTTTGGTTTCCCGGTCCATAATCTCCACCGGTTCCTCAACAAAGTTCAATTGTTCGTCGATTTGTATTTCCTCGAGAGGAATAACAAGTGTCTCATCAGATAGGCACTTCTTGAGGTTCGAGATGTGGAATACGTTGTGTACACTGCTCAGTTCAACTGGCAGGTTTAGTTCGTAGGCTACAGGGCCTATTCGCTTTGTAATCTCGAAAGGTCCAATGTAACGAGGGTTCAACTTTCCTCGTTTGCCAAACCGAATGACACCTTTCCAGGGCGAGACCTTGAGTAACACTCTGTCCCCCACCTGGAACTCCAACGGTTTGCGTCGCTTGTCGGCATAGCTTTTCTGTCTGTCCCGAGCTGCTGCCATTCGTTTGCGTATTTGCACGATCTTCTCAGTTGTCTCGTGCACCAGTTCTGGACCAGTCAGTTGGCTGTCTCCAACTTCCGCCCAGCAGATGGGTGATCGACACTTACGTCCGTAAAGTGCCTCGAATGGTGCAGCTTGAATGCTAGTGTGGTAGCTATTGTTATATGAGAACTCCACTAACGGTAGATGAGATTCCCAGCTACTACCAAAGTCAATGACACATGCCCGGAGCATGTCTTCCAGTGTCTGTATCGTTCGCTCACTTTGCCCGTCCGTCTGCGGGTGGTAAGCAGTACTCATGTCCAATCTCGTGCCCAAAGCCTTATGCAAGGACTTCCAGAAATGCGACGTGAATCGACTGTCGCGATCAGATATGATGGAGATTGGCACTCCATGTCGAGTGACCACTTCCTTCAAATAAATCCGAGTGAGTTTGTCTAGCTTGTCAGTCTCTTTAATGGGTAGGAAATGAGCAGACTTCGTCAGTCGGTCTACGATAACCCAGATGGTATCGCAACCACTTGCCGTCTTAGGCAGTTTAGTTATGAAGTCCATGGAAATTTGCTCCCATTTCCACATTGGTAATTCCGGTTGTTGAAGTAACCCTGATGGCTTCTGGTACTCAACTTTGACTTTTGAGCACGTTAGACATTTACTCACGTATGCTGCTATCTCAGCTTTCATGTTTGGCCACCAATAGGTTGTCTTCAAATCGTGATACATCTTATCAGAGCCTGGGTGTACGGAATACCGGCTCTTGTGAGCTTCATCCATCACTACTTGTCTCAATCCTCCGTAGCGTGGAATCCAGATTCGATCCATTAAATAGTAAGCTCCGTCATCTTTTGCCTTTATTTGCTTATCCATGCCACGCATGGCTTCAAGAGTGAGGTTTTCAGTTTTCAGAGCTTCCTGTTGTGCTATCCGAATTTGATTCGGCAGTTCGGAATGGATCGTAAGTTGTAGTGCGCGCACGCGTTTTGTTGTTTCTTTTCGGCTCAACGCGTCGGCCACTACGTTAGCTTTACCGGGATGATACTTGATGGCGCAATCATAATCACCTATGAGTTCAACCCATCTTCGTTGTCTCATGTTCAACTCTTTCTGGTCGAAGATGTGTTGTAGGCTCTTATGATCGGTAAAGATTGTACATTTCGTGCCGTACAAGTAGTGTCGCCAGATCTTCAAGGCAAACACCACGGCTCCCAACTCAAGGTCATGAGTCGTGTAGTTCTTCTCATGCACCTTCAGTTGACGTGAAGCGTATGCTATCACTTTCTCGCGTTGCATCAGCACGCAACCGAGTCCTTGTTTCGAAGCGTCGCAATACACCACGAAGTCATCACATCCTTCCGGTAGGGATAGGATGGGTGCAGTGCATAGTTTCTGTTTCAACAGGTTGAAAGCAGCTTCTTGTTTGTCTCCCCAATCGAACTTTTTGTCTTTATGGGTCAGGGACGTCAATGATTGGGCAATCTTCGAGAATCCTTCAATGAATCTCCGGTAGTACCCGGCCAGTCCAAGGAATTGCCGCACCTCAGTTGGAGTCTTGGGTGCTTCCCAGTTTTTAATGGCTTCGATCTTAGCTGGGTCTACGTGAATTCCCTGCTCATTAACCACGTGTCCATGGAATTGGACTTCGCGAATCCAAAAGTCGCATTTTGAAAATTTCGCGTACAGTCGCTCTTTCTTCAGTAGTTCCAAGACTAACCTTAGATGTTCGGCATGCTCCTCCCGATCCTTTGAATAAATCAGGATGTCGTCGATGAACACTATCACGAATTTGTCCAGGTAAGGTTTACACACTCTATTCATGAGATCCATGAATACGGCTGGTGCGTTGGTCAGTCCAAAGGGCATAACCAAGAATTCGTAGTGTCCGTATCGGGTTCTAAAGGCAGTCTTAGGGATATCGTTTTCCTGTATCCTTAGTTGGTGGTAACCCGATCTTAAATCGATCTTCGAATAGTAGCTTGACCCTTGCAACTGGTCAAACAGATCGTCTATTCGCGGTAAGGGATATCGATTCTTGATCGTCACCTTGTTCAGCTCTCTGTAGTCGATACACATACGGAATGATCCGTCTTTCTTCTTTACGAACAAGACCGGTGCTCCCCAAGGTGAGAAGCTTGGTCTGATGAATCCCTTGTCTAACAGCTCTTGTAACTGGTTAGACAGTTCCTGCATCTCCGTTGGTGCTAGTCGGTATGGAGCCTTAGCAATCGGTGCTGCTCCTGGTGTAAGGTCTATCTGAAACTCGACTTGTCGTTTCGGAGGTAGTCCAGGTAGGTCTTCGGGAAACACTTCGGGAAAATCGCGGACTACGGCGATGTCCTCAATCTTCCTCTCCTTCTTTGGTTGCTCTGCGATGAGGGCTAGTATGGCAGTGTATCCCTTTTGCAGGTACTTGTTCGCCTTCATGCATGACATGATGTTCAGAGGTACTCCCCGTCTTTCCCCCTGAATCGAGATCTGTTCTCCGTTCTGCAACGTCACTCGTACGATCTTCTCGTTGCATACGATCTCGGCCTGGTTAGTGGATAACCAATCCATTCCTACGACTACATCAAAGCTTCCGAGAGTCACCGGCATCAAATCGATTTCGAGTTCGTGATTCGCCAAACCATGACGCATCCTCGGAAGATGTGTTGTGTTTCAATCAGTTTGCCGTCAGCTAACTCTACAGTATACTTGTAGTCTAGTGGCGTTGGGGTAATATCTAGTAATTTGCTAAACTCACTAGATATAAAGCTCCTATCGGCACCGGTATCAAATAATATGCTAGCATAGACATTATTTAAAAGAAACGTACCGGTTACGATGTTAGGATCGTCCTTGGCTTCTCCCGAGCCAATCACAAATGCTCTCCCCTTGGCCGCTCCTCCTCCGGCCTTCTTCAATTGAGGGCAATCCCTCCTCATGTGGCCTGGTTTTCCACATTCATAACACCCTCTGGAGGTGTTCTGGTTGTTGTTCTGGTTGTGGTTGGGGTTGCTGTTGTTGGTTGGAAATCTTGATCTGCAATCTTTGGCCATATGGCCATGTCGTCCACACTTCAAGCAACGATATCGTTCGCATTGCCCGAAGTGGTGATAAGAGCATCGGTTACACAAGGGGTATTTCCCTTGGTACACACCCTTCCCCTTGTCGTCGGGTTGGGTGGCAGTAAAGGCTCTGGCTGGTGCAGATCTTTGTTGTTGTTGAGGTTGATGAGATTGGTGGTGGCTGGGTTCCCACTTCCTCTTCTGGCTTTCTTGAGGCTTCACATGCTCGCCTCGTTTTGGTAGCTTGCCCTGAGCTACAGCTTGGTCAGTCAGTTTATGAGCCAGCCTGATCAGAGGTTGGATAGTGGTGAGGTCAGACGCAGTCACCATGCTCTGAATTTGTTCGGGCAGCCCACTGATGAACTGCTCGATTTTCTTGTACTCCGGCGTCACCATAGCCGGACATAGCTTACACAGCTCATGAAATCGAGTACAGTATTGCTCGATCTCAGAGCCCGCCATCTTCAGTACCCAGAACTCAGCCTCTAGCTTCCTGATCTCATCACGAGGACAGTATTCCTCTTGCAGTAGTCGGGTGAAATCAGCCCATGGCATGGAGTTGGCACCGTCCAACCCCAGGGTTTGTACATGGGTATTCCACCATGTGAGTGCTGGTCCTTCCAGTGTACCAGTTGCAAACTTCACCCGGTTCTCTTCAGTACATTCGCACATAGCGAATACAGACTCCACTTTCTCCACCCAGCGGAGCATTCCCACGGCTCCCTCAGTCCCCTTGAATTTGTGTGGGTGGCAGTTCAGGAAGGATTTAAAAGAACATCCTTTGTTGTTGTTGCCTTGTGATCCTGTCAGTCAGAAACCAATGTCGTAGGTCAGAGCGTGTTAGCTATACTATGTTAGTCATGTTAGGCGAGTGTTAGTACCGTTGTTCGAGCCACTGGTTTCACTAGCAAGGCGGTGTGCCTCGTGCTCTGCCAGTATCTTGTTAACCCGTCTGTCAACCATCATCTTAATGACGGCTGCGTCCAGTGTTCGTCTAGGAGGGCGTGCATGTGGTCCTCTTCCCGCCATAGATATTTTCTATACGGAAGGGATAGAATGTTAGTAAGTCAGAATGTTAGTCAGATGTTGTGTCGGAAGTCAGATCATATGTCATGTTAGTTGTCAAGTCAAAGCAATCATGGTCAATATGTAATAAGTATGACAAAACATAATTCTCATTAATAATAAGCTTGAAGTACAATAATTTCAAAAGGAAATACATAATAAGTTCTTCGAGCACATCCCGCTCGTCTAGGCTAAAATAAAGAAAGTACAAAATACAACAGTCCACTAGTCAGAATCCATGGAAACATGCGAAATATCGCTAGCAGCGTCTCCGTCGTCATCATCCTCCTCCGGATCCTCATGGCATCACTGGCCTGCACCATGGCCTGAGTCTCGGTGATGTCCGTCCGATTCTCGGTTATACGCACGTCGTGTTCCTGCACGACATCGACGACCTGTCCATGCTCGGTCAGTAGTTGGGACATTTGGAGTCGTAGTGCCTCCATCTGGGCTTCCAGTCTGTTGTTGCGCTCCTCCAGTCTCTCGTTCTGCCTCTCCAATCGATCGCTCTTCTCGCGAAGAACTCGGACCTCGTCTGTTAGCTCCCTACCCCTCCAGACTTCCCGTCGTGTGCAAGCAACATGTGCCGCGAAGGCCTGCTCCATCGGCACTCCGAACGGTGGTAGTCGGTGTCCTGGAGTGGTGTCGCCGGGATATCGATATGGAGGTACTCTCTCCTCGACGATCCAACTCTGGAGTATGGTGGGAAGCCATCCCCAATATCTGGCCCGTGCTGCGTCCCTCGCCCGCCGGTCCATCTCGGCGTCAACCTGTGATACTATATCGTGGACCCGGCGTCGGCTCTCTGCGGCCATGTCATCAGTGGTCGGGTGTCGGTCTGCGTTCCTGCCGGTACTGTCATTGTTGGCCATCCTGTAAGTTTTAAGTTAGTAAGCAATAGTTCAATATAAGCAAAACATCATCAATGTGCAAGTTCTACGTGTAGTGTCTAAAGTTGAGCAATGGCTATAGTCTAAGCTTACTACATGCAAACCTAGTTCCCTATAACCAAGGCTCTGATACCAGTCTGTCACACCCCCAATTTCCCACTCGTGGCGTATGTCCACGTGGATGTGACGTGTCCAGAATCACAGCTCAAGGTCATATAGAACACCTCTATATGCGTTTACAAATCCAAGTTTGACACATACACTTGATAAAATAGTTTGCAGCGGAAATAAAGTAGTATTGCAGCGGAATAAATAAGTCATAACATGCAGCGGAAAATGATCGTTTACACAGCGGAAATTGTAAGTAGTTTAATACAACAACGTTTTAAATAAAATAAAGTCAAATTGTTTTCAAAAGACACGAAAACAAATGCATGTGGGGCCCTATGCTCATGTCCCCTATGTGCTTTCCTGCTCCACGAGCCTGTCATGCTAGTTACCTGAGAATACAAGTTTAAAAAGTGTCAACACAATGGTTGGTGAGTACATATTTTAATAATAAGTGTGTAATGTGTCATGTTGTTTATCAATGTTAGTACCGAGCCCTAGGCCCAAAGTGTCAGTGCGTCACTACCGAACTAGACTTGTTTGCTCTTGCCTCCGCTATGCCTCGTATACATAGCAAATTAGGTCAGAATTTGCACGGGTTATGACACTCAGTCAACATGGTGCCCCGTGGGGTTAGTCATTCCCTAATGGATCCATCCAAATCTACCACGTTGTTTGTACATTAACGGTAAGACTTTGTGAGGGCTTGTAACGAGTTCAACACTTAATGTTTGTCCAATAAACCAGCATACACAAAAATGTTTGTAATAGCAATAATGTTTGACTCGATGCAACTAGTATTCTCCCCCTATTTAAAAGCGTTTGAAAAGAGTAAAGAGGGGCCGTAAACTCACCTTAGTGAAACGAATGTATGTAAGCGTAAGCTCCCGAGTTGTCGTGTAGCACGTCGGTCACCGGCAACCTATATCGTAGATCGTACGTGAGTTCGTGTAAGTGACCGTGCTAATGTTAGTGCTCGTGTTTGTGTCCAACAACCCTTGGTTGTTCATGTTTGTCCGTGTCGGTCCACAATGACCGTGTTTGCTCGTGTTGGTCCACATTGACCGTGTTTGACCATGTTTGACCGTGTTTGACCAAGTTTGACCGTGTTTGACCAAGGTTGACCGTGTTTGACCAAGGTTGACCGTGTCAAGTCAACGACCCGTTGGTGAACCGTGTGACGGTTTGTGACTCGTGTAGCAATCGTGTAAGTGTTTGTCGTGTGCAAAATGCGCAAATCGCGTCTATGGACAACTTACTATTTATAGTAAGTTTCCATTTACGGAAAGTTCACAAAGCATATCGGTGTTCGAGTTCTAGCATGCTCAATGGTCCTACGGGGTCATGTTAGCACATAGCACATTATCATACAAGTTCATATACGTCGTTTATAGCATGTTAGTGCACAAAAGTTTCCTAAAATGGAAAGTTTCCATTTTTAGCATACGTGACATCGGAAACCATCTAACTTAGCATCTAATCATCATGTTATAACATATTAAGCCATTTAGCAAGCTCAAATCATTCAACACGTTGACAAATCGGTTTTTGTAAAAATAAAGTTACTAAATATAGTAACCTTGTAGTTTTGCATAGAAATAGCCATTGAAACATCTCTAAACCAATTTTCATATCACCAATCATCTTAATAACCAATCTAGCATCATCTAATCATACCAATATAGTCCAAATCATCATTTATCAATATTTCATTGATAAAAGTTAGTAAATATAGTAACTATGTCAAAATGACCATATACATTACCAAGACTACATTCTAACAAATCAAATCATCATATTATCATCCTAGTAGCAAATCCACATACTTGCATGTTCATGAATTCATCTCCAACAATCATTTTGTAAATAAAAGTTACTAATAATGGAAAGATTACTAAAAATCAACATTTTGATCATTTTAAACAAATCCAACCATGAGTAATCCTTCTAACATTATCAATAAGCATATCAACATACTCAAGATCATTCCTACCATCATGGATCATGCATGCATGGCCATCATTCAACACTTTATGAACAAAACATGAAATCCTTACATACACATCATCATAGATCATCACCAAATGCATTCTACTCATGTTAGATCATCATAAATCATCTTAAAATCAACAAACCCATATTATAAATTCGTGCATGTGAGCCATGGGTGCTTGCATGTGGGTTTTAACACATGCATGTGCGTGTGGTGGTGAGAAATGGACGTTCTAGCCATGGAGGAATGTAAATACTACCTTCTAAGGCTCCAAGAAGGCTGAGATGATGATAAAATCGAGCTAGAAGGCTTCTAAGAGCTTCTGGACAGCAGGTTCCTCAACGAATAAGAAGATGGTGGTGATGGGTGGTGGTCTAGGAGGCTTGCTTCAATGTTCTTGAGCTTCAATCTCCTCAACAATGGCTTCCAGCTGATGAAAATGGTGATTTGCAGGTGTAGGAGACGAGTTTGAGTGTCTTGGAATCGGAAATGAGAGGCTAGGTTGGCTGGTGATGATTACATCTTGGTTAAATAAAGATTCTGCGAACTGGGTCTCCTCGCGTAGCGCGACAGGTTCAAGAGTTCCCCTCGCGTAGCGCGAGGATGTTCCGCGTTCAAATTTCCCCCGCCACCTGTCGCGTATCGCGACAGTGTCCTTGTGGGCCGTCGCGTAGCGCGACAGATCCCTTAGTGAGCCCAATAGGCCCATTTTCATTGGGTTGATCCGTTCGTTGCCGTTTTCACGTTTACGAACTACCGTTTGGCCTTGTTTGAACTTCCAAGTTCAATGTGTGAATGTTTCGTGAGGTTTCGAGTGTTGTGCTACACAATGTGCTAGACGTTCACCAACGTTCGTGTGTTTTGACACGTGTGTGCTGTTTCTCGATAATTTCTCGAATTATCTAGTCATGTGTCAGTGTTTGTACTGTCGTGCCACGTGTCACACTAATTTAATCAAATTCTAGTGCCACGTGTACATAATGCATTTAAATAAACATTTAAATAAAATCAAAGCTGACCTGGAAATTACGGGGTGTCACACCCTCCTCCATTGATTACTCAAGCATCTGGTTCGGGCACAGCACCGACCATGGATCCTGCTACTATCGCTCTGGTGACGTTACTGAGTAGCCAGATGACAAATCAGATGAAAGAAGCAATACCGGAGATGTTCCTTCGTCTTCGTAATGAGATCCTCAACACTGGCAACACATCAGGAGAAGCCAGTGGAAATACTGAAGATTCATCTCATTACTCCTACAAGTCCTTTGTAGGATGTAAACCACCCAGTTTTAGTGGGTTTGAAGGCGCCGTTGGATTAATCCAATGGATTGAGAAGATTGAGGCAACACTGGATCTTTGCAGCTGCCCCGAACACCACAAGGTCCGTTACTCAGCAGGAACATTCAACAAACGGGCTCTGACCTGGTGGAATGGTCAGATCAACGCCCGGGGAAGAGAGGAAGCTATGGCAATGTCATGGGAAGACTTCAAGGCACTGCTGCGAACAGAATTTTGTCCCAAGAATGAGCTGCAGAAGTTGGAGGTTGAACTATCCAACCATGTGATGAAGGGAGCTGATCACATGGGGTACACTACTCGTTACCACGAGTTAGTTGCGTTGGTACCAGATATGGTGCCAACTCTGGAGAAAAGGATAGACCGTTATGTGGGTGGACTTCCCGCCTGCATTCAGGGCATGGTTGTTTCAGCCAACCCTACTACTGTTGAATCTGCAGTGAGATTGTCTGGGAAACTCACTGATCTCATGGTAGCCTCTGGAGTTCTAAAGAAGGAGGCTGAAACTAGTAAGAACAAAGCTGAGTCTTTGATGTGTTGTAAAACACATCTATTTTTCTATTTGTTTTTATTTCGTTTCTGTACAGTTTTATTCAGTTTAAGAGTCGATTTAAGCTGGTGCTTCACATTTCTGTAATTTGATGCTTGCAGGTAATAAACACACATATTTGGTGATAAAGTACAAAGAAACGAGCTCACGGTTGGATAAGGACGGACCCGGAAACAAGAGAAGAAGAAAACTGAATTCTGAAATCTCTCGCGCTACGCGACAACAATCTGAAACCCTGTCGCGCTACGCTAGAGATGGAAAAGACCAAAATGCCCTCTGAAATCTCTCGAGCTACGCGACGGGTTTGGTGTATCTGTCGCGCTACGCCACAGACTTAAAATCGCAGAAAATCAGTTTTAAGCCAAAAAGTCGAAAACCCTAAGGGGAGATATGTTTTTGAACGGCTGGAGGCGACTAGGAGCTCGAGGAAAAGCTATTCTAAGGTGAATCAAACATTGGGAAAGCATTGGATTGAAGATTGAAGGCCTAGGATCAAGAAATTCGGGTGTTCTTCATTCGGTTTTCTTTGTTTCTTTGTTTTCTTTGATTTCCATGTTTCTCTTTGGCTTTAATCAGATTATGGATTGTATTCATATGATGTTTATTGGCTAAATCTTTTAGAACTACCTAGGTTTTGATGATTGCACATGTTTAACATTGGTTTTTATTGGTTTTGGATTATGTTTATGTGATGAACTCGTGATGTAACAAACTTGGATTGGATTATTGGATGTTTATGTGTGTCTATGATTGTTTATGGATTGATGATTTACTCCTTGTGTGCCTTGGTGAATGTCTTTCATGTAATAGGTGCATGCTAGGTCAATTACTGTGTGTTTTTGATTATTGGATGGTTTACTGCGTACGAGTTCACCATAGGAGTTATTATCTTGATACGGATATATTAGATGTGCAACCAATCTTGATAGCCGTGAGGTGAGAGATTGTCGGTTTGTCTAGGGTGTTAGATTTACTAGTTTAGAAGCTTTGTGAGAAGATCTTTCTAGTTCATCTTATATCTTTGTTTACCGAATCCAATAGGAAAACCCAAGTCATCCCTAGCATTTAAGAAAACTGTGACTTTCGCGCTGTGAGGTAGATTGTTCAACAGTTACTTCTTAGGTGTTTTGAGATTATCGTACCGTGAGGTAGATTGTCTAGCGGATACATTTTGAGTATAATTGGATAACCTGTGAGGGAAATCCATTCAACCGGTGGTTTCACGGCTTTTAGGAATCTTAGTTGACAATCCTTGAGAAGGGTCGAGGGTGCTCTAGGTTTCCTTAGAGTTTAGTATTCAAAGATCCCGGCATCACATAGTTTCCATTTACCGATAGATTCTTTGTTGAACATATGTAGGATTCATGCCTAGGTAGTGTTCTTTCCTCGTCTGATATTCGTTTCAGTTTAGAGTCTTCTCTTTAGTCTTTATTTAAGTTATTCTTAGTTGGTTAGAAAACCCCCCTTCCTTAATATTATTTTATTTAAGTACAAATTTTGTATAGATAAGTCCTAGAGTCTAGTTAGTACAGTCTGTAGAAGTCTGTGGGTTCGATATCCGGACTTACTTTTGTCTTGCTGCATACGATAGGTACACTTGCCTGTCGGTAGCTTAGGTTTTAGAGAGTCTAGATTTATTACTTTGTGTCTATTTTAGAGTCGGTTTTTAGTTAGTTTATTAGCTAAGCTCCGTCGACATCAGTCTTCCAAGAAACCCCACCACCATCAAAAGAAGAAACAGAAGACCATCAAGAACTACGCGGTGGCCACACCTCTGCAACAAATAGCAGCAACACCACAAAACCCCAACCGCAAACCCTACACTGGCACATATCCTCTGTGTGCCAAGTGTCAGTATCACCACACTGCTGACACTCCCTGCAAGCATTGCACGGGATGTGGACGAAAGGGTCATTTGGTCCAGTACTGCAGGATGACTCCTAATCAAGCAGTCAACAATGCTGCTTTGGCTCTCCTTCCACCAGCTAATCAGAACCATGGTGGATGCTATAACTGTGGCGAACAAGGCCACTTTGCGAAGAACTGCCCAAAGAAGGCTCAACCAGCAGTTCAAGCACCCCGTGGACGAGCCTTTGCTATCGGAGCACCAGCTGCACGCCAGGACCCAAATGTGGTCACTGGTACGTTTCTCTTACATGACTTTTATGCATCTGTCTTATTTGATACTGGTGCGGATCAGAGTTTTATCTCTACCGATTTTGCATGCCAACTAGATTCATTAGAGGAACAGTTAGACTCCCCTTACATTATAGAAGTAGCTAACGGGAAACAGATTACAGTTAGCACAGTTTATAGAAATTGCCCATTGACACTTAGTGGTCATACATTGCCATCGATTTGATACCGATGGAGTTGGGTAGTTTCGACATCATTGTTGGAATGGATTGGCTTTCCTCTAACCGAGTGGAAGTTATCTGTTCTGAGAAGCTGCTTCGAATTCCATTGCCGAGCGATCGTGTATTGGAAGTAAAAGGGGATCAAGCAAAACGAAGTGTCAAAATCATCTCTTGCATAAAGGCGCGTAAGTGTCTACAGAAGCAGTGCATAGCTTTTCTGGCTCATGTGGTGGAAAAAGAGAAAGACAAGAAGAAGATTCAAGATGTAGCAGTAGTGAAAGAGTATCCAGAGGTATTTCCTGAAGACTTACCTGGTTTGCCACCAGCGCGACCAGTAGAGTTCCGAATTGACTTAATTCATGGAGCAACTCCTGTTGCTAAATCTCCTTACAGGTTAGCACCTTCAGAAATGCAGGAATTGTCTAATCAGTTACAGGAGTTACTTGACAAGGGTTTCATCAGACCGAGCTACTCACCTTGGGGAGCTCCGGTCTTGTTCGTGAAGAAGAAAGACGGATCGTTCAGAATGTGCATAGATTATAGAGAGCTGAACAAACTAACCATCAAGAATCGGTATCCATTGCCGAGAATCGATGATTTGTTTGACCAACTGCAAGGAGCTCAATACTTCTCAAAGATTGACTTGCGGTCTGGATATCATCAGCTGAGAGTTCAAGATGAGGATATACCGAAAACGGCCTTCCGAACAAGATACGGGCATTACGAATTCATGGTGATGCCTTTCGGATTGACAAATGCACCCGCGGTTTTCATGGACCTCATGAACCGAGTGTGCAAGCCGTACTTGGATCAGTTTGTCATTGTTTTCATTGATGACATACTGATTTATTCCAAGACCAAAACAGAACATGAGCAACACCTTAGAAAGATCTTGGAACTGTTGAAAGAAGAGAAACTCTATGCCAAATTCTCCAAATGCGAATTCTGGCTAAGAGAAGTTCAATTCCTGGGTCATGTGGTCAACAGCGAGGGAATTCATGTAGACCCTGCCAAGATCGAAGCGATAAAGAATTGGGACACTCCAAAGACACCGACGGAGATACGGTCTTTTCTGGGATTGGCGGGTTATTATAGAAGGTTTATCTCAAACTTTTCTAAAATAGCTTTGCCTCTCACTAAGCTAACTCAGAAAAGTGAACCGTTTGTCTGGGAGCAGAAGCAAGAGGATGCTTTTCAGACCTTGAAACTGAAATTATGTGATGCTCCAATCCTATCTCTCCCAGAAGGCTGTGATGATTTTGTGGTATACTGTGATGCTTCCCATCAGGGACTCGGTTGTGTATTAATGCAACGGGACAAAGTCATAGCCTATGCATCAAGACAGTTAAAGGTTCATGAGAAGAATTACACTACTCATGATCTTGAACTGGGAGCAGTAATCTTCGCCTTGAAGATTTGGAGACATTACTTATATGGCACCAAGTGTACCATATTCACTGACCACAAAAGTCTGCAGCACATCTTTGATCAGAAGGAGCTCAACATGCGACAGCGCCGTTGGGTTGAACTTCTGAATGACTACGATTGTGTGATCAAATACCATCCGGGAAAGGCGAACGTTGTAGCCGATGCCTTGAGCCAGAAGGAACGAGTCAAACCCCTACGTGTTAGAGCAATGGGGATAACAGTGCAGACCAGTTTAAGTGACAAGATTATTCAAGCGCAACAAGAAGCACTTGAACGAGATAATCTGAAGAAAGAACTTGATTGCGGAGCAGAGAAACAGTTTGACACAAAGTCTGACGGAATGATCTACTACCGGGAACGTGTATGGATACCGGCGGTAGATGAATTGAGGAAACTTATCTTCGATGAAGCACACAAGACTAAATACTCTGTTCATCCAGGTGCTGATAAGATGTACCAAGACTTGCGTGGATTTTATTGGTGGCCTGGAATGAAGAAGGACATAGCCGAATACGTCGGTCAATGTCTAACGTGTGCGAAGGTAAAGGCGGAACACCAGAGACCGTCCGGTCTATTGGAGCAGCCTGAGATTCCACTCTGGAAGTGGGAACAAATAGCTATGGATTTCATCACCAAGCTACCCCGCACTTCCAGTGGGCATGATACAATTTGGGTAATCATTGATCGTTTAACCAAATCTGCTCATTTCTTGCCCATGCGTGAGAACTTCACCATGGATAAACTGGCAAGATTATACATCAACGAGATAGTGGTACGCCACGGTGTGCTGTTATCTATTATTTCTGATAGGGACAGCAGATTCACATCCAGGTTCTGGCAATCATTGCAAAAATCTCTAGGGACACAGTTAAATCTGAGTACAGCTTACCATCCACAAACGGACGGTCAAAGCGAACGTACTATTCAAACCCTAGAAGATATGTTAAGAACCTGTGTATTGGACTTCGGTGGAAATTGGGATTCCCATTTGCCACTGATTGAATTCTCCTACAATAACAGTTACCACAGCAGTATCGGATGTGCACCATTCGAGGCTCTTTATGGCCGGAAATGCCGATCACCGATCTGTTGGACTGAAATTGGAGATAACCGAATAACTGGGCCAGAACTAATTCAAGAAACCACTGACAAGATAGCTCAGATTCAAAGAAGACTACAAGCAACAAGAAGCAGACAAAAGAGCTACGCCGACAAACGGCGCAAGCCGTTGGAATTCCAAGTGGGAGATCGTGTAATGTTAAAGGTATCCCCATGGAAAGGCGTGGTACGTTTTGGAAAGAAAGGCAAATTAGCACCACGATACGTGGGACCGTTCGAGATCATCGAACGTATAGGTCCTGTAGCTTATCGACTGAGATTACCAGATGAACTCAGTGGTGTGCATGACGTATTTCACGTCTCAAACCTAAAGAAATGCCTTGCTGACGAGTCTCTCGTCATTCCAATCGAAGAGATTCAAGTCGATGAACAGTTACATTTCATTGAAGAACCTTTAGAGATTATGGATCGCAAGGTTAAACAACTGAGGCGAAGCCGTATTCCTATTGTAAAGGTTCGATGGAATTCAAGACGCGGGCCTGAGTTCACTTGGGAACGTGAAGATCACATGAAGTTAAAGTATCCCCAACTGTTTGAAGAGGAAGCTGTACCTGATAATAACACTTAAATTTCGGGACGAAATTTCTCTAACAAGGGGAGACTGTAACATCAGTGCCGGAACCGTTACCGGAACAGTGATCTCTACAGTACATGAACAGTAAAACATGTACGAATCATATACATTTTAGTACATTTCAGATTTACATCATTTATCATTGTCATTTTGTGTGTTCATAGAACAAATTCAGACACATTTAACAGAAACACAGTTCAGAACAATGGTTCTTGAGTCGGATAATTATCGGGCAACACAGAACCATTATGTGATTATTTGCTTAGGAATTATTATGTATAAACGTATGTGAGGCCTTACGGAACAAAACACACGAATATTGTTATGTGAATGCTAAATTGACGGGTTATTCGTATAGGTGACGATCTGTACGAATATATCTGAAAGTTTAACGTTCTGAATGATATTCTATAATTAGAAAACAAGATTGAAAAGTATAGTTATCGTCGTGTTCGTACGGGTGACGATTCGAACGAATACGCGCGACGACTGTACATTTCGATTTGAACAGTTAATCTTGTTTTAAATTGCTAATAAATAAGAAGATATTAGTTAATTTATTAGGAATCACAACCTGGAATAATTAAATGATTTCTAATTTTAAAATCATATCGTTATGTCGCGAAAACTACGCGAAACGACATATTACGCGAAACCGAACGAGACCGATCAACCGAGTGTGGTGAAGCATTTATTATGGCAATAAAATGCCATAATCACATTCACCAACCTCTCTCTCTCTCTCTAAGTCGTCTCCCTCTCTCTCTAAACATCCCAAACTTCTCTCTACAATTGGAAGCTCATTTCAAGCCGGATTCGAGCATAGTTGGTGTCAAGACGTTCATTTCAACACGAAGATTAAGGAAGTACAAAGAAACCAAGCTTTTACCCGTCGATTTTAAGGTAAATCTTCATTTTATTTTCGGTTTTAGTGAGTATCACGAACCCATTTTGTTTTGGTAGTTTGTTCGGTCTAAACACTTAGAAAACACATGGATAAACACATATGAGTAACTAGAAGGCTTTAGAAACTAACCTGTAACAGATTCGAGTTGAAATGGGATGAAGATGATACAGGTTCGTGGACCATCAGATCGGCCGAACCTTTTCGGATGGAAGGGGAGGGTGGCGAACCCTAATAGCCACGAACCTCTCTGCAACGAACCCTGCAACCCTCTGACTCACGAACCTGTTGCCAGCACCTAACCACCGAACCTTGTTGTAGCCGAATCTAACTGCTCACGAACCCATGCAAAACCCACGAACCCTATACTTTCTAGCCGAACCATCCAAGCTGGCCGAATCCTTAGGGTTCGTTGGTGTTGAACTATTGGCCGAACCTTATAGATGGCCAACTTAGCCGAACCCTAGACCCACTTGTGGGTTGGACGAACCTAATCTACAAGGTTCGCTGCTTGGGAGGGTGTCGAACCTAGGCAACCTTGAAACCCTAGATTTCTAGCATGCATGAGGATAGGTAAGTATACGTGCATGGGATAAAACATGTGTTTGTGCATGGGAATGATTAATTGGCCATTCTCCTAAGTTTCTAATAAGGATTTGAGTTTCATAAGTTGCATGCATGTATAAACATTTCGTGTATGTATGGGTTAGGGATATCTATGATAAAACAATTCTTAACATGCAATAACAGTTTCACATGAGTTGTTGATGATCATAAGATGGATTCATAACCAACTAACATTTTCATGGAGTCACGAGAATCGAAGGTTCAAGTCTAGAAACCAAATGGTAATCAAAGAAGTTCAATTGGGCCTAAGCGGGCCCAATGGGGCTTATTTAAGCCATCATGTATTAAATGATGACGTAACTCAAGTAATGATATTTTGATAAATAAAAGCATTATGAATTTATTTAAAAGTTGGTTTAATAATTTCTAAAGTGTTGTCTAATTTGAAATGTGAATTATAAATGGCATAGTTTTCTTTTAGTTAAATTTTGTTATAAAGGATTAACTGTAATGTTTTGGTTTAAATAATTATTGGATTGATTGAATTGGGATTTGATTATAAAAAGAGACAATATAATTGTCTGGATTTGCTCTAAAAACAAAGGAAACTCTGCCGAAAATTCTAAAAATGTAACTGTAAGTTATTACAACTAGGTCACTAAACTATGGGATTGGGGATCAAAAAGGGTAACTAGGATAGATTAGATCTTAGTTACACTTAGTACTAAGACACTTAGTTGCACACACACAAAGACCAAGTCTTAGGCACGACGACTACTATGCGTACTTATCATATACGAAATTCTTATAAAATAACTCAGGAACTGAAGATACTTAGCTTACATACAGGAGCGCGCATTTTGTGTTAGATCAAATTACATAGCAGCACAGGTGAGTTCATTGCCCCTTTTCTAACATTTTTGTTTTAAAACGCGGGGCTGAGAAGCATGCGTAAACTGATTATTTAAATTGTTTACTTGAATGCTTTTAAATTATATGTTTTACATATGTATAAATGTTATCCTAGATCATATCTAGGAAGATTTTATGCAGGTTATTAACTGATCTACTTATATATTAAGTGAATAATCAAGTTAAACTAAACTTTTCAATAAGTCAAAACATTCCAAACAAATCAAATCAAACATTTTGACAAAACAAGGGTGTGAGTTCAAGGAATCAAATCAAACATTTTGACAAAACAAGTGGGTGAATTCAAGGGATCAAATCAAACATTTTGACAAATCAAGTGGGTGAATTCAAGGGATCAAATCAAACATTTTGACAAAACAAGTGTGGGACATCAAGACATCAACAAAACAATCTTTGCAAAGACAATATTCAATGTTCTATAAACCAAGTGTTTGTTGAACAATGAATCAAGTGTACAACCGATCAATGAATCTTGTATTCTATGATCAACACATTAAGTACATCTTGTGACAGAATCAGACGATCATTAAATCATTTTTAAGGGATAGTATGGGAAATATCAGAGATAACATATGCCAACACATTGAATTCAGAAATCCTATATTTCAAGAAGTCCTAGCTAGACTGATTGACTTGTAGGTCTTATGTTTGATGATATTTACAGAATTCCCTAACTACTAAGTACCTAGATTGACAGACTAGTCTACTCGAGTATGACCATAGGCCCCAATCATAAGGACTTAGATTTTATTAAATGTTTATTTACTTGTTTAATTAAGCATTTATAACTGTTTATACAATTTCTGTGGTTGATCACTATTGTGATGAACTTAAGGAATCAACATAGATTCCAAATTGTTGTATTTACAGGAACAAAGGACTGACGAATCATTGGGTTAAAGGTAGGGGTAAAATGCTTAATTTTCATTAACACCAATGTCCCATGTGGATTAGTATGTGGTGGGACGGCGTCTGGGCGGGGTTGTAGCCTCGACTTAGGGGTATGCCCTATATATAAGCATACCGATCTGGATGATACATGTGATGTTAATGAGATTAAGGTTGTTACCCGTGGGTTAAACAAAGGTTTTGTGAGAACATTTGAGTCATTGTGAACAAGAGTGTGTGATAGGTAAAGATGCTTAATTATCATTAACAACAATGTCCTATGCGGATTAGTATGTGGTGGGACGGCGTCTGGGCGGGGTTGTAGCCTCGACTCAGGGGTATGCCCTATACATAAGCATACCGATCTGGATGATACATGTGGAGTTAATGAGGTTAGGGTCTTTACCAAAGGAGGTTTTCAAATCATTTTCAAATCATTTTCAAATCATTTTCAAATACGAAATTATATGAACTCACCAACCATGTGTTGACCTTTATTTTTGCATGACTTCTCAGGTGACGAACAGGTCAATTAGGAAGTCATTTCTTTTGGACTAGGACTTCAGATAGAAGACTTAGTATTTTGGACCTGCATACTTTTGAAGACATCATTATACAATTTATTTTGTATATCTTGTGTAAATACAAGATAGTTATTTTATGATGTTTACAATAGATTTACATTGTTAAATTATAAACAATACTGATGTAATTTAACTTTGTAATTCTATTTTATTTAGCATTTCTCATTTATATCATGTGCAATGTAAACAATCTGATCACTTCTGATTATCACTCCCGATATCGCGCCCTGGGAACCTTCCGCCCGACGGGGACTCCGATCCTACCTCGCCGGCTCGGGGTGTGACACGAAGAATTTGATATTTGGTTGGTGAAATCTTTGTTTTAAAGCCGGGATAATGTCCGGTTGTTATGAAACCCATATCATGGTGGGATAACTAGTAGGATGGGTAAATTGTTGTTTTGAAATATATATGGATTATGATCCATGGGTTAAATGATGATTTTGATGAATTGATGTTAAAGATTATTAACAGTTATGATCATAAATGAATTTTGATTAAAAGAAGTAAATGAGATCATAACTAATATAATAAACATCAATTATTTGATGAAATGCCTAAGGAAGGCATGGGATATGAGTAGTTGACTAATACTTACTAAATATAGTAAGATAGAGTCAATTATGTGATAAATTGACTTTGAAGAAGTCAAATCAGTCAAGTGTGTTGAACTTGATTGTATGTGTTATATGTATTGAATATAGTTGTATATGTGTGAATATGCAACTAGGTGTTGGTGGTGAAAGTCAAGTGACAATTCACAGAAGTGGAAAAGAGGTTGTAGGAAGTGAACAACCGTATGAACCAGGTAAGTTACCCAACTTACTGTAACATTACATATAAGTAGTAGAAAGAGTCTACTTGATTGTGATGTATATATATTGATTGATTCATTTGAAAGTGCATAATTAGATTGGAACTAATTGAGTTAATAGACTATAATGTATATATGTTAAGTTCCAATGTGTTTATGTTACGGTTGAATTAAGTATGCAACACAGATTGCATAATAATAGTCGGATGAGCCGGTGTTTGAGTATGATATCACAAATGTGTGAATAGTCAGAGGTGCTGACAAATAACTATGGTGGAAGTACAGGAATGTGAACACCATAGTGTAATTTTAATTAAACTATTGTGATTAATAGTTGATGATTGGTAATATGATCTTATTACTTTGTGAGAGCCAATTCGAATAGAAATGACTCAGTTTGAATTTTGATTGTGAAAAATGTATTTTACATTTTGTTGTTATGACTCCACATTGGTGGATAGCCAGAGGTGCTGGCATTGTCTAGATGGAAGTACCGGTGGGTGAACATCTTAGACTTGATATATTTGACTCCACATTGGTGGATAGCCAGAGGTGCTGGCAATTGTCTAGATGGAAGTACCGGTGGGTGAACATCTTAGACTTGATATATTTGACTCCACATTGGTGGATAGCCAGAGGTGCTGGCAATTGTCTAGATGGAAGTACCGGTGGGTGAACATCTTAGACTTGATATATTTGACTCCACATTGGTGGATAGCCAGAGGTGCTGGCAATTGTCTAGATGGAGGTACCGGTCGGTGAACATCTTAGACTTGATATATTTGACTCCACATTGGTGGATAGCCAGAGGTGCTGGCAATTGTCTAGATGGAAGTACCGGTGGGTGAACATCTTAGACTTAATATATTTATGATTCCACAAATGTGTGGATAGCTAGAGGTGCTAGCAATTGTCTTAGATGGAAGGACCGGTGGGTGAACATCTTAAGACTTAATATATATATGATACCACAAATGTGTGGATAACCGGTTAATCCGGAAGTTAAATTGTTGAAACCACGGATGTGTGGGTAATTGGTTAAGCCAATAAAATATATATATATATATTTGGTGTTTTAAATTTAGCTAGAGGTGCTGGTGGTAGAGTTGAATTAGATAATATATTCATATTGTGAAAATGTCCCATTAAGGGAAATAAATGCACCATGTGTGTTGGGTGCAAGTTGATGTTTGAATATGATATATTATTATCTAAACATGATTAACATCCATATGATATGTATGTGGATGGATTTAAATAAGTTTTTGGGAATTTTGGGAGGGGTTACTTACTTAGTTCATATGAACTAATTGGGACTTATATGTGATGTTACAGGTCAAAGATAGATATGCATCGGGCGATCAGATCGGGCACGTCGTGAAGCAGAACCAAACGTTATGTAAATCTTTGGTGGTAATAAACTTAAACACACTAGTTGTATTAATCAAAAATGTAAATGATTTGAAATTAAGTGTGTTTAAATCATGAAATGTAAATTTCACGCTTCCGAACATATATTTTTGATAAAGTTTAATCTGGGACCTAAAAATGGGACACGTGTAATCGTGTGTAAAGTTTGGGTGTAACAGTTTTAGCATGACTTGTTCGAGCTTTTTATCAATCAAATCTTGAGTATGTTAAAATCGATCAACTTAATTCGTTTATACTCTATGTATATAATAGAACATCAATATTAGATGATGACTTGTAACGTAATTTAAAATCTATACATAGAATTTCCTCATGTAATAGCATAAGTTAGTGATGCATGTATAATAGCCTAAGTTTGTGATGCATATGGGGTCCTTTCAGAAAGGCCTTGATTTTATGTAGTGATCCACATCATTATTATGATTCATATTATTTAAACACCATCGCTATTCTGGTGGCCCCTTTCATTACTATGAATTCAATGTAATTGCTAGGTCTTAATTGTAGTTTTCAAGGTTTCTGTTGTGTGATTATGATGTAAGGCTATTAAAATTTATAACGCTTGATTCATACACTAAATGATTTGATTTTATAAATTATAATTTTTTTTAATTACAAACTCAGACAGAGTTTAAAACTATTTTTAAATTTACATTATATGTCTATAATAACCACACTTAATCATTTGAAAGATATATTATTCTAACACATCAATATCATTAGACTAGATGTCCCTAAGTTTATAAATCATATCTATGTTCATATATATGTTCTCTTTGATGATTTTTGACAATGATTCAAATAATTAAGCAAGTTGGTGTAGTTGATTATTTATTTGATCATTGTTAAAAAATTTTTATTTATATATCTATTTTACTTTATGTAACATTAGTAAATCTAGTATGTCATTAATCAATGAATGTTGTTACTTAATAACCCCGTAATAGCATGATTGTTAAGCTCTCAATTTAAATATGTTTTTATAACAGTGACGATCTTACGTACCACGTAGTTGTCTTAATCGGGCCTACCGGGCATAGGTAAGACATATTCCCCCTAAATGTGCGGGAACTCCATGGAATAGGTAAACTCTCACCTCCATTGGAATCGAACCCGAAATTAAACCCACATTGAACCCATCATCCGGATATCCAAGGAAATGGCCCAAGTGAAGTTCGAACCATCGTCTCTTACGAGACTTGGGTCATCCCTTATCACCGAGACCAAATTCCTTAGATATGTAAGTTGTTTCCCTTACCTCGTCTCTCAATTTAAATATGTAATTTTAAGTTTTGGACAATGGTAACAAAAATTTCTATCTAGATTATAAATTATTAATATCATGACATGATCATATTTGTCTTGAATTCACGGTTTAAAAAAAACAAAATGAGTAGAATTATTTGATCACAAAACAAATAGGCTAGCCGGGATAAATGAACTATATAATTATCCAATCATCTAATCTAACACCTTACAAACTCAAAAACTTAATTACCTACTATGATAGTTTAAATCTATATGGGATATAGTTCACCCTTTAAACTTTAACTGTTTGATAGTTGTTGTTTTTTTAATATCTTACTATATTAATAAACAAAGATGTTTTTTGCCACTTGTCATGTTCTCACATTATAATTACCACATGTCAATTTTTTTATTAAATTCATTTAATTCTCTCCTACTAAATAATTATATTCTCTTTTATATTAAATAATCATAATACTAATGACTAATAATATTATTTATCTTTTAATTAAAAAACGCATATAAGAAAAGTTTATAAAATGTAAAAAAATTAGTATTAATTTTTTTAAAACAAGAAAAAAAAATTCAAAAAATAAAAGTTATATAGAAAAAAATTTCTTTAAAAATGATTTTTTTTATAAAAAAATAAAATAAACTGGTATTTAAAGCAATAAGACTGATGTCATTTTTTTTAATTTATTTATAAACCAAAATAAAAAAATGATTGAGAAAGTTACACTTTTGGTCCTTATATTTAACGTTATATGTAAATTGAGTTGTTAAAATTAAATAATTAAATAAATTATATTTTTTTTACCTTACTGATTTATAAAAGTTAGTGTTTGATAGAATAAAAACTGAAGCTTTATTATTAATTTGTTCAAAGATAATAATTGTTACAAGTCAAAAATATCGTATATCATTTGCATAGTTATCAAAGTTTTTAATTGTTGTTTTATTACTTGAAGTATTCATTAATATGTGGATTAATCATTTTCTCTTTAAATATCGTTTTATAATTTTTAAAATTTTTATTACTAACTATCTAATATTTATATTAAACCCGTGTAATACACGGGGTAATACTCTAGTATATATATATATATATATATTACTTTAATACAGCACATCTTTATACTAACAAATATAAAAAAAAAAAATTTACACGTGTCACTAGTCTAAAACATTATTATACTAATATTTTTTCACATATCTCTTTTATTAAATGAAATCCTATATTAAATAATAATTATATTATTTATATCAATTTCAATCAAATAAAGATTTCTTAATATACTTAAAAATTAATATTAGAAAAAGCAAACATTGGGGAAACAAATGTTCAAAAAAAATATATAATTATTATTTTATAAGTTAAAATATTAATTTATACAAAAAAATAATCATATACTATATTAAAAAATTGTTCTATAGTTTTTAATCTTTACTTACTATTTATTATTTTTTCTTGACCAGTTATAACTGACTATTTATTTATTTTTATTAATCCATATAGTATACAAGGTATTAAACCAGTATTATAATATTAGCAAACAAGATTTTCAATTCCGATTTCCGTATAATACCATTAGACTCTGCTACTTCAATATCATTACGTAAATTCATGCGAGTGGGACTCCACACATTTTCCCACCCATCATTTTCATGGCTGAAATTATAAGAACGGTGTTTTGTCTTTAACCTTTAAAACAAAACAATATTAGTCGTTTTTCTATTCCCCCTTTTTTTATTTGTCCATCTCTGACCTCGTTCATTATATTTAATAATTGTGACTTATTCTTATATAAATATATTACTTATTTTTTTTTAAATACAGTATTTTTTAAATTTTTGGGTACCCCGGGAATGAAACATTTTATAGTATCCACAGCATAGTATCGGTTTCTTGTTTGGAAATCCACACGGAAACAAACGCAAGGGCGTGGCCCTCTTCACATCACACACGTGTGTGTCTATATATAATTGGTACTTGAATATGGAGTGGTAATATAATAGAGTAAAAATAATACTTTTTATGTTTTTTATCTTTTAAATAATGAGTGAAAATTTGCCAATTCATGTACCATGTTTTACTGGTATCCATCGTTATTAATGCTCTTAGGTGTACATTTTTATAGGGTTGTTTTTGTCTATTATAACAACTAAATACATTCAAAGTACGAAGTTCTTTTATCCTTATTCATGTAATTGAACTAAAAATTATTAATTCATAAATTTATCTTTATTTTTTAAAAACTTATTTTCACTTCAGTTAAATAATACATTTTGATTATTTTAAGATTTATCATTGCTTTCTTTCTCTTTCACACACAATCACTAAAAAAAATAAGAATAAAATAGAAAAGAAAGAAAGGAGGTTAGCCTCATATAGTCAAATATGAGAGATAAATATTGTTTCTTTTAAAAATACAAAGAATGAAGATAGAATGTGATACCTATGTGCAAGTAAATCTAAATGACACACATAATTTAGAATTCAATTTAAGTAAAAAGTTAGATATAACAATAAATACACATAGCATAGGTTATGTTAATATATATGTATCTTACATACCACATTTAAAGCGAAAAGTAGTTAATTTTGACCGTTATGAAGCCCCTAATGTTTTTGTATGTCATATAATATATATGTGTCTACAAAAGCTACTCATAAATTATAATCAAGAAGCAACATTGTATCATGCCTAGATGAAAAGATGCATTTTATGGTTTGGAATCCAATCAAGTTGATCTTTCATTGAGTTATTTAAGCCTAAAGTCCTTTTAGGTTGAGCTTTCGTCTAGTTGGAGTGCTAAAGCATGCTCAAAATGCATAATGAGTTGAGTTAAAGTTTATCACTCAACTTGACTTCTTAGATAGTTTTCGAGACATATGAAATACATAATTAAGTAGTACCATTTATAATGCATGCAAATTAAGTTTGTAAACGGCATGAACTTTGAGCTTTTATCAAATTATTTGAGCTCAAAATCAACTGTTGACGGTTCAAGTCTAACTATATCGTGCCCTTGAATTGAGTTTGACTTGTGCTCACTTATATTGACCCTTGATTCCAGCTCAAATTCACTTTTTTTTTTTTAAAAAAAAAAATTTCTTTAGGAAGAGCTTAACCAAAATGTTGAACAACAACAGATTTTAGGGTCACTCGGCCATTTGGTTCAGGTTGAGCAACTTGGGTAAGTTGGGAAAAAATTTAGACATGTTGATACTCTTGAATTGGCGTTGCTAGATAGCTTGGTTGTATAAAGGTAGAACGATCAAAAGCTATGTCTTCTGTGACAATATTATAAAAAGCATAATGTCCCCATCTTACCAGTGGTTTTGACAATTGCAATTATGTGGTGCAAATCCAAATCAAACTACTTTTCGCATGATAGAATGGAATATCGAAAATGTTACAAAGAAGGCACTACATTTTGAGTTGTTGAAAAAAAAAAAGATGACTTTCTAGGATAAGATTTTTTTTTCTGATTTATATATTTTAAATAATTGGTTATAATGAGATATTTGTAATCTGCTAATAATTCAGGTTTTAGGTGCTCATCATTAATGATTAATAATATTATATTATAGATCAAACAAAATAGTATATTTGGTTCCTAGCTCAAAAAATTAGTTTTTCTTTTTCCAATGGGTGTTTTTAAAAAATACTTATTTATAAGAAGGTTTTGTTAAAAGTTATTTATAGAAATAGTGTTTTAAATTTTAGTTATGAAGTTAAGAAAAATCCTATTTTTAATTTTCTCACTTCTTATTTTATTTGTACGATTCCAATTCAATTAATTAATTATTGTATTAATATCATTATTCAAGTTCCAAATCATTAATACTAAGCAACCCACTTTTAATTATTATAAAAGGAAACATTATAAGTTTTACAATTTTTTTACACAGTAACATAATAATAACGTAACAACCCGTTTCAAAATGCACCACCACACTCTCTTCTGCACAAATTCGATGACCCAGAGGAGGAGACCAAGAGGAAATCTAGTCTCCCAAGTCAAATATCTCCAAATCAACACATTGATCTTGAATGCAACTACTCTATGCAAGTAATTTTGTGATTTTTGGTGGTGATTTTCGTGGTTTTCATGGTGATGATGGGTAGGTCAAAAGTTCCAAACTTGGTTGTTGATTTGGTGTTTCATGCATATATGTTCTTGTTAATCAATTATAGAACACATAGAAGCCATGAAAAAGTATGTTTATGATGGCAATTTGAATTGGGTTAAGTTGAAGTTCATATGAACTTTGATGAACAAGTGGATTGTTCATGTAAATTTTAGATGATTATAAAAGTTAGGTTATTGGCTAAATTCTGAATTTTTACATGATTTTGGAAGATTACATAAACTTGACTGATTTATAATGAAATTAGGAAGTTGATTATAATAACTCTGAAATGATCTAAAGATGGTATAAGAAATTATACACATCTAAGTGTTCGTTGAAATGTCAAAAGTTTGATTATTTGGTTAATTTGATGGATTTTATTTTCAAATAGGTGTTGGTAAAAAAATTATTTACCAAAATAAGTAATTTAAAAAATGTTTACCAAAATGAGTGTTTTGAAAAATATTGACCCGTTAACAAAGGTTCTGCTTAGATTTATTGTAATCTAAGTTGAGGTTAATTGAATTGATTTATAATTGTTGAGTATTTGATGTTAATTGATATGTATAATATCAAAAATATGTGGTTTGGTTTGATTTGGAAGAAAACAAGAACAAAGGAAAGATCGGGAGCGATCAAACGTGTCAAAATAATAAAGCAGGGTTAGTTGCCCAGTGTTGGGCGTACCATACACTCAACTGGGCATATCATATGTCCAACAATATCATATGCCCAGATTGTTCTGTCTAAGACTACTCATATTCCCTAGCTATATATTGGCTTAGAGATAAAGTTGATGATAAATGTCATAATAATTATCTGTAAACGTACTGTTCTTGTATATGGTTTATGGACATAAGATTCTTAGCTTCTTGTTAAATTTTGAAGAATATTAATTAATCAATGCCACATACTCAACTATCATTTACGTAAATAACATATTAAAGTTTTAAACACGTGAATTCGTCCTTTTTTATCATGTTTAGACAAGAAGTTTATAATTAATAATGCATTAGGTGAGACGAGTGGGAGTCGGGACTCGGGATGGATTGAGGAGTTTGGGGGCATACGAGACCAAAACAAACCCTCTCTAATCAGGGGTTATTCATCAAAATCAATCATTTTTATTTCTTTTTTATTTAATTTAAACCAATCAAATTAAAACGCATGACAATGGAAAATAAACAAAAATAGGGATGTTTCTATCATTTTTAAAGAAGTTGAGGAGTTTGAGAACAACTTGTTCTCAAACCAATCATACTAGAAGAAATGTTATTATTTAACGTTATATTCTAATGATGTTTTGGATTTTTGGTTAAGTTAACTAAGTTATTAATAATATCATGACTATATATTATGTTTAGGTCTAAGTTTTTAATAATATTCTAACTAAATATCACTTTCCATTTCAGATATTAATATACCTTTGCAAGCGAGTTTAATGTATATTTTGTTTTGTTTTGTTTTTTTTTTTCTTCTAAATTTAGGTTTCTCATTTAGTTTACTTTTACTTTCAAAGTCAAACAACTAAACAAGCAAAAAAAATGGATATACATTTTAACAAGATTCTTTCTATGTATCACATGCTTCTAAATAAAGGTAATTAGATTTTCACATAACATACGAAGGATATTAGTTTTGATAACATACGGTCGAATTATTTTTATTGGAAACATAGTAATAGTATACATACTTTCACACAATGAGATAATGAGTCTATTCGCCATCACAATGATGTGTACGTATCATATATTGGCATATATCTTTTCAGTGATATATTTCGTTATTAATATATGATGTCTGTAGTTGTCATTGGGAGGTGTAGGTGTTACTATCATCACAACTCACAACACATCGTTTTAACTTGTTTAGAGAAACACAAAGTTGTGTTTTTGATTGATTAGTTATAAAATTATGATAGTATTAATGTAAAGCTTCATGATAGCAAAGTTACCGAAATTAAAGTGGAACCCACAAGGGCAAAATTAGTTATGACAAAGGGCGATTGTTCTCCTATTTTTTTTGTCATCAGTGTTGATTTTTTGGTCGGTAGATTAAACATTTTTGTAGATATTGGATTTCTTTATTGATTTTGTCCCCGTTTTATAATTTTTACAAATGTCGCCTCTTCTTTAAAGCTATTCAAGCTCTTTCACTAAACCTACTTAAATACTTACAAGGTTTTTCTAATTGACCGACACAAAATGATGCAGCAGGACAAGATACCGAGCCGTTTGAGCAGCTTGGGTTCGATCATCAGTTGGAGCGGGACTAGCCTATTTGTTTATTTTATTATTTAAAATTTGTTTATCTCTTTATCGTTAACTGTTTTGTTTGACTTTTAATTTCCTTGTTTATTTCCTTCTTTCTAGGCTTAGTTTATGGTTTTGGATTATTATTTATTTTGTAGAGTTCCTTTGGAAACTCAGAGTTTATGAAATTCAGATTCAATTACATTTGTTCCGATTCCACTTAGCTTTGGTAATCTTGATTCCACTGATCTTTGCAAGCCAGTTTGCATCACAAACAAAAATGCCTGAAACCTAATTGTGTCACCTTATGACCTTATCACTAATGTGGGAACAATATATATGCCATGTTCCCTACCTCCTTGGTTACAATAATATATTGAGAGCCTTGAATGAAAGGCAAATAAAATTACATATATCTATAAGAAATATCACACAAAAATATTAATTAACTAGGTTTTCCCGGCCGCGCGTTGCGGCGGGTTATCACAAATCACAATACAATCCTGATAACGAGTATTATATATCATTTGTAAAAGTATAAGTTACATAGCAAAATCAAATTTTTCATCACGAACTCTATACTAATTTCTCATTAAAAAATAAAATAATACAAAATCCATAAAAATATGTTACGAAAATAATAGGAAAAATTACTCACAAAATCTTTCTTACCGACAACCAATTGGCTGAAATAAAAAAAAACTAAAATCTCTAAACAAAAATCAATTTTTTATGAAAACAAATAAATCACCGTTATCTCCTCCAAACACCACTGAAACCCTAAAAAGAACCACGTTTTGTCATTATAGTATTCATACTATTTAATAATATATATATATATATTGTATATGTATGTATATATATATATATATTAATTAATCAATATTTCAATATAATATAATTTTTTTACTATTCATTTCGTTGGTTTTTAATATATATATTAATTCATATTGCATAGCAAAAATTTAAAAGAATATTAAATTATGTAGCTAGATCATAAATTAATAGTTTGAAACAATATGCAACTAACTTAATATACGTTTGGCGACCGGATTGTTTAAATGTTGTTATAACAAAAATATATTTCTTTATTTATATAAATAGAATCAATATTTTTTTATGATCAAGTTATTACTTTTTAACTTATAACTAATTATAATGTTGTTTATCTAGTGAAGGGTAATGCTCAAAATATTTCTTATATTAACGATGATCTCAACATGACCGTGTTGCCAAAACCGTAAGCAGAAGTAGGTGGTCCAAGATCGATTCCAATCGCTAGTCTTCTTCTTTTCATAACTTTTTTCTTAGGCTTCTTCTTTTCATAACTTTTTTCTGGAATAACAAATAAAATAAAAGAATTTATGGCAAATTTTTTTGCAGAAAAACAATCTAAAAATATATTTCGTTGTTTTCCTTTTATGATGAGAACGAATGCAAATAGAGTATTATATGGTGCAAAAAGATAAATTTTAATATTCAAGTTCGTGCACCGAAACTATCAAAAACTGTTGTAAGTGCCAGAATCCGCAATGTAATAGTCTTAAACGTTGACTTTCTTTTAGATTTTGTTTAGGTTGATCCAACAGTAGAGATCAATGATGTCTGATAAGAAAGTAAGGTTATTATATAATGTGAAAAGGTTGATTTCTAGAGTGTAAACCAATCTTCATGCTTGCCAGCTGTAACCGTTGAAAACGCCGTAAGCTGTAGAAACCACCGTGTAGCTTTGTAACTGTCGGAAACCATAATGTAATCGCCATATACCGCTATGTAAGTGCCCCAATCACCTATTTTAAATGACTTGGAACTTATATCAAGATAATCCAACGGTAGAGATTGGTTCCGACGTGTGTGTGTATAATATGGGAGATAATTTATTCTAAACGTCAAAGGAAATTAATTTTCTTGTTAGGTTTTTCGATGACCTAGTATAATAAATCAAAAATAGAGATTCAATCGACTTCAATCTTGAAAAAGGGTCATAATATTCATACACTACTCCATCATCTAAACAATATAATCTTGTCAAATAAATAACATCTTACTCACACAATTTTTACTCAAGCATATTTTTTAAATATTTTTTAATATTAAAGATACCCAAAGTAATTGTTACTCATACAACGGTGTACCAATATCCCAACCTCTTAAAAAAATTGTTAAAGATGCAATCCACACTTTTCTTCTTGATATTAGATGCCTTGATTGAATAATACAAAAGATGCTTTTTGAATAAGCTCTCGTATACATAAAAAGAAAAAAATTGCATTGGACGCTTTTTGTCGTCGTCGATATTCGGAACGTGGTCTTTAAGGTGTTTGAAACAAATTTTAAAGCACGCTCATGATAATAATAAGAAATTTATTGTGGAATTCTGTTTTCAACAATACTTTTAAAATACGTATAGAGAAATTAATAAAGCAATGCCATAAGTCATGATGTTATTTATTGTTAGCATGTCTTAATAAAAATGCATGATACATGAACACGTATTATTATAAGAAGATTGAATTATGTATATTTTTTTAAAAGGATATACCATTTGTTCTTTTTCTAAACAACAAAAAATGAATACATGTACATGTATGGAAAACTTAAAATAACCTTAATTTATTTAGTATTTGACATATTATTTGATTAATTTTTTCCGTCGTCATTTTTGTTAAGTCTATCACATGTCTCCGTTTGATTATTGTATTAACCAGTTTTTTCTTTTTAACATTTATATTATATTTTTCATCCGTTTACCGTTTAAACTAGTTTTATACCCGTTTGGTGACCGAGTAGTATGGTATAATAAAATTCAAATTATTTTTCTTAAAATATTTAAAAATAAAACAATAATGATAAAATAATGACATGTGTTAATGATCCGTAAGTAACCGAAAAACTAGAATCCGCTGAAAACGTCACAAAATTAACGTAACCGCCTATTATAAAGGGTCATGATTTAATTTTAATGAATTTCAACGGATGATAATTCATTAAGAGTCGGTTAAGTTCACCAACGCCCATTTATATATAAGGAGTAGGGGTGTTCACGAGCCGAACCGAGCCGAGCCAGGGGTCAGCTCGGACTCGGCTCGTTTTTAAACCGAGCCTGGCTCGGCTCGGCTCGGCTCGGATTGTAAACCGAGCCTGAAATCTCGGCTCGGACTCGGCTCGTTTTTAACCGAGCTGGCTCGGCTCGGCTCGTTTTTGGCTCGGTTTTTACATAACAAATTTAATATTTGAATCGCATTCACCTCAACTCGGCTCGTTTTCTCCATTGAGTCCTGACTTCTACAAAGGCCACATGCGAGAGACGTCTGGTTGTCTGTAACAGACCGATGTCTGGCTTTGACCGTGTTATATCCAACATGCATGTTGCTAAGACCAACCGTCATATGGCTGTAACCGCGTGTGAAACGTCTGGTGTGGGGACTGTGGCTCCAACATATTTGAGAATTATGGTTTGAGAAGTAAGAGTAAAGAGACGTGAATATGTAGAATTGAGAATTAAGAATATGATTTAGGAATGAGGGATTAGTGAAACACGTGATAATTGAGATTCATTACATATTTATATCCTATTTTCTTTTATTTTTTATATTTTTTCTTTTTTTTATCATACTTACAATATAATACTAAAGTATATTTATTATTGAAAGTAACCCTATAATTTTATATTTTATATAGCATGTTGTACAAACGAGCCGAGCCACGAGCCGAGCATACGAGCCGAGCAACGAGCGAGCTACGAGCCGAGCCAGCCTTGGCTCGGACTCGGCTCGGTTATAAAACGAGCCGGCTCGGTTCGGCTCGGTTACAAACGAGCTTTATCCGAGCCGAGCTTTATCCGAGTTTTTTCCGAACGAGCTACGAGCCGAATCCGAGCTTCGAGCTTTTTGGACAGCCCTAATAAGGAGGAGGATAGTCGCTTCAACTGTCCTCACCCACAACAAACAAATCAATCAAGACAGTTTAAATAAATATCACTTTGATTTTATAAAGAAAATTACTAGATTAGCCATAACTAAATGTATAATTACTAAATGGAGAAACCAATTAGTAATTTACTCCTAAATCCTTATTAGGCTAAACAAACAATTTAAATCATGTGTTAGAATTATAGCAAAACCAACTCAATTTATGTCATCATGTGTTAGACTTCTTGCAAAATCAACTTATGTTTTTTCGTATCACTCTTATTACACATCTCTCTTATTGATTGATAAAACAATTATATTTAATAAAATAATTCTTAAATAAAAATAAATATTAAATGATTTTCCATTGAAAAATAGATACATTAATCTTTTTGATGTAATCAAAGTAATTTAAATAAAATATTGATGTAATAATGTAGTCTTTTTTTTGTGTTTGTTCATAAGTTAAATGTAAATTATTATAATTTTTTATGATTGTGCCTAAACTTTTTAGAAAGAAAAATTTAGGTATAAAAGAAAGCCAAAGTTAAGATAAACAAAAAATAGAACTAACAAAAAAAAAAAAAAAGAGCAATAGTTTCAAAAAAAAAAACAAATAGAAAGAAAATGATTAAAATTTAAAAACTTAGAAAAAGGTAAATGGTAATAAAAACTTAAATAAACAAGTGCAATCTAACATGTGAGTTTTATTTGATAACAAGAAAAATTAATAATTTTAAAAGATTGATTCTATCAAACTAAAATAATACATGAGTTTCCTTTCTAATATAACTAACGATATACAGTTATACATTTAAAAAAATATGTGAGTATATACCAATTTGGCTAAATTATTAAAAAATTGGTGCTATGTATAAAACACAAAAAACTAGTAAATCCCGAAAGCACCCATGGGCCATGACATCATGTAGTATGCTATGCATAAAACATTAAAACACGAAAAATGTAGTAAATACCGAAACTACCCCCTAAATCCTGTTATAAATACCCGATTCAGTATCTGTTTCCAACAACATACCCAACTCATCGGGTCTCTGATTTCCAGTTGTCCTCAATTTCCTTTACAGACGTCAATCCTGACCGAACTGGCTAACCCTCAAGAAGCTCTGGAGGATTCCCGCAACAAGAGCGTGGTGCTCCAGCTCTACCATGCCATAAGCTCTCGCGACGATCAGACCGTTCACAAGCTCCTAGCCCCTGACCTCGAGTGGTGGTTCCATGGCCCTCCCTCGCACCAGTATATGATGCGCTTGCTCACTGGAACCGACAACGACGACACTCAATCCTTCGTTTTCGTTCCTCACTCCGTTGACGCCTTCGGATCTACGGTAATCGTCGAAGGCTGCGATCCGGATCGAGAAATCTCCTGGATTCACGCTTGGACTGTTAATTCGAGCGGCATAATCACACAGGTACGGGAGTACTTCAACACTTCGCTCACTGTAACTCGTTTTGGTGCTAATTCTTCCAAATCGGTCTCCATTACTTCGCTCCATTGTCCGTCTCTTTGGGAGAGCAGTCTCTCAAACCGGGTCGGAAAATCGGTTCCGGGTTTGGTTCTGGCCATATAGAAAAGGGGCGGATCCCCTGTATTGTACTGTTGGTTTGTGCGTACCGTGTGGTTGTGACGTGACGTGTGGTTGAATAATAGAATAAGTCAAAGTTGGACCATCTGATTTCTTATGGGTTGAAGTAGCTGTGGTATCCTGCGTCAGCGAGGATGTAGAATCAACGGCTGAGATTCGTGGGGACTGTTTGGTTGGTTACAGCTTTTTATCGAGTCTATTTGTGTGTTTGTTTGTGTGGCTTTTTGTTTGTCCGTGTGTGGTTTGTAATCATAATCAGGGATGGGGATATCCTCCGTTTCTTGGTTATTTTCAGTTGCTTTAATAAGAATGCTTTATATTGATTTTATAATGCTTTCTAAAAGGGATGAAATCCCCACTACCATAAGACCGAGCCCAGCGGAAAGGCCGCTGGCCCTGCGGGATGGCGGGCACCGGCGGGAACACCGCCCCCCTCCCCCGGCGGGAACGAATTTGTGGGTTCAGCGGGTACCGCTCCCCGCTACTACCCCTCTCTCACACAACCGGCGGGAATGGTCTCATCTCTCACAAATGGGGAAGTTTTCCGGTGGGGTGACCGCTGTGGGGTTTTAAGATTTTCAGTGGGGTGATGACGTGGCAAGAAATTTCGGTGGGGAGGGATTTTCAGTGGGGTGACCACTGTGGATAGTCTAACAATCCTCGTATAGGTGATTCAAATCCAGACAAAAACACGGAGGAAACTATTAAGTGTTAAACCAGTTAAGACTGTTTGGTTAAACCTCTATACAGAATAACTATTTTATTTCTGACTATTCAAGAAATTATTTCTTGAAACACCTTCTTGTTTCCAACTAATCAAATAAGGGGCACTCAATCATATCCCCTAAACTACTTGACAGATAATAATTCAAGACAACTTAAAGATGAACTGGCTGGGTTCGTATTACATTATTCTTCCAATATTGTGTTCTGCTTAATTTGATTACCATTCAACACTAAATAGATAATCAGAAGTCAAATAACTAATTTCATAAATGTTATCACAAAAGTACAAAACTAATGATATGAGAACAAAATAAAACTGATTGCTTTCAAAACACCACACGTCCATACCTTTTAAGGGTTGTGAAATGAGGCCGTGACTACAGGGGAAGAACCAGTTAGATAAGAAGCTTCAACCAATTATAGGAGATTAGGAGGTGTTGAAGGAGAGGAGGTCGTCATCGGATGAGAGGAGGCGTTGGAGGAGAGCGACAGAAGGATCTCGCGTTTGAGGAATCAAGGGTAGCGACGTGATGTTACAACAAAACAGGAAAACTCAATGCAAAAGACTAATCTAATGGATGAGAGAGTCCATTTGGACTATAAACTACACATCAATTGCCCATAAAACCGATGTGAGACAATCTTATATCTTGCAATGGTTTCGATCCGTAACAATCGACCCTCCTTAAGGGCCAACGTCCTCATTGATCACGGCCACGTTGGTCACGGCTAGCTCTCTCTAGGCCACCACTTCGAGTTGGCTCTGATACCATTGTTACAAATCAAACAGGAGAACTCAAACCAAAAGACTAGTCTAATAGGTGAGAGAGCTTATTTGGCGTATAAACCCCACATCAATTGCCCATACAACTGATGTGGGACAAGTCTCATACCTTGCAATGGTTTCGATCCGTAACACGTGAATGAGGGTAAAACATGTCCACTCTTTTTTTATTTTATCATTAAGACATATTTCCAAGTCTGACCAATTAATAGGTTTATTCAGACATATGCTTTCTATTCAGATGTTTTTTTTTAAACAAATGGTCTGAATAGTATTTTCAGATCTTACCAAACAACCTCTAAATTTGGGTTGTTTAAATACGATCTAATCGGTTTTATATTCCAAATTAACAAACCCTTTTGTACATGTACCGGATTTTAGAATTTACTTTTAACGTAACTCACTTTTAAAACAATTACGCAAAAGGGTCTATAATAATGCTTAGAAGGCAGGTTAAATCGGAAAACTAGAGAATAATACTCTGATACAGCAAGGTTTTTTTAATTAATTTGGAGCTCATCTAATTAAAGTAATGAGTTAAATCGTAAGGCTTAGGAGATTCAATAATTCTGTTGGCATATTTTTATAATACGTATTTGGTTCTTGTAAAAGGATTTTTTCTTGGCATTTTCCAATAATACATCATTTTATGTTATTTTATTATTTATTATGTAAATGTTTTATGATTATATTGCTGATTTTACATATTAACGGTAAACAATGTCATTATTTTATTAATATGTTTTTCAAAAATCATCATTTTATAACTACGTTTTAGGTTAATGTTTTATATGTATTTTTCATTGTGTTTTACATTTAATATTGCCTTATTTGAATTTTGTCATTCTTTTTTTTATGTATTACATAATTATGTTTTATTTTATTAAAAGTAAACGATGGTTTGAGATCTTTTTATGTTTTTCAAAATTAATTATATTGTAAAACACATATTTCAGGTTATGATCCCATCATGAGGACGTGTATATATATTTTTGAATGACTTAAAACAAAGACACTTAAGACAAGATTTCAACCATCTCATTAGATTTAATCATCTGGAGGATATGCTTCAGCCTACTCTAGACGAAACCTACAATTAGGGTAAAAGTTCTGACCTTGCCACAAGGTCCACAATAAATATGCTGCAGCCTGAATTCAAACGTAAGTTCTCTCATTAAAAAAAATATGGCGTAAGCACTAGGCTAAAAGCCGTATTTTACATGAACTTTTGATATTTAAACATACAAATAGTTAATTTTGTTGGACTAATCTTGTAATTTAGAACGCTAAATTAGAAAGTTTATTTTAATTGTTTTGGTTTTATTTTGAGTTGATAGAATTACTAGGAATTAGAGTTTTATTTTGTTTATAATTATGTTAATTTTATTTTCTTATAAATAAAGGTTTTAGTAGTTTAGTAATTCCTGTAACAAATTTAAGTTACACTAGTTTTTAGAATTTTTGGTTACCAAATTCAAGTTAGTGATTTATCAAGTGAAATCCATCAAATTTTAGTAACCATATAGGAAAGTAAGGCTACACGGAGTGGAGTTCGGGAAAAAAGTGGGGAAGCCATCACCGAACCGGGGCCGGCCGGGAACACCGTGCCCCTGGTTTCGCCTCGGGGAAAAGTGTGTAAAGGAAGCCGATTGAGGCCGAGCTTGGGGAGAAACATTTGACCGTTGGAATCTATAAAAAAATAATTCAAACTATATATATATATCACCATTTTTTACATCAAAACTCACACTCTTTATCATTTTCTTCTTTTATTATAGAATCAAATTTTATGAAGTTTAAACAAATGGATCCGTTTACGTTTGAGCTTCAACCATTTGATAGTAAATCGTCAAGTTCTGAAGAAGACGAGATCAATATCACATAACAAAACTTTCAGTTTTTGTCAATCTTTGTGGTCACGAGCTTAGACGAGTTTGGATCCACCGCATCCTCTTCGAGAAGGTATAAACAATTTTTTTAGTATATTTGTTTTTTTATTATGTTTTTTACAATATATATGTTACAATATTTTTTAAAAGGTATATATATCGGGACGATCGTGTCGAATCACACAAGAGGCTTTTTGATCATTATGTTAGCACTGAATCCAACCCAACATTCACCCATGAATTATTTGAAAGAAGATTTCGTATGTCGAATCACACAACGTTCTTGATCGTTCGTATGTTTTCAGCAACATACTTGATGGATCAGCCCCAAAGTGCCCGTTTATGGTTAACGGCATCGAATACAAAATGGGGGGTTTTTTTATAATGTAATATCCTTTTAAATTTTAATGTAATTTTATATTTTATTTTTAATGAATGTATTTCATTTTTATTAAAATAAATCATTAAAAAATGTGGGGAAAATGGGACGACATCATGCAAAATGGGGAAAAGTGGGGAAAAGTGATGTAGCGCTGATATGGCAATGGAGAAAACTGGGACGACTCCAAGTGGCCTAATTGCATTCACCGGCATGATTGACTTTTGAATCAGACATAATTATTTTAAGCAATCAATAACTAGAAAGTGGCCAATGAACTTGTAGCTCAACTGACACGCCATTTGAGCTATGAAAAGGCACGCTGCTGAGCCCTCGCTAACTGTTCAAAAAAAACTAGAAAGTGAATCATTAGAAGAAGCATACGTATTTTATTTTTTGGGTTAGATTATTGTTAAATCGGTGTATTAATAATATTATATTTTTACATGTTTTAATGTTATAAATTATTTTAAAAACATGTATAAGTAAATATATTGTATGTAATATGATTGATTTGAATAAAATATGATATATAAATGATACGAGTGACATGTGAATGCTTGTTTTTACTGCAAGATTATTAAAATTAGTAGGGTGCAGTTGATTCAAGGTTTTATTTAATGGTATGTGTTAAATACTGATTGAGTATGTTTGTTCTTTTTTTTTTTGAACAGCTAAGCTTACTCTCACCTAAATTACACCTTACACCTTAATTACATCCTTGCATGGGATTGAACCTATGACCTCTCAATCTAAGAGGCAAGCCTCTACCAAGTGAGTTAGTCCCACATTGACGAGTATGTTTTTTCTAACCATAGGCTCACGTGGGGGACATGATTGCTCTAATGAGTTTGATTTTATTTTAACATAATTATGAAACTTATTACAAATGCCTAAAGATGAAAAATCAAGGAGACCCAATTTCTACTTGCATTTCTTGCCTATTACCTATATAATAAAAACCAACGTCGATGCAATCTAACGTGGTTTTTAGAAACTCTTTTTATTTGTTGGTTAAATATTAATTGTCTTCATAATAGAAAACTATTGTTAATGTAGGTGAGTTGGTAGTTGGTTCAACACTAGATTTAATGTGAAGTGGCGTACGTTCCAATCCCACCTCAAACATTTATATTTGGTTCTATTTATCTCATATTTCAAACTTCATATTGTTATTTTGTTTTGCCTAAATAATAATTAACTTAACATTCTTACACAGTGTTTTGAAAACCGGACCGGACCGGCCGGCTGGTCGGAATGAGAATCGGTTAGGAGACCGGTTCATTTGTTGAACCGGATTTTCAGTTTTTTTTAAAACTAAAATCTAAAGAATGAAACATTAAAATCATACATTGCATTTTTTTTTAAAAATGATTAAGTTTGTTTGAACATTAATTGTGTTTATTTAAATGTGTTTATACTTCTATAATTTTTGGGAATTTTTTATATATTTATTATTTCATCCGGTTCTTGAATCAGGTCCGACAACTAACCATTAAGACTTCCGGTTGAACGTCTGATCCGGTTCTAAAAGCGTTGCTCTTACATCAATTTTGGTGTAGTTGTTTCGGTAGAACATTACCCTTACATTTAAAGGGCGTGTGTTTGAATCTGATCATAAACCTCCTTTTTGCCCTATTTTTAATAATATTTTTCATTTTGTCTATTATTTTATTTTTCCTAACTTTTTTTCTTTTTTCTTTTTTTTTTTGTCTTTGTCTTTTTCATTTTTTTTTCTTTTTTTTTGCCTCTCCGCCGTCATGAAACTGCTCCTCCACAAACAAGGAATTGCCGTTACAACTGATCTTCGTTGCCATGTAACCGTCTAAAGTTTCAAATTTATCCATTTTGTTTCTTAAATCTTCATCCTATGTTTTCGAGCTTAACACTTTGCCTCCTCAATTTTCTAAAAACGTAAAAATGTTATTTAACTTCCTTGTGTTTCTAAAGTTTCCAACATACCTCTTTTGTTAATTAACTAAAAATAATAATTTATTACGTGCTTAGTTTGATGCAAGTATCCGTATAAATTCATGTTGATACACGTTTTGATAATTATTTTACGAAAAGGAGCCTGGTCAAACATAGTACGTTTTGGTGCTTCTTGTATATACGTTTTTTTTGTTAGTCTGCATTTCGACGTAAATACTTTTAGGCGATATATTGGGTCAAATATGCCACGTTTTCAATCGACAGAATAAAGTTAAAGTAATTTACGTTTTAATGCCAGCCGCAACGTGCAGTGGGTAACTTTACTAGTTATATATAAATACCTTTACGAAAATTGGGGCTTTTAGAATTTTAGGTGCCCTAAAATCTTTTTTGGATTGTTTGACATGTCAAACCGACTCTCCTAAACAAATATGTTTAAAATAATGAAGATGACGTCCATCTAGTTGAGCACCGTATTCTTTACTCCATACACGTAAAAACTAGGGTTTGAAAATTCTGCTTTTTTATTATTTGATATTATCAAACTTATAGCAACCTGATCAAATTATCAAACTTATAGCAACTTGATCTTAAAAGTATAACTTTGTATGTAGACATACAACAACTAAAGGTCGTGGTGGGGCTGATGGCAACAAGGATAAAAAGTTTGAAAAATACATATCAAATTTATAAAGAATAGATCTAAAAAAATCTTGGGCTATCTTTTAAGAACATCTACCTATACTAATAAATAAAGATTTTTAGTGACATATGAAATGATTTTAAAGCATCTAAACATTTATTTCTTACCCCTCTCTCCTATTAGATACATCTAATATTAAATAATAATATTAAATATTATATATACTTTTTATACATTTTTAAAATAAAAAGAAATACATTAAAATATATTAATATTGAAAACACACTTTTTTAAAAAAGTTATTTTAAATTATAAAATTTTCAAGAATAATTATTTGAAACACAATGTTTAAAGAAAAAAAACTATAAAAAGTTAGTGTTTAAAGAAATGATAGTATTATTTTAATGCTTAATATATTAAATCATATGAAATTGTAATTGTATTCTATATTAAAAATCATCTTATATTTTTTAAATGTTAATTGATAATTATTCGTTATATTTCTTTATTTAATTAGTGTAATACACGGTTATATTTCATTTTTTTTAAATCTTATTTCAAAAGAAACAACTACAACTCATTTTGTACTTTTTTCTAAATTCTTCTTTTTGATAAAATGTTCTGATTTCTTTAAGAAATTTATTCTTTTATTTTACGAGCAACAATCTAATATAAATTTGTTTCTAATGTTATATTGTTATTCACTACGAGTCTAAAATCTTTCAAGAAGAGAAATCACTATAATTTTTTTTTTACGAAAACACGATTTATATGTTGTATTAATTTCCCAGAAAGTAGGCCTAGTAAGACCAATTACAACCACATAAGTGAACATAAGATATCACAATACATATATCCTGATATCGTTAGACAAAAAAAAAAAATAGTAGGTTAGATATTTGTTTTTATGGATTGTCATTATTTTGAGAGTAGAAATGCAATCCAAGCTATTTCCCGTCCTAACTACGATCCTAAAAATAGACCCATTCGTATATCAACGAAATTAAATATTCAAAATGGACTTTCAGGCTTCAGCGCAGATTTTTTCGACAGGTTAATTATTACTATATACAAAAAACTTAAAGGGACGTGTTATTTGGATAACCTTGCAAGATCAGTTAACACCATCTCACTTCATACGGATCGTATGGCCCTATATTGATCGTATAGGTGTCAAATTTGGTCAGATTTTGTCAGACAAATATCTGGCACCTCAAAGTATATACGGGCCGTATGACTCTATACGACTTGTAAAGAAATTTGAAAATTCACATGCCTCGTACAGTTTTTTTAGCTTTTGTTTACACAGAGTATTATCTTTAAAAAGAAACATAGAGTAATCATATCATGATTAAACATATCTCCAACCCATTTCCCTCCAAAATAACCATTAAAAGTCAAAACACTCACTCTATATATATATCTCTCTCTATCATCTTCTTCATTATTCTCTCTTACCACCTATTATTCAACATGTTTTTTTACCCCTCGCATGCGTCCTCTTCCTAATATCCATCATTGATATTTCTGCACCCACTGTGCAAACTTAAAAATAAAAAATCGTATGGGCTGTATGGCTCCATACGGGATCGTATGAGTGCGTGTTAGAAATATAATTTGATGTGTCTGTTTTTGTCGGAAATAAAATATTCATATGACTTGTATAACCTATAGACATACGAGTCATATGAATGATGTTTATTGAACCAGCCTGATCATTGAAGATGTTCCTTTGTCCCTCAAGAGAATAAAGGGAGAACATTGTCTTCCTCTAGTGGAAAAAATGAAAAAGATAATCTCAGGTTGGAAAATCAAATTGTTGTCCTCCGGAGTCGACTAATGTTTATTAAACATGTCAGTATATAATATAATAATAATTTGATAATATAATTTAAATTTAATTGTAATGTATAAATAACAATAATAATAATAATTAAATAAAATTAATAATCAAAGAATATTAATAATTTAATATTAAAACTATTTAAATTTAATAATAATAATATTTAAATAATAATAATACCTGATATTAAAAATAACTATATATTATTAATAATTAAATAATATTAGTTTAATAATAATAATAATAAGTGAGAAATGTTTTTTTTTATTTTATTTGTTGGTCTTATGTTCGTGTATTTCTTTATGCTATATTTTATGACCGCAAACATTTTTTAGTATTTAGTTTTATAATTTTTTAGCATTGTGCACTTATGTTGTATTTGTATTCCTTGTGAGTAACCCTCAATTTATGAATTCCGAACATATTGACTGTCGTTGTTATCGACTTTTTACGTGTTTTGATGTTTGTGATGTTACTATTGTTGTGTACTTTCAAATACCCATATTGGTAGAGCGTTATGACACATTTTTTTTAGAATTTTAGTTGGATGACATTATGTAATAATAATAATAATAATTTGTTGATATTTTGTTTTTGTTTATTGATACTATTAAAAAGCATGTAAAATAGTAATGCATTTGTCTTATATTATATTGAATAGTAAATGTTATATCTATAGTGAAAAAAAGTGTTCTTTCGAGGGTTTCGGAGGTGTTCGGAGAAGGTAACAACGATTTATTTGCTCACATAGAAAATCGATGTTTGCTTAGAGATTTAAGTTTTTTAGTTCAACCAATCGGTTGCCGGTGATAAGGATTTTGTTAGTATTTTTTCTATTATATTCGTTACATAGTTGTATGGATTTTGTAAAATTTTAGTTTTAATGAGAAATTTGTATATAGTCTGTGATAAGAGATTTGATTTTGCTATGAATTTTATACTTATGCTAGTGATATATAATACCCATTATCAGGAGTGTACTGTGATAACCCGTCGCGACGCGCGGCGAGAAAAAACCTAGTTGATACTAAATCTTATGATTAAGCGCATCATTTTTTTTTTTTGTTATGGGGTGACAACCACGTTTACGACAACTACACATTAAGGTTTTACCTCGAAGTGACAAATCATTTAGTCGTATTTTATATCTGCATTTTTGATATACAAGATCGTTTCTGCGTTTCAATATTCAGAATCATGGCAGAGTTATCACTTGAAACGCATGAAGGAACCCAGTAGTTTATATTATTGAAGCTTATTATAAAAAAATATGTATTTTGTAATTTTTCAATGGAATAATGTCAAGTTTTGATTTTGGGAGCTTAGTTGGTATGGGAGTTGCGAGCCGCCGACGTTTAACCGACCAAGAACCAGATAACATGACGTGGTGCGTTTTATATATTAATGCAACTAGGAATATAAAAGCTAATAAAAAAAAATAATCAATTAAAGGTCGAGTTTTGCTTACGTGGAAAGTTATATCGTTACGAAATAATATATGAAATGAAAAGAATAGTTTTTGATTTTTCATAAAGGTAATCTTGAAGCATCCTGTTATTAGAAAATTATGTACAATCTAAATTTCAATTCACGGTTTCAAACTATATAATTAGTTGCATATGTTGGTAACTTTCAAAACTTATATTTTAATTAGTTTTTAAATTTATGTTAATACTCTCAAATTTTTAATGTTTAAAGTTTATTTATATAGTTTATAATTTGATTCTCAATAAGTAATTTTGTTTATTAATTCAAAAAATAATATTTATAAGTTATACTGACCGAATATACGCACTTAGCTTAGAAAAATAGATTAACAGTGACAGAGTAACATCTATATATTATGCAACTATTTATTTATGTTTTCGTTTCTAAAAATGAGTTGTGGTAATTTTATGTGCTTCTTTACGTACTTAACCAAGTTAATATCACCAAGATTACACACGTAATTAAGTTTGTAAGTGTTTCCCTACACGTGATGCCGCTTTTAACGTTAATATTTTTGTCGTCATTATCATTATCATTGTTAACGTCAGTATAACTATTGCTATTATTATTGTTATTAAGTATTCTAAGTGTTGTTAAAACGTAAACAAATAAAATAAGACGTTTCAAAAAATGTCATTAGAAATTTCGTGGAAATTTCCTTAACAATACTTAGTTTAAAGATTATGCCGACCCAAAGTCCACTTGAAAGGCATTTTCGTAAGTAATAGATAACGAAAAAACAAGCCGAAAGAATTTGGCTAAATCAATGAAAATGATATTTTATCTTTTAAGGCTAGGATGGTGATAAAAAATAACGTTTCTAGATGATAACCTATCAGGAACGCACAAGCTTTACATTTATATGTAATAACCTACTTTTAATTTTTAAACGTAATCTAACAGTTTAATATATTGATTTTTATGAAATATTTAGAAGTTAAGTTATATTTGTTTGTGATAAATAGACTTTGCAATTCATTATAGTATAATTTACCTTTTTTTTTTAATTATGATCATGAGAATTTACTTACGTGGTAAACCCCCGGGATCCCCCAATACCCGACTAACGAGAGGTACATGTAAAGTGCGGTCGAAAGTAGAACTTACTTAGGTGAGTAGTTCTACTCATAGTGGATCAAATGACATTCAAAAACCAAACTGTATTTATAACAAAAAAAACCTCGAATTTCATATTCGTGTTTTGGATTTCTAAAATAGTTTGCACAATCCAACTAATAACGAACTAACGGGTGTTGGTAAATGCACTTATGAGAGAGAATCATAGGAAGGTGAAGAAGGGTAACAGAGAATGTGTGCAAAAGTAGATTTGATCTTGTAGCTTTTAGCACCCCATATGCTGTTGAGAATGATTCAAACTAATGTGGTAGTTGTGATAACTGTTGAGTTGGTTATAGTAGTTGATAATCTGTTAGTTTGTTATATGTTGTAGTGTATAAATAAAGCTTCATAGCGTGTAATGGTTGATGATGATACTACTGATGAATTTCTAATAACACTCAATTCTCTCATTTTCTCTCTTCTTTTCTCACTATTATAAGTCATCAGTGGTATCAGAGCCACTAACCACACCACCCTCACCACCGATCAGTCAACAACGGCGGAACCCACCGGCGCAATCCCCATGCAGCCCACACCGATACTGTGACACCCGGCAATTTCAGGTAAATTGCAACTCTTACATTCTTTACATTTCTCATTCATACTTGTTGTATTTCATTTAATTATGTTTAATTAGATGAGTTGAACACAAACTACTGCGAAACGATAGTTCGTGGAATTATCGAATCGTACATTGCACATTGGTTTTGGAAACCAAGTGTGGCAAACACAATGCACATTGGTTTTGGAAACCAAGTGTGGCAAACTCAACACTAACACAAAACAATAATTCGGGGAATTACTGAATTGTGCATTACACGTTGATTAGGATACTGTGATAACTGCGTACGAGGAGTTACGTCAGCAATGAATTGAGCACAGTTGATCGTGCTTAGAATCCACGTGGAGTTGACAACCGAAATTAATATGGGATGATAGTACGCGGAAAATGATGAACGTGGGCGAAAACGGTGCGCGAAACGGAGTTACGGATCGCCCGGAATCGCGAAACGAAGTTTCCGTCGTAAAACGGGTGAAATTACCCTGAGGCGGTACGCCTCAGGTCGTGTGATGATGTCAGGCGATGCGCGCGGATCGCAAAAGGAAATATCTGGGTTATCCAGTCCGCGCGGTACGCCTGATGTGGAGGTGACACGTCAGGCGATGCGCCTGGGGTGATTTTGTCGGCCAACTTGCTTAAAAATCTCAAATTTCATTCTTATCTCATTTTATTCCTTCCTCTCGACGCCAGCAACCACTATCCACGAAAAATCTTCATCCAATTCATCTAATCTCTGTTTCAAAGCCTCCGGGACGTTTAGATCGTATCCAGAAGCGTTAAAACAAGTTCTGATCATCTTTCTATCCGCGGAACTTCTCCAGATTAGGTAATGGTTCATTTTAAACCTTCTGGTTTGATTATGAATGATTAAATCTTAGTTTTGAACGTAATGATATAGTTAGGGTTGTAGATTATTGCCTAGATGATGGCTAGGATTGATTTTTAATGACAAACTCAAACTGTTAACGGGTAAATCCTTGTTTTGAGCCGTTGTAATGCCCGGTTTGCATGGGATCATAATAATGGTTATAATGGTTTAAACCATTTAATTATGACTATGTAAATGATTAGTTTGATTAATCCTTGACATGCAAACACTCGGTTGGGCACACCGACACTTGGAGTTGTATGGGATACAACACACCACAAAACACATACTCACATCTATATGGTTATAGGTGCCTACTAGCAGGATCGCTAGCAATCGCAGACGCGAACACACAAACACACCGGAACTGCTAATCAGGTGAGTTCACGGCCCCTTTTTACTTTTTCTACCTTTGGGGGAGAAAACATTGCATGATAAACTGTTTTTGGAAAACAACTTATTCCATTTATGTATGGACATGCTTTATCACTATATGTATATGTGTGGACCACATCACAACTAAAAGTCCTCGCGATACTCCACGTACCGTTAGTAGCGCGTAGCGCCTAGCGTGGTAATCTTGAATAGTACTATTTGGGCCTGACAAGCCCCACCCATCGCGCCTGGGAGGCCAACCCGACTTGAGGTCGGAATGGGTGCAATATTGACCAACACTTTGCCATTGTCTGGTGATGGACATGGCGGGAGGCACAACTGTCAGCTTCGGTACGACCCCGCATATAATATAACTGTATTGACTAGCTATCAATCGATACTGCATTGTAATGATACATAAATAACAACTCTTACGGTAAGCATTGGATGTTTACTGCTTATGATAAACCTGTGCTCTCACCAACCTTTGTGTTGACCCTTTTACTCGCATGTTTTCTCAGGTAACTAAGACACGCTCACAAGGATTAGGATGCTAGGCTGGAGTCGCATGCATCTGCTTAAATGTCTTAGTATATTTTGAGAACATATATCTATTTGACATGTTATGTAATATTAAACACTTTTTAACGTTTACGCAAACTGAAATCGTATGTTTTGTTTTGAAAACCGTTTTATGAATGCTTCCGCTGATCATGAATTGTAAATCTGTTTTGGATAACTTATACTCTATTTCCGCAACTCTGATATTACTAAACTATTTTATCCAAGTTCTTGAATATACGTACATAACCAGACATATAGGTCTCGCATGTTGTGTGACCGGAGACTGCGATCCTGACAATCTGCCGTCGCTCGCGCCCCAGCAGGAACGGGGTTTCTCGGGGTGCGACAGATACCCATCTTCAAGGGCGAAGGATACGATTTCTGGTCCATAAGGATGAAAACCATCCTCCGTTCGCGAGACCTCTGGGACCTGGTTGAGACCGGAGTCGACGCCGGAGAGACTGATCCGGCACGATTGAAGACCGCCCTAAAAAGGACGCCCACGCCATGGCCATCATCCAACAAGCTGTACACGATCAGCTATTCTCTCGTATAGCCGCATCAAACTCAGCCAAAGAAACCTGGGAGATCTTGAAAATGGAATACCAGGGAGACGAACAAGTCAAGGCCGTAAAACTGCAGGGCCTTCGAAGAGAATTTGAGAACCTGACCATGAAAGAAGAAGAGGCAGTTGGCGACTACTTCTAGCGAGTAATGACAATCGCAAGCCAAAGGCGGGCCTACGGTGAGCCAGTGACCGATCAGGCAATTGTGGAAAAGATACTAAGGAGCCTTACGGCTAGATTCGATTATATAGTGCCATCTATTGAAGTGTCCAACGACCTATCCCGGCTGACTCCGGTGAAGCTTATGGGATCGCTACAATCACAAGAAGACAGACTGAACAGCAGATCCAGCCACCAATCGGAGAGAACCGAGGAGCAGGCCCTTCAAGTGATTCAAGAAACATCAAGGAGCCAGTTCAGAGGCCGGGGGCGCCTCCAGGGCCGAGGGAGAGGCCGAGGGCGCATCCCTGAGAGAAATCGCGGTCCTCAATGTCACATTTGCAATAGGCATGGCCACCTAAAGAAAGACTGCTGGTACAACGAAGAGAACCAAGCTCAGGTGGCAACCAATGAACCCGCAGACGAACCGGCCCTGATGGAGGAACCACACCTCTTCTTCCACCAAACTCCTGAACCCCTAGATGACTATGCTCTAGTGGCCAGCACCAGCAGTGACAAAAGCAAAGCCCACCTCTGGTTCTTGGACTCTGGATGCTCCAACCACATGACCGGGGCAAAGGAAAGCTTCACTAACCTGGATAACTCATTCAAGCTAGAAGTGAATTTGGGCGACAGGAAGAAACTGAAAGTAGAAGGCAAGGGCACGGTAAAGATAACAATGAAGGATAACAGATACAAGCTCCTAGATGATGTCTACTACGCACCCAAACTTGAGTACAATCTGCTGAGTGTAGGCCAACTGATGAGGAAGGGGTACTCTCTAACCTTTGATGATGGAGAATGCACCATAAGAAACAAAACCACAGGAATTAATCTGATGGCCATAAGTGTATCCAACAATAATATGTTCCTACTAGACGCCTCCCGAGACATTGGAGACCAAGCCAACAATCAGCACCTCACAGACGACCCATCACGCCTATGGCATCTCAGGTATGGCCACCTAAACTTCCAAGGGCTCAAAATCCCCTCTGAGAAGAACATGGTAAGAGATCTTCCCCCAATAGCTGCAACCATCACCTGTGAAAGCTGTATAATGGGCAAGCAGCACAAACAATCTTTCAACTTAACATCATGGAGGGCCTCCATACCTCTGGGGCTGGTCCATGCCGACCTATGCGGACCCATGCAAGTCCCCAGCCTAGGGGGAAGCAGATACTACCTCCTGCTCATCGATGACCTCACCAGGATGAACTGGGTTTACTTCTTAAAGGCCAAAGGAGAAGCGTTTGAATACTTCAAGCAATTCAAAGCCCTAGTAGAAAAGGAAATCAACCGCACCATCAAGGTACTTAGAACGGACAGAGGGGGTGAATTCTGCTCATCAGAGTTCAACAAGTACTGCAAACAACTTGGAATCAAGAAGGAGCTCACAATACCCTACACCCCAGAACACAATGGTGTAGTGGAAAGGAAAAACCAAAGTGTTATGGGGCTGACTAGAAGCATGCTGAAGCAGAAGCACTTGCCAAACTGCTTCTGGGCCGAGGGAGTAGCAACCGCCGTGTATCTGCTCAACCGAGCACCTACCAAGGCCAGACCAAAAAAGACTCCCATAGAGGAGTGGGGCGGAGTCAAACCCTCAGTCTACCATCTACGGTAATCGGTTGCATAGCCTACGGCCTCATACATCCACAAGGTAGGCAGAAGCTAGACAACAGGTCAGAGAAATGCCTATTTGTGGGGTACTCACTGACAAGTTATGGCTACAGGTTATACAACCCCCACACAAAAAGCTTTGCAGTACAAAAGCATGTAGTATTCAATGAAGATGGCGTATGGCAGTGGGATACTAAACATAGGAAGGAACGTGGGTACGATGAGATACAGTTCAGTGACCCATTCCCAACTGACACAGGAAGTACTGATGGTGACCCACCATCACCTACTCCAAATACGTCCAACCAGATCACCAGTCCACCTCGGGAACCAAATTCAAACAGCCACCAAACCCACTCCTCACTAGGCAAGGAGCCGATAACAGATACTGAACCTGGTCCCTCAAGAAGAACCACCAGGCCTCCTATCTGGCTAAAGGACTATCACACTGGTGAAGTGTCAGCAGAAGAAGAGACCCAACTCTTTGCTCTCAATATAAGTGACCCAATCACTTATCAAGAGGCAGCCGCAAAACCAGAATGGAAACAAGCCATGACCGAAGAAATCAATGCACTAGAGAAGAACAATACCTGGCACTTAACTAACCTCCCAGAAGGGAAGCACGCAGTCGGAGTCAAGTGGACCTACAAAACTAAGATGGGGCCAAATGGTGAAATATCTATATACAAGGCCAGGCTTGTGGCCAAGGGATACTCTCAAATAAAAGGGGTGGACTACACAGAAACCTTTGCACCAGTAGCAAGGTTCGAAACCATACGAGTGGTGATTGCAGTAGCAGCCCATCATGGTTGGGAGCTCCACCAACTGGACGTCAAGACATCATTCTTGAATGGGGAGTTAACAGAGGAGATCTACATCCATCAACCTGAAGGGTTCGCAATCAGAGGAAATGAAGACAAGGTGTACAGATTGAAGAAGGCACTGTATGGCCTAAAACAGGCACCAAGGGCCTGGTATTCCAAAATTGACGATTACTTTAAAAGACATGGGTTTGTAAGAAGCTATAGCGAGCCCACATTGTATGTAAAGAGAGTGTTGGAGCAGGAGATAATATATGTCTGTCTGTACGTTGATGACATGGTGTGCACGAGTTCGAGCAGGAAGCTAATTGTGGAATTCAAGGAAAGTATGCAATCTGAATTTGAAATGTCAGATATGGGTTTGCTTAAGTATTTCTTAGGACTGGAAGTGCATCAATCTATGAAGGGTGTGTTCATAAGCCAATCTGGATACGCCAGAAATCTGCTGTGCAAGTTTAAAATGGAGCATTCTAAGTCTAAAAGTACTCCAATGAATGTAAGTGAGAAGCTTCAAGTAAGGGATGAAGCAGCCAAGGCTGATGAGTCAAGCTATCGAAGTATAGTGGGAGGACTTATCTATCTCACTCACACTCGTCCTGATTTGGCCTATTCAGTAAGTCTGGTGTCACGGTTTATGCAGAGTCCTTCAAGGATTCATCTGGGAGCAGTCCGAAGAATTTTAAGGTATCTGGTGAGTACGTGCAATTTGGGTTTATGGTATGATAGAAACAGCAGTCTAAAGTTGATTGGTTACACTGATAGTGACTGGGCTGGATGCATCGATGATAGAAAGAGTGTTTCAGCCTGTGTTTTTATGCTTGGTAAAGGGGCTGTCTCATGGAGTTCACGGAAGCAATCCACTGTTGCTCTGTCAAGTTCTGAGGCTGAGTATGTAGCAGCCACTGCAGCTGCATGTCAAGGTGTATGGCTTCGAAGAATTCTTGATGATTTGGGTATTATTCAAACTGGGCCAACTGTGATTATGTGTGATAACAGATCAGCTATAAATTTGTCAAAGAATCCTATTATGCACAGCAGGTCTAAACACATTGAGTTGAAACATCATTTTATCAGAGATTTGGTGAATCAAGGGCAGATCAAACTTGAATTTTGTGGAACTGATGAACATCTAGCTGATATGATGACTAAGGCTGTTACTAGGGAAAAGTTTGTATATTTTAGTTATCAAGTTGGTATACGAGAGTTTGAAGCAGGGGGGTGTTGAGAATGATTCAAACTAATGTGGTAGTTGTGATAACTGTTGAGTTGGTTATAGTAGTTGATAATCTGTTAGTTAGTTATATGTTGTAGTGTATAAATAAAGCTTCATAGCGTGTAATGGTTGATGATGATACTACTGATGAATTTCTAATAACACTCAATTCTCTCATTTTCTCTCTTCTTTTCTCACTATTATAAGTCATCATATGCATAGGTATATATATATCATATGGGGAAGTTAGCATGAAAATGAGTTTGAGCATCATATATGTCCTCACAAGAAGCTGTTATCGAGGAAACAGAGAATTTACAAACCATTTCTACGTGATTTACCTTTCTTATGTTGGCCGTGGGACCGGTCGATGATGAACATTTAATGGTGACGTTCACCATTTACAAACTGTTTCTAAACCACGCTTCAGACCAAATTAAGATAAAAGGCCATTAGATCGAAAGGACAACAACCTTTAGAAACACCACTAAATAATTATCACAAAGATAGAGGTGGGTCAGGATTAAATAAGCCATTAGTCTACTGTAGGATAACACATATTTTGTGGATAAATATACACTTTTATGTGTACACGTGTGACTTGTGCAAGGACTTTAATTCTTTTTTTAACAATAAACATTCGGTCATCCGGGATCACCTTTGCATATATATCTTCCTTCCGCCTAAGAATAAAGCGTGATTACCTGAACCAATTGCCCGGGAGGAAACTTACAAATAGAAAAACCTTATGGCTCAATCTAACGTAATATTTTACTTTAGATGAGATTTCAACCCAAGACCTCTTATAAGAGAAGTCAAAGAAGACTAAAATTTCTTTGGTATGCAGGACTTTAGATGCCTCCTGCATATGTATGTTTGGTAGTTTGGTCAATATTTTTGTATGATCACGTGTAGATTCTTTATGTATGTGTCTTGTAAACATTGTTTGTGTACAACATCATTTTTTTTTTGGTGTAACGCAGGCTTTAATAATCAAAGCTTGATATCAAGGAACATGTGTTTAAACCAAACATGAACGAATGCCCAAAGGCATGTTGGATCTGATTATCTTTATTAGTAATCTAACTCCATCTGCCGGTGTTGAATTTATTTATGACAGAGTTGAGCATCCGTTAACTTATACTGCCTATTTGAAATTACACTAGTGCCCATGAAGGTGTCTTCGAGGAGTAAGATTGCTCAAAAATTTTGCACCTCGAGCGAAAAAAGTTGGTTTGTAAATAAGCCAAACCGACTTGCCGGATTTGGCTAGGTTTGTACCAAGCCTAGCCTTAGACAGTGTTGTTTTGGTTCGGATATTAAGTTAAATTTCAAAAGGATCTAATCATTAGTACTATTTTAGAATATTTAAATTACAAAGAAGTTGAAGATCATGTTTTCTTTACTATTTAGACATTTGTTTTTTTTACTACATATTTTATTAACTGTTTTATGTTGAACATCAAAATCATGTCTTGAACATATGATAACATATTGATTTTTAAACTATAATTTCTATAATTACAAATTACGCATGTATTAATATTTTTCTTTATATGTAAAAAAATGAAGGAAACAAAAAAAAAAGTTAACTCACTTGACTTTTTAGGTCGACAGAATTTTCTTATAGTTTACGATCCTTCGACCCTATCGATACGTTTTTATCCAAAACTCCAAACATGCCATTGTTTTATACACCTGAGAAAATCGTTATCAAAAACTCCAAACACGCCATTAATCCTATCATATCCTTTTTAACTGTTTAGGTTTTATCATTTTCTATTTAACAATTTAAAATTATAGTAAAGCGACATGCACGGATTATTAATATCGTTAAATTCAAAAAGAAAATAATTCACCTGTTTGAAAAAATATTACTCTCTCTCTCTCGAATTTAGATTTTTTTATTTGATTATATGACAAATAATTTTATTAAAAAATGCATACACGTTAAAACTAGAGTTAGACTTCGCGCTTCATGATAGGAGACATGTCGATTTGAGTGTTTCAACATTTTTGCAGTTAATATAGGCATAAATAAATGTGTTGTAATGATATATATTTAATTTGTAAAAACAACTACGTTGTTTCGAAAAAAAAATTAAAACATATTATACTTGACTTGGGTTGGTTTCAAGTAAAATTATATCATAAAAATTTCATAACGGTGTATTCGGAATGTTGTCGCATGTTGCAGCAGTGGCATTAATATGTTTAAGTACATAAAGAAAAGAGTGTGAATTTGTAGTGGTTTAACTATGAGTCTATGAATGTCACCGAACATCAAAACGTTAATAAAAACATGTCACATCAGGAAACTAACATATTTGTAAAAATAAGTGCTATGAAACATAAAAGCTTATAAACAAAGTAAAAACATATATCCAGGTATGTTTTGAATAAATTAACATCAAACATAGAAGAGCTCAATTTTGAAAGAAATTTATATTAAAATACAAATAAAATTAACTACGTTGCAACGACATATTTTGCATATTTAAAGTGTAAAAAATAATAATAAACTTAATTAATAGTTTCAAAATTAAAATGTATTTGTTACAAATTACTAAATACCATATATAATCATTTTTTTGTTACATACTAGAATCGAAATACAAACGTTTAGGATCAAACTTAACAATTTATCTCACGGTAAATTAAAATTTATTTTATCTCTTCCAGAAAACGTCTTTTTTTTTCTTTTTTCATCAATCACTGACTTCAACACTACAAACAATCTTAAACATGAACCACCTTCGACCACCACTTATCCTTATTTTTAGAGGTGTTCATCTGTTCGGTAGGTTGGTTTCGAGTTAATGTTGCTCTTTTCATAGGGTATGCATTATCGCAACCCATCAAAGCATCCAAATATGCATTGTCTAGACATTCCCCGGGGCTACAAGGACATAATGTCGTTATACAGTTGCTTTTGTATCAAATTCAAAGAAATAAAATAAAATAAAAAGCGAGTGTTAGAGTGTAACTAAGCCGTATGGCCACCATATGGGCTGTTACTGCAGTTGCTGAATGACTGAACGTATCACATTAGCCCAAGCGCAGACCCAGGCCCAGCACCAGGCTCATAGAGACAGACTTGAAGCTTATGAATTATGAATTTATGATGCTCCATTGGAAATTTGGAATTGGTACTTTGGTAGGTTGAAACTTGTTATCTTATAAAGTTTAACTGCCTATAATAAGTTTATTCTACCTTTTATTTTATTTTAGAAAACCCCATCCCGTAACAATGTAACACTTCTTTATTTTTTTAAGTATATCGCTAACAAAAAAGATTTTCTAAAGATTTTGTTGAGAATTATTTATTTAATTAATTTATTCCTTGTTTATCTAGACTTGTGTACGTTAATTAGTCAAGATGCATATTATAATTTTGCAAGTTATTTATTTAAAATGTATACGCTGATAATTTTTTTTAGAATGGCATATGCTAGTTAATTATTTAGTATAATTAAGTTTAAGTGTTTTTTATTATTCCATGAAATATTACCTTTTTTTATGATATGAAGTATATAATTAATATTTTTATATTGCTTTCTTCTATTTTTCTACCTAGTTTTTTTTTTTCAACGTCTCCAAAAAGACATGCTATGGTTAGGGGACAATGTCTCACTTTCATAAAACTAAATTACTAAAAGCAAATTTTTTTTCTTTTATTTATTTACTTCTTTTTGGGCTTGTACACACCGGTAATTCGGTAAATCACTCCTATATAAACAAGTCCTAATCGTAATCTGGACTGTTGGTGCATCATTCCTACCGCCTCGCCGCCGCGTAACCCGCCCTTGGTCATGGGTTCCACAACAAGAAGACTGAACATAGGATTCATAGGGTTCGGTTCATTTGCTCAGTTCTTGGCAAAAACGATGATCAAACAGGGCCATCTTATCAGGGCAACTTCAAGATCAGACTATTCTGCCCATCTGGGTCCCCATTTCTTTAGGTATGAACAACACCTACCTGAACATTCTAATCATTGCAAGTTGTTATCTGTGACTGTAAGTTATGTATATTGTGCATGAACTTTGAAGAGATATGGATGAATTTATGGGATTAGAGAACGATGTGATTCTGATATGCACTTCAATTCTGTCACTATCAGAGGTAGTCAAGTCTATCCCATTTCATCGCCTTAAAAAACCAACTCTTTTTGCTGATGTGCTTTCTGTTAAAGAACACCCTAGACAAATCCTCCTGCAGGTAATCAATTACAAATACATCAACTTTAAATTATTTAATTTTTATTTTTATAGTTGGTAATTTGATTTTGATATATGAGTGTATAGTCTCTTACAATTGAATTGTGCAATATGAATGATCCGTTAGAAATTCGCATGGATTGCAAACCTGGATTATTTGAGAGTAGTGGTTATCCTGGCGGTTGAATTTTAATGTATTAATCCTAAAACTCAAACGAACTAGATAAGTGAGAAGATGTGTATGATTTAGAGATTGAATCAAAAGAGTTCGTTGTATAATCACAAAATAGAAGAAATCGTGTTCAACAAAACCGCTCAAAAACTGACATCTGGCAGTTTTTGGTTTTATGCTGAACAATTTTGATATGGTCAAAACATGCGTTTCAAAAGGAGAAATATCAAGTGGTTTTGTAAATTGTTATTCTTTCTTTCTGGTTTTTATCAGTTTTTACAAGGAGTGCCCTCTTTTTTATAACTCTCTCACTTACTGATTTGACAATGATTGGTGTCGTACACGCCTCGTATAGGATCTATGTGAGGCATATAGCCCTATACGAAGAGGCGTATACCAGTCCAATCATTAACACTGAGAAATTCTGACAAACAATGATTGACTGTCTATATGACTCGTATAGACCTATACAAAGCGTATAAAGGGGGTGTATTGTGGAGGGTGAGGGTTGGGTGTGAGAATATCTCTTTTATAAATGATCATTATAAGGATATAAAAGATTGAAATATAATTTTATTACTTTTGTGCATCAAAGTTGTTTTGCATAAATAATAAAACATTCAATGATTTTATGGATGAGTATAATCTTACTCATTCGATAGGTGGCCCAATTTGACCCGTTTTATAGTTATATAAGCCTCCACGCATGTCAACATGTGGGGTATATAACTATGGACAAATATAAGCCTCCACACCACAAAGAAACAGGTCATTTTGGTTATTTTAAAGAGTTTGGACAGGAATTGCACTTCCAGAGGTTTACGCATACCTTGATAATTTTTTTAGGAATTTTATATCATAAAAAGAAAATAAAAAATTTCTTATAATCAATCAATCAATCAATCTATATGTTACATAGAACCCTCATGAATAGTAATTGGCATGGGTTGTTTCATGAAATACAACAAAACCAACTAATAATTCTACTAAATAGTTTGTATAGATCCTATAAACATTTTCTTTTATTACTTTTAAAGGATAATATGATATAGAATTTTGAATTTGACGTTGAGACTACGTTAGGGTACATGATATATTGTTCATTCTAGTCATTCGAGTAGGTTAAACCTACTAGTTCTAATACATATCTGATTAGAAATTTTAAAGTAATTGTTGTTAATACTAATATGTTTATGAAACTAAGGAAGTTCCTGAGGACTCAGATTTGTTGTGTACTCATCCTATGTTTGGGCCAGAAAGTGGGAAAGAAGGGTGGAAAAATCTGAACTTTATGTATGACAGAGTTAGAGTAAGGGATGAAGATTTATGCTCATCTTTTCTTAGGATTTTTGAAACTGAGGTAAATCATACAATTTCTTTTTTTGGTTTTCATGAGCTAATTAATTATGCCACATTATTGTGTATTAAATTGTCGCATTAGAACTAAATTCAGGGGTGCAAAATGATAGAAATGAGTTGTGAAGAGCATGATAAACTTGCGGCTCAAAGTCAATTTGTTACTCACACAATAGGCAGGTACACAAGTTCTTGAATTCCAAATTCTGTACGAGTGTCAACACATCAAAACGGGTAAAATTTGGTCCTGCTCTTTTTACATATAGAGTTGTAAATCGTAGCATGACATGCTAACAACATTTGACATGCCAGGATCAAAGTGTGTGATTTTACAAGTAAAAATGTTTTTTTTTCCAAAGTTTTTACACTTACCTACTGGTCCTACTCTATAAGCACGGATAATGAGGGATAGAGGTTGGACCTCTTGAGGTCTCAAGTTCTAATCCTGGCTCTAGGCGGTTTTACCACAATGGTGGGTTTCCTCCTGGATTGGTGAGAAATAGGTGGTATGTGGTTGATGTACGAGCTTCCTTTCGGGGACATGCCAACCAATCGATTGTTACTGTTCAAAGAAAAAACCTAATCTACAAGTAATTAGCATGTCAAATGTGATCTTCATGATCAAATTATTTCAAAAGTAATCTGATTTACAAAATAAAATGACTTAGAAAGTTTTTTTGCACTAAGAATACTACACTTTTTTCGATTTTTGACATGTTTGGCCTATTTAAAGCATATGCAAGAAGTAAAAACTGCAAAGAAAAAAAGGTAATGAGGGCATGAGTTTAAACTTGGAATCATTTGTTACAGGATTTTATCAGAAATGCAGATTACAAACACACCAATAGACACAAAGGGATTTGAAAAGCTGGTTCAAGTGGTATGGTCAATCTTAATATATAATTTCAATACATTATAACTATGTTGCTGATATAGAAGGCAAGAAAAAAGAGAAAATAAAAAAATTGTATAAATGTAAAACAACCAACACGCGATGGCCACATGCAGAAAGAAAGCACGGCAAATGATAGTTTGGATCTGTATATTGGGCTGTTCATACACAACAGGTTTGCCAAACAGCAGGTATTAAGCATTCTTGCTCATATCTTGTGTCACAACTGATGTATGTACGAGACTTAACATCATAAGTGGCTAGAACAGATGAAGAATTTAGAAGGCGCACTTCAGAGAGTGAAGGGGTCGCTCGAAGCAAAGATGGAGGAGGAAGATGGACGCGAGTGACCGTAATGAGTTCATTGTTTTGAAGAATATATAACAATTGTGAGAGTCTAATTTGCTTGGAGGTTAGTTTGATTCCTTTGATATCTTATATCAGAGGTTTGATATTTTGTCTTGGATTCTATTTGGAACAATTAGTACTAAATCCTAGTATGAAACAGTCATTAGATCAAAATTTCTGTCCCCTTCACCTGCAATCTGCAAATGTTATATTATGCTCAAAGTACTGAAATTTAGTCTCTATTTTCTCCTTTTATGCTGTATATATTATGCTCACATTAATATTCTAGTTACAGTCGGATGACATAGGAGCGTGTCATGTTTCGTAATACCTGGTGATGAAAAAATATTGCCAAGTGTCACGTGGTCAAATTCGTAAGTGTGAGCTTAAAATGAGTGTAGTAGAATAAGATGTCCGATTAAATAATTTTATATCGAGTGATTTCAAATAAATACATAATACAACAAAGTAATATCTACAACCATACAATCCTAACCACTAGTTTCAAATAATTTAAATCTAAACGTGTGAATTAGTTTGGAAGGAACTTGGTTTTGTTTTGGTGTGTTCTTTTTTCAAGTTTTTTGCATACAAGGCCACATTCAACTCTACGCGATTGTATCATCTGTAACGTCTTGTGATAACCTATGATTTTATGTTTGGAATAATAAAAACTGTTATAATAAACTAATTTGGAATGTTGTTTATAAAAAAAAGTTTTTCTTTTTTATCATTTGTCTTTAATGATACCGTTTGAATATTGCATATAATTTTTTTAGTCAAACATGTTAATTTAAAACACAAAGTTCGCAACACAAAGAGAGGTTTAAATTTTTGCAGTTTCTGGTTAATTATATTACGACACCTGAGCTAGAACATATATAATAATAGTATATAGTTGATGATTTTATAAAGTCTAATATGATTTACTTAATTTGTAAAGAATTTTTATCTAAAATTTACTACTATCAAGAAGGTACAAGTGAAACATAATCTTTTAAACATTTGTCATTTATACCTTTTACTTGTTATAATTTATTTATCTTTTTCCTCAACATCAAACTATTAACGTGTCTCACAAAACACACACATCAGCTCCAACATAGTTTCCCTCCACTTATCTTATATATTTACTTTGTATTTTGAATGTATTAGATAAGATATAGTTTATCTCTAATATTGTTGAAGATCCACAATTATAGGATCTGTAAGCTGTATATTAACACAATTATCAAATCAATGAAAACAATCCTTTGGTTGATAACTTTAACATGGTATCAGCCAGGCGTTGCCTGTAACATCCGTCAATATTGGAGCAGACACGCGAGACCCTGTAAGGCCCAACAAGGATTCGATTATATTTCTAGGCTCAACTAAAGTATTCGGAGCCCAGAAAAATTAACAGACAAATCCACATTCATTATTACGTATGTGGCAGAAGGACCATATCATATCATATCAGTTCATGAGTTGTAGTTACTAAGGAATCTGGTGTTAGTAGATCCCAAAGAAACATTCATCACATGATGCTTATTCAAATAGATGACCAACCGATTACATGTTTAGAATCATAACTCGAAAATGAAGAGAATGAGTGGAAGCGAAATTTCAAAACGAAGCTCCGATTTTAAGATACACCGAATCGAAAATAGCGTTAAATAAGAGGTCAAATATTTTGAACTCTTTAAGTCTTGAGATTATGACCATTGGAAAGAGCTCGAAAAATCGTGAACGTAGGCGAAAACCGTGCGCAAAACGGAGTTCGTATGCTCCCGGAATCGTGAAAACAAAATCGAGTCTAACTAAGGCGGTGGAGGTACGCGAAGAAAACTCTCCGCGGTACGCGACGGATGCAGATGGCGTTAAAATCTGATTTTCTTGATCAGAACGCATCCAGAAGCTTATATTTCGTTTTGTTCGACCTTTTACGCTCAAAAACACCTCCAGATCGTATTTTCAGCATCCAAACTTCATTTTGAAGCCCTCTAATCACGTGGATCGCACCAGGGATCGTATCTACAAGTCTAGATCACTGTTCTACCCGCAGAAATCCGTCAGATTAGGTAACGGTTCGTTTTAAACTTCTAGCTTGATTTTGATTGATCAGATCTTGTTTTTGAACATAAGGGTATAGTTAGGTTGTTGATTATTGCCTAGATGATGGCTAGGAATGATTTTAAACAAAGAACACGATGTTCTACTGGATAAATCCTTGTTTTGAGCCGTTGTAATGCCCGGTTTTCATGAAACTATATCTTAGACTAAAATGGTTCAAACCATTTGATTCTAACAATGATTGTGATTGTCTTGTCATTTCTTGAAATGCTAGGTTTCATCCAAGTGTTTCAAACTAATGATAAGCATAAAGATAATCATTGGAATAATGATCTGATGTTTATGATAACAATCAGATTAGTACATTGAGCATGGTTATTAAACCTATTTTAATATCACATTCTCATGTTTCATGATACCTAAATGATCAATAACAAGGATTGACTATTCCTAAGCCAGAAATTCATCTAGGAAATCGTTAGTGAAATAATCAACAATCAACATCTATTTGATTAATCCGAAAATGTCGTGATTAATCCAGTAAGTCATTAACTCCTTAATAGGAACCTAAATCATTATAGGTTCCTTGTTATCGCACCTTGTGCAACATTAACTTAAGGAGGCTGATTAAGGATTAAGATCAGCTTAATGACTTAAACTATGATTCTTTGTTATCAAAAATCTAGGATTAATCCGATAATCCAATTCAAATGCAAGAAACTCATAAAACATTAATAAATTGCAGAACTCTCTTCGAATCTTGAGTGATACTTCGATATCAAAACACTTCGATGATCAGGTGAGTTTCATAGTCCCCTTTTAATGTTCTGTTTCTAAACTCGGGGTGGAACATGTAGATATCTTTTCATAACATATTTTATCAATCATCGCGAAATCTTATATCATTATCATGAGGAACGTCATGATAAACATTTATCAAATATCATGAAATCATATATCAGAATCATCAGAAAAATCATGGTAAACAATCATCAAATAAATATTTTATTAAATCATTAAAAACACGCGTATCACGGTTATGACAAGGGTTGGTGCGCCACTTCAGCATGGCTGGCTAAGGCACCCATAACCAACTAGACGCGTTCAATGAACATTTTATCGAACTATTAAAACAAGCGTATCACTTGGGAACTTTGGTTATGTGGAGGCTATTTGGGACCATTCTTATGTGAGCATCATTAACTTGTTATCAAGCCCTTGATAGTACTGATATGATCATATGCGGGAACGCAAGAACATTATCACAAATCGCTCCGACCGTGGGTTGGACATCATCATGTGATCTCACAATCGTTGTTAACGATTCATCATCATTAGGTTTGATGTTTGCATGCCCAGGTGGATTCAATTTCAAAGTACCTACTTGATCACTTGTGAATACTATATCATGGAAATCAATGTTTGAACAATCATTTTAATACTATGAAAGTCTATATTTGAACCATAAATGTACATTAACAAAACCTATGATTCTCACTCAACTATTCGTAGTTGACTTTTTATGCTACATGTTCCAGGTTACAATTCTCCCACCAGCTCAAGAACGGTGGATCAAGTATCTATGTAAACCAGAAATCAAGGGGGAATCTTTAACTATGGCTATGCAATCATTACGTCACGCGCCGTGGATTCCGCACGCGGCGTGGGTTGTGACAGGTTGGTATCAGAGCCATGGTTGTAGAGATTTAGGATAACCCTTTAATGGATTACCTAGACTACAACCTAAGAATCTCTTATATGTTTAGACATCGTGTCTAAACTCTATCTCCCTTGATTCTTGGAACTTTCTGGTTTACTAAATCTTTTGCTTTTTGTTCTTAGAATGACTAGCAACAATCATGAAATCATTTGTTTGGCTATTATCATTGCACGACAGATGACTGTTGTATTAGCCAAATTGTCATTTGATCCTATTGTACCCTTTGGTCTTTAAGTAGTACTTTAATCATAATCACGATCACTCTATTGAAATTTTGACTTCGTTCTTTTCGAACTGATTTCGGATGCCAAACCCAATCTTCTACGGGCACATAAAGTACATTAGGAATCATACAATAGAGTGAGTCTGTTGGATACACCTTTGGATACCTTAATTGCTCTATAGACCAGAATGCCTAAACGGCTGTAAATACTCTTTCAACAAGGAACATTGATCTAATGGGATGACGAAAAATCTAACTAGAGAATGAGAAGTTATTCCAAGTATGTCATTGGAAGACTTTAGAGTTCTATCAATCGATTACTACTATTTTAAGCATGGGATCAAAAAAAAAAACTTGAAAATAAACTCTAGAACCTATTCCATATTGAATGGGACAATAAAACTGACTCTACTCGATTTCACGAATTGAGTATACTAGCCCCAATGATTATTTCACTTCATCACAAACATTGATGAGTGCAGTAAAGGAAAATTAGGAAGCAACTTACTACTCTCAAGTTAGCTACTCACTTTAGCTCATCGGAACCAACAAACATGTGAAAGCAAACTACTTCCCACAAAAGGACAACAGTTTGGGTACAACAGATCAAAAGGTGAAATCAAAACTTCTAAGAAGGAAACAAAAGAAAGTTAAGAACTTAGTTGAATAGTATACCAGAGATAAGTTCTTAAACTCATACGTATGTGAGAAACCTATATATGGAATCTCAATCTTTAGGAGACACATGCAACTACCATCATTCCATTAGAGGCATATGTCAATTATGCGCTTGATGTGAACAATTAGATCATCCAACGACAACTTGCCGGTTAGCTTGAAACCCACCTAGAACAAGTACACTATGCCAAATAGTACCAAGGATAGAACCTGTTATGCCTGCAACTCAAGTGCCTACATCAAAAGCCAACATTTTAATCTTAACCCCTATGCTCAAAATGCACTTTCTCCTGTCCTACTTGTTGGTGCATCAGAATCATAAGAGTGAGCTGTTGAAAGAACGGTCTCATGAAATCTTGATTGTCATCAAACACCAATGTTACATCTTGTACCCACTTGGAATACGTTCGGCTGTGAACATATTCTACAATATATTCGAGCGATAAACGAATACGTGTTGGGTCTGTTACATATGGATGTACGTGCATCATGTAACTCTTTGAACTTCATGCTACTAGAAACTATTTCATAGTCTATCAGAAAACTCAAGCCATTGATCATAGATCATAAATCATAATGAGATCATGAAACTATCAGTGACCCACGATGTCATAATGGGTCTATCAAACTATCGAGCTAAACTGTAAACTTTGAGACGAAATCAATGGTTGATCAACTATCAGAACTATCAAAACTCATGGATCCTGTTAGGATCACATATCATGATCATATTAGAACAAGAAGGGATAGGGAACTTATCCCAGTCAAACTTAGAACTTGTGAACAGAACTCAAAACATTGGAACAAAGTCACAATGAAAACCATGGTAATAACAAGTGAAATCTAACTTGAGCAGAGTTAAAACAAACATGCAGTACAATTTCTAGCTGCGACCGGCCGGCGTAATTGTAAATTGTAGTACATGGGAGTTTTGGGGAAGTTCAAGGTAAATAAACAACTATTACCCTAATATCATTAACACTCATAAGAACATGAGAAACACAATGAGCATAATCAAGCGTCGTGCAATCTTGAAACAAGAACGAACAACATACTTGAGGTATGTGATCAAATCATGAAAATGGGATCACATATCAAAACATGGAATCTAAAATGAAACTAATAAATTAAACTGGGATTGACATGAACATATGCATAGAAAGGAAGTATTTACGTATATTTGATACGTATTCCTTTCAGCCATCACTATCATCATGTCATTCTTTGAAATACTCTATGATGTCAGCTATATGTTCTTTAAGATTCTTGAAAACCCTCTAGCAATTTGATTCGGGCCCAGTTGGGCTATGTCTATAGCTATTCTTGAATTTTGGGAATATTACAACAATTATCATGTTAACCAAATATGCCTAGATGAAATTGTGAGTCGACATGAGGTGCCAGTCTCAATCATTTGCAAATGAGATAGTCAACTTCACCTCACGAGTCTGACAAACCTTTCAGAAGGCATTGGTAACATCACTTAATCTAAACACATCTTACCTGCCTCAAGTGGATGGCCAAACTGAATGGACCCTCAAGATCTTAGGAAACACAATGAGAAGCGGTGTTTACAACTTTAATGATAGTTGAATTATATACGCACTTCTTACTTGTTGCAATCCCTTGTAACAATAGTCACTACATAGGAATTGGGGTTGTACAACCCAAAGCTTACACAAATCGGAAGATAGAGCTTTGTACTTTGAACTGAGGTGAGTAAGCCTGAAATGGATACAAGGAACTATCAATGGAAATTACTGTTTTCCTGAACATAAATAAACTGATCATAGTTGAGCAAGGAACCATGTGAAGGAAAACAGAAGAACTTATAAGACTCCATGTTACTACCAGGGTAATGCTGGAGATGACATTATGATCAAATACAATTAGATCTGAGTAACAAGATAAACTAACATCAGAAAAACATGGTCCTTTCAAGATTCTAAACAAATTTGGATAAGCAGCATAAAGATTGGGATCATCTCTTAAACATAACAATCTACATTATGTGCTTCATGTATAAAACATTGGAAAGTGTTTAGCTAATAGAATACTGGCAGTTTCCTTCTAAGCAAATTCATGAGGATGATGAATTTCAACATATAAGAAAACTAGCTGAGATTTTAAGACACGAAAACAGGAAAAAAAAAGTCAGATACATATAGAATAAGTCAAATGGAGCTCTAAACATGAACTCAATTTCACGTATGAGCATGTAGATTGCACGCGTAATGCAATTGTTTTTCCCAAATAAACTATCATAAGTACTGATAGCCAAATTTCGGGACGAAATTTATTCAACGGGGGGAGACTGTAACATCCGTCAATATTGGAGCAGACACGCGAGACCCTGTAAGGCCCAACAAGGATTCGATTATATTTCTAGGCTCAACTAAAGTATTCGGAGCCCAGAAAAATTAACAGACAAATCCACATTCATTATTACGTATGTGGCAGAAGGACCATATCATATCATATCAGTTCATGAGTTGTAGTTACTAAGGAATCTGGTGTTAGTAGATCCCAAAGAAACATTCATCACATGATGCTTATTCAAATAGATGACCAACCGATTACATGTTTAGAATCATAACTCGAAAATGAAGAGAATGAGTGGAAGCGAAATTTCAAAACGAAGCTCCGATTTTAAGATACACCGAATCGAAAATAGCGTTAAATAAGAGGTCAAATATTTTGAACTCTTTAAGTCTTGAGATTATGACCATTGGAAAGAGCTCGAAAAATCGTGAACGTAGGCGAAAACCGTGCGCAAAACGGAGTTCGTATGCTCCCGGAATCGCGAAAACAAAATCGAGTCTAACTAAGGCGGTGGAGGTACGCGAAGAAAACTCTCCGCGGTACGCGACGGATGCAGATGGCGTTAAAATCTGATTTTCTTGATCAGAACGCATCCAGAAGCTTATATTTCGTTTTGTTCGACCTTTTACGCTCAAAAACACCTCCAGATCGTATTTTCAGCATCCAAACTTCATTTTGAAGCCCTCTAATCACGTGGATCGCACCAGGGATCGTATCTACAAGTCTAGATCACTGTTCTACCCGCAGAAATCCGTCAGATTAGGTAACGGTTCGTTTTAAACTTCTAGCTTGATTTTGATTGATCAGATCTTGTTTTTGAACATAAGGGTATAGTTAGGTTGTTGATTATTGCCTAGATGATGGCTAGGAATGATTTTAAACAAAGAACACGATGTTCTACTGGATAAATCCTTGTTTTGAGCCGTTGTAATGCCCGGTTTTCATGAAACTATATCTTAGACTAAAATGGTTCAAACCATTTGATTCTAACAATGATTGTGATTGTCTTGTCATTTCTTGAAATGCTAGGTTTCATCCAAGTGTTTCAAACTAATGATAAGCATAAAGATAATCATTGGAATAATGATCTGATGTTTATGATAACAATCAGATTAGTACATTGAGCATGGTTATTAAACCTATTTTAATATCACATTCTCATGTTTCATGATACCTAAATGATCAATAACAAGGATTGACTATTCCTAAGCCAGAAATTCATCTAGGAAATCGTTAGTGAAATAATCAACAATCAACATCTATTTGATTAATCCGAAAATGTCGTGATTAATCCAGTAAGTCATTAACTCCTTAATAGGAACCTAAATCATTATAGGTTCCTTGTTATCGCACCTTGTGCAACATTAACTTAAGGAGGCTGATTAAGGATTAAGATCAGCTTAATGACTTAAACTATGATTCTTTGTTATCAAAAATCTAGGATTAATCCGATAATCCAATTCAAATGCAAGAAACTCATAAAACATTAATAAATTGCAGAACTCTCTTCGAATCTTGAGTGATACTTCGATATCAAAACACTTCGATGATCAGGTGAGTTTCATAGTCCCCTTTTAATGTTCTGTTTCTAAACTCGGGGTGGAACATGTAGATATCTTTTCATAACATATTTTATCAATCATCGCGAAATCTTATATCATTATCATGAGGAACGTCATGATAAACATTTATCAAATATCATGAAATCATATATCAGAATCATCAGAAAAATCATGGTAAACAATCATCAAATAAATATTTTATTAAATCATTAAAACACGCGTATCACGGTTATGACAAGGGTTGGTGCGCCACTTCAGCATGGCTGGCTAAGGCACCCATAACCAACTAGACGCGTTCAATGAACATTTTATCGAACTATTAAAACAAGCGTATCACTTGGGAACTTTGGTTATGTGGAGGCTATTTGGGACCATTCTTATGTGAGCATCATTAACTTGTTATCAAGCCCTTGATAGTACTGATATGATCATATGCGGGAACGCAAGAACATTATCACAAATCGCTCCGACCGTGGGTTGGACATCATCATGTGATCTCACAATCGTTGTTAACGATTCATCATCATTAGGTTTGATGTTTGCATGCCCAGGTGGATTCAATTTCAAAGTACCTACTTGATCACTTGTGAATACTATATCATGGAAATCAATGTTTGAACAATCATTTTAATACTATGAAAGTCTATATTTGAACCATAAATGTACATTAACAAAACCTATGATTCTCACTCAACTATTCGTAGTTGACTTTTTATGCTACATGTTCCAGGTTACAATTCTCCCACCAGCTCAAGAACGGTGGATCAAGTATCTATGTAAACCAGAAATCAAGGGGGAATCTTTAACTATGGCTATGCAATCATTACGTCACGCGCCGTGGATTCCGCACGCGGCGTGGGTTGTGACATTGCCCTACCCCATAATCGCCGCCGCAGCACAGCAATCCGTCCTTACTGCCGCCGCAACACAGCAATTCGCTCCCTTCCTCCTCTTTTCCATCCCCTCACACTTCCCCACCATGACCACTGAATCAACCATTGATCCTACTGCTACCCACACCGCAGATTCTTCCTTCACCACTTCGGTTCCCCTTACCACCCCATCTCTGACCATGGTTCACTTCCCCTCATCCCTTAAACTCTCCTCCACAAATTTTCTCGGTTGGAAAACTCAAGTCGAAGCCATCCTTCATGGCTTAGACCTTCATAAATTCATTGATGGTTCGTTTCCTTCACCCTCAGCCACCATCATCTCCAATGGCCAGCCCATTGTCAACCCCTCTCACACCCACTGGTTCCGACAAGATCGCCTATTGTTTGGTGCCTTAGTTGGTAGCCTCTCTCCTCAAATCGTTCTCTTGTTACTAATTCTAAATCATCTCTAGATGCTTGGAAAATCCTTTCCAATACCTACGCTTCACCTTCTCGTGGCCATATTAAACAGCTCCAACATCGCCTCAAACATCAATCCAAATCCCATGACCAGTCAATTACTACTGACTACATGCAATCCATCAAATCCACTGTTGATGAACTCTCTATTCTTGGCAAAACCTTGGACCCTGAAGATATCACTGATATTGTCTTATCCGGCCTTGATCAAACCTCCTATAAATCCGTCATAGATGCCATCCATGCTCGTGATACATCCATCTCTTTTCCTGAATTGCACGAGAAACTTATCAATCACGAGTTATCCATCGCTCAATCTACTCCCTCCCAACCATCAATCCATCAGCCAACCACAGCATTTGTTGCCCACTCCCGCCATCCCGCACAAAAACCATGGCCGACCCGCCTCCTGCTCCTTTACCATCCCGTAATCCAGGCCTACTCCCCACCCCACCTCAGCCCACATCTTCTCCCACCCCACGCCCTTTTCTTGGCAAATGCCAATTCTGCTTTAAACAAGGCCACTCCCTTACTTCTTGTTACTCCTTCAAGAAGCAATTTCCCCAGGTTCAATTACCCACCTTTTCCCGCTCACCCAACCAAAAACCCCATGCTCATGTTGCCACGACTTCCTCTTCTCTCTCATCCCCTCACAACCAAACTTGGTTATTTGATAGTGGTGCCTCCCACCATATCACCAATGATCTTAATGCACTTTCTCTCCACACTCCGTATGACGGCACTGATGAACTAGTAATTGGCGATGGTTCGTCTTTACACATTACTCATATTGGATCCGTTTCAATCACCTTTAACAATTTTTCTTTTACTTTACATAATGTGTTATGTGTTCCTTCAGTTTCAAAAAATATTATTTCCATCTCTAAATTATGTCTTGATCATAATGTACTAATCCAATTTTTTTCTTCTCATTTTTTTATCAAGGATCCTCACACCCACCGAACCCTCCTCCAAGGAATGGCTAGTCGTGGGCTCTACGAACTTCGTTCAACAGTCTCCCCTCGTGCCTTCTCCCTGCAACCAAGCAACTCTTCCACTTGGCATCATCGGCTTGGACATCCCAACCTTCAAGCTTTAAAATTTTGTCTTCTATTGTTCCTAGTATTAGTATTTTTAGAACTTATTGTAATGCTTGTTGCTTGAATAAAATTCATAAACTTCCTTTTAGTACTTCTTCACTTTCCTCTGATTCCCCTTTACAACTTATTTTCTCAGATGTTTGGTCCTCCCCGGTTACATCCATTGATGGACTTAAATACTACATTATCTTTGTTGATCATTTTACCAAGTACATTTGGATCTACCCAATCAAACACAAATCAGACTCACTTAACATCTTCATCCGGTTCCAAAAACTGGTAGAAACATTCTTTCAAACAAAAATAAAACAATTCTTCTCGGACAATGGGGGGAATACCTTAAACTTGCCTCCCATTTTGCAACTTGTGGCATCACACATCTCACCTCCCCCCTCATACCCCCGAGCACAATGGCTTCGGGAACGCCGCCATCGACATATTGTCGAAACCGGGTTTCCTTACTATCTCATGCCCAATTACCCCTCACCTTTTGGCCCTTCGCCTTCACCACTGCTACCTACCTACCTATCATCAACTTCCACACCAACCCTCCAAAATGATTCACCTTATCTCCGTCTATTTAAAACACATCCCAATTACACCAAAACTTCGTAGCTTCGGGTGCCTTGCTTATCCTTGGCTCCGACCCTATTCTAAACATAAACTTGACAACCGTTCACCCAATGCATCTTTGTTGGCTATTCCTCTTCCCAAAGTGCCTATCATCTCCTAAATCCGACCACCCATAAAATCTACACCTCACGCCATGTTCATTTCGTTGAGGATGTTTTTCCTTACCCCACGCTCACCAAGTTCACTCCCTCTCAACCCCCTAATCCAGACACCTGGTTACGGATTTATCTCCTGCCACCCCCTCCCCCCCGATCCATCTGTTTCAACCTCTTCCTAACAATTCTATCTCCTCCCCACCTCACTCATCACCCACCCACTGACTTTTCACAACCTACATCTATTCCCAATCAGACCCTCATCACCTATTCTCGTCGCCCTAAACCACCAACTTCCTCAGCCAACCCATCCAATCCTTCTGTTCCCACATCTCCCTCTGCCCCTACTCCTCCTATTCCTACCATACCCTCCCACCCATGCACACGTCCATCACCCAAACCTAACCCAAAGTATCACAACAATGACTTCACTTCATCTTATACCACTCCGATCCCCAACCCCTTCCCCGAACCATCCACAATCACCCAAGCACTCAAAAAACCCCAATGGCGCCTTGCCATGCAAGCCGAGTATGATGCTCTCATACGCAACCAAACCTGGTCTCCGTCGTTCCCCCCGACCATGCACCAAACCTTGTTGGTTGCAAATGGGTCTTCCGCACCAAATTCAACCCCGATGGCTCCGTCGACCGGCTCAAAGCCCGACTCGTTGCCAAAGGCTTTCACAACGACCACCAGGACTTGACTACATTGAGACATTTAGTCCGGTTGTAAAACCTGCAACCCTACGCATCATTCTCTCCCTCGCAACTACCCACAACTGGTGCCTTCGACAGCTAGACATCAACAACGCCTTCCTTCAGGGACACCTCACGGAATCCGTTTACATGTCCCAACCTCCCGGGTTCATCGACTCTTCTCTTCCACACCACGTTTGCAAACTCAACAAGGCCATTTATGGCCTACGCCAAGCATCACGTGCTTGGTACGATGAACTCAAAAACTTCCTCTTATCCAATAAATTCAAACCTACTATCTCCGATCCCTCCCTCTTCATCAACCTCTCTACTTCTTCTCCTATCTACATCCTTGTTTACGTTGATGATATAATCATCACCGGCCCATCCACACCTTATCACTTCCTCACTTCCTTCATCACCTCTCTCTCCAAACGCTTCTCTCTCAAAGACCTTGGTCCTCTATCTTATTTCCTCGGTGTTGAAATTCTTCCTCACCAACATGGTCTCTTCATCTCTCAATCAAAATACATCCTTGATTTACTTACCAAAGCCAACATGGCTGACTGCAAACCGGCTTCTACCCCTATGACCACATCCGAAACCCTATCCTCTACTACTGGAACCCCCCTTCCCTCTCCCACCTCCTACCGATCCTTCATTGGTGCTCTCCAATATTTATCCCTCACCCGCCCAGATGTTACATTTGCTGTCAACAAACTTTCCCAATTTATGCATCAACCAACCAACCTACATTGGGCCGCTCTAAAACGATTACTCCGCTACCTACATGGTACTCTTCACCATGGCATCCTGTTTCGCCGCAACTCACCCCTTCAACTTCACGCTTTCACGGATGCTGACTGGGCGGGCGATAAACAGACCTATCGGAGCACAACCGGCTACCTCGTTTACCTCGGGTCCAACCCCATTGCATGGTCTTCCAAGCGGCAACCTACACTTGCCAGATCATCTACAGAAGCCGAATTCCGTGCCATTGCATCCACAACGGCCGAACTTCAATGGATCATCTCTCTTCTGTCTGAATTGGGATACAAATCTGCGGTCACTCCTACTGTCTACTGTGACAATCTTTCTGCCACACATTACTCTGCCAATCCGGTGTTTCACTCTCGCATGAAGCATCTCGCTTTGGATTTTCACTTCGTTCGGGAAAAAGTCAACAATGGAACCATTCGTGTCACTCACATTCACGGCGCTGATCAATTAGTTGATGCACTCACCAAGCCGCTGCTCAAGCCTCGTTTCAGCTCTCTTTTATCCAAGATGGACTCCTCTCACGATCGTCCATCTTGCGGGGGCCTATTAACGTGTCTCACAAAACACACACATCAGCTCCAAACATAGTTTCCCTCCACTTATCTTATAATTTACTTGTATTTTGAATGTATTAGATAAGATATAGTTTATCTCTAATATTGTTGAAGATCCACAATTATAGGATCTGTAAGCTGTATATTAACACAATTATCAAATCAATGAAAACAATCCTTTGGTTGATAACTTTAACACAAACACCCGGTTGTTCGTGATCACCTTAATAAATTGTTCATCATTCAGCCTGAAAAACGACCTGAACCATCCATTCAGGATAAAACTTCAACTAGAAAAACTTTATGTCTCAAGCCTGAACAATATTACTCAAATCCAAGCTGGACGGATGTAATTTAGTGGGGGAAAAGGTCCCCTCTCAACCTTCACTTAACTTTGATTTATTAGTATAAAAATGTCCAAAATTTGTTAAATAGGGATTAGGCCACCATATGATAAATCCAAAGGCTGCTGTTCTAATTAAAATTAGAAATACTGAAAAGGAAATGCTTACACCAAATACAATATTAAAGTGACACAGAGACTATTCGAGAGGATTATCCGGCCACAATTAATTTATTGTTTTATATTTAATTATGCCAATTTTAAACACAAATGAAATTAATAGGTCCTATAGGGTGTTTTGATTTATCTGTAACCGAAAACCAAATTAAACCGAATTTAGAAGATGGTTAATCGAACCAAATTCAATTAGGTGCAGTTTCGGGTAAAATTAACAAGTATAATTTTTAGCAAAACCGAATTAGTTAAGTGGGGTTTTGTGTTTTATAATCAAGAAAACAGTTAATACGTAAAATTCGATAAATTATCCCCAGGGATCCTTAATGATATTGCAGGATATGAAATGAAATAAACAGCTTACACACGAGATTTATACGAGAAAAAACCCTTAATCCCTTAGGATTGTCGGCATAAAAACCTCGGTAGGTGACAATCGTCACTCTGCCTTGTTCTTATTAATATAATAAAACAAATGTACAAAGAAAGAACACAATTGATCGAGTGATAAGTGTTGCCGAGCTTCTTAGATAGCTGTGAATACAATAAAAAGTAATCAGATGTGTGCAAGATAGGTCTCTAGATCGATCGTTTGCCTCAATTTATATCACAAAAAGAAATACAATGGTAGAATAAGTGGTTCCACATTTTCTGCTCCACTCCTGGTCATGCGCAGACTTCCTCCTTGTGGCTGTTGATATCCTTATCACCTGGTCCACGTTCATCTCCAATATCCGGTAAAATAGGGATTTTAGTTTCCTTTTACTTGTTGACTTAATTCAAACATTAAGAGCACATGTCGATATAATAAATAACAATTAATATTTATAATCATTATTTATTAAATAAGTCGTCAGTTAATATATGCAAATATCCCTACATATCCGGAACTATTATGGATTCAGAAATATCCTTAATAATTAAGCAAAAATTTACAGGCACAACAGTTAAAACCAAACAAACCGAATTCAAATGAACAAACCAGTTAAACCGAACCCAACCGGATCGTGTGTGATATTCGTTATTTAGGTTAATAAACCGATTAAACCGAACAAGCTGATTTAAAAAAAAAGTATGAAACTAACAACCAAATCGAAAACCAAAATTTGAATTTGGATAAGGTTAGGAATCAAACCAGAAACCGAAATTCATAATTTGGTTTGGTTTTTTATCTTTTACAGACACACTTCGAATTCTGGCTTTAAATGTTTTTTAGTTTTCTTAACACCACTAGTTTTAACATGATATCCATATGTGAGATTAGCTACAAGTTACAATTTTTTTAACCAACTAGAACTTTTCTTACTCGTTCTAACTTGACTTATTTGTCACCCTCATCGACTAAAAGTTCTGAATTCGCCATTGAATCCAAGACTTCTCGTAAGAATTCACCACTGAATCCAAGACTTCTCGCAAGAGATTAAAAGATGTCAATTGACTATAAATAGAATAGACTAGAAGGCTTTGGGAATTTATTTATTTATTTGAACGACTTTTGCTTGTTACATATTTTATGTGGTAGAGTTGTAATAAAATTATGGTTGACAAAAGTAAAAAATTTGGGAAGAAAGACAAAGGGACGGTTCAAAATTAGCAAAAGATTCGATCGTTTCATCTTATTTCTTTCATTTTTTCTTTCAATCGCTTGACGGTCAATATAGGTCCCACTTTCATACTATTACCAGCCACCCTGCGGAAGAACACAAACTCTCCGTTTATCTTTTCCGGTTGATCTCACCGGCGACGTTCTTCTTTTCCGACGTAATGCCGTCGTTTCAGACGACAGTACTTTTGTAGTATAATCTTCTTTAATTTCTACTCCGTCTTTTAACAGGTTAGGGTTTTCTCCATTTTCACTTTATATTCTGCATATTGTTTCTCAGGTTGTTCAGAATTCCGACCATCACTTTCTGGTTCATCTAACGGCCCTTACGCACAGTTCCTCCACTGAAGCAAGTAAGGTTTTCTCTATACTCCCTTCAGAATTTTCAGTAGATTAGTGATGTTTTGAAAAAGTTTGAACTTGTTTTCGCTGTATTTATTTTTTGTGATTCGACCAACATTTTCCCGTTTGTAACTTACATGAATCGATCTTCGTACGCAACCTCACCATTAACCATCGAATTCACCACTTCCTCTTGGTACTCAACCTTTGCCGGCGTCACTCGTTCCGTCTTTACGTCCGTTTTCAACTTTTCGGGTTCCCTCGGCCACTCTTCTTCACCGATACCTAAGCCGCTTCTTTTTCTTTTTTTTTCTTCTTCTTTCTGTTAGGGTTTTGTGTGAATTTTATATTTGCAGACGAACGATCTTAGGGTTGATCAGAAAATGTTGCATGCATTGTCGTTCTTCACCAACCCCTAATGTTTCATTAACTTTGTTTGCGTTAGCATTTCTTGATGTTTGATAATTGGATCGAGATGTGAATCAAAATCAACATCGCAATATGACCAGTCACTAGTCGATTTTATTAGTAACAAAAACATTCTTTACAATGACCTCTAAATTCTATATTTATGCTAAAACTTAACCTTATAAATACCCCAAGATTCTTCCAAATGGGAGGTCTTGGGTTCAAATCCTTTCCGCAGCGAAATAGGGGCTTGAGGAGGTCAGGGAGTTTTCCGGGTTTCCTCCTGGGGTGGTTGTGGTGGCTCATGGGAGGTCCATGTAACTAGACATTGGTGACATGGCCTGGAAACAGTGGGTTCATACGATTGAGACCTTTGCTGTTTAAAAATAAAAAATAAAACAAGTAAGCTAATTAGATTCGAACTATTAAACTTGAAAACTAAATTAACTCAAATACAAATTCCTTATAACTAGGAATATAACAATTAATCAATAATTATCAACACAAACTAACTCGTTTCAAACGGTTTAGTCCTTGAAATTCTTGATTATTCATACCAAGCCCTTTTTCACATGTGAAATTAAGATTATATCCTTCATTCCTCACTCGGCATGCTTTCACAACCTTTTTATTTCCTTTAGTCACCTCTAATGATAGTTTTACTTCTTTTAGATCATCTCTCACGATCAGGTTTTCACTTTGTTTGAACCAATCACAGGTTCTCTGTTTGATCAATCTTTCACAGATTCATTCAGGTGGTATCTGTCCTTTCTCATCTTCTTTGATCTTAACCTCTCACATGTCTTGATCTCTAGCATTCCTCCCCGGGCATGAGCTTTAGCAAGCTCTGTTACCAATTGTTGGAGAATTGGATCGAGTAACAAATCAAAGCCAACATTGTAATATGACTTAATCAATTGTTGGTTTTATTAAGAACAAAGCCATACTTTACAATGACCCCTAAATACTATATCTATCTAAAACTTAACCTTAGAAAACAAGTTAACTATTTAGACTTAAACTATTAAGCATGAAAACTAAATTAACTCAAATACTAATTCATTATAAGTTGGAATATAACTATTACCCATGTTAATCTTAAAACAAACTAAATTGTTTCTCACGATTTAGTACTTGCACTTCTTGATTACTCATACTAAGCCCTTTTCTATATGTGAAATCTAGATTATATCCTTCACTTGGGACACATCATAAATTTTGTGAACCAAGAATCAATATGATGTTTAATAAATGTAATTTTGGGTGATCCCCAAATCCAAAATACAAGCTGTAAAACATAATGTGACTAGATTGTTTGAGGAAATTAAATTAAATTTTCTGTTATACTTCTTTCCATGTGATAAGGAAATGTATGCCCTGTATTATTGTTTGTTTTGTAATACATTAACTTCAGTTTTTTGTTTGACAATAGTCATGGTGGTGAACAATCTTTTGGTTGCGCTTAGGAATTTTTTCTCTCTTCATGTCACATTAGTTTAGACTTGTGTGTTCAGTGTTAATGGTTATACATTGTTTAGAAAAATGGGAGGTCGAAAGCAAAAGAAGAAGATAAATTTGGACTGGGCCACCAAAGAAGTTTCTGTGACATCTAATTACAGTGTAACTGCAAGGAACTTAAGAAAAAGTGATCTTGGTGCTGTTATATTTGGAACCACACACCATACAATTGATGAATGCCTTTCTCGTCAATTGTTTGGTTAGTTGATTATTTCCACCTTCTCTTTTGCTTCTTTACATAAATTTTGCTCTTGAAGAATTGTAAAAAATCTTTTGACTATTTTATATCAGGTTTGCCAGAGGGTCATTATTCTTATATAAAGAACATTAAACAAGGGCTTGTACTGTTTCTCTTTAATTATAGCGACAGAAAACTTCATGGAATATTTCAGGCTGCAGGTCCTGGTCAAATGAACATTGATCGGTATGCGTGGGTTGCTGATGGAGATGACACTGGATACACTAAGTTTCCAGCACAGGTATAATTCTTATTGTAATTTAATTGCTTGTCATGGGGCAATAGAGGGATTTAATTTTATCTCAAACGCATAACGATATATTATTATGTGTCAAGGTCAAGATTTGTGTCAAAAGCTTGTGTCATCCATTGTCTGAAGAACAATTTCAGCCAGTGATTGCTCCTAATTACTATGAGAGCAAACATTTCCATTTTGAGTTGGATCATGAGCAGACTAAGCAACTGGTGTCATTGTTTACATCATCACCTCTAAATTCTGTAATTTCAACAAAGTGGAGCAATTTTTATGTCTCTTTGCTTGCAATGCCCAAGAGACAAGAATGCAAGGCGCCTGTATCAGCACAATTGGCTAATCCCAGTCATGCATTGACTGAGAACCTGAACCAGACCTCGAAAGTTTCATATGCTTCTGCTCTTGGTAAAACTACCTCTAGTGTTTCTAGTTCCCAACTTGTAGGGAAATGGAGCGCATTGTTTACATCTGAATCAAGTTGTGAAACAAGCCAGCCGGTTGGAAATAGCAGAACTGCATTTGCGTATGATCAAACGTCAGAGGCTTGGGATGAGTTGCCAATGAACCAAGAATATGAAAATAAGAGTGATTTTCAGGAAGCAGACACTTGGGAGGGCACTTGGGAGGAAAGCCAGTGGGTTGCCCCTTCTGCAGATGAAGCTGTATGTGATCAAACTTGGCTATCAGATTTAAATCCACAAGCAAACACCGTTACTGTTAAGCCTGATATCATGCAAGGAAACACTTGTGAGGAAAGCCAACACATTGCTACTGGAACATGTGAAGTTGAACATGGTCAAACCTCAAGCTTGATTGGTCAAAATCACACAGAGCCACCTTCTTCACTTCAAAAACCTCTAGATGAAAATCCGGTTTTCAGTCCGTCATATGTTAAGAATATCGAGAGTGTTGTTGAGAAAAATCACGAGGAAGGCGATATTTTAGCATCGAACACATCTGTAGAGATTTCTACTAATCTACAGCAATTGGTGGCCAAAGTAAAAAAAAATATGTTTTTTAATTTACTATTCTATGCAAATTTTCTTTTTCTTGATAAGTTTCTGTCTAATTGAGATTGTATGGCTTTTGTGTAAAGTTAATGCAAGACATTGAAGTGATGAAGGGAACTCAGCTTAAGCAGATTGTGAAAAATAATAGGCTAGAGCAAGAATTGGTACACTCTTTAATTCCAATATGTTTGTTCTTTAAATGTTTTCATTCCATTTTTTATAATATGCTTCAAATGATTGCACCGGCTAATTTTTGCCATCTGGCTATTCAGGACGCTTCAAAACTAGAAATTGAACAGCTTGCAAACCGGGTTAGTTTTTTGGAATCTGAATTGCAAGCAATTGTAGACCCTGCTGAAGTAGACAACCATCTACCAAACAAATTTATGGCAAAGCTCACTGATTCTGTCTTCATTGTTGGAGGACATGATGGTTCTTCATGGTTACAAGCTCTAGATTCATATTTTCCAGCTCGTGATGTTAAAATTTCACGTAGTCCAATGAACTCGGTAAAGCGATATGCTTCTGCAGCAACCTTGAATGGTGAACTTTACCATTTTGGTGGTGACGGACTTCACACTGGTAATAACTCGTGGTCTTACATATTGCGAATGTTTTCAATCTTCTAAAATGTGTCCTGAAAACTTTTCCATTTTGCAGTTGAATCATTCAACCCAACAAATAATCAATGGAATATAAGACCACCTCTGTATTGGAAAAACATAAGTGTTGCTGGGGCATCAATTGAGGACAAAATTTTTGTTGTTGGTGGTGCTAATGGACCGCATTGTTCTTCAGAGGTGGAATATCTTGACCTGATTGTTGGGAGGTGGCTTCCTGCTCGTTCAATGCAAAGCAAGGTACTTTGTCTAAATACTTTTTAAAGAAAATTTGGTTTCTACACAAATGTTCGATGTTTATAGCGTCTTTTTTTTTTATCCGGGCGAGGCCCTCTACCAAAAAAAACACACTTTGGGAACTGTTTTAGAAATGTCTGCTTCTTTATCACAACGAGATTTTTAAACAAAATGATCGTGAATAACCCAAATCACTTTATGTCTAAAGAAAATCTGGTGCTTTTTTTTTGACCCTTTAGCTATCAAACATAACCTGTACTGATGCATTCTCAAGTAATTAGGTCAAAAATCCATCTTTTAAATTCTTTTTTTGCAGTTTTGTGCATGTTTTTACTCTAGGCTGTAGTTTTTTTCTGTAGAGATTAGCCCCTGCAGCTGCCGAGCTGAATAATGTACTGTATGTTACTGGTGGATATGATGGAGCATCTTATTTGAGGTAACATAATTAGTGGGCTATTATCTGTTATGAGATTAATACACTTACATTAGAACTCCAGAAGAAAAATTTAAGAGTCCTGTCATTAACTGATTGATGGTCCTTTATGTCATGTAGTTCTGTTGAAAGATTTGATCCTCGAGAAAAACTTTGGTACAAAATTCCAAACATGAACACAAGGAAGGGCTGTCATTCTATGGTTGTGCTAAACGAGAAGCTGTAAGTTAATTCAATTTTAAGATGTACTTGCCTATTCTACAATGTGTTTGTCTTACACCACTTGTTTTTTGCTTCTTTATTTTGCAATAATGACTTCATTTTTCGTGTATTATAAAAGTTGAACTATTAGTATCCCAATACAAACAATTTGCATTACGGCAATATGGCTTTTTTTGAAATAAAAGCTACATTTCGGTACTTAATATCTTAGCATTTGATAAAAAAAAAAAACAATTTTGAAGATTGTATGCTTAAAAAATGTAAGACCCCGTTTGCAATGCGTACATACAATGTATTTATGTGTCCGGCCCTTAAGTGGCAAAAATAAAATTACACTAATTTTAACGTTATTTACTTAATTTTTTGAAAATAACGTTAAAACCGTTGGGTTGTTTGGTTAATCAGGCATCATGAGCCAGGGTAAAGTTGTCTACATCTTACCCTCCTCAAAGCCTGTCTTAGCTTTGCTAATAGTGGGATATACTGAGTACGATTATTGAATCAACCTATGTCTATTGATAGTGTATGCAACAACTCTTCTGAATATTTTATACTGAAAATTGGCAATCAAATTATAGATACACTGTTGGTGGGTTCAATGAAGATGGATTTTTAGCAACTCTAGAGTATCTTGATATACGAATGGGTGCTTGGATAAAAGCTGAGCCGATGAACGTAGCTAGAGGCAATTGTGGGGCTTTCGTGCTTGAAGGAAAGATGTATACCATTGGCGGACGAAAAGAAAATGATGAAGTTTTGGACATTGTATAAACATCACTCTACTTATTTAGTGTTTATTATTACTTGAACAGAAATTTTATATTTCATGAATTTTTGACAGGTTGAATGCTATAAAGAGGGAAGTGGCTGGAAGGTTGATGCTGATCTCAAAGCAATAGGGAAAAGGAGTCATTTTTCCGCGATTGTTATTTGAGTTTTGCTGGTATAACACGTAACGGGATTTGAATTCATCTTTTGTTTATTTTTGTGTGGGTACTGATGATGATGTAGGGCTTTGTGTTTTTGTAATCATGTGAACCTACTTACGTTTGATCTCAATACCCGAATAGCCAAAGAGAATAGGTATAAGAGGAAATCTTTATCATACGACAATTGATCTCACGTTGATAAAACAAGTGCTTTTGAAAATTGGCACATGTTGCATCATCTGCAAATTGAATGTTTTTCGTGGTATCTGGATGCGTTTTGCTTTTCTTTTTTCTTTTTATTATTATTTAGTTGAAGAAATCCCTCTCTTCTGGATGATGGAAACAACCAATTAATCTACTTTAAAATCCAATCTAATCTCGAGAGAAACCAGGTAGGAAAAATGGAAAAGTGATTTAACATTTTAAATTACCAATTGTTCTTATTTCGAACTCTTTACTAAAGGAACGTATAAGTTGTGGCTCATTAGCACATTCAGAAGGAAAGCTATTACGTGACAGATGAATTACATAGAAACATGAATAACATGAGGTCCTTTTACAACAAATAACTAATTACAAGTTAAAATATCATGACCAAATGTTCAGTCATATTTTATCTGTTTAGCGTACACTTACATAGCTTGCTAAACCTGACAACACTACAGATATACGTAAGCTCAGATTCTTCAACGACAATCATTTATAAGACAATATCGTGGAACGAGGGCAAAACTGCGATAAGGGGATCTCCATACCCAACAGCCTCTGCATAAACACATCAATAGGCATTTAACTTTTATAAACAAGTATACTTTTTAGAAAATTAACCTGGGATAATCTATTGGAAGTAGCAAAATTTCAATTTTTTTTGTTGTTTTACAGCCACCTTTTTGCCTGTTTTAACCATTATAAATAGGGAAAATATCTTTAATAGACATTTAACCATATACATTTGACTTTTTAGCCAATGACCATAAAGAAAACAAACTTAGCCAATGACCATAAAAGAAAACAAACTCAGCTAGGATATTGCATTGCTCACTCATCGATATAATATGAGAAAATATCACCGACATGACATTAAATGTTGCTGACGTGGCACCCAAATTTGTGTTTTTTTAATTAGGCAATATTATGTGACAAAAATATCGCTGACTAAGCGATAAAAAAAATTAGTATTCGATATTTTGACACATCAGCGATATTTTGACACGTCATCGATATTTTGACACGTCAGCGATATTTTGACAAAATATCACTGACTAATTGAGTAAATGGCACAACGATATTTTCACATAAAATATCATTGACCAGCGATATTTTGACACATGTCACCTTCTAATTGGTTTGTTATTTTTGAAATAAGATGGCCAAAACCTCATTTGACTTGTCAATTTGGCTACTTTGATAATTTCCCTTGTAAATATCTCATAATCAAGTGCTAAAAACTTGTTTACCAAAATCAATTTTATTCTATATCTTATAATGATTGACTTGCAAAAAAACGAACAATTCAATTTCATCTGAGAAATCCTAAAACGGAAACTGTTGCATTCTTTTCTTCATTTGTTATTCAGAATAGGGTATTGCAAAAACATATATGAATAAGGGTTTGTTATGCAATTGAAGAATAATGTCTTGAAAATTAGGGGAGAAAACCATAATCATACCTCCATCATTGACAAGGATCTTAATGACTTCTCCATCTACATCCGACTGTATGTAGAAATTTCAAAAAGACACAAAAAGAGTCATGAGATTTTAATAAATAAAGCTTGTTCATTTCAAAGAAGGAAACTAGAAGAACTTGTTACACCTTAACAGGAAGTTCAGTACCAAACTGGTCCAAGTAGCATATTGTTTGTCCTTCTTTAATCACACTACCCTGCTTATCAATAAAAAATTCGCCTAAATCATATTCATATCCATTGGATACAGAGTAATTTGCATTTAGCAAAACTTGGAACAGTTTGCTATTATCAGACTTGCTTGCTAAATAAATGATACATTATAAGTCCACTGACATTTGTAATTTGCCATTTCAAATGTTACAATTTAAATCTAAATGATAAAGATGACAACAGGGAAATATATATATGAAGGTAACAAATGAATTGGATGCTTTCCTTATATAAGTTACCTCTTTGCAGATAGGTGGTTGCCTTTTGCCTTTGAGTGTCCTTCCTTTACGAAATGATCCTACCTAACAAACCAAAGGAAGTTTAAAACAGAATAGGAAATAAATTGTCCCAAAAGGTGCACGTTGGGCATCTGTTTAGAAAGGGTAACTGATTTATGGGTTAAAATGGGTTGGGTAGACCCAGAATACATTTTCTACCAACAATTTAAAAACTTTAAAATTTGTGTGTGAAATATTATTAGAAAAATATATTATTTCAATAAATTTTATAGTAATTTTTTTTTAAATATGATAAATGAGGAGATTTTAAACATATTTTATTTGAACTATGTCATCTTAATCCAAGCTCTATTTACCCATATGACCTCTTACTAAGAAGTAAAAACCAAGCCAAGTAGTCAACCCACATACAAGTCAATGGATTGAAACTGCACCTCTAAGTTTACAAGGCTTTGGTATATTGAATAATAAAGGAAAAATTATAATTTGGGATCTTACTGTTGGACATGATACTAGAACATAACCACTAGCTCCAGAAGCTTCCAGTTCTGCTAATTTTTTTGACATCTTCAAGCTTGCGTTTGTAAATGGACTTGCATTTGCCTTTGGGGAAGAAGAGGGTGGTGAGTCTGCAGGGGTAGATTCAGTCATTGGTTTACTTGGAATTGGTGGTGGTTCTGTTGGTGAAGCAACAAGCATGGGGGCTTCTGCTGATGTGATGTTCCGCTTAAGATGCATTTCAAAATTCCCAATCTACACAAAATGTAAAAAGATTACGAGAAATCACAAATCTTCACTAAGTGTTTTTTTTCTTGTAGATTTTCATTTTTTTTGTCACATCTAACCATATTTGGACACTATAACGGTCACGGCAAATTTCCAAACCATGAACTCAAAGATTAAACAAACACAAACCTTAATAGGTTATTAAGGTATAAGTGTACCTTTAGTTTCAGCTCAGCAATCTGTGTCTCATCACATACACCCATGACAAGCTCCTGACATTATAATATTAAGCATGCAAGCAGACTTCATTATCATAAACATGAATCTAGAGGAAAAAATGGTTCACATGTTCGTTTCTCCATGATCTGATTTGGTGTTTAGCAAAGCTCATTAAAACTCACCTCAAAACCACTAGGAAAAGTTGTACCTACTGGAATACTTTTCTCCATCAAGCCTTCAAAATAGAACAAATTGAAATTTAAGTTAGCCCAGTAAGAAACATAAATCAAAATTTAAGTTGGTGTTATCGGTTTTTCTAACAAATTAGTTGAATGATGTAAAGGCTGTTTCACGGGAAGCTAAAACTAACAGCATCAGAAGATAAAAAGGGGGTGGAAATAAGATCTAATCATTATCAAGAAACAAGAAACCATCTTGGTTCAATAATGATGAGCAGTTATTGCATAAAACTACTCACTATTAGACTCACCAATAACAGGAGCATCAGATTCCTTTACACATGAAACAATACTCCCAGCTTGCTTTTTCAGAGAATAAACAAGCTCCCTACCGAATGTTGGGACATGAGATTTGGTTGATGTGAGCCATTTGGCATTATACATAGGAACTATACTAGGTCTTGCAGCGGCAGAACCAGAAACTGCTATCATAACATGACAAATCAACTTGAGCATGCTAGAAATACTAATAGCAAATGCATTTATACAAAAATAATAATTATAAAAAAATAAATAAAGGATACAATTAGCTTATTGAGCTAAGAAAATCAGTAGCAAATGCATTTTATACAAACAAATAAAGGATTCAAACAGCTAAGTGAGCTAACTATACCATGCATTTACACAAAAAACAAAGAAAAGGATTAATACAGCTTATTGAGGCAAAAATATAGTAGCAAATATAAATTAAGGATTCAAACAGTTTATTGAGCTAGAATGCAATTAGCTAATGCTTTTATACCAGTACGAGCCTATGATGTAACTTTCAGTCCTCTTGGGACTTATACGAATAAAAAAATCTGCAAAGCCACTGTTCGAAGCAATTTCAGTATGATGATCTTCACATCAATTTTTACCGCATAGAGCTAAATTATTCGCACAAATAAAAGATCTACCACAATCAAACATAAACACACCGAATTCCTCATCAAATTGACACAAGCTATGCCAAAATTCAGCTACTCACATAAACAAATTAAGGATTAAAAAAGCTGATTCGATCTATATTTGAGAAAAGAAAATGTCAGATCATATGTTCATACTGTCATAAAAAGCAGTTAACAGGAATCCACAAAACAAAAGCGCATTCATATAGAAAAGAAAATATTACAACAAAAAGTGCATAACAAAGCTACTGATTCCGCCATAGACGTATTGGGAGCAAGAAACGATGAGATGGCGAATGATCGTAATGTCCGCCCTACTGTCACCTCTTCTGATACTTCTTCAAATCGCCCCAAGTGGTCGGGTTCGGATCTGTTTTTGACTAAAATGTTATTCAATTTGACTACATTTGAAACAACATATTCGGATTATTCGCCAAAACCACGTAAACAAGTTCTTGCCGACACGACCGATGTTTCAAGTTTACTCAACGAGATAACAGAAAGGAGATAAAAGAAAAAAGTAAATAATTTTCCGTCTTTTCTTTCATTTCTTTTTCATTAAATAAAACTCAAAAACACAATATGTTTTATTTTTTTATTTTATTCGTCAAGTAAAATTTAGGAATACAAAGTTTCCTTTTAATTACTTTCTTTTTTTACTTAAATAAACTCGAGGACAGAGCGCATGAGTTGTTATAACTCTATCGATTCATAAGTAACTACAATGTATTCATATATTATAAAACTAGGATAAAACCTGTGTATTACACATGTTAAGTAAATAATTTTAAAATTATTTATTTTAACTAACATAATATATAATTTCAAATATGTTTTTTAAGTAAATAAAGAATTTATTTATGGTGTAATCATATTATTTAATATTTATCAACTTTAATAAATCATTAATATCTAATAGGAGACATAATGTGTGAAAAAAATTCAAATTTAATAAAAGATAACATATAAATATTAAATAGGAGAGAGAGGCGGGAAAACCAACTTTAGATAGTCTAAAAACGTGACATGTGTCCTTCTAAAACCTTTATTTATTATATAGTATATATATAGATATAGATGACATTTAGTCTAGCGCTATTTTATTAACCTTTATCTGAAGCAATTATTGTTGGATAAGTGGAAGATTTTATTTAAACATAACTTAAAGACTGGTTCATTGTTGTTAAATAAAATGTATTCATGTATCAGTTATACTATATGTTAGAATACATATGCATTACACATATTAAATAAATATTTTTTAAACATATTTTATTTCACATAAAATATCATATATTTCTTAATTGTGTTTTATAGATTAAATAAAAATAGGAATTATAGTGTAATCATATTATTTAACAGCTTAAAGAAAACTATTAATATTTAATTGAAAAAAGAGAGAGAAAGAGGAAATCAAAATATATATTCTTAAGTATCCGATGTTAAATAAGAGAAAGAGACGAAAAAACCCAAATTATAAGTGACATGTGTAAAACTAACATGTATTTTTAATTATTGAATATATATTTCATTACTAACTTAAGTTTTTTTTTTTTTTGCCGGCAATGTTAATACGTATGTTGTACTAACTTGCGCATATAACTTCAAATGTTCATATTTAAGCATGTATAAAACGGTGATACAAATTGTGTTTTTTACAATTCTCATACTGCCAATTATGTTTTCAATATGTCTTGTTTCAGGTTTAGGAGTTAAGACTCTTCAATGGTATTCTATCACGTTTTCATCTGCTCGATTTGCTTCCAGTATCAATTTTCATGCACCACAAATCTTTGATTCTACTAAATAGATGACAAATTTAATTTAATATAAATAAATCATATATTTTTTTAAAGAGCACACGTTCATACACAATCTTATTAATACATAAATTACCTTTATAACAATTAATTAATTGAGATATAAGATTTGAAATTCAAGCAAGATTAAGCCGAAGAATCTCACGAAACTCCAACCTTCTTGTTTCTGTATAAAACGTCTTGTATTTGTTTGGCCAATAAGTCAACCAAATCCACCCTTTCACCTCCCACTCCATCGTCTGTCCCATCGCGCCACCGCCCAGCTTCCACAGCACACTTTCACCGTATTCATCACCGGCGAAAATAACGCCTCCTTGTCTCGTGAACGGCCGGTAAGCGCTCGAATACCGGTTCCTAAACCACGCTTTCGGCTGAAGCAACGCGAGCTTTGAAGGTTTTGATGAGACAACTTCGCTGCCGTTGACGCTGTCGTGAAGGAACCAGTTGAGCGTGCCGCTGTTGCCGAATACCGATTGCTCGAACTTCCATGGCTTGAGATTGGTGGTGATTGTTTCGCCGGCGGAGACGGATATTCCGATGTGAGGATTTGGTGGTTCGAATGAGCCTTCGATGGATCTCTCGACGCCGATTTCTCGTGTAGGGTTTTCAGATGATCTGCTAACGGAAACGCTTAAGACGTTGGTTTGAATGGTGGGGGTGAGTTGTAGGGAAATGCGGGAAGGGAAGTGCTTTTCCTCGGCTCCTGCTCCACGTTCATTCATGAGAGTGGCGTTAACGAGTCGTACAACATCACACCTGCTTGATACAAATTTATAAAATATAATGATAAATGTTTTCAACATTGAACTAGACAACAATCTTTTTAATGTTTTACTTGTTAAACTTATTTTACGTCTCATTCTCTGTGCATGCATATAATGTATATATGTGTGGGTTCATAAAGGGGCAAAAAGTAAAATTATACTAATTTTAACGTTATTTTACTTATTTTATGAAAATAATCGTTAAAAACGTTGAATGATTAACCTCAAACGATGACTTTGAGCCGTGGACTCCTTCGGAGGAGTCTTCCTATCCCAACTGCAATAAGAGTAATGTTTGTCTTTAACCTTCCCTCAGACTCTCCAGATCAAACTTTAAGTGAAATTTTTACTGGGAATGCTTGCTTGTTAAACTTATTTTGTTAGGTTAAAATCTTGAATAATATCGTAAATACTTAAAAAAAATATAATAACAAATATAAAAACTATAAAAATATTTAAATAAGTATTATGTTCAAATAATGAATTAATAGTTTTTTATTTCAATGTTTTATACTTGGTATTTAATTAATCCAATGATTAAATTTTCAATTTTAATGAAGAATCTATTTTAATAAAATTTCTCATCATTTTATCTTTCAAGTTCAGTCTGAGACATGTTTTAAATAAAATTAGGATAGTTTAAAATTAACAGCTACAATTAATTGATGTAAAAAATTTAAAGATTGCAGTTTACCAATGATTAATTAATTATTTTTTTCTTACAATTATCTTCAAAATTAATTATTTTAAGCAGCGTATACAATACAAACAGTTGCATGAATAATTAACTTCATTTGTATTATATACTTTTTTTCACCAAGAGAGCTTTAGCTTCGCGATATTAAACCTTAATTTTGATTAAATTTTTTTTTTTGAATGTGATAAAAGTTGAAATATTCATGATAAAACTGGGCGTAGACCACACCTAAATACCTAATTCATAATGGTATTCTTTGCTTTCAAGCAATCTAAAAATTAAGGTCATTAAGTTAACACCATTTCGGCAATTATTGAGTTTTAATCTATCTATCTATTTTAATAAATCAAAGTTTTTAAGGACACATGGCATGATTCTAGAGCATCACAACCAATATTTCCCGTCTTTTTCTCCTATTAAATACGAACACATATTAAATAATAATATTAAACATTAAATACTTTTTTACATTTTTAAATCTATCTATTCTAATAAATCAAAGTTTCTAAGGTCACATGACGTGATTCTAGAGCACTTTAACCAGGATTTCCAGCTTTTTTTCTCCTATTAAATACACATGTTAAATAATAATATTAAACATTAAATACTTCTTTACATTTTTAAACTAAGAAACAATTTTTTTAATACATTAAAAATATATTAATATTAAAAAAACACATTTTTAGAATCCAAATTATTATAAAATATACAATTTTTAATAATAGTATTTTAAAACAAAATGTTTAAAAAACAAACTTTGAAAAATTAGCATGTAAAGAAATAATATAAATATTTTATTACTTCATGTTATACAAAATTTTAGTCATATTTTATATTAAAAGATTTTTGATATTGTCTAAATTTTCATATGATTATTTATTTTAGTTTTTTCATTCAATACGTGTAATACACGGGGTGTTAACCTAGTTATATATATATATATATATATATATGACTCTATACGTACATATTTGTATATTTGACATCTGTATTTATGTATAACTAAATTTATTGCGTTTATTTTTTCAATTTATAAACACTAACATCTTCAAGAATAACCCCTTCCAAGTTCCAACTACATAATTTAATAATTATGGAGTACAAAGATGAACTTCTTCTTCTTTTTTTTTTCTTTTTTCTTTTCGTGGTAATGCAAAGAACTCAGTAACAATATATTGTGTGGTCCACTTGGTGCGATCAATATTACATTTAAGTATCATTGAACTTTGTGTTTGTTCATCCTTGCTCCATCCCCTTGATAGTGTTTTATTAATAATATTTCCATTGTTAAATAATAATAATAATAAATAACACTTAAAGGTACTATCTTTATTATAGGAGAATGATAAAATAAGAAAATATTTTTGTCTAAAAAAAATAAAAACCAATAAAAGTTTAACATGTAACATATTAAAAAAAATGAAAGAATGATAATTTAGACCTATAATAATGTTTTTATTTTTGATTTTTTAATTCATTATTAGTTTAACAGAAAGGAAAAAAATAAAAAAAAAGATATTTATTTTATTTTAATTGCCGCTAATTTGGGCAATTGTCGTGTCATGTTTAACACTACTTATTTGACACGTTATTAAACCCGTCTGACGTTATCAATTTAACAACCTTTTAGTTAATCAAATATATCGTTGGACCTAATAATTATACACCACATTAATTACTTCTCAAATGAATACTTTGTGGGTGTGATATGTCAAATTAATTTTAATTTATGTGGTTTTAATCAAACCATAATTTTAATGTCGGCTACAAATTAACTAATTAAAAGATTATGAAAGTCGTGTGGCCATTTTATCTATTCTAGCCTAGTTAGCTTTATGGTTGCATTAGATGAATATTAACGGATGTCCATGTTCTATAAAATGCAAAATAATAATTTATAGAAAAATTAACTACACATGTATGCAGTGAGTGATACAATATTTTAAACTCACGTGTCACGATAAAACGGTGTTACAATTAGTGTATTGCGTAAGTGACGTTAGCACGGCGTTATGATCGAACATTGAGACTCTATTATAGAAATTAATCAAAACACAGATTAAAAAACAATTATCAAACGCCAAACGGTATTAATGTTTTTTAGTCAGTCACGGCCTCATTTTTTGTGATACCAGCAAATCTTATCAGTTGATATAGGTTATTAGTTTTTGAAAATTAAAAACAAAAGTTTTTTTTTTATTTTTTAGTGAGCAAAAATCATATTATAAATATTAAAAAAAATAGACTCTAATCAAAATGATATTTTACAAAATTTAGATTTGAGTTTTCAATTGTTTTAAATTGGGGTTGGAACATGCATCATAAATAGAGACGATGTAGAAACTAAACCGTACGCTAAAGGGCTTCTAGCCTAGCGATTTGCGATAAATGTAAGAAGCTGCACCTCATTAAGGTCAGATGTTCAAACCTCAGCCTGAAACCGTTCAAAAAAAAGAAACTAAAGCGTACCTCACGTTATCGATGCTAACTAAAACATCAATCCAGTTCTGTCGAACCATCACTTGATAATTCAACTGGATCACCCCTTCAAGCTGATGATAATTCAAGGAAAACCCAAGTTTCTGATCTTCTTGTCCATTACTGTTACACTTTTCAATCTCCATAGCAATCAATGGACAATACAACTGAATTTTCCATAACCCTAATCCTGAAATCGCCGAAGAATACATCGGTGATGGTGCTTTCAGCACAAGATTCACTGCCCTTAGCTCCATCATCCAGTTTGTGATTGCGAGATTCATGGATCTCATCCATTGTTCTTCTGCGTTCGACCCTATCAGCCTCATCAATCTTTTAGACGTTTCTCTTGCCCATGAACACGCGAATTGATCTTTAAGAGTGTTTAAACAATCACATCTGATATCCTGAGGAGCTTCATACACAGACACAAGGAAAGAAAGCGCAAGAAACAAGAAATTAACTATGTCTTTAAGGCCATGGATGGAATTGGGTTCTGGGAGTTTGAGGAAGGAATTGGAGAGGTTGATAGGGGTGTAATTAAGAATGTCTTTGATGATATTGGTCATCAGGAGGTTGGAGATGGTAAGTTGTTGATGAGCAAAGGTGTTGTTAATGGTGGATTTGAGTGGTTTAGAGGTCCAAAGAACGACGGGTAAGGTGTAATATGCAATGATGGAGAAAGAAACTGAAGAATTGTGAATTAGGTTTTTGGAAATGGTGAGTTCAAGAGAAGGCTGAGATGAAGAACAAATGCTTATAGATTTTGTGTTTGTTTGCCATTGTGTTTGTGGTGGTAGGCTTTGAATCCAATCCCATATGTCAGGAAATGAACAAGGAACCATGTTGACTACTATATATATCTATATATTGAGAGGTTTAATATATTATGGGGTTGAAGTTTAGGATCGATGTAAAATCAAGAAATCATACATATAGAATAGTGTGTGTGCGTGTAGCTAGAGAGAAAGAGGGAGATATATGATGATGATATGATATGATGACCTCCAAGTTGATACATATATATATAGGGAAAGAACTCGTGGAAATGTCAAATGACTAAGTTAATTAAAGTTTATGTAAGATAATACAAGGTTTGTACTTCATGTAAATTTAAATTCACTTTAATAAGGGGGTATATCCTTTGTATACAATCATATAGTTACCGTATATAAAAGCCAAGATGAGACTAACTCATTTGATAGATGTAATGTCTTTTAGAAGAGAGATTATGTGTTCAAATCCAGACAAATTATTTAGAGTGGTTTAATAGAAGTATGAGTAGAATAAATTTGCCGTTCAGAAAAAATATATATAATTATCGTATATGAACGCAAATTTTCTTAAAATCAATTAATTAGAAGTTTGTTAGTAAAATAGTAAAAAGGCGTACACCTAGCTAGCTAGATAACCCCACGTAACAACAGTCATTACTTTTTATTTATTTTAATAAATACATTATAATCCATTGTAGTTTTCTAAATTTAAGTAAAATATAGATTATGTTAAATTTTATATTTGGATCATAATATTTTTTATGTATTTTTAAAAATTTTAATTTAATTTTAGTTATATCATTTTTTTTTAATTTGTTTTAAAAAAATTTCAAATCTTGATTGTGAATGAATGATAATACGATGCCTACAACGGATGACATGAAAGAAAGACGAATCACGAATGTAATGATATTAGTGATTACTCCCAAACATTCTCCTTTAAAAAGTGTTTCTATTAAGATATGTTAGTATTTTTTTTATTCAAGTTTGATTAATTAATTGTATCAATCTGAAGTAAATAAAAATAATAATAAAGATACTAAATATTTATATATAACACAAAATATTATAATACACTACTTGTTGGTTATATACATTGGAGTTTTAGATCCAATACGAAGAGAATTTTACCATAAAAAAAGTTAGAAATCAATAAGAGTTTGACACATTAAATGCTAAAAATATAAAAACAAAAAACCAGCATAAAAAACAAAACTCAGTACAAAAAAAATAAATCCAAAACAAAAATAACAAGATAACCAATACAACAAATAAAAATTCAGTGCAAGAAAACAAAAATATAGCATAAAAAATAAAAATCTAATGCAAAAACATACAAAATAAAAAAAGAATCTAGTACAAAAATAAAAATCTATTACAAAACATAAGATGTTATGCCGAAATTATCACTCATATTTTCTTAGCATGACACATGTCAATTTTTTATTGGTTATCACTATTATTAAGCAAAAATCTCTCCTTATTTGATATTTTTCATATACATATATGTGTGTGTATTCGATTAGTTTCTAAGTGTTTATATATCTTTTAAACCATGTAAACTTTAAAAATTCATACATATGTTATTGATATAAACAGGGAAAATAGCTATAGATTTGTAACACTAATGTTTGAAACTAGAAATAAAAAACAACTAAAGGACCATGACAATGTGATCAACTTTATCCAAGAAATCGCTAATAAATTAAAATATTATGCAAATTTTACTTTCGTTAAAGGTGTAATAAAATTACTATTATATATTTAACACATATAAAATCTAAAAATATGAAATTATTATCGTTTAGGTTAGTAAGAGCCAATAAGGTCATTAAAGTGTTTTGGTGAGATACACAATGCAGGCAGAGTGGGCAAGTGACTAATAATAAAGATAAGGCATAAAAAAAATGCTTTAAGAACATGATTCTTGGTTTTCTGCTTGCTTGTTCAAATTTGTGAATGAAGGAGCGTATATAAAACTCATTTGGAAGCATCCACTTTAGAGGAGTCAATTCAAAATATCCCTTACTAGATAACCTTATCGCTCAACACTTAATATACATTGAATTTCTTTAATTTAGGAAATTTTTGTGATAATTTGCAACACAAGACAAGATAAAAGTGGTTATATGTGCCTTTCCCATACTTTTTTTTTATAAACAGCAAACGTCAGGTCACCCGGGAGCACCATGGCAATTAGATCATCATTCCGTTCGAAAAATAGAGCGTGGTGACTTGACTTACCCGCACAGGAGGAAACCTACAACTAGGAAAACCCTCAGGCTCAACCCAGAGCAATATTTGCTTTAGATGAGACTTTAGCCCAAGACCTTTTAAAAGAAAAGTCAATGGACTATCATACTTATTAAGAAGCAAATAATCAAACAATAATCGAAATTAATGAGAAAACCAATCAAAATAACCGAATTAATTGAGAAATGTTGGTTTGGTTAAGTTTTTTTATACCTGTTTTTTATGTTTTTGCTATAGTTATATATCTCATATACATATTGTTAGAACTTTTTTATAAGTTACATTTTAACTGTTCATCTTTATAAATAGAAAAGAATAAAAAGATTGCTGGTATTTTATTTGGCTCATTAGATAATTGTATTATAAACTGAAATTAATTTCAATTTAACTAGGTCCAATACCGTTAATTAACTGAACTAACCAAAGCATCTTTTTTAAAAAAATACCATTTACAACCAAAATTGATCTTTTATAAAAATACATAAACCAAAACTTTAGCTATATGTTTTTTTTGTCTTGTAACTGAATCAAACCGAGACAAGCATAAGCACAAGATATTCTTTAAATTCTATATTACATGGATTATAAAAAGGTTCTTTTACGTAAACACAAATGACAAACTGAAACCTTCCTTCATGTCGAATTATTGGTGTGTGATGATGATGATCAAAAACCTTCCTGCCATTATTTTCAACGCTTATAAGAGAATTTGTAACAAAGAATCATAAACCTTCCTGCCATTATTTTCAACGCTTATAAGAGAATTTGTAACAAAGATTTTTCTTATATTCACATACCTAATATTCGTAGCATATAGAATATAATAGCATGTAATGTTTGCCTAGTTAGAGTTTAAAGTTTAATTCTTGCCATATTGGAATGCCTAACTTGTACATGTATTAAAGTATACTTAAATATTAAATACGTCTTTTTACTAGTTTACTGATTCACTAAGTTCTAAGAAACGAATAACAACATTTTAAGATTATAGAAATACTAAATAAGAAAATTTTATTAAATAAAAAAAAACATAACTATATTATTAACAAAAAATAATAAATAATTATTTATATATTTATTTAGTTATTACTTTGTATACATCAAACAGGGATATTATATATAACGAATACATTATATATAAATTAATAAATGAGTTATTTACAAAAAAAATAAAAAATTAATGTGTCACATTTCAAGTCTAGAAACGAGAATTGTTAAGGAAAGTAACTACTTAAGACTATGTATAGTGGTCACTCCGCTGAAATCCTTACCTATCGAAATTTTCTGTCACATCATCACCTTACTGAAAATATTAAAACCACCCAGTGGTCACCCCACTGGAAAAACTTTCCCCATTGTAAGAGAGGAGAAAGCAGGGTGAGAGGGGGAGAAACAGGGAGCGGGGGTCGCTGGTGCGAGAAAGGGGAGCCGTTGGGAAAGGGAGCGGTGTGCCCGCTTAACCCCGCCGAGAAAGTTGATCCCGCTGGAGGTGCGGGATATGTATTACAGATGGTCTAAAAAGCAACCTATTTATGAATGTTTTAATGTTTTTCATATTGAAACATCCATTTCCATAGAATTTTGATGTATTTATTTTATACATATCATATGAATTTGCGAAATACTCATATTAGATGAATATAAGTATATAATCTCCAATTATGTTGAGTTTGGTTGTTTTCATTAGAGGTAAAAAAACCGGTTCAGGAACCGGAACCGGTCCTACACAAACCAATGGGTAGCAATTCCGGTTTCTTAAAAAATCATAACCGGAACCGATTACATCATTACCAGGCCAAAACTGGAACTGACCAAAAACATATAAAAACCGGTCAAAATCAAAATCTAACCAGAACCGGTTATTAACGTTATTGACCAAAACTGAAACCAGTATCAAAAAAAAAAAAAAAACCAGTTGTGCATCTCTAGTTTTCGCAAGTATGGAGCGATTGGGTAATTGAGGACATTGGGAAGATTTTGGATGATTTGAGACATCAAAGACCAACATTAGAAAATTGTACACAAATTTAAGATGGTCTTTTTGAGTTTTGAAAAGGAATATTACACAACATAATTAAACACGAAATTTGCTTGTAATTTTGGAACGGCACGTTTCATCTTGGGGAGGACTTTTGGAGCTTTCCTTGAAGAGATTTCTATCACTTTTGATTCAAGAACATTATCATCGTGCAACTGTGCAAGCATGATTTAACATTTTGTTGCTACATTGTTGATTTAGCAGTCATTATGTGTGGTTTAATCACAACAATTCTAACATAAGGGGTCATCTTTTGAACTCTAATTCAAGTACTTATGACAAGTAATTATGTTGGATCTTTTGAATGTTTTGTTTTCATTGTTTCTGGTTGGTACTTAACTCCGGATATTATTTGAAAGCATGTTCAGAATCACTTTGGTAATCTTACTAATAAGCAATAATATTTTTAAGACTATTCACAGCGGTCACCCCACTGAAAACCATTCCCCACTGAAATTTCATGCCACGTCATCACCCCACTGAAATCCTTTAACACCCACAATGGTCACCCCACTGAAAACCCTTCCCCACTATTCCACGTCATCAACAATTAAAATTAAAAAAAAAACATTACTCTAATTTAAAAATAATTCAATATTTTACAAAAAAAAGACACATTACATTAAAAAAACAATAACATATTAAAAATATTCTAGACGGCTTAGATGCTACGAACGACAATATCGGTTCGAACCCTTTCGATATGTTTGACCAAATCGGCTTTTAACGACTCGTGAATGCTTTTGTTTCGCAACGCCAAAATTTGGTTATCTCTACGCGGGTCATCAATGTCAAAAGGAGATGGCGGTTCGTCTTCATCGGGAACAAACGGGCTAATCGACTTGCCCTCACATTCAAATATCATATTGTGTATTATGATACATGCATACATAACGGATCTAATTTTTTTAGGATGCCATGCTCTAGCCGGATTTTTTATAATTTGAAATCTTTTTTTAAGAACACCAAACGCCCGTTCAATATCCTTCCTTGCACCCTCTTGTGCTACTTGAAACCTTTTCCGTTTAAAGGTTGTTGGACATGTTATTGTTTGCATAAAAACCGGCCATTCTGGGTAAATCCCGTCAGCAAGATAATAACCGTGAGCGTACTCGTTATCGTTACAAAAAAACGATGATTGTGGAAACACACCGTTTTCCATATCATTGAGTAACGGCGACGAGTTTAGAACGTTTAGGTCGTTATTCGCACCAGGCATGCCAAAATATGCATGCCAGATCCATAAATCCTGTGAACAAACTGCTTCAAGAATAATCGAGGGGCATCCGTGATCGCCTCTCATAAATTGTCCTCTCCATGCAACCGGACAATTTTCCCAATCCCAGTGCATACAATCAATACTACCAAGCATACCGGGAAACCCATGATAATTTTCATGGTGTTCATACAAATTCATAACATCATTATAATTTGGTTTGCGCAAATATTTAGAACCATAGAGTCGACGGATATTCTTACAGAAATTATAAAGGCACTCTCTGGAAGTGCTGTCTGACATCTGTAAATAGTCGTCCATTAAGTCTGCCGTACTCCAGTATGCCAATTGTCGAATAGCCGACGTACACTTTTGTAACGGTGTAAATCCTCGCTTGCCGCGAGCATCCCATCTCAGTTGAAAATAAGTATCTGCAACCTCCAGATCGTTCACGATACGTTCAAATAGAGGTCGTTGCATCCGGAAACGCCTCTTGAACAACTTCTCATTATACAACGGTTCGGGCCCAAAATAATGACGCATCAACAGATCATGCCCCGCTTCCCTGTCTCGATTAATCTGAATTCTCCTAATTATAGGCCGAGGAATCTGAGAAGCGTTTTCTTGAGCCATGGTAGACAAAGCCGCGATAAAAAGATCAGTACCCTCGCTATCAGAAGATGAGAACACCGTAGAGGATGATGACATTTTTATAAAAAAATGTATAAAAATTAAGAGAATTTTGAATGAAATTGAGTGTGTAAAATGGTTGAAATGAGTGATTTATATAAAGATTGATTTTATTATAATTTTTTTTTTTAATTGTCCAACGGTTACAAAAAAGGGGGCCCACCCATTTAAAATGGACCAATCAAATGACACAACACCCAACGGGGAGCGGGGGCCGTGGGGCTGGTTTCGGCGGGGGCCGCTGGCTAGGGGGGCGGTGTTCCCGCTGGACCCCGCGGCGGGGGAGGGCACCGCTGGCCGGGCGGGGAACCCATTGTGGGTGGTCTAAAGATTCCAGAATGTTATGTCGAATCTTTAACAAATATACAAGATACAGGGTTTTTGTGTATGCGTCTTCAAAATGATTACCGTGCGATCTAAGCTAAAATTTAGAAAAAACTAAGGTGATGGAAAAGGAAGGTATTTTATAAAATTGTTTGGAACTATACGTCTCAAGTCAAACCGAGTGTACCTAAGAAGGTACAAAAGGAAGATTTTAATCCATAACATTCTTCAGAAAAAGAACACCTAAGAGTTTTTTGCAGCATATCCACTGGTTTCATTAGCAACTGATTCCCACACACTCGCCATCTTCTCTGCATATCCTGCCTGTAATCAAAAATACAATGCACAAGCATCAATATGTTGGCATCAACCAAAAAATCACATTACCCTTTCACTCCAAAAAGGTCAAACTGAATTGTCATTCCATGACAATGGGTTACACATCTCGAAAGTCGCCTAAAAATGTTAAAATATGTACAATCTCCTGGCCACTGTTGATGCATAATACACAAAACTTTGGTGTTTCAAATATTGATAAAATGTTGCAACTTTTGGGCATAAATATTCGTTCATGGTACATAATCAATAGTTTACTGAAAAGGGTATGATTGGGGGGAACACAAATATTGGAGGTCTGAAAGTTGACACCACTTTCAATATTGCAGAATGAGAGTAAGAAAGTATAGACTCATTTTGTCTCAGGTCACATGAAAGTAAGAACTAATTCCATTCCATGATGTACAAATATTAATTTCAACATTCATATTAATAAATGATGTGATGCTAAGATTTAGATGTGGCAAAAAGAGCAAGGGCTGGGTTGGGTACGACTTAAAACAGGTTGGGATCAAAACAGCCAACATTTTTACAGGCCGAATAGGTTTGACTGAAACTCTTTATTTCCAGATTTTAAACTTAGTTTTAAAACACTTGGTGCATTAAATGTGCACACAACTATATTGAACAAAAACAATTATACAATTAACATACTAGGTAATATCACACAAGAGTAAGGCCTGGGGAACAAAAATAATCAGATATTTTGAGCATAACATTGAGAATATTGCCTGCTTAACTTTGGCATAAAATTTAACTCTCTATTAATTAGCTATGTTTATTTTTGTCATTTTAACTCATGACCAGTTTTCTACTTTTCATCACTAAGATTATTATTAGTGAAGATGAGAAAATGTACCTGGTTAACGACAAATCCTTTCAACATGCCAAAAAAGTCATCATGTCTTTCTTTGTCCAATCGCTCAAGCTCATTCATATTATTCTCCTGCATAAGAATTCTTAGTTATATGCTTGTAAAAAATATTCATTCATTGTAAAGGTTTCACAAATATCATGATCACTATAGTAATTGTAATAACAATCCAGGAAGGTCCAGAGCTTGAGATCAACTGATTGGAACATCATGATTGGATGGTGTTCTTTTAAGCATGATAGTTTAAACATCAAGCAGTATTAGCATAATTTATGTTTTGTTCTATGGCCCAGGTGAATAATCCAAAAGGAAAGTAAGGAAAGTGCTCCATACATAACATTATAAGTTTTCAAGTCAAAAACTCAAAAACAAAATTGTAGGAAAAATAACCAATAATGATTAAAAAAACAGCCTAAATTACCTTAATGCGTTCGTATTCTCTAACAGCACAATTTTTAGCTTCATCAGTAACTCTCATTGTTTCTTTCAACTCCTCAATTTTCCTTACTCTAGATCTGTCACCACCAAATATCTTGGATGCAGCTGCTTCAAGCTTTTCGATCCTAGAATTTAAATTTGCCAGCTCAGATAGAAGAGTTTGTACAGTCAACAAAGCATTTGACCGATCTGAATATGCATTATTCACAGCTAATATCACTCCAAGGTATTCATGTAGCTTATCCTGCAGTAAGAAGTGAAACAATAAGTCAAATTTTCATTCTAACTGAAGCTGAAAATCATATACTAGGGGCTTTTTGTACTGTATAGATTCTACTTCAGATTACTATATATGCGGTAAGTAATCACAAAAACAAATTCAAACAGAAGAGGCACATCCAAACGCTATATTTTAATATCCTGTTTCATCAAATGTGATTATGTGTTTCTAATTATTCAATATCACATAATCACCTAGACAGTGCACATCCAAACACCCTTCAATACTAAGATAAAAAATGTTATAAGCTAAGTGAAGTGTCTAGAAAATACCAAATGTCTGACAGTTTGTGCATTCAACTCCCGATACAATCTGCTGGCTTTAACAGCAGAAGTAGCCACATTTTTCATATCTGCAGCTCTCACTTTTTGAGAGTTAAAAATAGCTTCCTCCATCTCAAATTTAGTTAATTTGACAAATGCTAATCCCAACTGCCCCAATGTCTCCCCCATGTCTTGCTGAGCTTTAACAAGAGATTCAGCCTGCAGATCCATATATGTTTTAATCTCATTATCACCCAAGAATATGACCAGAGATTATATCACTTTCACCTAAAATTATTTTTGAACAGATGAAACAAAACTATCATATATGTTGATTTTATAATGGCCACATAAATTAGATACATTTAATATGCCTAAACTGACACAAAAGGTAGCAATAAACATTTGCTTATCTGAATGATCAACACAATGTCCAGTATATTCATCAGAACTTTTGTTTTCTTCTTAGCATGAAAATTGCATTTAAAAATGTAGAGTTGCATTGAAGGGTAAGTCCTAATGTCCTATGTTGTTCAAAAAGCTAACTTTTGTCATTATAATGGATTATTTAAAAAAATCAAACAAGGTGTTAAATGACCATCTTTCTTAATATACAAAATCACTGAATCAGTTACATAGAAATTTCTAGAACAGTAATGCAATACTAAAAACAAAAGGGTATTTATAGCTGTCATGGCACTAATCTATCCTCAAGTTTTCTGTCTTAATCTAAACATTCCAAATTGTATGTCTTCGAAGTGTGGATCAAAATGTATTGCATTTTAATTTTAATATGCGTCATGAAACATATATTAAAAATCTAACATCATAACATATTTTGTAGATCTTATGAGCGAAGGAAAATCTAATAATTTAATAGAACTGTAATAATAAACAGCATACCTGCTGTGATACATTACTCAATTCCTGCTCAAAATCCTGCATCTTCTTCTTCTTATCCAAAAACTCCTTATCCTCTTCCACCACGGGCGGTTTCGCTCCACCCCAATCATTAGCAACCGACTGCCTTAGCTCCTTAAATATCCTTAACAAATCCCTACCCCCTTTCGCCGGATGTGACACATCATTAGGATCCACAGCTGCCGACACAACAGACTCCCCAAACAGCTGCTTGGGCAGCTTCACAGCCCCATCAAGCATCCTTGAAGCCACGTCAGTCGTCTTCATCAATGGCAGCTTTCCTTGCACCTGCAAGAACACTCTCAGTTCCTCACTTCTCCTAATCACAGGATGTGCAGCAAGCTTTCTCAAGTACTTCTCCAAACCCATTCTTCTCTGCTCAACAAACTCCTGCTTTTGCATAACTTGACTCTCCACAACACTCTTATCAGGCCTCAATGGGATAAAATATCCTCGGTATGAATCTGATAATCGGTCTGATAACGTCACAACGTCTCTAAACCGTCGCCGGACGCTAAATTCAGTTCCGTTAAACTCCGGTAAGTTCGTCCATGTGGTAATCAAGTAGGTCACAAAGGTGTTACCTCCAGGAACAAGCGAATTGTTTAGATCCTGTTCCTTTTGTGGATCCGTCACGGAAACTTTCAAGTAAACGGAATCGGCAGTCGGAGATGACGTGGACACGGCACCGTGGCCATTAATTTGCTTCCCGTGGTCACCGTCGAACGATCTGAATGACGCATCCGCGTACGAAGGGGGTTCAAGGAGCGAATTGAACGAGTTAGGGTTTTGGTGCGGGGACGATGAAGATAACAAAGGATCATCGTCGTCTGTGGTCAGTATTTCCGCAAACGGTAAGGAAGAAGAGAGAGGATGGTTGTAATGTTGACTAACGTCTCCGTTTGTGATGCCGTTGGATCTGGATGACGGATTGTTATCGTTGCCGCTATTGTTGTTATCGTCGTCGTCAAGAACGAGAGACTCCATTTCACCATGGGATGCATGTAGTTGGGCTTCTTCGAAGCCCTGATTCTCGAATCCCATCATTGAATTATCTGAATCTTCAATTGATCGGTAAATTTTAAGATGGGAGTGATATGGAGGATTATTTGAACTGAGTGATACTATATCATATTTCTGAAGAGTGATTGAGATGTAGGGGCGTGGATTAGGGCTTGACGGCCAACTTTCGTGGCGGAGATCGGCGGTGTTGCTGCCGGACTTTACAGTTTACAGTTTTACACGGCAAGGATGATATCGAGGAGTTCTCAAATATAGTAAAATATATTTTTTTAATATTTAAGGTAAGTGTGTGGCCAAATCACATATCCTGCGTTTTACACGTCACAACTAGTTTGCATCTGCTCAAATCAAAACAAAATAACTTAATATTGGCTTCATAATTCTTTATTATATTCATGGTTGTAAAAATCTTATTAGGCCGATTAATTATTAGTCCCTAAGGCCAACTAAGCCTGACTATCCGATTATACCGATTAGTTGACTGATTAATCCGGAATAATCCTGATTTATTCCTAGTTCCCACCCCATCGACCGACTAACGACTAGCGATTTATACAACATTGATTATATTTATCTTTAAATTTTTTAACACTTTTTATCAGATTGATTTTATATTGCTTGATTAAGAGTCTATGAAGCGCAATTGGTATAGAAAAAACTGATATAATAGAAATTTGATTTCAAATTTATTCAAATCAATTCTCTCACAATAAATATGAGATAAGAGCAACTTTTATAGTCTTTCAGCTTCATCTTTTTTCATAATCAGATTGTATTCTTCATCTGTATTTCCTTAATTTCTTCAACAAGTGTTCAACCAGACAAAATGTTAACTACAAATGTTGATAACAACGTTATCAATATAGGAGAAGCAACAAATACGTTGTATCTTCATTCTTCTAATAATGTTGTAATTTTGCCTTAACCAAATCATTCGATGGAACTATTGTCGGAGCATGGAAGGTGTATTCTATGTTCAAATCGCTACATAACTTTGGAGTGAATTGATGATTAATATAGTCAAGCAAACAGAGCAAAGCTCTATCAGTTGAGATTCAACAAGGTAGTGGACCAGTGGTGACATTTCTACTTATTTCAAATATGATTGTTGCTACATTACTTGTTGAATCATTTGACCTTTAATTTAGGTACTTATGACAGGTAATTATGTTAGAGCTTTTGAAAGTGTTGTTTTCATTGTTTCTAGTTCTTGGTTAAGGAAATTATTTGAAAACATGTTCAACATCGCTCTGTTAATCTTACTAAGTAATGATATTTTTAAAAATTCCATATTGTTGTGTCAAATCTTGAACAAATCTACAAGACACAGGCTTGTTGCGTATGAGTATGACTAAATCAAATTCCTTTGTAACAAGAAATCAAGCATAATACAAATACATTGAAGCATTGGGGGCTAAAGCTGAAAGAAATAATCAAATAAAAATTACATTTCCGAATTTTCAAAATGAATGTCAAGTGATCTAACCTAAAACTAAAAAAACAAAGGTGGTGGAAAAGAAAGGTATTTTTATAAAATTGTTTGGAACTAAAGTTGTATTAGAGCAATTTCTCCTATCCTTAAATCGATTCATCTTATTTCATAATCAGATTGTATTCTTCATCTTTGTTTTCTCAATTTCTTCAAAGATTGTTTAACCAGACAAAATGTTAACTATAGATGTTGATATGTCATCAATAACATAGTCTATACTACGAGTCCATTATATCATCATCCTTTTGATCATCCTAAAACGTTGCTTGTATCTGAATCATTAGATGGAACATGCATGGAAAAGAGCAATTTCAATTGCTTTTTCTAAAAAAAAAAATGTTATTGGCGATCCTAGTTAATTTTGTGAACATGATTCGTTGTGATCTATCCAAGCGTTGCAATTATTTGGTATTCTCACATATACACTCAACACATTAATTTTTTTTGGATAAAGTATATTATATGTTTACTTTTAGTCTTTTTAAAAAAGAGTATTATATCCGTCGATTATTCTTATACTTTTGTCCATTACCTAAACATCTCTATTTACGAGCTACTATTTGTTCTCTCTATTCAAATATTTACAATCTCGACGGCTTGTGGTAAAATAAACATATATTTTTCATAAGAACTTTTACGGGGGTAAATGATTTAACTGTGCATGTGTTATACAAGTTTGCCTCTATAAACAAATTGAATATCTAATCTATCATAGATAGTCAAATATGAAGAACTTAATTGCTTAAGGTATGGAATGTTACATGTATGCTATACTATAAATTAGACTCGTCAATATATGAAGAAAGTGTGTAGTTCTACTATTTCAAGGTTTTGATATTAAATAATAACATGCAAGTATAAATTAATGTTCTAAAGTTCATGTTATTGGCGTAATATTTATACAATAAGCGTTTTTTCTTCTTTGTGTCTTCAATTTCTCATATGTTGATTTTTAATTTAACTTCGTTACTTAATTTCATATTAATTTAATAAAGTAATTTTGAATATGTTTAAGTGTTCTAATGAAAAAAATAATAAAATCAAACACTTGGGATTTGTTTTCTAATAATTGAATTATACTTATGGAAGAGAAAATTAAAGGTTTCGAGTTTTAACATGTCATCTCTTGTGTCATGACTAATAAACAAGCCTTCTTGATAAATGATAACTCAAATTCACCAAAGCTTAATCGATACTCAGGCCTATTAATGTCCAACCTAAGATAAAGGTTACTGAAGATTGAACACTTAAAATACATTTCATTTAAAATATGTAGCTTCATTAGGTGTTTTGATTCTATGTAATATTTTTACAAATGCTTATTTTCTTAAAGAATTAAATAAGATAAATGAAACACATAGGAATTTTTATTACTAAAAAATGAAATAGTTTTTGTATTAACTTTGAGTTAGGAGGTATTGAAGAAAACAATTCACAAAATAATAAGTTAGGTTGCAACATGTTGAACCTTGAAAACCAGGGTCAAGCTGTCAAATAGCCCTGCGACTCTACTATTCTGGCTTGGGGAGCGTTATTTAGACACCACCTATGGATCCGTTGACACCACCTAGCCCTATACGGGTCGTATGGTGTCAGATTTTGTCAGACTTTGTCAGAAAAATGTCTGACGGTTGAAATTACATACGGGCCGTATGGCCCTATATGACCCATAAATAAATTTCAAAATTCACATTTCGTACCAGTTACTTTCAACTTTCTTACAAAAAGTACCATCTTGAAAAAGAAAAGTTACCTTCAACTTTTGCTTACATAAAGTACATCTTGAAAAAGAAACAAAAGGGTTGTCAGATCATCATTAAAGTGTCTCGATCCAATCCATTTCTCTCCAAAACAACCATTAACACACTCACTCTGTATATCTATATCTATCATTTTCTTCATTCTCTATCGTCTTCTTCATCCTCTATCACCACTTCTAATTCAAAATATCTCTTACCTAGGCCTGTAAACGAACCGAACAGTTCATTAACTGTTCGTGAACTGTTCGGTAAGAAGTTCGTTTATGTTCGTTTATTTAATAAATGAACGAACACGAACATAAAATTTGTGTTCGTTTAATTAAATGAACGAACATGAACAGACCTTGTGTTCGTTTATTTATGTTCATGAACAGTTCGGTTATGTTCGTTTATTTACGTTCGTTTATTTGTGTTCGTTAATGTTCATTTATGTTCGTTAACTATGTAATGTTAGTTTTTGTTCGGTTAACTGACTAATTTACGAATGATATGTATTTACATTTAAGACACTTGTCGTTTGTGCTCGTTTATACTTGTTCAATTGTGTTCGTTTATGTTTGTTCAACAGTGTTCATGTTCGTTTATGATTGCTCAATGGTGTTAAAAAATGTCCATTTATGTTTGTTCGTTTATTTTAGTTCGTTTGTGTTCGTTTATGTTCATGAACAGTTCGTTTAATTTATTAATGAACGAACACAAACGAACACGAACATATTCATTTTCTTAATAAACGAACACAAACAAAAAATTCATGTTCGTTAAGGTGTTCGTGTTCGTGTTCGGTTAAGTTTAAATGAACGAACACGAACATGCATGTGTTCGTGTTCGTTCGGTTCGTTTACAGGCCTAACTCTTACCCCTTTCCTCATGCTAATATCCACCATTGATGCTTCTGCACTCACTGTGCAAACTTCAAAAATAAAGAGTCATACGGGCCATATAGGTGCGTGTCAGAAATGTGATTTGATGTGCTAGTTTTTGTCAGAAATAAAATATTTATACGACCCGTATAGGTCCATACGAGTCGTATAGATGGTGTTTGTTGAACCAACCTGACGTCTCCCTAACAGGTCCCTTCTGGCTTCCTCCGGACCTCCTCACAAAGTCACAACTCACAAGTCACAACAAGGTTCGTCGTCAGCTAAAGTGCTAAACGGTCAAATTGCTATAGTATTCTAGCAACAATCGGCCCAATGAAAATAAAAGGCCAACTAAATGAAAAATCATCATCTTCCCAAATAGGGCCATAGGGGCCTAGGCTTGGGTCCGCTCAATCTCCATTAGACCCCCATCAGCCCATCCAACTTCTATCTCTCAATTTATGAAACCAACCCATCTTTGGTTATCACGACCTGCATTCTAGGCAGGTCCAATCTAGCCAAGCCTAGTAGCCATATGCTAATTGACAAGGGTCAGGTTATTTGGACACCCCTATGGATCAGTTGACACCACCTAGCCCCATACGGGCCGTATGGCCCTATACGAGTCGTATGGGTGTCAGAATTTGTCAGAAAAATGTCTGACGGTTGAAAGTACAAACGGGCCGTATGGCCCTATACAGCCCGTATAGTTATAAACTTTTTTTTTAATAAAAATAAAAGGTTTTTTGTAAGAAATAGATGGTGGACAGCTTTCCTTGATAAAAAAATGCCAAAAATAATGTGTCCTTACAACTGTTTACCAGCTTTATTCATCTATTTTAAATATTATTTATTTACGAATATGCATAAAACGTATGGGTGTCCATTGTCCAAAGTAGCCTTTTGAGGCTTCTGCACCCTCTGTGTCTATAATCCCATTGCACAATGATGAGGTCTATAATCCCACTTTTGAGACTTTTGATTCTAGCATATGTCTGTAATCCCACTGTGCAAAATTTTAAAATGAAGACCCATACGGGCCGTATGGATGCGTGTCAGAAACGTGATTTGATGTGACAGCTTGTCGGAAATAAAATATCCATATGACCCGTATAGGCCCATACGAGTCGTATGAATGGTGTATATTGAACCAGCCTGACGTCTCCCTAACAGACCCCATTGACAATAGTATTTTTGATTTCCCTGGTAGACCACCCTGTCATGTAGGGATGAGATCGGTACCACACCGGTACCCTACCGGTACCGATACCGAAAATACTGGTACCGAAATTCTTGAAAAATGGGTACCGATACCGGTACCGAAACATTAGGTACGGTACCGGTTCGGTAACGGTACCGGTTCGGTAACGGTACCGGTTCGGTAACGGTACCGGTTCGGTAACGGTACCGGTACCGGTATTTTCGGTACTTACCGGTTTTGTACCGTTTTCTCAATTTTTTGTTGAGATAAAGACGAAAAATATTATTCTTCAATTTATAGATGTTATTATGTCATAATTATATGCATATGAATGCATCATATGAATACATTATAAAAAAAATCAAGTTCACAAAACGAATAATTGCAAACAGAAAAATATGAACGCATCGTCCTTTGGATTTATATAGTATTTTTTATATTTAATAATTAAAATATTAATTTGGTTTTAACGCATCATGGTAAATATTTTTTAAACTATACTAGGTTAGTAAATAAGGAAAAGGATCAGTTAAATAGGGGATTAAACCTAAGAAGTCTAAGAAGCAATGGATGGCTGCCATGTGGCAGATTAAATGTTGTTAATTAAGGGTAGTTTAGGGATTTTGCAGATAAAAGAAAATAGGGTTAGTTATGGAGACCTGATGTTCGTTTTTTTGATTTCACGCATGCGGCTTCAATCAATCGACCAATTTCTTCCATGAATTGATCAATTACTCGATTTCTTCTTCGATTGATATCGTGAAATCTGTAATTTCGTTGCAATCTGTTGTTCACATTATACATTGTCTCATCAATTTGGCGCTAAAACAGGATTTCATCTATTTATGTTTAAATGAGTACGAATTCTTTATTTTTCATGTTATTATTGGTTTTTTTTGATTGATTTTATTGTTTTCAATGATTATATGCGTGATTTAGTTTCATTATACGTGTAATCTTATTTTTTAGGAGCATCGTTATGTGTATTGTGTATATTATACATGATTTTGTCAATTGTGTCAAACTGTCAATTATGTATGTTGTATTTGTGTTATAATGTGTATTACTTTGTACATATATGTAGTATGTGATGTAAATAACAGTATTTTGTGTTATTATACATGATTGTGTATAGTTTCAATTCAAATTGTGTCTTTTATATAATTGTGTCTTTTATAATTGTGTCTTTATATTATTTTACTGTGATTGTTGATTGTCTATTATTAATTATATTGTTTTCAATTAGTATATGTGTTATCTAGTTTCATTATATGTGTACTTCTTGTTTTTTGATATCATTGTTATGTGTATTGTGTTTATTATATATGGTTTTGTTTATTGTGTCAATTGTATATGTTGTGTTTTGTGTTTTAATGTGTATTACATTTTATAGATCAGTAGTATAAGATATTAAGATTATTATTGTCTATCAAACATGATTGTGTTTAATGTCTCAAATACTACTGTTTGTTTTTATGTAATTGTGTCTTATATAATTGTGTATTTTATATAATTGTGTCTTACATAATTTTGTTTGTTAATGTGTGAAATGTTAACTGGTTTTGTTTAATTTATGTAGATTTTCAAACATACAAAGAAGTTGGTCAACAAGATGTATCACCAGGTGGTAGATCTTATTATAGGCCTGACTGTAACCAGTCACTAAAACCTTCTGTAGGCATGTTATTTGATTCCATTGATCATGCGTTTTCTTTTTATCAAAAGTATGCTATTGCTAGTGGTTTCTCAGTTAGGAAAAACATGGAATACAAACATTGTGGTATTATCAAGTTGAAGTATTTTGTTTGTACTAAGGAGGGTTTTAGAGAAGATAAACTAGTTAATAGTTCAACTGATGAAAATAAGATTCGATCAAAGCGTAGGAGAGCATCTAGAAGATGTGGATGCAATGCACACATTAAGTTGCAGTTGAATAATGAAAATAAGTACAGGATATATCATTTTGAGGAATTGCATAATCATGCTTTTGTTGGAAAAGAAGATGTCCAATTTTTAACTGCTGCAAGAAGGGTTGATCATGTAAAAGAGAATGCAATTCAATCTTTGACTTCTATAAATATCGGTCCTGTAAGAGCTTTTAATATTTTGAAAAGTTTATATGGTGGTTATGCAGAAGTTGGGGCAACGAAGGCTGACTTTAAGAATTATAAAAGGGATTTTAATGAATATATTGGTGAATATGATGCAGAAATGATCATTCAACGTTTGAGCAGGAAAAAGAGTATCTTCCTAATTTTTCATTTGAGTATAGTATCAGAGAAGATAGATCAATAGCATCGTTGTTTTGGGCTGATGAGGATTCGAAAAATAATTACTCTGTATTTGGTGATGTAGTAGCATTTGATGCAACGTATAGAACAAACAAGTATGCTAAATAACATCATTGTGTTATTATTTTCTTTAGTTTGTTGTGTTATTTTTGTTGATTGTGTTATGTTTACCATTGTGTTTTTTAGGTATGATATGGTTTTTGTTCCTTTTACTGGCATTGATAATCACAATAGGAATGTTACATTTGGTGCTGCTCTTCTTGGATCTGAAACTGCTGATTCATATAGATGGTTATTGGAAAAATTTATTGAGGCATTTGGTTTTGCACCTAGAGTTTTTGTTACTGATCAAGATGCTGCAATGATGCGTGCTATTTTAGATGTTTGCCCTAATAGTCGTCATAGATTGTGTATGTGGCATATATGGGAGAAATTGACTACAAAGGTAACATAACATATTTATTGTGTCTTTTGTTAATTGTGTCTTTTGTTAATTGTGTATTTTTAATATTTGTGTCTTCTATCAATGTGTCTTTATTAACTGACTCAAATTTTGTGTCTTTATTAATTGTGTCTTTATTAATTGTGTTTTTGTAGGTTGGAGCATCTATGTGTAATTTAACGGATTTCAAAAAGAAATTATCTAATATTGTATGGACAGATTGCATTACAGTTGAGGAATTTGAAATGGAATGGCATATGATCCTTTCTGAATTTGGGTTAAGTGATCATCCTTGGTTGGGTGATATTTATAACATTAGAAGAGATTGGATACCTGCATTTCTTTATTTTTGTGTACTTATTGTGTCTTTATAACCAGTTGTGTTTTATTGTTAGTTATGTTGTATTGTGTTTTGTGTTATATGTAGGTTTCGTTTCGAATAGAGGATCTTACAATCTTCTGCAGTTGTGAGAGGTTTAAACAATTTGGATTGCTATGTAGACATATATATTATGTTCTTAGATTTTGTGAAATCACTGAGTTTCCAAAAAAATACGTGGTTAGGCGTTGGACAAGGGAAGCCGTTCCAAATAGTTCCCTTCAATCGGTTATCATTCCTGGTAAAGATAATGCTGTTGACATCGAAGCTACTGTTCGTGAGATTATGTCTTCAAACGAGTACGTTATAAATCGATTGGTTATGAACAAAGATGAATTGTTACTTTATAGAGATCATGTAAAGAGTTACATGTCCAAGGCTGATGAGGTAGAAATTGACAATCCTCGACCTAGCAGAAGGGGTAAATTTGCATCAATAACCGGAATGAGTGAACCACGTTATGCAAATGTTCGTGTACCTGTAAGAACAAGGACTAAAGGATGTGGTACAAACAAGCGTTTTAAGTCTGCTCGTGAGATAGCAATTAACATTTCAGAAGCAAAGAAGAAACTTAGAGGATGTGGATTTTGCAAATCTGTTGGTCACAACCAGCGAACATGTCAATTGTATATTAAAAGTATTGAAGAAAAGAAAGGATCAAATATTTCAGGATTTAATTAGAAAGTTTTTTTAAATATGAATTTTGTATTTCATATTAGAATTTATATAAATTGGATTTAGAATGAAATTGAACATGTTTTATATTTGAAATATAATGTTTAATGTGTAATGTGTAATGTGTAATGTGTAATGTGTAATGTGTAATGTGTAATGTGTAATATGTAATGTGTAATGTGTAAGGTGTAAGGTGTAACGTTTAATGTGTAATGTGTAATGTGTAATTAATAATGTATGATGTGTAATGTTTCATGTGTATTGTTTTTTTACAATACACATTACACAATTGACATATTACATTTCAAATTTTACAAACCAAACAATACACATTACACATGCAATGTACACTACACAAACACCATCATATGTGACAAAAATTATGACAACTGTGACTTTTTATTATATTGTGTCCTTTTACAATGTGTCTTTTTTATATTGTGTTTAACCTTTAATATATTTACCATCAAACAGAGTTAATCAAAATATATAATAAAAGATGCATAGAGATTTCAACCAAAAGACAATTACAAGTAACATGTTTTAAAGGGTGCTAAAAAGTATCATCAAACAACCATTGTCTAAAAACAACCAGCTTGCTTTAAAATAAACCTAACACATTCAATCGTTCAATGATTCGAGCTTGAGCTGTTTTATGAAGTCCTTTTTTCTCATGAGCACTTAGCTTCAAATAAGCCTTCACTTCACTTAAGACAACACTTTTCACTTCATTAACATCATGAAGAAGAATCTTGGCAGCATACTTTCTTCTTAAGTCAACGAGCTGTCTTTTCTGGAGTTTATCTTCCTCCAATGCAAACCCGGCATCATACTCTTTTTCATCACTACCATGGAATGTTTCCATATGCCTCATCAGAAACACCCCACAGTCCACATGATTGTGTGACGTTCTCCATGACATTTTATATCTTACAATGTTTGACATTTTTACATTTATTACTTCTTTGTGTGCTATGGACTCCAAGTAGATTGCAAATGCATTTTTCTGAAAAGTAGAACATTATTATTATTAAATTAGTCATATTTTATGACATAAATATCATCAAACTTACCAAATGTTCGGGTCGACCAAGATACTTTGCTTTATAATCATCAAATGCACTATTGTCTATCAAAATAACCTTTGGAAGGTTTTGCAACTTGAGGTTGAAGCATAAAAGATAATAGTGCGCTGATTCAATAACTGGGAACAAGACTAAACCAAATTGCTTCACATCTTCCAAACGTTCTTTCTCCAAAAATTCCTTAAAAAATCTAGTGAACTGCTGAAGCACAGCTTCATTCCCCTTTGCATACGTGTCCCTATACTGTGGGTAATAAAAAAATGTAAAATTTAATGCATTATTTTAAATAACATATGTATTTTTTTTGTAATTTGTAATGTGTAATGTGTAATGTGTAATGTGTAATGTGTCATTAGTAATGTATGATGTGTAATGTGCCATATGTTTCTGTGTGTTCTATAATGTTGTGTTTTATGTGTAATATGTGATGTGTAATGTGTATTTTGTGTATTATGTGTTGTATGCATTTATGTTTTGTGTTTGTTCATTGTGTACTGTATAATGTGTTTGTGTAATGTGTAATATGTAATGTGTAATGTGTAATGTGTAATTTAGTATAACTTACAATCATCGGAGAAGTGCAGAACAAACGATAAACTGATTCTCTTGACTTCCTTTTCTCTTCTATATTCAGAATATGAGACCATGTGTTTATAACATCGATATGAACATCAACATCGGGTCTTAATGTTTCCATGATTACCTTTGGTGTTGTTATGATATCACCAAGGATAAAGATTTCTTTGCTGCAAAATAATTAATATAATTTTATTATAACACATTCAAAGAAAATAAATTTTAATAAATTTAAAGGATTGTGTACAATGATTCTCCAGTTGCAGCAAATAGATAATCTGCAATGTTGTTTTCAGCAGTTGTTCTTCGCTGTCCCATCACAACCTGTCTTTCAATGTAAGGGGAACATAAAAGTTCTCCAACATTCTTCTTTCTCTCTGGTCTTTTTTGGTTTTTTCCTGGTTTAACACTTGAAATTGGATCAACAACACAAACAATTTCCTTTTGCGGTGTTTGTAAATCTGTTACTTCTGTTTGCAAGATTGGTAGTTCAGTTATAATTTTGTTTAAATCAAAGTCTTTGTCCTTTTCTTGCTTTTCTTTTGCTGCCTCTTCATTTGCAGTTTCCTTTCCAGCCTTCACCTTCTCACCTTCATCAACATTCACCTTCTCACCCTCCTTTTCAACATTCACCTCCTCAACCTTCTCAGCCTCCTCAACATTCACCTCCTCAACATTGACATCATCAACTTTCTCAGCCTCTTCAACATTCACCTCCTCAACATTCATCTCCTCAACCTTCTCAGCCTCCTCCTCTTCATTTCCCATAGTTTCCTCCACCTTCTCACTTCCCACAGTATCTTTCACAGTTGTTTCTTCCACAGATGTGTCTTTAGCAATTGTGTCTTGAACAAGCTCCTCACTTCTCACAGTATCTTTGACAGTTTTTTCATCTTGAGTTTTCTTCTCAACACTTTCCTTCTGAACACTTTCCTTCTCAGCTGTTTCTTCTTGAATTGTGTCTTTGCTCATTGTGTTTTTTACAGTTGTGTTTTCGACAATTGTGCCATCCACAATTGTGTCATCAAACTTTGTTTCTTTTCCAGTTTCTTCAACACTGGGTTTTTCATTTTGAACATCACTCTCTTTGCTTGCTTCCTCTTTTGATAGTTTATCATTTTGTCCACAAAACAGATGCAAAAAAAACAAAAGTAATTCATAAATGAAATGTGTAATATGCAATGTGTAATCTGTAATATTTTTATTATTATTGTGTAATGTGTAATGTGTAATGTGTAATGTATAAGATGTGTAATGTGTCAACATGTGCGGTGTAACACATTTATAAAATAATTTTTTATAAAAGAAAGATAATAAAACTTACGAGTTGTCGGTGGTGTAAATTCAATATCACCTAACTTAAAGCTAGGTGCATCTGACAAATTCTTCATCTTTTGGATTTCATTTTCTTTTAATGATGTTTTTTTCCATATGTGAATACTCCATCATTAATGATGAGGTTACTTCAATTGGTGTGCCTAATCCCAACTTATATGCATCTTCCTGACAGGGCAGTTCTTTACTTATGTGTAATGTGCTTAAAAACACATCTCCATCAGAAGCCATTGAATCTTGTTTGGATGTGTATTTTTGAATCAGGGATGCCCATTTTTTCTTCATTTCTACAATTAATGAGCCTTCTGGAAAATCCTTTTCTGCCTCTTCAAGCATCAAGACTATTTGTTTTGCTTGACCATCGAAATAATCTAACTTTTTGCGTATCCTCTCCGCCCTCACCTGTCATTATTTTTAATTTTTTATCAATATAAAAATATATGTATGAAATAAATAAATTAAGAAATAAATTTTTCATACCTCTTGTGAATCTGTTTTTGAAACTGTTACAACACCATCACCCGCAACATCCTCATCAAGTTTCTCAGCTTCATTAACCTCCAAATTCTCACCCAAATTTTCAGATTCCTCAACCATTTCTTCATCTTTATCAGTTTCTGTAGTGCATACATCCTTTTTCTTTGGTAATTTCAACCTAAGTTTGAGGCTTTGTTTTGATGTTGTTTGTGACAATCTTGCCTTTTTTCTGAACAGGAGCCACTTCTACTTCGTCTTCCTCATCAACACCCTCTTTTTGACCAGAAATTGCAAGCCTCTCCTCGTACTCTTGCAACTTGTTAAAATCAATTTCCTGAAGCTTTTTAGGCTGTTTACACCATTTTGCTTTGTTTTTCTCTTTTTGATAGATGTAGAGAACCTGTTTTCCACATAACAGATGAAAAAAAACAATAACACAAATCAAAATGTGTAATGTGTAATATGTTATGTGTAAGATGTAATATGTAATGTGAAATGTAGTGTGTACTGTGTAATGTGTAGTGTGTAGTGTGTAGTGTGTAATGTGTAATGTGTAATGTGTAATGTGTAATGTGTAATGTGTAATGTGTAATGTGTAATGTGTAATGTGTAATGTGTAACTGATCAAATATCAAGTATAAAAACTTACCACAAGTAGCAAAATGGGGCCATTGTAAAGATCATCATGTTTACTATTCCACGCCTCTCTGGTTGTTTTTAAACAAGACATCATATAATCACACCAGTTTAACTTCCTTACATCTGTTGTTGTCTTTACAGATGTAAGGAATCTTTGATTAACTGTGTTGCTCATCATTGTTTCCCCCATTAAAGAGAAAAAAACAACCAAAAAGTTTAGCTTGAACATCCTACCTGCTTCCTTCTTATCTTTTATGTATGCAACAAGATCCTTGACAAAAATTTTCTTTGGTAAGTCCTGTCCAAACTGACTCCTCCATTCTTTGACAACCGGGTCATTTGTGTTCGGTCGTGTTTTTATAGTGACCTTTGTCCCTCCATTTGGGAATTTGAATACTTCCTCTATCAAACTGGATGACAATTGGATTTCTCTTTCTCCATCATTAATTGTGTCCGTTTCTGGATTGTAGTTCCTCAGCAGCCAGTACGCAAAAGCACTTGGTATTGCATGCAGTTGAAGGTACAGAATTTCTTCAAATCCCATCTCAGCCACTGCTTTTTTCTGACTCGAAGAGAGACTTTCAATAAACTTTTTTAAGTTAGAAATTGCACATCTCACGATCAACCTCTTCTCATCAAACGGAAAATGAACACTCTTTGGTTTCTTTTTCTTCTTTCTTTTTTTAGGTTGCACTTGTGTTGTATTCACAGACTCTTCTACAGATTGTGTTATCTTTTGTTTGTTCTTCTTTGATTGAGTCTTCGTTATAAAAGTATTTAAAGGTTCAAGCATTTCATTATCTTGGTCAGCTGTAACACAAAAGAAATAACAGTTAAAATACACATTACACAATAAGTAAACACATTACACATTAAAGATTACACATTAAATTTTACACACCAAAACATGACACATTACAGATACAATGTTCACTACACAAACTGCATTCTATGTGACGAAAATTGTAACAAAATAAGGCCATTTAAATACACTAAACATTACAGAGGACACATCGATGATGACACAATTGATAAATCATTTACAAAGGCAGGAGAACTCAGCATCATAAAAGACACAATACACATTACACAATTGACATAGTACATTTCAAACTCCATAATATCTCAGAGGCAACAACACTAGATCAACATCATATTTTACAAACCAGACAATACACATTACACATGCAATGAAAACTACACAAACAACATCCTATTTGACAAAAATTATGACAAAACAGGGCCATTCAAATGCCCTAAACATTACAGAAGACACATACATTTATTACACAATTGATAAATCATTTACAAAGGCAGGAGAACTCAGCATCATAAAAGACACAATACACATTACACAATTGACATAGTACATTTCAAACTCCATAATATCTCAGAGGCAACAACACAAGATCAACATCAAACTTTACAAACCAAAGAATACACATTAGACATGTAATGTACACTACACAAACAACATCTTATGTGACAAAAATTATGACAAAACAGGGTCATTCAAATGCCCTAAACATTACAGAAGACACATACATTTATTACACAATTGATAAATCATTTACAGAGGGAGGAAAACTCAGCATCATATAAAACACAATACACATTAGACAATTGACATAGTACATTTCAAACTCCATAATATCTCAGATGCAACAACACAAGATCAACATCAAATTTTACAAACCAAAGAATACACATTAGACATGGAATGTAAACTACACAAACAACATCTTATGTGACAAAAATTATGACAAAACAGGGCCATTCAAATGCCCTAAACATTACAGAAGACACATACATTTATTACACAATTGATAAATCATTTACAGAGGGAGGAGAACTCAGCATCATATAAAACACAATACACATTAGACAATTGACATAGTACATTTCAAACTCCATAATATCTCAGATGCAACAACAAAAGATCAACATCAAATTTTACAAACCAAAGAATACACATTAGACATGCAATGTACACTACACAAACAACATCTTATGTGACAAAAATTATGACAAAACAGGGCCATTCAAATGCCCTAAACATTACAGAAGACACATACATTTATTACACAATTGATAAATCATTTACAAAGAGAGGAGAACTCAGCATCATATAAAACACAATACACATTACACAATTGACATAGTACATTTCAAACTCCATAATATCTCAGACGCAACAACACAAGATCAACATCAAATTTTACAAACCAAACAATACACATTACACATGCAATGTACACTACACAAACACATCGATTATGACACAATTGATAAATCATTTACAAAGGGAGGAGAACTCAGCATCATATAAAACACAATACATATTACACAATAGATATTTACATCAATTATTACACAACGGAATACATATTACACATTACATATTTACATATTTTAAATATTACACAATACAACTGAAATTTTGATGATTACATACATTATTACACAATCCAACTACTTTAACATTACACAATATCTGACTTTTTACATATTGAAGATAATATCTGACTTAAACATGCGAAGATGCTGGAAAACACAATCGTTACGATTAATGTTGATAATGTACCATTATATGGAGCTTCGTTCGTCATTTCAAAGTCCTTCAGTGATTCTTCTGCGGTTTTCTGTTCCTCCATCGCTGAAACGTGTATAGACTGCTGTAAATCACTAGTATCATTGACAATGATCTGTGAGACGAACAAATTAGGGTCAATTTCGCGTTTTGATGAAGACATCGCGACGGTTTTTGACGTATTTTGGAAGAACTGTGTGTTTTTGGGAGGGAGATTGCTGGTGTGTAGAAGACGAAAGAACGAAACGGTTTGACGGTTTTACCCTTTTCTGCGATTAAAACTACTTGATATTTACGATTGTGCCACCGCGTGGATCTGGGCCTTAGATCTAAACAATCTGACGGTTTCAATGGCTTCTTAGCCTTTTTAGGTTAAATGCCCTATTTAGGATAACCCAACCCTAGTAACTAATCAAATTCAAAACAAAAAATATCTATATTTCGGTACTGGTACCGTTTCGAGAATTTTCGGTAATTTACCGGTACCGGTTAGTACCGATACCGAAACTTGAAAAAAATGAAGTACCGGTATTCGGTACAAAAATCCCATCTCTACTGTCATGCCCCTACCCAAATTAATCGTGTTTGAAATAGATTAAATTAATTACTGATTTATAGTTTTTCATAGTTTGTATTCTTATATTTATTTGAGTTTCCCGTCAATAGATGAATCCTTTTCATTAAATAAATCAACAATGACTACTTAAGTTTTTTTCTTCTAGATTAAAGATCTAATAAAATAATATAAAAACTTGAAGGACAAGGGTTATGATTAAAAGAAGCCATGATTCCATTAGGGCTGTAATCGAGCCCAGCCGAGCCGAGCCAGGCCGAGCTCGAGCTCGAGATAGTTCGAGCCGAGCCAGCTTGATAATTTTTTTGAGCCAAAAAATCGAGCTCGAGCTCGTATAGAAAATCGAGCCTCGAGCCGAGCCACGAGGCAGCTCGGTTTTTTTTTTTTTACCTCTTCCTCTCCACTTTACATACTTACATACATACATACATACATATATAATATATATAAAATCTAATATATATATATATATTATGTGTGTGTGCGCGCATATATATATACACATACATATATATTATACATAATATATATATATATATATATATATATAAATTTATGTATAAGATATTAAATATCTATAAATATAAATAAATAAATATATATATTATGTATAATATATATGTATGTATATATATTTATATACATATGTTTATATGTTGTGTGTAAAATAACATATGTGTGTGTATAATTTAATATATATGTATATATATATGTTAAAAATCGAGCCGAGCCAACGAGTCGAGCCACGAGCCGAGCTCGATCCGAGCCAACCCTGGTTCGGGCTCGGCTCGTTTTTATCGAGCTTTTTTCGAGCCGAGCTGTTTTCTAGCCGAGCCTTTTTCGAGCCGAGCTTTTTTCAAGCGAGCTTCGAGTCGAGCCGCGAACTTTTTGAACAACCCTAGATTCCATAAAGATGTTGAGAGAAGATACGAAAATCGATAATTCGTAAGATAGAGATAGAATTATATGTTGTTTGGTAGCTTTTTAATGGTCATTAAAATGTTACCTTTTAATGGTTCATAGTCTCTTAATGGTTTAGAGACTATCTCCTAATGTTACATTTTAACAATTTAGACTTAATGTTACATTTTAATTATTAAGAGACTATAATTCATTAAGAGACTATCATTCTAAATGTTACATTTTAACCATTTAGAGTTAATGTTATATTTTAATCATTAAGAGACTATAATTCTTAATCTTACATTTTAACAATTCAGACTTGAGCCTCTTAACGATCATTAAGAGACTATCGAACAACCCTTCAAAATAACTTGTGAGGTTATTTTGTTACTTGTGTCTACCCAAACAATGCTTTATTTGTTCAGATTGGTTTATATATATATACGGGAAGGATCAAATGTTAACCCTTCCTTATAGCGTTAATCGCTTAACCCTAGCGTTTTTTGCCCGAATCTTTGTTTTTTTCATGGTTTTTATTATACATAAATAGGGGGTTTTTTTTTGTGTTTTTGCTAATTCATCACCGTTTAGAAGTTATAGTAAGTGTAAGTTACTTACACTTACTTACAATCTCTATCTGATGTAAGTAAGTGTAAGTAAGTGTAAGTAACTTACACTTACTATAACTTCTAAACGGTGATGAATTAACAAAAACACAAAAAAGAAACCCCCTATTTATGTATAATAAAACCATGAAAAAAAACAAAGATTCGCGCAAAAAACGTCAGGGTTAAGCGGTTAACGCTATAAGGAAGGGTTAACAATGTAACCATCCCCTCCTATATATATAGGAGACGGTTCTAATACAAAGGGTTATTTTGGTGAGAAGGATAAGAAGGATTCCAAGCCTTTGATCAAATTAATCAATGGTTAAGATCATGTGGTCCCAAATTTATCCTAAAAACTTGCGTGAATTAAAGCTGAAATGGCAAAAAAGGAATAACCTACTCTAGTTGACTTTTTTGTGGGTAATCAAGTTTCACCAGTTTTTTAAAAATCGAATAACTTTTAGATACTTAATTATTTTTTTAAAAAAATTGCACCATAAAATTGAGAATTTTATTGTCTTTAATTTGAGTATGACATTGCTATAGTTTTTTTTCGATTTTTTTCATGTGGTCCGTAATTTTAAGTTTGGTCCGTGATTATTAGTATGTAATTATGTAGTTCGTTATTGATTATGCATTTAAAATGACGGTCCGTAATTTTTATATAACACGGTCCGTGATTATCTAGTACGTGATTTATACGATTTGTCTTTGATTATGAATGTTAAATTACGGTCCGTGATATTTATATAATGCGGTCCGTGATGATTGGTCCGTGATTATACCGGTGATCCTTGATTACGGGTGTGAAAGCCAGTCTGTAATTTTATTAAGCACGGTCTGTAATTTTACACGGACCATTTTACCCCTTACCCAGATTACATGTGGCGCATTCTGGTAGCTTCCTACGCTTCTCACGTTAACTTTCTTTGTACGATAACCGCCCCATATATATATAGGGGAGGGTTCAATAGAAAACCACTTAATTTTGAGAAAACCAAGAAAACTTATATTAACCAATCAAATAATTTCTTTTATATTTATTTATTTTTAATCAAAAGGGTTTTTAGGTAAATTTGTACCTTTTTATTTATGGAAAATATTTTTTTAAACAACTCCCATTTTTTCTCCCACAAAATCTCAATTTTATTTTACAATCAGTACATCAACATTATTCTAATATTTTTATTCAAATTATCTTGTCATTGTTCACGTAAACAAGAATTGTTAGCCATTGTTCACGTAAATATTTTACTTCAAATATCTTGTCTTCAAATATCATGTTGTTGTTTATCTTCCATTCGGAAACCAGTCATACCGTCGGACACAACAACTGTGGCAAACATGTTTAGATTCCATAGATTTGACCATAGGCTCCATCACCGGCCCTCAAAGCAGTTTCGATTCCTCGAAAACCACGAAAACCATGCAAGACCGCGAAAACCATGCAAAAATCATGTAAAAAAACGTTGTTTTTTTGATTTTTTTACAGGTTTGTAACACTATTGGACACATTTTTATAAAAAGAAAATCAAAAGAGCGCCGACCAAATATTTTTAAAAAAATATTTTATAAACCCACGTAAAACCTACGTAACAAAACGTAAAAAAAATTACGTTTTGTTACGTAGGTTTTACGTGGGTTTATAAAATATTTTTTTTAAAAAATATTTGGTCGGCGCTTTTTTGTTTTTTTTTATAAAAATGTGTCCAATAGTGTTACAAACATGTAAAAAAAATTTCAAAAAAAATGTTCTTTTTACGTGATTTTTGCATGGTTTTCGCGGTTTTCTCATTGAGACGTGGTTTTCATTTTAACCGTACCCTATATATATATCTTTTCTTTTTTTTCTTTTTTTTTTTTTGTATTTAGATATATGAAATCTAGCTTTGTTTGGATGCTACGCAACGGACATTTGTCAATCAAATGATATTTCACTTTTTCTTCATGTCAATGCCTTTCATCTCTAGTCGCCCAACAAACGCTTAGAAAACTTTTTCATGTCAAAACTTTTCATTTATTAGTAGTTTACTTGTTTTTCTTCTATAAATTAAAACATAAGCGTGTTTATCTTTTAAATTTTTATTATTGTTGGACTTTTTCATTTGATCCAGATTATATTTTTCGACTAAAGTTGAATTGAGATGTTTGGTACAACAATAGACATTTTAAATTATCAAAAATACAGTATTATTTATGTGATTTTGTTGTTTCTTTGAATTTTAATAAAAAGTTAAAATTGGCAGTTTGGACATGTACTCGTCTGATTTCCTTGTACCTTTTTTTACTCTTTTATAAAATAATTTTGATTAATCCTATAAAACTTTAATTAAATATAAAAAATTAAAAATTAGTTATAAAGTAGAAGAAAATTTGTAAAAAATTGTGGGGAAAGAAAAGAGAACTCAATATACGTTGGTTTTTAAGTGTCCAAGTGTGTCTAGCAATCAAGGTTAATCCTAGTATTTATAGTAAATACAAAGTTGAAATGCATTTGAAGATTTTGAGCTAAAAAGATGAAACAATTCCAAGTTGAAACACTCAAATATATATAACAATAGGTTTTAACATATAATATTTAACAAATAAATTAAATAAAATTGAAAAAGAATCAGTAAAACATAAAATCCGCCAATCAAATAATATTTCTTAAATGATTCCATTTATTTTTTGTAGAAAAGTTACTAGGGAGGATGGAAACCTACCAAACCTCAATGAACCTATCTTTGTCAATTGGAGCATCACTAACCAACTATTTGTGGTCTCTTATTAAATAGCAGTCTATTTAACTTTTAGGCATTGTTTTCTCGGTAATTAAAAAGTAATAAAACCATTTTGGTGAAATATTAGTGTTTACGCAAATCTTTTTTAGATTCAATGATTATACTAAAAGTAATCGTTATAATATTTCATACACGTTCGGTCTTTTAGTTCAGCGTTCAACCAAAAATAAAAATTGATGTATCACTAACTGTTGATTCAATTCAATATGGGTGCTCTAACATTTGAGAGTTGATAGCTGAGTTTGTGACGATAAGCTTAAAAAGAGGATAATCGTCTAGATGCATATGCGTGAAATGGTTGATTTTTTTCTATCTTAACTTTTATGGGTGCTCTAACATTTGAAAGTTATCTACAATAATCATCTTGAGTTCTTGACACTAAGCGAGCTCATAAGACAAGCCACCAAGTTGAATATCCGTGAAATTGTTGATATTTATGTTAACTTGAAAATATTTCTCGATCGTTCTTTGGGTTTGAAAATAGCGTGCCACACTGAAGCACAATAGCTTCAAGTGGAGTCGATGTTGATGTTGGGTATGAACGTAGGTTATATTATTGAAAGAATGATTAAATAAGAAGAAATTTTGTACTTAAAAAAATAAAATCAATAATAATTTGACATGTAACATGCTAAAAAAAGACATGAAAAATAATTTAAATATAACATCTTATTTTTTTACTGTATTTTTTTGTTCAATATTTTTTGTACTTCATTTTTTTACTGCATTTTTTGATTTTATGCACTAAATTTTTGATTTTTTTTTCCATAATTTTTTTGTTTTTATGTTTTTAGCATGTTATATTGTCTAATTCCTATTGATTTTTTACTATTAAAAAACAAAAATATATTCCTATTAGATCCAATCCCTATATTCTTGATTATATTTATGACTTGGGTTAACACATCTAATTGAAGTATCATGGTGATTTGAAATCTCAATTTACTAATAAAAAGAAGTTTGGCAAGTGATATGTGTTGGATATTTTAGTGTAAATGGATTAATTTTATCGATCAATATGAATCATGAAATTCATTAAACAAGTTGGTGTGGGGTGCACGCTTGTTTAAGGTTTCATGATTTAATGGGGGTTCCAAGAGAGCAACACTTGTTTCAAGTTTTCTATTTTAGATTCAATGTGTGAAAAATATATTTAATAATCAATAGAAAATTTGATTTTAAGAATTTTGACATAAAATTCGTAATGATAGTTTAGTGGCAATTTTGGAAAATAGAAAATTTGAAAACTCCTTGGAGGCAGTTTCCAAAAACCTGCGAATGTAAATCATGAAGTTCTCTGGTTTATTTTTCACGAAATTCAACAAATTCATACTTGTTCTTGATTTCGAATTGAATTTTATCCAATCAAACATTTGAGCGAACCACAAATAGTTTGATCTGAAAGTGTGATCCATAACTTTCAATTCATCCGGTGATTCAATTGTGTTCGTATTCTGTAATAATCTCTACAATATGTATGCTTGTGTTTAGATCTTTTAATCCTCAAAAGAGACTAAAATTACGTTTATATAACTAGTGAATTATCATAACGTTTTATTGAAACAACAAAATGCCTTGTGAAATAATTTGTCAATTTGATGGTTAAAATAACTTATGTTTGCCGAAAGTTCCTAGTGTTGGCTGCTACCAATAGGAACCTAGTTTTTTTTTTTTCTTTTTAACAACAAATTTCGTCCAAAAAAATAGAGCTTGGTCATCTAATCCATCTTCTCACGAGGAAACTCATAACTAGAAAAACCTTCTTACCCAACTTAGAACATTATTTTGTTGTAGGCAACACGTCAACCCAGTTAAAACCATTCATAAGAGAAGTCAACAGGCTACCGTTAGGCTAGAATCTCTTTAGATTAGAAACCTAGTTACTACCAATGATTTCGTATTGATTGGTAAACTATTACTCATCACTTGGTTATTACGAATCCCTCAATTATTGTTGATTAGCCGGTTACTATTGATGGTACAATTTCTACAAACCAGGTATGCAAAGGTGATTTTTGAAGCGTAAACTTTGTACTCACGTAAGCATATCCTATCCTAAACTATAGGCTAAAGTGATTTTATCTTAAATGATGTTTGATCAAACAATATTATTAAAAAAAATATAACTTTGTTAGGAATTTATAAAAACCATTAAGTTTATTTTGACTAGCTAGTAATTATGATTTAATTAACATGATGCTCGCGTGCATTTCACCTCAATTTAGATAGAAAAACTAGCTTTATGTCAAATCCAAATAAAATGGATTAGTTTGGTTCATTGAAATTAATATGAATTCAATAAATTGATTCTAAATTTTATTTCTTTAATAAATCAAATTGAACTTAACGAATGTCAAATATATTAGAAGAGTTGTGAACAAAACACGTTAAAAAGTTAAAAGCTATACTTTTGTCAAGTTAGGTTTGCTTGAATGAATGAAACATAAAACATAAATACGTTGGTGTGATTAAAATCATGGTGAGCATATACTGTTAAACTTTATCTATATCTATACTATATAATAAATAAATGTTTTGGTATGCCACTTGTCAACATTATAGACCACTTAAAGATTGTTTCCCCTCCTCTCTCTCATAATAAATATTTATATGCCATGTTTTTATTTAATTTGTTTCATCTCCTCTCTCCTATTAAATATTAATGATTTTATTTAACTTATTAAATAATATGATTAAATTATAAATCAATTCTTTACTTTTTTATAAAAAGTCTTTGAAAAATATGTATTATGTTATTTTAAACAAATGTTTAATACATCTATGTTTAATGTTATATATATATATATATATATATATAGGGGAAGGTTCCGTTGTTAACACACTGTAATTGTGGCAATCCAAATAACCCTGCAAAAAATGACCAAATCTTTAATTTTTTTTTTCATGGTCTTTATTATACATATTTAGAGGTTTTTTTTTGTGTTTTGGCTAATTCGCAAGGCAAATCGAATTTGCATCGGTGTAAAATCGATTTGCATTTCGTAACATTTAGAAAAGTGCAAAACTTTTACACCGATGCAAATTCGATTTGCATTGCGTTTATATAACTAGTGAATAAACGTTATGATAATAAACGTTATGCAAATTCGATTTGCATTGCAAATTCGTTAGTGAATAAATCGAATTTGCAAATTCGATTTGCATTGCGTTTATATAACTAATGTCCGCCCTACTGTCACCTCTTCTGATACTTCTTCAAATCGCCCCAAGTGGTCGGGTTCGGATCTGTTTTTTACTAAAATGTTAGTCAATTTGACTACATTTGAAACAACATATTCGCCAAAACCACATAAACAAGTTCTTGCCGACAAGACCGATGTTTCAAGTTTACTAAACGAAAATATAACTAGTGAATTATCATAACGTTTATAAACGCAATGCAAATTCGATGTTTCTTTTTTGTGTTTTTGCTAATTCATCACAGTTTAGAATTTAAAACAATTGTAAGTTTGAGTTACACTATCTGATGTAAGCAGTGTAACGCAAACTTACACTTACTTACACTTGATTTAAATTGTAAACGGTGATGAATTAGCAAAAACACAAAAAAAAACCCACCTATTTATGTATAATAAATGCCATAAAAAAATTTCAAAGATTCTGGCATTTTTTTGCCAAGGTTAACGGGTTAACGCTATAAGGGAGGATTAACAATGGAACCATCCCCTATATATATATGTGTGTGTGTGTGTGTTATAAGAACTTTTTTTATAAATTTTTATTTTTAAAGTTTTTCTATATAAAAAAAGGTATAACTAATATTATTAGTATCAATATCATCATGTTAAATTTAAAAAGATATAATAAAATTATTTTAATTATGTAAATTCATGAAGATATAACTATAAAATCACATTATTTTTTATTCGTAAACTCGTGTATTACACGGGCCAATAACGTAGTATGGAAATAAATAATACTTGTGTATCAAAAAAAAGCGAGTTGCACACTAAAACCAGTAATTTGCGGCGTTAATAATGCGTTAATTATGATGGAAATAAAAACGTAAAACTAAAAGATAAAAAAATAATTTAAATAGAAAAGCAAATGTAACGGTAAACTTAACAATATTAGATCAAATTAAAGACATCGCAAATTCGCAATGGCATGTTCATGGTTTGCAGAAGAGAACAAAATTAAACTTAACAATATTAGAAAAGCAAATGTAACGGTAAACAAACACTATATTGTAAAATTTGCAGAAGAGAACAAAATCACTATGTAAAATTATAATAAAATTAAGATTGAAAAAAATATATTTTTATTTTTAATAGATACGCTCATAGGTTGCAAAATTTATTCATTAGTATCATATTTGCTTATGAGTTGCAAAACTTGTTCATTAGTAGCAAATTTACTTGGATAAATTTTGTTCATGAGTGGCAAATCAATAAGATTAAGTTTTTTTATGCAATCACGTAAAAGCTTTAACCATGTTTTACGATCACACCGTCACAATCTCGATATCAATAAACAAATGTTTATAGATTTGCTCATCAGTTTTGAATTTGTTATTGAGTATCAAAAAATTACCCATGAGGGGCAAATTTAATTAAACAAATTTTGCTTACATATAGCAAATCAACATGACTAGGTTTTACCGAAGGACTTATAGCCTAATGGTACCTACCCCCTTGACTTCTTGAATGTGAGGTCTTGGGTTTTAGTCTTGGCTGGAGCAAAAAAGTGCTTTAAGTTGAGATATGTGGTTTTTCTAGTGTGGGTTTCCTCCTAGAAGGTGATGTCAATGTACCCATTTAAACAGTGATGCTTGGTGTTAGTTGTTAAAAAAAACAAGACTAGGTTTTAATGACAGTGTCAAGACATGGTAATTCCAACCAAGCGTTGTTATCATTGCATCTTGATCTGAATAACAAAACAAATAAAAGTCACAATTAAAAAACCAAAAGTATTCCTTTAGTAAAAGCAAATGTTAGAACTAAATTATATTTAAAAAACTCAATCATGGGCTTGAAAAAATAAAATCATGTTGCAATATTAAAACCCAGAAACATAACATTAATAAAAGAAAAGCTTAAAACTAAAATATGAAAAATATATCAAAAAGAAAAGAAAAAAAACCCCACAGATTGGGAAAGGGGTTGAAGCCAGGTTACATGGTTTAGATGATACACGTTTGCTAGCTGCAGGGAGGAGGTGATATTTGTTGATTAATTTCATTTTAGTGTCTCCAATTTCATTAAGCAAAACTAATCGTTGTATAATGGTGGAGGTGCTTACATCGCCAAGTTTATCAACATCCATATTAGGCGTCAAAGGCATTACAGTTTAACGGTATCTTAATAATATGATAAGGCTAATAAACCATAAGGTCCCGTGTTTAAATCCAACAGGAGGGTTTTCTCGATCAAACTATTGAGTTTCCTCCTGAACTGTCGACTTGATAGTAGATATGATCGGGTAGTACGGCTAGTGACATGTACATACTCCAGTGATCTGTCAGTTATCCAAATTAGTCGTCAAAAAAATACATATTATGCGTGGAAAAAGGAGAGAAGTTTGTGGACTCATGTTTGAGTGCAGCAGCCCGTGCATCCTTTCTGTGTATGGAAGATGTTTTTTATCTGTGTCCATGCTTCAAAGATTGTGGATTCAGAATGAGGGACACAAAGTAAGAGCTTGAGAGGCTAAGTTCAATAAATCCATTGTAGAACAATGGCATCAATCTTGGACAAAGCCTCATACTTTGAATCAATTTTGACTGATGAATGAGTGCCATTCAATGTGTTGTGACACATCGTACCCACAAAACTTGTAGTTTAATGTATTTTGTGAATGAGTGTCATCAATGTGTTGTAACACGTCATACCCATCCAAAAGACAGCTTATTTTGGATATTTCATGACTGTCTACACCTGATTCTAGTTTTGTAAAGGAGGAGGTTTCGTCTTTGTTAGTCATTGTGATCTGGGGAGACGCAAAACGTCGTTCATTTGATTGATTGAAGTTGGCTGTTGGGTAAAAAAAATGATGATGTGACTATAAAGGAATCGACAACAAGTCTAGGGTATTAGTCTAGACTCTGATACTATATTATTTTTCAATAATTAATTTCATTAAGCAAACTAAATATACGTACTAGACGAAGAGTTTCCCAACTACAATACATATTGAATAGATGTGCTACAAGAGTTTGCTAACTACAATACATATTGGCAGTTTGAGACATATGATAAACAATATATGCTAATACCTTTAATAACATATATATACATATAAAGGGAATCTAGAAATTAAAAAATAAGAAATAAAAAAATTAAAGACCTCTTGTGGTCACGTCGTGAGTGGATGCAGCAAAACGACAAATAGCTTACTATTTGTCTAATTTGTAATTATTGGGCTTATAGCCTAATGGTACTCCTAGACCACCAATAATGGGAAGTCTTGGGTTCGAGTCTCGTCTGGAGAAAAAAATGTTCTTGGTGAGCTAGTGGGTTTTCTCAGTGTGAGTTTCCTCCTAGATGGTGTGGTGGTTCCTCGATTCGACACTCGTCAACGCCCGGCTTAAAATGATTCTGGGGGTTGGCAGCGGTCTGTGGTCGTAGCGCGTGGGTTGTTGGGTCCGAGGACTCGTTTAGCTGTTCAAAAAATTTTTTGTCTAATTTGTATACGTAGTGGAGTAAATTACGGTTTTTGTTCGTGTAATTTAAGTATTTTAATTATTTCCAGTGTTTTCAGAACCGGACCGGACATTGAACCGGTCTCCTTACCGGTCAGAGGTCGGACCGGTTGGACCGGATTTGAGAACCGGATGATTTTTTAAACATTTTATAAATATATATATATATATATATATATATAAATTCAAAAAAAATAAAAAAAAATTAAAAAAATAAAAAAAAATAAAAAAACCGGTTCAATCACCGGTCCGACCGGCCGGGTCACCCCAAAACGGTTTTGAGTCTAGAACCGGCCCGCTCTACACTCCGAATCCCGGTCCGACCGGCCGGTCCGGGTTTGAAAACACTGATTATTTCAATCTAAAATGAAATATTTTATCAATTCAGTTCTTATGATTTAAACAACTAAGATTTTTGGCCCCCAAATCAGGTTCGGGGTCAAAACAGATATAATAGTTAGGTTTAAAGAGCCAAAACCACTAGTTGTTTAAATCACAGAGACTACATTGATACACTATTTTATTTTAAGTTGAAATAGTTAAAACACTTAAAATACATGGGACAAAAAATAGCACTTTTGTTATAATTAAGAATCTAGCTCATAATCTTAACCCAAAACAAGATAAATGAGTTGATTTTGGATTAATAATCGTAGATTCGTAGTAATTTGGTTGAAATATGAAACACTATAAAAGAGATCGGGTTGAGATTGGGAACATATTAACACAATATGGGTCAAGATAATTAACCTAAAAACTATGTGTAAAATAATTTCAAACATCTAAGAAATGATCAATAATATATTTGATAATAAAATCATTAAATATTAATAAAATAAACTATTTGTTTAATTATAGCTTATTTTAACTAGCTTGAACTAAATTGATGTATAATAAAACCGACTCATTTAGACACAAACTCTTGGTCCACACCTATCATGACTTGAATATGTTCTGACTCGTTACCCAACCTACTAAACCCGTCCATTATGCCCGAATTGAGAAGATAAAGGTAAACATGTTTTGGTGGATAAGAAAAAGAAGCACAAAATCTAGATTGGTTTAGTAGTGTAAAAAAAAATAGTATTTTTACAATTTTGAAAAGGTTTAAATGACACTCTTGGATATGCGCATGTAGTTGTAATTGCTTTAGCATCTTGCTAGGTTCACATTTATAATAATATTTCTTTGACGTTAAAAAATATGATTGTCAAATATCGGATATTTTTTAATTAATCTGTTGAGAAAACCATAGTCATTGAGTTTCTAGAATGACCGGTTAATCCGACTTCAATCAGTGGATTAGTTAGTTATAAAGTATATTATTTTTATATTTATAATAATTAGATTAGTGGCAGAGGCAACCACCACAGCACAAAAGTCATGAACCGGAATGAGAATCGGCCTAAAGTTGATGGAATTGGAATCAGGATCGCCACAAAGTCTACACAATATTCCATGCCACATGACGTCGCTAATTTAATTTTCACTCCAATATTCCATTTGTGATAATCGGAAACATCAACTTTCATCAAAAGAAACATTCAAAAGTTAACGTATTATATCAACTTTCTACCAGATCCTGTGTATTAAAATTGAGGGGTAATTTGTAAGACTACTCAAAAAACACGACACTATAAATAATTAGATTTTAGGTATTTTGTTCCAACATATTTGATTAAATGGATCCTTTTTTAGATTGATATGTTTAGCCCATAAAAGTGTTAGATTAGAATATTTCTTTCTTATAAACTCGATCCATTTAGTCATTTACAACTTAATTAGAGCACATTTGCAACCTGCCAACCCTAAGATAAATGAGTTACACATCCCTAAAATCAATTACAGTTTATTTGAAAAGGAAAATATCCTTTAAAAATAAAATATATGTAATTGACTTTCTTTTACTTGCTTATCTATACTACTATATAATACATACAGTGGCGTACCTATGTTATGCTTTGAGAGGGCAGCCGCCCCCTTGGAAAAAAATTTTTTTAGTAGTATATATATGTTAAAATCTTAATCACCCCACGTAAAATTTTGCAATCGTCCCCATTAAACTTTTAATTTTTTAAGTGTTAATTAATAAAACTAAGTTGAAAAATGTTCAATTCTTAGGGACATTTTTTTGACTCATTCTGGGCACCCCCAATTCTCATGGTTGACCCTAACTAACCCATTATAAAAATATATATTATTAGTTTTAATAACCTATTAGCATAATACTTGAAGTTAGATTTGCGTGATCGAATCGCTTATGATAATTTAGGTGATAATTGTGTTTGTTTTTTCAAAAAAAGTTACTTAGGAACGTCTCCTTATACGTTATTCTGAATATATGTATATAAAAAAATAAAACATCGTTATATATAGAGGGTATAAACGAATCAAGCCGGCTCGTGAAATACTCGAGATCGGATTGGTAAAAAGCTCGAACGAGCTGAGCCCTATTTTGTCTAAACGAGCCGAGCTCGAGCCTTAACGAGCTCGGTATCTACTCGGCACGTTTACACTCCTAGTACTTATATACAAATTCTGGGTCCACCACTGAATACATATAGGGACACAGTGGTTTTTACAAAAAAACTCTTAATATTAAGGGTTTTACAACTTTTAGAACATAAAATACAACAAACAAAACTTTAAGAGCAATAAACTAAATAGTTTTCTTTTACTTTTGAGTTGTCTCATATTGATACATGTAAAAAATAAAGTGTCATATAATACCTATAAAAGAAAACCCTCTCAAATCAAATAAATTACTTCTTCACACTTTTGTCATTTCATATATGTCATTTTAAATTATGAATTTTATCATAATAATTTTTTTAGTTAAAAGAGTTGATTTGACAAAAATTATGCGGTTTAAGCTTTTTACGAGCGAAAATCATTAGCCTGATTGTTTTGTTTTCCGCTGCATTGCGTGGGCATCTTACTAGTATATATAATAAATGATATTAGCAATGTAAAATATGTAAATGTCTCTTTAATTTTAATTATGGTCTTATATTTAATGGTTACTCTCTTGATGTTTCTATGGAATGTCTTGGATTTGAATACAGAATCATATCTATTTGCTTAGACATTGTTAGAAAGCTTACCCAGTTATAGGTTTTCTTTTGAAGTGTGCTCGGATGTATGCTTCAAATCGTCAAATCCAATGAGACAATTGAAATCCTGTTTTAGATGCAGCCGTTAAAAAAAGGATTTTAAATTTAACCCAACCACATGATCACACCTTAATTAAAACCATATACAGAAATTAAGGTGCCGTTTAACTAATTCAGTGATGACGTAGTGATATAAAAATTAAGCCAAAGTATAAGATGTTGTTAGGCCTGTAAACGAATCGAACGAACACGAACACAGGCATGTTCGTGTTCGTTCATTTAAACTTAACCGAACACGAACACCTTAATGAACATGAATTTTGTGTTCGTGTTCGTTTATTAAGAAAATGAATATGTTCGTGTTCGTTTGTGTTCGTTCATTAATAAATTAAACGAACTGTTCATGAACATTAACGAACACAAAACGAACTAAAATAAACGAACAAACATAAATGGACATTTTTTTAACACCATTGAACAATCATAAACGAACATGAACGCTATTGAACAAACATAAATGAAAACAATTGAACAAGTATAAACGAGCACAGACGACATGTCTCCTAAATGTAAATGCATATCATTCATAAATTAGTCAGTTAACCGAACAAAAACTAACATTACATAGTTAACGAACATCAACGAACACAAATAAACGAACGTAAATAAACGAACATAACCAAACAGGTTCATGAACATAAATAAACGAACACAAGGTGTGTTCATGTTCGTTTATTTAATTAAACGAACACAAATTTTATGTTCTTGTTCGTTCATTTATTAAATAAACGAACATAAACGAACTTCTTACCGAACAGTTCATGACCTGTTCGGTTCGTTTACAGGCCTACGTGTTGTTAGAGGTTTGAATATATATAGTAGTATTATCATAAGTGAATATCATATTTATTTAAATAGGACAAATTATATCTATACTAATAATTAATAAATAATACTAATGTAACTGATCGAAGGGATATTTATATTTTTGTAATGTGTTTTCAACATTATTTTCCCACATCTCTTGCATAAAATAATAATACATGTATCATAAGAATACATGTATAGATAATTCCTATGGTTTGTGAAAAAGCAATATATTTTACTATTGGATCTTGTAGTTGTAAGTCTGGATTTTATACTTCTACTTTTTATAAAAAGTTAAAGTTAATTTTTCTTTTAAATTAATGTAAAATACTAAAATAATTTTTAAGGACCTCTATTTTTAATTTAAATTAAACTATATATGAGTATAAACTATAAACAAGGGACCATTTGCGTAATGTGCATGATAAAAAATTAAAAAAAAAAAAAAAAAAAAAGTTTACACCACCACCCATCATCGCCAACCCTTCGATCTGCCCGAACCATCCAACAATCAAATTCCCGACATCTTAATCTCGTCAACGGAATTAGATCACCCATTCAGTTTACAACTACACAAAAGATGGATTGGTAGCTTTGATTTGATGTCTATGTGAGGATTAAAAAAACTGGTAATGTTGGTTGTTCTAACCTATCAAATCTCACTCTCTTTTCAAACCAAAATCAGTAATGATTAAATCAATCAATGATGCCATCAATTTGCACGTTAAGATTAGGGTTTATTCACTTTGTTTACGTATGGTTCATCATTGGACAACCCTTGATTGAAGATACCGATGGCGGTTAGGCGTATAGAGCCGGACCTGAGAATCAAAAAAATTCCGAGGCCTGGGGCGAGAAAAAAATATGCCCTTTCAGAGGCGGCCCTGAGAATTGAGGTGCCCAAAGAAAAAAATATGCCCTTTCAGAGGCGGCCCTGAGAATTGAGGTGCCCAAGACGAACCAGAAAAAAAAGACCCTCTAGCGAGTTCAATATTAAATTAGGGACGTTCAAAAAAACCGAAAGCTGTATTCGTAACTGAAAAAAAAAGCCGAATTGCATTCGTAACTGAAAAAACCGAATTGTATTCGTAACTGAAAAAACCAAAACGACTTTTGAATTCGGTTTTCGTTCCGGTTTCTAACCGTATCCGAATTTCGGTTTTTGGTTCGGTTATCGTTTCACTTTTTTTTAATTCGGTTTGTTTGATCAACCGATTAAACTGAATTCATATTTAAATTTATTATCTTATGAATAATATATGAGGTTGAATTCGGTTTATTCGGATCTGTTTATTCGGTTTTTATCCGATTATTTTGGTTTTAATCGGTTTATTCGATTGAATTCAGTTTATTCGATATTTAACCCATCAATCAAAGTTTTCGGTGGGCTTTAGCCAGTTGTGGGACGATGTTCGCGTGGTTGAGACTTGCAAGGAAGAGGTGTTAAAGATGGCAGTGGTCTAGGGGGGGTGTGGAGTGTGAACTGTACACAAATATGTTACTTTTAACAAACTAAAAGAACTATTTATGTCATTAACGTTAATGTTTATTTTAAAAACCTTGCAAAAGCAAAATAAATAAACAAATAAATAAATAATACCATCCGGTCGTGTGGAACCAGACGGTTAAACAAGAAGTAAATGCTACAACTGACGTATTTAGGCCCATCCATTATTATTTATTAGGTACATTTTGGAAAGGAAAAACTAAGTCGGTCAAGTAGGATGATTCAACTATCAAGTAGGATGATTCAACTAGGCTGTAAGATAGATGTATAAGGAAAGTGATAGGAGACCAAGGTCTTGGGTTCGATTCTTGATTCCACCTGGTTTTACCGGCCTTTCACCGTCATGTCTTAAGCAGGTGTTTGGGTAAGGTTTTTCCCAAGAATTGATGACTGGTGAGCTAGAGGCTCCGTCTGTCTGGACTAGTGGCCAACTTGAGCATCCTTTAGCCATTCAGGCAGTTGATTAGTTGGCCGTTTAAAAAAAATCAACTAGGCTGTAGATTTTAGCGGTTTGATGGTTTACATTTATTTAATTTTAAACCGATCGGTTGTGTGAACATTTTAGGCCAACATTTTAAGATAATATAGAGATCCATGAATATCATATATACACATAATTACATGTTTAAACATGACCGCTATACTTTACACGGTGGGTTTGAAGTTTCAAAACATCACCAAAATAATTTAACCATCCAACCATCAAAACTAAACTTTATTAACCTCTAACCAAGCATCAAAACTGAACTCTATAGACCTCTAATCACTTGAATCGATTAGCTTGCTAAAGTTTAGATAGTGTGTTCTGTTTCAACAATTTATGAACATCCTTTCCCTTATGATTCACCAAGTCTAAGGAGTGTTTGGAATTGCATGTATTTAAATGTTAAATGATTTTTTAAGTTAAGTTTTAAATGGTTTCAATAACATTTAAATCAACCAAGATCATTATAAGAAAATGTTGACAGTACAAAAATGCTCAAAATCTACGGGGGTTTTGTCATAGTAGGTGAGAAAAAAAAAGTCTTGCACACAATATATCTTTTGCACTTTGCAAAAAAACATGAAATAATGTAGTCAATTTGGTGAAAATGCTCAATTAAAGAAAGCAAACATTTTTAATATTTATTTATTATAGATCTTAAAAAGTTAAGTAGACTTCTCAAACAAGCAAAGAGGAAAATTTGATCAAAATGTTATAGGTCAGTGGGTGCACCAACTCAGTTTGAACAATTTTGCCATTGTGAACTGACCATCACCCCAAAATCTAAACCTACTTTGCCAACTTCAAAACAACTCCTTCTCACAACCTTCTGCTCTATATAATAAACACTTCTCTTACCCTATTTCACAAGTCATCTACACATACACACCATACCATTAGAGCAAATAAACAAACGACAACGACAACAGTATGATGGGGTGCGGCAATGTTTCACGTGAATTGTCGATTTTGAGCTTGTTAATACTGTTTTCGATTGTCGTTTCTCTGGCAAATGCAAAAACTCAATATCATGATTTTGTTGTATGTTTGTTTCCCTAAGTTTTCTGTGTATATGTAGATTCTGATTAAGGTTTGTAAATACCTATACTAACTATTTATCATGTGAATAGATTCAAGAGACAAAAGTTACAAAGCTATGTAAAACTCAGACCGTCTTGACGGTGAATGGGCAATTACCCGGCCCCACTTTGGAGGTGAACAATGGCGATGGTCTAGTGATAAATGTCGTCAACAGAGCTAAAGAGAATGTTACCATTCATTGGTATATTTAACAATATTCATGTTTGGGTATGAACTATAGAGGTGGCAAGAATGCATGATGAGTGGGTCAAGTAGACCCTGTAAAGACATTTATCTACACTTTTAGTATTATAACTATAAAAAAAAATATTCTTACGATAATAATATATAGTTTTATAAAGAAAACTGTTTGAATCAATCAATCTGAACCAAGGACTCATAATTGCCACCTTTAGTAAGAAAAATCAATTCATTGTTGTTAATATTAATCTGTTTTTGAATTTCTTTAGGCATGGTGTTAGACAAATTACAACAGCATGGGCAGATGGACCTGAGTTCATCACTCAATGTCCGATTAGACCAGGAGAAAGCTACACCTACAGGTTTAGGATTTCAGGACAAGAAGGAACACTATGGTGGCATGCACATAGCTCATGGATCCGAGCTACAGTTTATGGTGCTCTCGTCATTCGTCCTAAAGAAGGAGGCTCGTATCCGTTTCCAAAACCAAACCGTGATTCAATCGTTATTCTCGGTATGCCATTTAATCTACTAAAACACTATACATGACATTTTATAGAATTATTATGACAAAGACCATGTGATGATTAGGGGAATGGTGGAATGCTAATCCACTGAATGTGATAAGGGAAGCTATGAGAACTGGAGGAGCCCCAAATGTTTCTGATGCATATACCATCAACGGTCAACCTGGTGATCTATACAACTGCTCCAGCAAAGGTTTGAATACTACTATTATAATTATTATCATTTTTTTCAGCCAAAAAACATATTTTGTATAATCTTGTAAGTTATAAACATGATCGGTTGATTTGATAATGCAGATACGGTAATAGTTCCAGTAGACTCAGGAGAGACAAATCTCATTCGAGTGATCAACGCAGCTTTAAATCAACAACTTTTCGTCACTATAGCTAACCATAAACTCACCGTCGTTGGTGCTGATGCATCCTATGTCAAACCCTTCACCACTAACGTCCTCATGCTTGGACCAGGTCAAACAACTGATGTACTCATCAAAGGCGACCAGCCACCAGCCCGATACTACATCGCTGCGCGTGCTTATGCCAGTGCACAAGGAGCACCATTTGACAACACCACCACAACCGCCATTTTGGAGTACAAAACCGCCCCATGTCCGGCAAAGGGCATCTCTTCAAAGCCCCTTATGCCTTCTCTCCCAGCATTTAATGACACCGCCACAGCCACTGCTTTCACCACAAGCTTCAGAAGCCCAAAAAAAGTCGAGGTTCCAACCGACATTGATGAGAATCTTTTCATCACCGCTGGCCTTGGAATAAACCCATGCCCACCACGAGCTCCCGCCAGCACATGTCAGGCTCCTAATAGGACCCGCTTCACCGCCAGCATGAACAATGTGTCTTTCGTGCTCCCATCAAACTTCTCTGTACTACAAGCACACCACCACGGTGTTCCCGGAGTTTTCACTACTGATTTTCCAGCAAAGCCTCCAGTGGCATTTGACTACACCGGTAATGTAAGTCGATCTCTGTGGCAACCTATGCGTGGCACTAAGGTGTACAAGTTAAAATATGGATCAAAGGTCCAGATTGTGTTGCAAGGCACAAGCATCTTCACAGCAGAGAATCATCCGATCCATCTTCATGGGTACGATTTCTACATACTCGCAGAAGGATTTGGAAACTTCAATCCTGCAACTGACACCTCCAAATTCAACCTTGTGGATCCACCACTCAGGAATACTGCTAGCTTACCGGTAAACGGCTGGACGGTCATTAGGTTTGTGGCTGATAATCCAGGTAAAGTTAATGTTAAGTACAGTAATTTATAAATTTAAGATGAATAAAAAACCTATAACTATAGAAATATATAACTTATTTTTGTATTTGTTTTCCTCAGGTGCCTGGATTATGCACTGTCACTTAGATGTTCATATCGGGTGGGGTCTGGCCACAGTGTTTTTAGTAGACAACGGAATTGGAGAAATGGAGACATTACAGCAACCACCTGCAGACTTGCCTGTCTGCTAATTAATTACACTCAGATGATTAAAGTTTAATGTTGTTTAACCCACATTGGGAATTTGGGGACTATTTTATCGTATTCATTTTTGTATTTCTATTTGTTTTTGTTTTTGTTTTCCTTTTCGTGTAATATTTCTCGTAGCCATGTCACCAACAGACAATCAACAAACAAATTTTCATTTACCTTGATAAGATTATAGATAAATGACAAGGGCAATATTATTTTGGCAGTATATTCAGTTTCAGTTGTTCTATTCATGATCCTCTAAACGATCATATATACTCTCTCAGGCTCATTGATTTTATTACCGTTGTAATAGAGTTCTAAACAGACACCAGCTTCTTCTAAAACCAACACTATTTCTGCCTAATTAATGAGTTATGCATGCTGCAAATAGAAACTAATAAACAAACAAAATGGTTGCATAAAAAATAGAACACTAGCAACATGAAAATGTAAATAATTATCTTCAAGAATCTGAACGAGAAAATGACTGAAAATTGAAAAGACATAAGTGGGAACTGGGAAGGTACTCTTGAGAGGGTCAACACGTCATATATAAATGTTAAATAGGAACCAACTAAGATTCTGCTTTCTAGATATCTAACATAGCTTAACTAGGACTAGGGAACAACTGCAAAATTGGAACCCCTCCATCAAGACTCAATATTCAAACAAACAAACACACCCACCAAAATCCACTCAGTTGTAAGTTACGCAATTAATTGATGTCAGCTAGAAAAGTTATTTTTTTCAGTCTTTCTAAAGGTGTATATTATATATTATTATGCTATAAGTTGTTTTAGTTCTAATCAAATTTTTTTAAATAAATATAAAATGAAAACTACACTTTAATTAGGGGTGTTAAAAAACATCTGTATCCGAAATATCCAAAAACAAAATACCCGGAAATTCGGATATCTGGAAGTTCGGATATCCGGAACTTCGGATTCGGATGCTAGTTTTGGAAAATTTCAGACAGATCGGATATCAAAACTATCCAAAATAGTTATTTTTTTGGATATTCGGATAATTTACGGATATTTCGAATAGTTTTTGAATTTTCGGATATCCGAAATGTATTTTAAAAAAAATATATCAAGTTCGGATATCCGTTTACATATCCGAATCCGGAATTTTCAGATATCCGAATTTAAACACCCCTAAATTGTCTTTAAATGGTTTTCGACCGATTAGACCAACTTGACATGTTTCCATTTAAGCAAGACATTTTATCTTACCGGTTTAACCTGTTTATAATAACCTACATAACCTGAATAAACTCATTTACTTGTGAGTCATCAATGATACCTACAGTTGCAAAAAGATCTTTGATGGCCAAATCATATCAAAGGTGGCTTTTATTTAACTATACGTATAATTAAAATTAATCCAAACTTCTCACTACTGTCATAAGGGGTTTGTTTTCATTAAGCTTTTTTTTTTTGGATAAAGGGCAAAGCCTGTGGGCAAGAAGTTTTGGCCCCGGAGGGATAATATCAACCACTTGACGTCCATCCAATGCATCCGCTATGATTATTTCGTACCCCCCTGTTCTTTTAGTAGGATTTTGCTTACTATACCTGGAAACAATCGAGTTAGAGCCGACAGATTCCACCGCTGCCACCTTTGCTTTTACACTGAGAAAGAATTACAGATCCAAGAGGGCATACCCAACACAAAGTACCAAAAGAATTTTTCGAAGAAATCACTGGTTTCGAGTTTGATGACAAAAAAAGGCCTTCTTAGCATCTTGGTTTAAAAAAGCGCGCCTCAAGCGCGCCTGAGGCGTGAGGCGCTAGAGGCGGCAGGCTGGGCGCTCCAGGGGTGTGAAGCGGAGCGGAAACCAGAGGCGACATGAAGCGGCGCTCCACCGTGGGAAGCGGAAGGCGATTGAAGCGGCGCTTCATAGTTTCTGAACGTTTTTTCCTTTTTTTTTTAGTTTTTAAAGTAGCGTGCGTTGGTTTTTAAAAAACCCTAAACGGCTCGATCATTCTCTCACCACAAAATCACGATCGACGCCCCACCACAACTCCAGCCGAACTCCTCCTCCGACCGGCCTTCCTCCTCCGCCGGCCTCCAACGCCGAACGTCGACCTCCAGCCTCCGACGAAGACCTGTTATCGAGCTCTGGAGTTAGCCTCGACGAAGACCTGTGGTCAAGCTCTTAAATCCGCCGACGACCGTCGCCTCCTCAGTCTCTTGCTGGACCAGTGGACCGCGACTTCAATTGCTGGACCAGTGGACCTGTGACAGGCCTTCCTCCTCAGCCTCTTGCACGATTCCCTCAATTATCAACTGATTGAGCTTTTAACCAGTATGTTAGCATGTTTAATGTTTATTATTTTGTTTTTTCATCTTATATTTTCTATTTTTTGGGTTCAATTATCAACTGACAAAGCTGTTGGTTTCAATTTTATGTGTTTTTTGGGTTTTTCAATTAAGATGGCTTCCGGTTCAAACAACACAACTAAAACCAGTGCTGCATCTGCATCGCGTGCCCGATTATGATGATTGATTAGACTTTGCATTGTTTTTTTGTATTTATGAAGACTTATTAAGCATGTTTTTATGTTTAGACTTTATTTTTAGTGTTAAAAGTATGTTATTTTGCTTGCTTTTATTTTTAATTTTTTTTTAAAATAAATTAGCGCCTCGCATACGTAAAGCTCTCGTCTCGCGCCTAGCGCCTCACGCCTCGGTATTTTCGACCTCATCGCTTTTTAGCGCCTCAAGCTTTTTAAAACCAAGCTTAGCATTAAAAAGTATTCATTTATAGAATGAAGCTATAATGATTAATAAAAAGATGAACAGAAATGAGGTATAATGACACATTCTTAATCAAACTTCATAACTTGCAGTTAAACAAAGAGCATTCACAAGAAGGTTACTAACCAACCATACATCAGAACCAGTTGAATTGCTTGCAGTCTTTTAGAATATCAATAAGAATCTTCATTGTTGACTCTTCGTCTATGAGAGAACATAAGTTGTTATTTAACAAAAAAAATCAAGAAATGCTGAAAAGCACGTGACGGTATAGGTGAAGTTTAGCTGATTTATGCATTTAACAAAGGCAACTGAAGTACAACCAAAGAAAAAAGACAATAGAAACAAATGGTGTACTACAGAAGTACAACACCAAACGAATAGTACATGCATGAAAGAAGAAAGGTAGTTTTACCAATAATGAAGGTCAACACAGTATGCAATTCAACGGATTTATTTGAAAACTTGCAATAATTATACAAGGCTAATTAACAACAATGGCATACCAATGAGGCATTGCCTCAATGGTACTCCAATATTCTTCTAAATGGAAGGTCTTGTGTTCAAATCATTCCCGCAGCGAAATTGGGGTCTGAGGGTGTCTGAGGGTTTTCCCAGTGGGGTTTCCTCCAGCGGTGGTTGTGGTGGCTCATGGGAGGTACAGGTAACTATACTTTGGTGACATGGCCTGGAAACAGTGGGTGATTGAGACCTTCGTCATTCAAAAAAACAACAATGGCATGATAGGCTTCAATGATGAAGGTTTTCTGCCTTTAATTAACCTTGTTGAAGGCCACCTCCCAACCGCAAGATGCACATAATTGAATATATTAACTTTAGAAACCTTAAGAACACCCTGCTGCGTAAATAGCTTCGTCTCTAATTCTAACCATTGAATTCTCGTAGGATGTTTCTTCAATCTGTTGAACTGGTAAATTGAATTCTCGAAGGCGATACGAGGAACCAGATTGTACAGCTATGGAGATGATTGAACTTTAATCTAATAAGCGGGCTTTGCAGAATAATAAAACTTAGGGTTTATATTCATCTCATAGATCATATTGGTATCGTTGTACGTTTCTCAAATTGACAACTTAATAATCATCAAAGTATTCGATTGATTGATAAACGGAGACTAGACGATTTACAGATATTTTAAAAGAAGATTAACTTGTTTACCTTAACCATACATTTGTGAAGTATTCAAAAACTAAAAATTACTTATGAGCCTGAATTCGAACACGTACCATTAAATTGAACATTCTATCGTCACTTTGTTGGATCCGTCTATGTAACTGCAAGAACCATCCACTAGGGTTTCCTCGCGGATCATCTCATTACCGCCGCTTCGATCTCTGCAGTGTGTTATGGCGTTCCCGCGTCACTCTGTCACCGGCCACCCGTGCTCCCGTCCTCTTTTTTTCTTTTTTTTTTCTTTTTTTAAAGTAAGTTACACAAAACAACCTTTACGTTTATTTGATATTGCAGTTTAATCCTTTATGTTCAAAAAGTGTCATTAAGATTCTTTATGTTTACATTTTGTAGCAGATTACGTCCTTTAAGCTAACTTCTGTTAAAAACTTCTGTTAATTATTATAAAATGACAATTCTGTCCTTTTAGTTAAAGGACCAATTATGAAACTTTTGTTATTTAATTATTTTCTTAAATTTAAAGGTTCAAATCTGAAACTTTTATTTTTTTAGTTTTATTTTTCTTTTCTTTTGAATTATTATTCTTTTTTTTAACATTTATTTTCTTTCTTTTTCTTTTTTTACATCATTTTTATTTATAAATTATTCTAAAATTAGTTTAACCAGTTTTTTTTTAATATAAGCTTCAATAAAGAATTTTATTTTATTATATTTTTTAATTTTCATTTGTTTAGTTAAGTTATTTACTTTTCTTATATTTTATATTTAAAACAATAAAGAATTTTAATTTATTTCATTTTTTTAAAATAAATCACAAAGACGTAACAAAATATTATTATCATTTTGGTCCTTTTTAATTACAATTTACTTTGGGGGTGTTTGTTTTTTGTAAAAAACCTCTTCTAACCTCTTCTAACCTCTTATGTCTGCGCCGCGCAGACGCGGGAAGAGGTTAGGCTGTTTGTTTTCTCGAAGACATTTCATTAAAAAACGTCTGCGCGTCCTCTTCTTGGCGCAGACGTGAACCAACCTCTTCCCACATCTTCAAACCTCTTCCAGCCTCCTCCCCCTTTTTTCAACCCTTCCAGCCGTCGCCTCCCTACTCCACCACCATCGCCATCGGCCGAACTCCTCCACCCCTTGCTCGTCGTCGCCTCCCTACTCCACCACCATCTTCATCAACCACCAACCCACGCAGCTCTTCCATCGCCGGCCTCCTTTCAACCTGCCTGCTACACAGCCGAACCTCCCCACCGTCGCGTCTCTCACCAACGTCGCCTCCCCCATCGCCGCACCTCCCCACCGTCGCGTCTCCCCACCTTTCCGGTCGTCCTTAATCGAACGACGTTTCCCCCTTTTCCGGTCGTCGTTGCATAGGGTTTTGATTCCGGTCCCGAAGGCGATGGCGAAGGAGGCAGAGCCCGACGGCGAAGGATGATGGTGACTGTGGGTATGTTACCGCCGCACCTAGGCTCGCGACCACCGGCATGGGGACGGTGATTGTGGTTCGACGATGATGGTGACAACGGTGGTACTCGTACTCAGCTCGTGATGATGGTGACAGTGTTGTTCGACGATGGTGATGATGGTGACGGTCGTGATGATGGTGACGGTCGTGGGTAGGGTTGGGGAAGAGATTGGGAAAAATTTGAAAATGAGAAGAGGTTTTGAAAATATTGAAAAACAAACACCTGCAAAAGCCCTTCTTGCAGAGGTTTGGTCCACCTCTTCTGCAAAAGAGGTCTGCAGATGTGGTCCGCAGACCGCAGACGTTTTGTCTCTGAAAAAACAAACACCACCTTTGTTTCTACATTTGAAATCTATTACTATTATTTTTTTATCTAATTTATTGTTTTGTTAGAATCTTCGTACATTGCTTCCAATGGTATTTTTTTTAACATCAATGAACCAGAAGTGCATAGATACCTCTACTTGTTAGCATTTTTAGGCAAAGTACCTAGTCTTTTACTCTTTAAGAGAAAACCTCCTCTTATGATATGCATATTGGGGAAAACCTCTTGTAATATAAGTTAAAGAGTATCGCTAAGTTAAACCTCAATTGATAATGCTTGAAAAACCATTTGTTTTTAAATGTTTTACCTAAAGTTTAATTTTCTATGAAGTATGTTAAATACAGTTTAACTGAACAAAAAAATGGTTTTGAACCATTTAATAAATCCAATACCATGAATATTGATTTTGCAAAACTAGATAAGGTTTTAGAATATGTTAATTTATGTTAATATAAAAAAAAATGAAATAAAGTAAAATTCTTTATTGTTTTAAATATAAAATATAAGAAAAGTAAATAACTTAACTAAACAAATGAAAATTAAAAAAATGTAATAAAATAAAATTCTTTATTGAAGCTTATATTAAAAAAAACTGGTTTAATTAATTTTAGAATAATTTATAAAATTAAAATGATGTAAAAAAAGAAAAAGAAAGAAAATAAATATTGTTAAAAAAAATAATAATTCAAAAGAAAAGAAAAATAAAACTAAAAAATAAAGTTTCCGATTTGGTCTTTTAAATCTAAGGAAATAATTAAATAACAAAAGTTTCATAATTGGTCTTTTAACTAGAATGGTAGAATTGTCATTTTAAAATAATTAATAGAAGTTAGTGTAAAGGACGTAATCTTCAACAAAATGTAAACAGAAAGGATCTTAATGGCGCTTTTTGAACATAAAGAATGAAACCTGCAATATCAATAAACGTAAAGGACGTTTTCTGTAATTTACTCTTTTTTTTCTTTCCTTGTTTTGGCGGTTTAGGCGAAACTGGGTTTTTTTTAGCTGGAACCGGTTCCAAACGGTCTTGGTAAACAAAGTCAATAATCGGTTTTGGTTCCGATTTCTCCAAAATGCGAAACCGCTTGTACCCACCGGTTCGAGTATGACAAGTTCTGGTTCGAGTTGCCGGTTCCGGTACCGGAACCGACTTTGTTGGTCACCTCTAGGCACCATACATATGTGTCGTTGTGTTTTCGCAGACCCTGCTGTCGCGCCAGCCTAGAAGGTCTAACTAGCGACACTTTAATAGATACTTGGTGAGGGAGGAATCTTGGGTTTAATATCGGGTTCTAAACCAATGGGGTGAGGGTTTACCTATTCCACATGGACGCATCAAGGAGTATGATCGCACGGTCAGCGACTGAGAAATCGATCTTAGCTATCACCCATTAAGATAACTGAAGGTAGCACGACGGGACATCTGCTGTTTTGCGAAAAATATGTTTTACGTAAAATTGTCACAAAACATACTCTATCATAAAAACAACTCTTACTTTGTCGTCAAATGCGAAACGTAGTGCTAAGAAGTCTGATCATAAACACAAATACTATGATAAAAATAAACTTATTATAAAACATTAAAGAACTTGATAAAAGAAAAAAAAGATGCACAAAACTAAAAAGAATAATTAAAGTCACCATTGGTTCATCATATAATCCTATTTATTGAAGTTGAGAAGTGTATTCATAAACATCTTGTCTACTAAAACGAGGTTACATGCTAAATTCCTGTCATCCTCGTTTTGTTTTTTCTTTCTTCTTTATTCACATAACGCCTTTCTCACATCCTAGTAATGCTCCTGTTAGGGGCGAAGCTCTTTGAGGGTCGGGGGCAACCGCCCCTTTTTTTCCGTACGTAGTATTAATTTTTCGGCCGAAATGTTATTTTTAGTTAAAAGTAGTGGTTTCGCCCCTTCTCACTTCAAAAAATTAACATATATTTTGGGTTTTAAAAATTTCCGCCCCCTCTTAGTTCGGCCAAGTTCCGCCACTGGCTCCTGTGTAATAAAGAGGGCGTCAAGAGAGTGTCACCGACCCTCTCATACTCACTTTCATGCTTCACTACACATTACCTAATTCCCAATGTATGACACATTTTTTATTGCTTTCTGAAAAATATAATTGTATATTACCAGCTACCTCACGCGTTTATAACCAATGGATAAATGACGAGGCTCATTATGTATCAAACACTTAGATGGGTTACGGCCCATGGCTTATTATTCCAGCGGTCCAGCCTAGGAGAACTATAAGATATATAATTTTATTAATTAATTACCTAAAATATATTTTTTGAAAGCCATCTTGAAATTCAGGGTACCACAACCAATCTCACAAAAACTATATATATTAATAAATAAAAGCTTATTTTGATGCATATCATGCTTTAAAATATTTCAAAATTAGTTTTCTGGTCGTCCCTTTCTTCTATTAAATATTTACATAATATTTTTTTTAATTTTAATTTTTTTTCTCTTTTTACTATTAAATAGTAATGGTTTCGGTAAATAATATGATTACATTATAAGTCATATTTTTATACAACATTTTTTGTAAAAAAATATATGATATATTATTTAAAATAAATAATTTTAACTTTTATTTACTTAACATGTCTTATACTTAACACGTATCACAATCAACTTGTTAAAAGCCTAAATTTGGATCGAGCAGAACTTACACAAATATAGCAAGATATTTATTTCTTTTTGTTTTATATGACGTAAATCTAAGATGCTACAAAAACAGAAACGTAACAAATAAAGTTAGAAAGAACAAACAAAATCTTATCATGAGTAACGATATATATATTTTATTGTACATGTTTATAAATGCTTTTAATTGATGTTTTAAATAAATTAGAACCTACTCAACGTAGCTAGCGTTTTAGCATGCATATATATATATGAGACAAATCAGGTATTGATACTCATAGGATGTCTCGTGGTAAGGAGTAAAGACTATCTTATAGGGAATTGACTTCCTATACGAGTCAAAGTTTATTTTTACTTATATATAAAGATAACCTTTTATCTTTGATTGTTAATTTATTTTTTCTAATTGGGAAAATTATATAAAGTTGAGATTTTCAAAATCGCTAACATAGTTTTAAATCAAAGGAATGAAGGATATAGTATATTTGATTGTATTAAATAAACTACTAACAAAATTTCTTACCGAAATGATCGATGCATACCGAGTCAAAATTATTAATCTTTTTTCAACCGCGTTTTCCAGAGAGAGTGTTTATTTGCATATATTATATTTAATCATTTGCATAATGATAATAATTTTTTATCACAATTTGGCAAATAATATGTCTATTTTTATAATTTAATTCCAAGTGCTCCATATTTTGCATTTCGTATTTCGTGTTTCTGTTCCACACGCATTGATACAAGTAGATATATTTTTATTATTTTAGTTAAGAATGTAAATATTTTGGATTCATTGATTCATCTAACTTTTGCAAACCACTGGCTACACGAACCTTGTAGCCTAAGAAGCAACGTCCGTATCACGTGATAACTATAAAAAAATTATGTTGCATAATATTTGATGTTGATTTTTTATGTGTAAAATACGTATTTGATACTTGACTAACACCAATTAAGCAAATGTCCTCAAAGTCATGTGTCATCCAAAAAGAATCATGGATCCCAACCATCTCGTAGTACTACGGGTACAAATATAGCAATTAATCAAGATTTATGATAATCTTAGCAAAAGTAGATTAATCGGTCTTGTGTTCGGTTTCAAACAAGGCTTTTGTTAATCTTAAAGAGTAAACTAAAATTTGACATAGTTTTAAACGTTACAAAGAAGGTACGTTAAATGATAATTAGTAGGACCTAGAAAACTTAATGATACTAAGGGGGCTTTATCCTAGCGGTACTCCTTGCATTTCAAAATGGAAGGTTATGGGTTCAAATCCCTCTAAAGACGAAATAGGGGTCCTTGAGAGGTTAGGGGGTTTTTCGGTGCGGTTTCCTCCTTGGGTAGTGGGGTCTCAAAAGGGGTCATGTTAACTAAACCTTAGTGATGTGGCCTGAAAATCAGTGATTTAAGATCAAATGCACTTAAAAAAAAAAAGAAAACTTAATGATGACAATATTGAAAAGGTTGATTGTTGGAGTAGGGTTTTGATTGAGATAATTATGTCATAGAGTATCTTTTTAAGATATTCCATGTCTTTTGCTAATATTTAATCCTTATTTCCTAGATTTCATAAATAATTGATACAGTACCAAACTTTTAAACGTTTGTAACACATATAGTTCTTAATCATCAAATTACCCTAATTAATATGACTGACTATATTACCATCATCCTAGGACTTTATATCTTATAAATGTTTGAAGTATCATTACGTAAAACACTTCTTTAAAATAGTAATGTATAACGAATGATTGCGGATGCTTTTGAAACTTATTCAAGGCCACTTGGTCCTTTTTATGAAAAGCATCATCTAAAATTAGAGTGGCCGGTCTTAAAAGAAACCATCAAGTTGAGCATAGTAGTTGTTAAAGAGGATGTAAGGTTGAAAGAAGAAAAATATTGCAAGTTGCAATATATATTTAAAACAAAACATTTAATAAAATACGATTACACATGAAGATAAAATGCACCAAGAATTACATTATCCTTGTTTTTAGTTATATATAGTTTAATGTATTTTAGTATCTTTTTAATTATCATAAAATATTTTTAATTAGTCGATTAATTAAGATTATAAACTTAGGTTATCGTTTTCTTCTTATAACACTGCTGAGAAGGATCTTAATTAATATTAGCACGTACCAGGATGGCAGGATGTACCTGATATATAGAAATGGGTCGGATAGGCTAACAATTTTTATTTTTTAGTGTGTGCATATATAATCTAATACCAACCAACACTTGATAAATTTTGACGCTGACTTTCATACAATTTTGGTATTGTACTAACAAAAAAATCAATATAAGATATTAGAATATACCTATTATAAACTTAAGGGAAAACGTCATGCATACAAATGTAACCAACTTTCAGCTTTGTACCACTTAGGTCACTCATACTTTTTTTGTTCCGATTAAGTCACTCATATTTTTTTTTGTTCCGATTAAGTCACTCATACTTTTTTTTGTTCCGATTAAATCACTCATACTTTTTTTCGTTCCGGTTAAGTCACTCGTATGAGTGACCTAATTGAAACAAAATTAATCGGAACAGTAACCTAATCGAAAAAAAAAAAGTATGAGTGACTTAATCGGAACAAATAAAAGTATGAGTGACTTAATCGGAACAAAAAAAAGTATGAGTGACCTAAATAGAACAAAACTGAAAGTTGGTTACATTTATATAAAGTTACCCTTAAACTTAACACAAATTTTTAAATTAAAAAAATCTTCAAACCCAATAACTAGTTAAAGAATTAACCTCGTTGCTCCATTAATTCTTATAAACTCTATTTTTATTTTTAAAAAAATTAAGCTCATTACTCCATTAGTCCAATCATCAAACAACTAAGCTAATTATAAATAAACAAATTCAATAACAATTAAAAAATCTACAATTTTAGGGGGCGATTGAAAGAACAACTAATTAATTATGTCACTTATCAGATTCTAAACCATTAAATCACTGTTGTCCCTTAAGTCTCCAACTGTTCAATTTTTGCACTGATTCTTTTTGCCAAGCCCACACCAACTTGACTCGAGCCAAGTTTATAATTTTTTTAGTATTTAGCAATTGTTATGTATTCCATACTAATTATTCCTCTTTCTCTTCATCTTCCCCATTTAATTCCATACTAATTACTCCTCTTTCTCTTCATCTTCCCCATTTAATTCTATAGGTACAATAATTATGATGATGTATATATAAAGTTGTTGATCAATGAAATGATGTGCTTGAGTCTTGAATCTTGGATATTAGTTTTGGTTTATCACACGTTATCAGCACGAACTCTACGCATGTTAAAGTTGGAGGCCACCAATACTCACAACCAGGTATCTGCTGCTCTATTTTTTTTCTCAGATCTATTATGTTCATGCAATCAGATATGAAAATCAACCCTCTTATTTAATATTTCGTAAACTGCATACTTGTATTAGAATAGTTTTTCTGACTAAGATCAAAATAAAACAACAAATTGTATATACTAGATTCATAAAAATATATATATAGATCAGGTGATGACGGAATGGTTCACGTTTTCCGGTGAATTGTTCGGCAAAGCCGAAGAAGAGGGTGGCTCCCTCCTTAAATCTGAAGAAATCGTTGACATACCACACATACGTATGAAATTAAAAATCGATTCCCAAAGGCAGAGAGGCGATGCTCAAATTAGCAAGCCTTAGGGTTTAGAATAGGAAGAGTTGTCGTTTGATCCGTTTTCATTTTGTGTTAAATTTTCCCAGTAAGCAATTAAATAAAAATTCTAGACTATATATTTGTTTCCTTTTGATTGGAAAAATATGAGGCCCATGGACGACCCATTTCAAATAGTTTTATAAGATTGTTTATATAAAACAAGTCAACATATATTATAACCTTTACTTGGAATATATTTGTTTATTGATATTTTTAATAGAAAATTAGTTTGCTAGGCTCATGTTGTTTCACGACAAATAGCTTCAATTGATACGTAGACCTCAAGTTTAATGACATGTCTAGATTAGAGGCGTTTAATAAGCATATACGATAGATATATTCAAAATAGTTTATGGTTGCTTTTTTTTTCATATAGTGCATGAATATTATACAGTGAATTTAGATCAATATTGCTATCCTTTTTAAGTATATATATGTTTATATATATATTACATTCCATTTGTTATCGAACTCGTAGATACAAATGTCGAATCTATCAAAACTTGAGTTCGTCGCACTCAACATCTCTGGGAAAAATTTCCTACCGTGGACGCTTGATGCCCAAATTCACCTTACTGCAAAGAACCTTGGGGAGACAATCATTGACGATAATGAGACCTCTCTACAAGACAAAGCAAAAGCCATGATATTTCTACGCCATCACCTCCATGAAGATCTAAAGAGAGAATATCTCACCATCAAGGACCCACTTGAATTATGGAATAATATACAAGACCGATTTGACCACCAAAAATTGGTCTTGCTCCCAAAGGCTCGTTCAGAATGGATCCACCTCAGACTACAAGATTACAAATCTGTCAGTGAGTACAACTCTGCTCTATTTCGCATAAGCTCTGAACTAAAGTTATGTGGGGATAACATAACCGATGAAGACATGCTTGAAAAGACTTTCTCAACGTTCCATCCCTCTAACTTGATACTGGCGCAACAATATAGGGAACGAAAATTTACAAAATACTCTGAATTGATATCATGTCTTCTAGTCGCGGAGGAAAACAATAAACTTCTACTTCAAAATCATCAAGCGCGACCGGTCGGTACAAACCCATTACCAGAAACAAACGCGATAAGTACTCGGAGCAAACGTGGCAGAGGGAGAAGTGGTGGTCCTCATAGAGGTCGTGGGCGTGGACGAAGCAACACATGGCATCGAGAGTCCCATAATACTAAGATTGATGGTGGGCGTGGATCAAGTCGGCAGAATACAGGGCGACCACACAAAGGGAGAGTTAGCGGGGACAAAGACAACATCTGCTATAGATGTGGGATGTCCAACCACTGGTCCCGAACATGTCGTACCCCGAAACACCTTGTTGAAGCTTATCAACGAACGATGAAAGAAAAAGGGAAACAAACTGAAACAAACCTGATTGAGGGAGCACCCAATTCATCATCACCTGATTTTTGGTCAGACACTCATCTAGAAGCATGTGATTTCATCGAGAAAGTTCGAGACGTTTAAACATTATGTTTAATTTCTTTAGACGATAACCATGTTTGGTTTTGATTTCGTTTGTTTTGTTTTTGACTTTGTTATGTTTTGTTTTGACCTCGTTTAAGCTATTGTTATGGTTTTGACTTATATTTTGTGTTGATTTTATAATATCATTTCTACAGAATTATGTCTCCAAGCTCCAACAAAGCTATTATTGGTGATGAATGTATAGTAGATAGTGGTACAACTAACACTATTCTTAAACATAAGAAATTTTTCTCTGAGTTATCTCCTAGAAAGACACCTATTACTACTATCTCTGGTATCTGTAACCTCATTGAAGGCTCAAGAAGAGCATGTATTATCCTATCTTCAGGTACCCAACTGATTATAAATGATGCATTGTACTCAAGTAAATCAAGAAGGAATTTACTTAGTTTTAAAGATATTCGAAAAAACGGTTATCACCTCAAAACAATATCTAAAAACAATATTGAATATCTACACATTATCACCAACAAAAATGGTCAAGATACCATTGTTGAAGAATTAAATGCTCTATCCTCTGGATTATATTGTACAAATATCAATCCTATTGAGTCATATATGGTGAATAATCAAAAATCACTAGATAAGGACATATTCACCATATGGCATGATCGACTAGGTCACCCTGGTAGCACAATGATGAGGCGCATAATCAAAAATGCGACAGGACACCCTCTCAATGACTTAAAAATCTTGCAAGCACAAGAATTATCATGTGCATCATGCTCTCTTGGAAAACTCATTACTCGACCTTGACAATCCAAAATATTACAAGAAAATCCCTCATTTTTGGAAAGAATTCAAGGTGACATATGTGGGCCTATACATCCCTCGTGTGGCCCATTTCGTTATTTCTTGGTCTTAATTGATGCATCTTCACGATGGTCACATGTGAGTCTTCTGGCTACTAGAAATGTAGCATTTGCTCGGTTGTTAGCCCAAATCATACAATTGAGAGCAAATTTCCCTGAACATCAAATCAAAACTATTCGAATGGATAATGCAGGAGAATTTACATCCCAAGCTTTTAATGACTATTGTATGTCAATTGGGATCAATGTTGAACATCCGGTAGCATATGTTCACACACAAAATGGTTTAGCAGAATCATTAATTAAACGATTGCAGTTAATCGCTAGACCACTCTTGATGCGATGCAAATTACCATCTTCTGCATGGGGTCATGCTATTTTGCATTCTGCTGCACTGGTTAGATTAAGACCAACTGCTAATCATGAATATTCTCCTTTACATTTGGTATCTGGAAGAATACCAAGTCTGTCTCATCTGAAAATATTTGGTTGCGCGGTTTATGTTCCAATATCACCACCACAACGCACCAAAATGGGACCCCAGAGAAGATTGGGTATTTATATTGGCTTTAACTCCCAATCCATTATTAAGTACTTAGAACCACTAACAGGAGACATGTTTACAGCACGTTTTGCTGACTGTCATTTTGATGAGACAATATTTCCAGTCTTAGGGGGAGATAAGAATAAAGAAAGACTGGTAACAGAAGAAATAACATGGAATGCAACGTTGTTATCAAATTTCGACCCTCGAAGTGGTCAATGTGAATCTGAAGTTCAAAAGATTATACATTTGCAAAGAATAGCAAATGAATTACCAGATGCATTCACATACACAAATAAAGTGACAAAGTCACATATACCAGCATCAAATGCACCTGCTCGAATTGAAGTAATCCCAGAAGTGGTTACCATACAAAGAAAGCGTGGGAGACCAATTGGCTCCAAAGATAAGAATCCACATAAACGAAAAGAGCAAAATAACATGGTTGGTGAAATATCAAAAATCATTACAAATGAAACCCCAGCAGAGGTAGATGTCCCAGAAGAGACTAACATAATTTCAGAAGAAAATAAATTTCCAGAAGAAACATTGATACCAAATAAAGATGAGATCTCTATTAATTATGTACAAAATAATACGATATTAAACCGAGATAAAACATGTGTTGATGATATATTCGCTTTTGCTATAGCGACAGACGTAATAAATGAAAACGATTACGTACCTAAGACTCTAGAAGAGTGCATGCACAGAAATGATTGGCCAAAATGGCAAGAAGCCTTGAAGGCTGAGTTAGATTCACTTGAAAAACGAAATGTTTTCGGACCCGTAGTAAGAACACCCATAGACATCAAACCAGTCGGTTATAAGTGGGTATTTGCTATAAAACGAAATGAAAAGAATGAAATTGTACGATATAAGGCCTGGCTAGTGGCCCAAGGGTTTTCCCAAATCCCTGGAGTTGATTATGAGGAAACGTATTCCCCTGTAGTGGATGCGATAACTCTTCGATTTTTAATTGGCCTCACAGTCTCTGAAGGACTTAAAATGAGACTTATGGATGTCATCACCGCATATTTATATGGGACCCTAGAAAATGATATCTACATGAAAATCCCTAAAGGATTAAAAATGCCCGAAGCATTAAAATCAACACTTAAAGAAATGTGTTCAATAAAACTCAAAAGATCTTTATATGGTCTAAAACAATCTGGTCGTATGTGGTACAATCGACTAAGTGAATATCTTAAAAAGGAGGGATACAAGTCTGATGTAATCAGTCCATGTGTTTTTATAAAAAGATCTCTCTCAAAATTCACTATAATAGCAGTTTATGTTGACGATATAAACATAATTGGATCTCCTGATGAGATTGAAAAAACTGTTGAACTATTAAAGAAAGAATTTGAAATGAAAGACCTTGGTACCACAAAATTGTGTCTCGGCCTGCAGTTCGAGCATCTTTGCAACGGTACATTTGTTCATCAGTCAAACTACATCGAAAAGATGTTAATACGTTTTAATATGACAAAGCTCATCCTTTTAGCATACCCATGGTTGTCCGATCGCTAGAAGCACGTAAAGATCCTTATCGCCCTCAAGAAGAGGGTGAAAAAATACTTGGTCCAGAAGTACCATACTTGAGTGCAATTGGTGCTCTTATGTATCTTGCAAATAACACGAGACCTGATATTGCATTTTCGGTACATGTACTAGCAAGATATAGTTCAAATCCAACACACAGACATTGGACTGGAATAAAACATATATTCAGATATCTTTGTGGGACACGAGATTTAGGTTTATTTTACCAGAAAAATGAAAAGTCTCTACTTGTTGGTTATGCTGATGCTGGATATTTATCAGATCCACATAAAGCTCGGTCTCAAACAGGTTATGTATTTACATATGGTGGCACAGCAATCTCATGGAGGTCGACAAAGCAAACACTAACAGCAACTTCATCAAATCATGCTGAGTTGATAGCACTATACGATGCTGGTCGAGAATGCGTGTGGTTATGATCAATGATTAATCACATACAACAAACATGTGGATTAGAAGAGATCAAGAAAGACCCGACAATTATCTATGAAGGCAATGCTGCTTGCATAGCTCAGATCAAAGAAGGTTATATCAAGGGTGATAGAACAAAGCATATCTCACCAAAGTTTTTCTCAACGCATGACTTACAAAAGGATAAAATAATCTATGTTCGTCAAATCAAATCAAGTGAAAATCTAGCAGATCTATTTACAAAGTCTTTGCCTAGAAGCAGTTTCGAGCAACTATCACATAAAATTGGACTTCGTAGATTAAAAGACGTTTATTAAATTAAGGGGGAGCATCATACACGCTGTACTCTTTTCCTTCACCAAGTTTTGTCCCATTGGGTTTTCTTGGTAAGGTTTTAATGAGGCAGCATAATTGATCCAGCAGTATCAATTATTCTATCTGTCCTGAAACATCATGAAGTATTTTATTAATAAGTGTATGATAAGTAGTAATACGTATGAGGGGGAGTGTTATGTATTCCATACTAATTACTCCTCTTTCTCTTCATCTTCCCCATTTAATTCCATACTAATTACTCCTCTTTCTCTTCATCTTCCCCATTTAATTCTATAGTTACAATAATTATGATGATGTATATATAAAGTTGTTGATCAATGAAATGATGTGCTTGAGTCTTGAATCTTGGATATTAGTTTTGGTTTATCACAGCAATACAAAACTTACTATACACAAAAACTTCTCTGACATGTCAAAGTTTTCATGATGACAGATCATCGGTAAATGTCAAAAAGAAAATTTTCTATTGCATTTTAACAGCCAGAATAACTTTTTGCGTTGAAATTTTGTGGCGACATGTCGTCAGAAAAAAACGTCGATACCAACAAGATTTAAGACGAGTAGATGACGGCTCTAAAATTTGTATCGTCGAAGCTATAGCGCGTCAAGATTATTGCTGACAAATGGCGTCCGGATACAACAACTCAACGACATTATGGAGATTATCTTTTTCTTGTAGTGATATAAACTAATAATTCCGACCTAGAAAAAAATTCGTACGATTGCATGATCAGGGGCGGAGGATTAGAAGGGCCCGGGGGTGCCCTGGCCCCCCATGTTTTTCGCTCAGAAATGTCGATATAATAGTATTTCGTCCGAAAATCATTCGGTTCCCTTCGTTTTCTTCCTAAAAATCCTCCGGCTCCCTCCGTTTTCTTCCTAAAAATCCTTCGGCCCCCTCAAACTTTTTTCCAAGCTCCGCCACTGTGCATGATACGCAGGGGCGGCCCTGAGAATTCAAGTGTCCGGGACGTACTGAGAAAAAAAGGCCCATAGTGAATTATGAACTTGTGTTTTTTCGGTTTGTATTTGGAGATATAAGTAAATATATATAATTTAAAAACGATTTTTTAAATTTTTGTACCCTTACAATAAATGGGCCCTGGACGGAGGTCGGGTTTGCCCCTCCCCAGAGCCTCCCATGATGATACGACACAAACGTGCATATACATACAACCATATCTATATATATATTTTGGATTTAAGATGTTATTTTAGTCATTACTCGCTAACAATGATCATTTTATTATTTTACGTAAAATACATGTATGATCTACTTTGTGATTGCCGTTCAAAAAAAAAAATCTACTTTGTGACAACATTACATTTTTTTCTATTATAAACACGTACGTGATATTCGAGTAAATATGAATATTGAACGATGGCATGCTAAGAATTAAAAAGAGAGAGAGAGAGAGAGAAGTCAACGGTTTTGAAGTTATATTAGGTTTTTATTATGAGTTGCATAAAATATTTATACTATGTTATAATAAATTTGAGAACAAAAAAAAATTTTTTATTGTAATTTTAAAAGTTTAAAATATTTATAATCCTTTCACTACTAGAAAAAAATAAATTTGCAACGCTCGATTATGTAGCTAATGCGTTGCAAACTGGATTTTGCGACGCATTTACTACCAAATTTTTTCGAGACAAAAACCCTTGTTGCAAAAGTTTTGTTACAAATTTGAAACACAAATTGTAACAATTTTGCAACAAACAAGTGCGTCGCAAAATTCCTACGCATTTGCTACGCACACTCCTAATTATATTTTTCTTGTTAACGTAATTGCAGGTTTTATTTTGCAACAAATTTACAACAATGTTTGATTTTTTTTAACGACACATTTGAGACATAAATGGAATTTATTTTCTTTTTGTTTGCTATACATTTGCAAATCAAAATAAATTTCTTTTCATAAATTTGCGACAAATTAGCAACAAATAATAATTTCCTTTTTGTAGGTTTGCGACGAATTAGCAACACTTACAAATTTATTTTGCAACACATTTGCCACAAAAATATAATGTTCTTTTATAGGTTTGCAACAATTAGCAACTATCTATAATTTTCTTAATGAAATTTTGCAACAGATTTGCTACAAAACTTTTTTTTATTAAAAAATAATTGAAATACTAAAAATTTAGGTTATTTTTAATCACTAAAAGAATATAATTCAACCTGAAAACCTTCCAAAACCTCTTTTGTAAATTCAACCACAATAATAATAACCTAAACAAATAGAAAATACATGCATTACAATCCAAGTTTTAATATCTAAGCAATAAACCTAACACATGTTAACATATCCAAAATATCAACTTAATTCAACCCAACTATTAGTAATTACTCGAAGCAATAAATTTACTCATAAAATCTTGCATTTGTTTTTGCGTTTACGCTAGCTCGTTTTGCTCTCGAAATCGTTGTTCAATTCGTTGCACCGACTCCTCCCTTAATTTTCTTTCAATTTTAAGTTGAGATCTAAGATCTTGTAGTTGTGATTCCAAATCTTGAGCCTAAAATTTTGTTAATACGTTCATAATGATTAGTAAACAAATAATACATAATATTAATACTAATTATAACAACAAAAACAAATAATACATAATGTGTAGCAAACTTGCAACCCAAAATTCGAAATTTTTTGAATATACGCTTTGTTATTGTTAGTTAAATAAATATAGAAATAAAAATAAAAATAAAAAACATGTTTTGTGGCACATTTGCGACGCATATTTTAATTAATTAATATAAAGCACATTTTGTTGGAAATGTGTCGCAAAATTGCAACGCATAGTTTAATTAATTATGATAAAGCACATTTTGTAGGAAATGTGTCACAAAATTGCAACGCATTTGCGACAGAATTAAGTGTTTTTTAAATTGTGTAGTTAATTTGACACAAAATAGACATAAAATTAAGAATTTTTTTCTGACTGAAAAGTGTCGCAAATGTGTTGCAATTTTGCGACAAATTTTTTTGCGTAGCAAATTTTGGTAGCAAAAATCATTTTTTCTAGTAGTAATTTAGATATATAATACAAGCTAGTACCTACACTCAAGTATCACAAATGTAACGTTGCGCCGATATGTTACGAAATATTTTTACATTGCGTTACATATGTTTTATATGGTTTTACAAAATATTTAAAAAAAACCTCTCTGTGCTTTTTTTTATATAAAAAAAGCCAAATAATATTATAAACCTGAAAAAAAAGTTCAAAAAAATTTTTTAACATGGTTTTTACTATGGTTTTCACATGTAAAGATTTTCAAATTATCCTTTCCATATATATATATATATATATATATATATATATATAGTAGTAACATACCTGCGCGATACGCCGGAAAACAAAATATTTAACTTGCTGATTTTGGCTCGTATAAATCTTAAAGCAACTCATGTTTCAGCAAATCAACTATTTTAATATTTAATTAAAATAAATATTTTGATAAAAGTCACAATTTTAAAAATCCATAAATGTGACAAAAGAGTCAAGAAATAATTCATTTGATTTGATAGGGTTTTCTTTTATAGTTATTTTATCACACTTTATTTGTTAAATATATCAATGTATGACAAACTAAAAAATTAAAAAAAAAACCTTTAATTAGTTTATGATTTTAAAGATTTGTAAGTTTTACTTCATGTTATAACAGTTATAAAACTCTTAATTTTAATAAATTTTGTCAAATAACCAATTTATCCTTTCAATATGTATTATAATATAGTGTGTGTGTGTGTGTAGGGATTGTATCATTTGAAAATCCGATTTTAGTAAGAAAACTTTTAAACCTATCTGAACCGTTCATTTGTAATCCTGAAAATAAATATGTGGTCAACATTAAATTGAATAAAAAGTTGGGATTTGAAAAAAAATAGTTTAACGTGAACCACATATTTATTTTTCAAGATTTCAAATGGACAGGTCAGACAGGGTTTAAATGTTTCTCTCTAAGATCAGGTTTTGCACGATAGATATTCTCCGAATCCATTTATAGATTTGAATCATGCATATTGCAACACCAATTTAAAATTAAGAATGACATTTCATGAAACATTAGGTCATGTATAGTGGTAAAGCTTCCATTACTTCACGTAAGCATCATATAAATAATTAACATCACCCTCACCACTCTACGTCAGCATCACATTTGTTATCATCACTCCCATCAGTCCATTTTAATCATTACCTTTATTTAATATTTTATTATTTGATCTTTATGGTTTTAATCAAAGACTAAATTAAAAATGACATAATAAAATTAAAAATAAAATTAAAAATAAAATAAAATAAAATTACATAATAAAAGTAAAAAAAAGTACATTGTAAAATTAAAAAATATATTAAAATAATATTACTCCATATTATATTTTTTTTCATTATTTCGTCTTCTCGACCATCTCTCGAGCGCGACCGGTTAAGTTATTGGTTGGAGTACACAACAATTGCATGTTATTATTGATCGAGGGTACCAGTTTGCAAATGTTAGAAACGGGTTCGAGTTGTTTGTATCGACTCGAGGACAATAACAATTCATAAATGGGTTAAAAACAGATTGTTTGGGTTGTTTGGATCCATAACGTGTAGAAGATTTTATGGATATTTGAAAGTTTGAAATTTTTTGGAGGGTAAATATTTTTTGTTTGGGTTAAGTGGTTTTATATAGGTAAAAATTTGATTTTTTATTGGGTTGACGGTCATCTCACTCAACGTAACATCTGAATTTTTTTACTTTAAGGTAACGGTCGATACCCTGTGATCACCCTCACGCCCCGGTCACGCCTCTGTGTAGTGGGGGTCATGGGGGAGGGCGCCAAAAGGGTGTGACCAAAGCTCCTCATAGCCACTTCACGTAACATAACACATTAACACATGGCCTTATGCAAGGACTGTTCTTAATAGGAGCCCGGGTGATGGGTTGGGTAATTTCATGTGATTTAGGTGCGTAATGATGCATTTTTATGAATTAAATACATGGAATATGGTGATTGTTTGTGTGTTTTGATGATTTGCAGGTTTTCGGGTGAAGAAAATAAGTGGTTGATGTCCAAGAATCAAAGGGTGGTCAAGAAATGGTGCTTGGGAGGCCAAAACATCCAAAAATGAAGGTTTTCACGAAGTGGCGTATCAACACGGCGTATCTGGGGCGTATCACAGAGCAAAATCACCCAGGAGATCAGCTGGGGCGTATCATACGCCCCTGGGAGGCGTATGATACGCCGAGGTCAGCCCGAATTGCGGAATTTCTCCGTTTTGCCACATATTTAAGCCTAAGGACCTAGGGTTTCTGGATATCTTCTACTTGGACGACTTTTGGAGGTTCTAGGGGGTTTCAAAGGCTTAGGAACTCATCAATTAACACTTCTAAACATCACGGTGATTCCCGAATTGATGATTGTACACAACCGATTGAAGATGCAAGGCTAGTTTCTTGAGATCATGCCCGGGTGAATGGTTCATTAGGGTTAAGTATTTTTATGGCTTTCATTGTATTGGGATGCAAACTTTGTTTGGTTTATGATCTTTGAATGTTTGTATGCTTTGATTCGTATGAGATTGAACGATTTGATTCTTATGGTTGACCTAGGGTTTCATCATTTTTCAGTAGTTATTGTAAAACATTGAACTTTAGGTTGAGTATTTCTTTCAAATTGGCTTTTGCAATTGAAGCATTAGGTTTAACATTGATTGGTTCTTATCAATTAATTTACAAAATCAATCCTTTAAATTGTAATTGTCCGTCCATGCGGATTATGAGCAAGTCATGTCTATGTGGCTTCCTTAAGAATGTAAATCATAAAGGTGCTTAATTTCCTATATAATTCAAAACCCGGGTGTGATTCGTTTTCATAATTAAGTTAAAAGTCATTTGCTTTCATTGTTAATTTGTTACAAGATTGTTTTCTTATTAAAGTTCAAACACCTTTTAAGTCAATTTTACAATTTCTTGTCTAGTTAAATTAGGTCAAATCAACTAACGTTACACCATCCACCTAAACTCTTCGTGGTTCGACACCCTACTTACCCTACTAGTTAAGGTAGCTAGGAACACACTCATTAACTCTTATTTGATCGGTACTTCGACGTCGGTCAAATTTTGGCGCCGTTGCCGGGGAGTTAGTGCGCTTGGTGTTAGTTAATTGATTTATTAGGTTTTATTAAATTTTGTTTATTTCTTGTCTTTCCTTGTTACGCGAGGTTTGTTAGTGTGCAGGTGACAGGTTGATTGCATGCATACTCGGTTTTCAGGTCGTGACTCACCATTGGAATTTGATCCAGAGATTGAGAAAACCGCTAGAATCAACCGAACATTACAAAGACTAGACAAGATTGTCACTCCGGGTTCAAGAAACACTATCCAAACCGGAGAGAGTTCAAATCAGTCTGTTCCTATGGCTGATCAGAACAACCAAAACTCACCACCACCACCACCAATTCCACCATTTAACCAGTATGCTCACGTACCACCACCAAATCCATTCAACCAAAATAACCAACAACCAAATATACCACCTAATGCTATGCCTAATCTTAGAATGGCACAAAACCCATTGTTCAACAATCCAAACCATGGAGTTAATCAGGGAAATAACTTGCATGGGGAAGATCACAATTCAGGTGGTGGAAGTAATTCAGGGGAGCATGGATCTTGGCATGAGGAGTTACATGAAGAGGAAGCTAACCACAACTACCCACCTCATGAAGAATACCATGATGATAATTGGCAACCATTAGGCCCACCGAATCATCCAGTTCACAACAATTATGGGCATGGTGGGTGGAATGGACAAGGGGGTGGAATCGGCAACCACCTATGAATAATCACAATGGGAGATGGGGTTACAATAACCCTGGTCAAGGATGGCACCATAGAGCTCCTGTTCAAGGAGTTGACAGCCACTTCAGACCAACGGTGACTCAAAATCCTTCACCTATTGTACCTCCATTGTTGAGAGGACGATCATTTGAGATCAGGCCACAGTACTTGGCCATTATTCCTAATTTCAGAGGGACTGCAACTGAAGAACCATATGTCCACCTATCTGAGTTTGGTGCCATCTGTAGCACCATTGGGGGCCAAGGATTCACCCCAGACGAAGTTAAGCTGAATTTGTTCCAATTCTCTTTAAAGGAAAGGGCCAAACAATGGTTTCATACACTACCATCTGGTAGTATCTACACATGGGAGGAGATGCAACAGTTGTTCTTAGATGAGTACTACCCCATGAGCAAGACAAGTGAAGCTCGCAACGCCATCAGAACATTCCAACAACAACCGGGCGAGTTGCTACACGAAGCCTTCACACGGTTTAAGGAATTGCTCAGATTTTGCCCACACCACCAGATTCCTAAGTGGGAGTTGATTAAGGCATTCTATGATGGTTTAACACCAGAAGACTTGAAGTTTGTCAGTTCCAGCAGTAATGGAACATTCTTAACCAATTCAGAGGACGATGATTGGGAACTGCTTGAAAGGTTAAGTAAAGGTTCAAAGACACAAGCTTCAGCAAGCAGGAAGGCTAAACATGTTATTGGGAAACCGGGAGGGGAGTATGTGACAAAAGAAAGATTTGAAGCCCTTGAAAGACAAATTGCAAACTTCAACAGAAATTCAGGTAAGAACAATTCTAATGTGTCTAACGTTTATGATGTTTGCAATGTTTGCGGTGATATAGGTCATTTGGAGTCGGAATGTATGATGAACATGAACAGAAATGAGGAGGTGAATCAAGTACAAGGATCATTCCAGAATGACAAGAGGAACAATGACATGAACTCTAACACATATCACCCGGGTTTGCGTAATCACCCTAATTTTAGATATGGTAATTCATCTAATCAATTGAATCCTAATTTTCAGGGTAGCAACCAACAAAGTGGAAATCAAGGGTCTTCATATCAAAGTCGACAACAGAATTACAACCAAGGTAATTACCAAAGAAGTAATTACAACCAAGGTGGACAAGGTGGTTACAATCAAGGCCAATCAAGAAATTTCCAACAAAATCAAGGTAGCCAAAGTCAAAGTCAATTTCAAGGTGGTCAACAAGGAGCAAACATTTCAATGGAAGATATAGCCAACCAAATCAACGAGTTGAGGCTAATGCTCACTGGAGTGGTGCAGAAACAAGAGCTGCAACAAAAGACAAATGAGTCTCATGCAAAGCAATTGGGACAATTGGCTGAACAACTGGCAGCTAGAGACAAAGGAAAGTTGCCAAGTGACACGACACTCAATCCTCAACATCAACCATCAGGGTCAAAGAGCAAGAATGCTCAGGTAAGTCATGTAACAACTCTAAGAAGTGGTAAGTCTTATGACAATAAGGTTGTCCTTCCACCACACTTGATCGAAGGAGTGGTGGAAGATGTGAATGAAAGTGAGGAGAGTGATACCGAACAGGAACTTGTTCCATCTGAACTTAAAAAGAAAGTATCTTTTAAAGAACCCATTGAAAATGTTTTGAAACCGGAGGTAGAAACATCCAAGGGAAAGGATGTGGAGGATAAAACCACCATTCCTTACCCATCTGCTTTGAAATCACCTAATGCAAATGCAAATAAAAGGGGTCCACAACAAGATGAGATGTGGGAAATCTTTAAACAAGTTAAAATCAATCTACCCTTAATTGATGCAATCAAACAAGTTCCTGCATATGCTCGGTATTTGAAGGACATGTGCACCCAAAAACGACACCACAAAATTCCAAAAAAACTTGATTTGACTGATAATGTGAGTGCCGTTTTATCGGGTGCCCTTCCACCAAAAATTCAAGATCCCGGAGCTCCTTTGATTTCAATTCAAATTGGAGATTTTAAAATTAATAAGGCACTCCTTGATCTTGGAGCAAGTGTTAGTATATTACCGGGAAGTTTATACGATCAATACGAGTTCGGACCCTTGCAAAAGGCCGAGACCACAGTGGTTTTGGCTGATTTGACACTTAAACTTCCCTGTGGTATACTAACTGATGTCATTGTAAAGGTGGAAGATTTTTACTATCCAGTTGATTTCTTGGTACTGGATTATGCATCTCCTACTACCTTCACACAACCTAATGTTATATTAGGTAGACCATTTTTGAAAACAGCTCAATGTTTGATAAATTGCATGACTGGGACGGTAGACATGGCTTTTGGGAATAGAAGATTAAGGTTGAATGTTTTTTCCCATACATCTAATCCTCTGGTCAATGATGAATGCTTCATGGCTGACATCATTGACGGGTGTCATTCTCATGAAAATGTGAAAGACACCACAGAGTTGTGTGTTCTTTGTGACAGGATTGAAGTTAAATGTGCTCAAAAGCTACTTGAAGCTGAAAAGAAATGTGAAGTACTGGCAATTCAAGAGGGCAAACCAATGTGGACACATCAAATTGAAAGCTTACCGGACCACATAGATACTCAGTTGAAGCCTTCATTGGAAATCCCACCAAAAGTGGAGTTGAAAGAGCTACCCAAGCACTTGAAATATGCTTTCTTGGGTGAAGATAAAACATTACCGGTGATCATTGCAGCAAATCTAACCGAGAATCAAGAAGAAGAGTTGATGAAAGTGTTGAAGGAAAATAAAGCAGCTATCGGGTGGACCATAGCAGATCTGAAAGGAATTAGTCCGGCTATTGTGATGCACAAGATTATAACTGATCAAGATGTCAAGCCGGTGAGGGACACTCAAAGGAGGTTGAACCCTAATATGCGAGAAGTAGTCAAGAAAGAAGTTTTGAAGTGGTTGGATGCCGGGATCATCTATCCCATCTCAGACAGCACATGGGTGAGTCCAACACAAACAGTACCCAAGAAGGCAGGAATCCAGACAGTCACAGATGAGCATGGGGAACAGGTAACCACACGACCTGTCACAGGATGGAGGGTATGTATTGATTACAGGAGGCTAAACACTGCTACCTCTAAGGACCACTTTCCTTTACCCTTCATTGATCAAATAATTGAGAAGCTATCAGGTCAGGAATTTTATTGTTTCTTAGATGGCTATTCTGGTTACAATCAGATTGCAATTCATCCAGATGACCAACAAAAGACCACATTCACATGCCCATATGGCACTTTCGCATTTAGGCGAATGCCATTTGGGTTGTGTAATGCCCCAGCCACCTTTCAAAGGTGCATGATGAGTATCTTTTCAGATATGGTTGGGGATTCCCTAGAAATTTTCATGGATGACTTTTCAATCTTTGGCCATTCTTTTGATTCTTGCCTTACTCAACTAACTAAAGTGTTAAAAAGATGTGTTGAAACAAATCTAGTGTTAAGTTGGGAAAAGAGTCATTTTATGGTACAAGAGGGTATTGTTCTAGGCCATGTGGTTTCTAAACGCGGGATGGAGGTGGATCATGCAAAAATCAAAGTTATTTCTACTTTGCCACCACCCACAAATGTCAAAGGGATAAGATCGTTTTTGGGACATGCGGGTTTTTATAGACGGTTCATTAAAGGATTTAGTACAATCACTAAACCTTTATGTAATTTGTTGTTAAAAGATGTTCCATTTGTTTTTGATCATGAATGTCTAACTGCTTTTAACACTTTGAAAGATAAGTTAGTTGAGGCCCCTATCCTACAAGCACCCAATTGGTCACTACCATTCGAAATCATGTGTGATGCTAGTGACTATGCAGTTGGGGCGGTTTTGGGTCAAAGGATTGATAAGAAACCAGTAGCTATTTATTATGCAAGTAAGACTTTATCTGATGCTCAACTTAATTATACTACTACTGAGAAAGAATTGCTTGCTGTAGTTTATGCTCTTGATAAGTTCAGGTCTTACATTTGGGGAAGCAAGGTGGTGATTTATTCGGATCATAGTGCGGTGAGATACCTTATGGAGAAGAAGGATGCGAAACCGAGACTCATTCGTTGGATACTCTTGCTACAAGAGTTTGATTTGGAAATCCGGGATAAGAAAGGAAGTGATACTGTAGTCGCAGATCATCTTTCAAGGATTGGAGTCAATAGTGATGAAGAATCTAATGATATCAATGAATCCTTTCCTGATGAATATTTGCTCACTGTTTCTAAATTACCATGGTTTGCTGACATTGTAAATTATTTGGCTGCAGGTGTATTGCCAGATCATTGGACAAAGCGGAAGAGGCAACAGTTTCTAGCTCAGGTAAGGTATTATATTTGGGATGAACCCGACCTGTTTAAGGTTGGCTCGGATCAGATAATCAGAAGATGCATACCAGAAGAGGAAGTACATGAAGTGTTGTCATTAACACACGCTTCTGCATGCGGAGGACACTTCAGTGGTCAAAAGACGGGCCATCGGGTTTTATCTTGTGGTTTATTTTGGCCCACTTTATTTAGAGATGCATCTGTATTTGCTAAACAGTGCTTGAGATGTCAACAACTTGATAGTATCTCAAGACGGGATGAGATGCCCATGAAACCAATCCTTGTGGTCGATATCTTCGACGTATGGGGAATTGACTTCATGGGACCCTTCCCGAACTCTCATGGTAATTACTATGTTTTGGTGGCAGTCGATTACGTATCTAAATGGGTTGAAGCCATTGCCACCAAAACAAATGACCATACCGTTGTGTGCAAATTTGTTCAATCCAACATATTTTCTAGGTTTGGTATACCCCGTGTGATCATAAGTGATGGGGGATCCCATTTCAAGAACTTTAACTTTGGTAAATTGCTCAAACGGTATGGTGTCAATCACCGTATAGCCACTCCTTATCACCCGCAAACTAGTGGGCAAGTTGAGGTTTCCAATAGACAAATTAAGGAAATCCTTCAAAAAACGGTTCGTCCAGATCGTAAGGATTGGTCCTTACGATTGAATGATGCTTTATGGGCTTACCGAACTGCTTTTAAGACACCTATTGGAACCACACCTTACCGATTAGTTTATGGGAAAGGATGTCACTTACCGGTGGAAGTTGCTCATCGTGCTTTATGGGCAGTGAAATCTGTTAACATGGACTTTGATGATGCAGGTAAAGAGAGGAAGTGGCAGCTGTGCGAGTTGGAAGAATTAAGGAATGAAGCATACGAATGCGCATCCGCTTACAAGGATAAAATGAAGAAAGTGCATGATGCCAAAATCCGAAACAAGGTCTTTGAAGTCAATCAAAAGGTATGGCTTTATAACTCTAAACTGAAATTCTTTCCAGGGAAGTTAAAAAGCAAATGGTCGGGACCACACGTTGTCACACGCATTGGGAGCTTTGGTGACATCGAAATTGAAGACGTGAAAGACAAGACTCGTCGTGTGGTTAATGGACATCGTCTCAAGCCGTATTTGGAAGCAAGCATAATCAACAAGGTGCAAATGGATTCGGTGAACTTTCTTGTAGAGTCACCAACATATGCAAAGCATTAAACCAGGTACGACCATGTCGAGCTAACGACATTAAACTTAGCGCTTGCGGGAGGCAACCCGAGAACTTTGTGGGTATGTTCACTAGAAACCCTCACGAGACTACACTCGTCCATCCGGGCTACCGGAAGGTTTAAAAGGCTTGTTGCATACGCTAAATGCAACCGTGCACCCTACGAAAGTGAGGTTTAGGTCACTCATTCACCTCGGGTTATTTCATGCACTTACACACCATCAAGTGCCTTTTAATGCGAAATTTTGTGTATTCTAAGAAATCAATTGCACCTCGGGGCGAGGCACTGAAAATAGGGGTGGCGGATATTCAACGTATTGCGGGAGCTAAAATGTGGCGTATACATTCGTAATTAGTTAATTTTAACTAGATTTTTAAATAGGATAGCTAATATTTGTTATTTTCTTTTAACTAGGTTTAGTTAGTTTTCTTATGCATTCATTAGGTCTAACTAAATTGTTTTTAGATTTTAATTAGAGTTTTTATTATTAGGTTTTTATTATCAGCTCTTCTTTTAACTAGGTTTAATAAAGCTTTACTAATTAAAATTAAAATTTTTGGTTTTTCTTCTTTTGAAAAAAAAAATAATAATAATAATAAAAATATATATATATATATATATATAAAAATTTTTGGGTCCCGGCGTATCATACGCTAGGGTAGGCATATGATACGCCAAAGCCATATTTTTCTCTGTGATACGCCATGTTTTAAGCCACCAATACGCCACCCTTCAACCTAGCCGGCGTATGATATGCCAAGGGGGGGCGTATCATACGCCGGGTACCCCTTTGGCCCACTTTTGACCCGTTTTAACCACTTTGACCCGCGTTTTTTCACCCCATGACCCGGAATTCGACCCAAAAACACTAAATACGGGATCCATGAGCAAATCCAACCATTCTCCTTCCAAAAATTCATCATCTTCCTCCTCCCACCCACCAAGAACACCAAACAAGCCCTAGATCATAACTCACTCGTTTCTCCACCGATTCTTGCAAACCTTGTATGCATTTTGAGTAACTTTTCGAGGGGAACACAACCATCCACCCAAAATTTTAAGATTCCATCCCGTTTGTGAGATCGAGTAGCATAAAGTTGACGAATTTTTGGGTTCTTTTTCAAAGTCTCTCAATTTCTTCTTCCACTTTCAATTCTTTGTTTCTACAAATCAAAGGTATGTTATTCAACTTCTATTTCAGCAAAAATAATGTTAATTTAAGATGTGCATGCTTATCTTAGCGTTTTGTTGCTTTTATAGTGAAACATGGTATGCTTGCGTATTGATTGAACTTGAAACATAGATTGTGCTTGCAACTAGTGGTAGGATGGAAAGAGTAGGCTCAATCATGAATGGGTTTTGGTTTTACAAATGTAATGCCTCCAATGAACAATGAAATAAGGCTTTGGCACCTTTATAATGGGAAGTATGGACTTACATTTTGTAAAAGGTTAATTTGATGTGGGGAGGGAGAATCACATTCTAAAATACGTAAAGCACAAATGTGGGGATGGTGGGTTAGTGTCACACCCCGGGCCGGCGGGAACGGATCGGGTTTTCCCGTCGGGCGGAAGGTTCCCGGGGCGCGATATCTTTGGGTGATAATCAATTGATCAGATTGTTTACATAGCACATGAGATATAAATGAGAAATGCTAATCATGACATGAAATAGAATTACAAAGTTAAATTACATTGTACATCATAATTTAACTAAGTAAATCTAATCAAAAAGAATCATTGAGTTTATATCTTGAACTGTACAAGATATACAAAAGTGATTCACTATTTTGTCATATCAAAAGTATGCTGTCAAAAGTAAGCTAGGTCTTCTAAGAGTCCACTAGCTTAACACTTGCACAATTGTATCTACACCTGTCCGTCACCTGAGAAAACATGCATTTAAACAAAGTCAACACTAGGTTGGTGAGTTCATAAGTAAGTAAATTGAAAACCATTGAATTGATCATGCACACATCCACAATGTCATAGTTGTTGCTTGTAAAACTTGTTTCATCTGTACCACCCAATGGCCTCTCCTTAGTTATATGTACAAGTAGTGTATCACCTGATCAAGTATGCTTATATATAGGGAATCCTGAAAGGGTCAAGCCCAGACGCTATCCCACCACATACTCAGTCAAGTTCCACACCACTTGCGATACAACTAAAGATATCCATTTACCCGCTTATTCATTTCACTTGAGAGGTATTCAGTTATTGTATTGATGATAGAATAATATATTGTATGGGGTTTAATTATCAAACCGAAGTATTGATAACCCTCGATGTATTAAGGAATTTTAGATTAATATAATCTTGTCCTTGTATTATTCTATACTTGAAGTGGGTTAACTGATGATACTCTATTAAATATTAAGAGTGTGAATTAACCCCTTGCAACTTGTTCTTGAACCATAGTACATAGAGCCTAAAAGGAATCCATTGAAATCCTCACGTAATCAGATTTCAATGCATCCGATTTATCTCTACCACTTTGCATGTCTATTGTCCTCAACGAAATCTATTACTAGTAGTGTCACATGAGAGCAGATCACCTTCTCAACCCACTAGTCAATAGGGTTCTCGCTGGATTAATTACTTATCACTGTAGATTAATATCACCATGTGTCGCTTACCAGAACCTGACTTGAGGTCGCCCTGTCACCGATCATACGTTACCGGCCATTGAATTGTTACGATCAACATACTAGCCCTACAAGCTAGAGGTTTGTCAAACCTATGGTACCACTATGCTATCGTCGGTTTAGTCACGTCAAACTAACTGGTCAGCAAATTAAAGGGACTTACATGATCAACTTGAATAATTTGGCACATGATTGGAGTGATATAATACAAACAGGTCAAATGTAATTAATTGTAATTGTATTCACTTGTACTCTTGTTCTCATTGTCATATGTTCTCCGTGATATTAACAAAGTTAAATAAGAACTAGTCTCATTAGGTTATGTTAATTAATTGAGTGAATGATGTTGTTATCATGAAATTATGTTATCATGATTATCATTCCATGCTACATGTTCTTCTTGTAATATGTGTTGAGTTATAAGGTTAAGTATTATAAGATCTAGTCTTATCACACTTATTTAACTCTTGTATTGAATGATGTAATAAAGATATATTATCTTTATATCATTCTTGTGTTTTGCTCTTGTAATCATGTCATCATGTTTCCTTGTAATTGTTACCATGTCATTTCTTGTAAGAATAACTACGTGTTGTAAGAGTTAACTTACTACTAAGTTATTCTATTGTATCGATGAGTTATGATATTAAAAATATCATCATCATCTTATCTTTCCTGTATTCTTGAATTCAAACAAGCATGCATACAATGATTTATGATAATAAACAATTTAATATAAAATAATCAAAGTATTAACAATATGTAAGCAAAACTTTTAAATAAATAAAAGTAAAGCATGTTTCTCAGCCCCGAGAGTTTAAAATCAGTAAAGATTAAAGAAAAGGGGCATATGAACTCACCTTGTAGTAGTTGAGGGTTGACTTAGCTTATATGAGAATGCACGCGCTCTCGTTTGAATTTGTTGTGTTCACGATCCTGTATTGATTTCACATTGTTGTAACTTGTAAGTATAAGTTCAGGAGGTTTTGTATGTGTATGTGTAATTGTTAGCCCTAAGGTTGGCTTTCACGCGTAGGACTTGGTCATGATCACCGTTCGGTCCCTTATATTGGTTTTAAGTCAAAAACCTTATAAGTTTTTATCTTGCAATCTTTGAACTTGATTATTCTTGAACTTGTACACCTTGTCATTAATTGTAAGCCATACGCTTTGGTAAAAGACTTAGTGTTTATGACAATTCCACTTTGTTGATCTTGCACATTTGAACATGTATTGCATACTTATGAGTTGTTTGAACAAACATCCTTTTAACATATTTTGATTTGATCTTATGAAATGTGTTAACCCAGGTGGTTTGAAATGAAGTGTAGGCCGAACTATGTGACCAAGTCCTATGTTGGGCCTCTAGGTAACTTGTTGGGCCCTAGGCCCAAACCTATGGGCCTTGGATTTTTCTTGGACAACCGGAAGTGTTAGACTATGTTAGAACATGTGAATCAATGATATATGCTTGTGGAAATACGAAGGCCGGGTCAATTGCTACAAGGCCTAGTGAATAGGTGGCCTTGTGGGCCTCCATTGGGCCACGAAGGGAAACCGTTGGGCCCGAGGTGGGCCCCTGCAAGTTTTGTTGGGCCAAGGGTTAATGCGAACAATAGAAACCATAATTGGGCTAGAAATAGGCTGTTGTCCAAGTCGTTTGCAAAGTGGCCTCAAGGTTAGGACATGGGCCTAACGAGTAGGCCTTGGATCAAGTTTTGTGGGCCACGGGCTGAATTTGCTGGGCCCCAAGAGATTTCATCCAGGCCCGGACTATAATATGTGTTGGGCCAACATGGGCCTGGGTCAATTGGGCCGAAACCGTTGTGGGCCCAATTCAAGGAAAAAGGTGGCCTTTCATGTGTGTATGAGTTGAATCCAAGGGCCATTTTAATCCAAACAAATTTTATGATTAAATTATCTCATATTGGGCCATGTTATGTCAAATTATGGGGCTGGACCAGCAATGGGCCAAAATAGGAGACATAGGCCCAGTAATGGGCCAAGGGGCGGCTTAAGTCCATTGTTTTGGACCAAGGTGGAGGATGTGGACCAAGTGTCCTGGGCTCTGGACTCCAGCAGCTCATGGGCCACTATTGGGCCGAAATAAAGGTGTTGCTGGGCTACTAACAAATCTTGGTTCAAGTTGTTAACCGAAGTGGGTCTCTACCATTCGGCCTAAGTTTGTTAGTCGCATCCGGTTTAGTAGCTGGATGAGCTGCATGGAGGCCGGAGGTGGCTCCAAGTGGGGTTGGCCGGATGGAGGTGATACTGCCGAATGAGGATTCCAGGGAGCGAGTGTCGAATGAAGGCTAGTTGGCGAATGGGAAGGGATCGAATGAAGGCATGGTCGACTGAGGTTGTCGAATGAGTTGCAGCGAATGAGTTCCCTTCGGTGGTGTTTCTACGAATGACCATCAACGAGGGTGGCAGTGGCGAATGAATATGTCGAATGAAGGTCTGCCGAGTGAGGGACCAGCGAAGGAGCTTCTTTCGGCCGAAGGTGGTCTCATTCGACACATGGTCATTCGACTGGACCCATTCGTCGGTCTGGGTGGGGGTCGACTTGGGTGATTCTTGTTGGGGATCTATGGTGGTTTCATGTGATGGAGTGCATTAGAACCGGTCTCAAAAGTGAAGAAGTCGGTATGCATAGCAAGGAAACCGATTAGGGTTTAGAAACAAGAACAAGGAGATGAAAACCCTAGAAATCGTGATTTTCTTTGCCTCATACCTCGATTTCTGGTGGTTTTTGGCTCCGATCGGTTGTACTTTCGTGTAGAGGGTGTTGAGAGCTTCAATTTGGTCCAAAGATGGAAGGATTTGGTGAAGAAATGGAGAAGTTATGGAGGAGAGAAGGTTGGATATGGTTAGGGTTTTCAAAACCGGGATTTCTAGATTTTGTGAAGAAGATGAAGTGGAAAAGTGAGAAAATGAGCTCACTGGTGGTATTTATACCACGAGTGAGTTCGGGTTCGTTTTCGTTGCTCGGTTCGCGTTTTCGTTACGTTTCCGGAACGTAACGCGCGTATTTTTGGACTTTAAATTAAATGGTTTTAATTACCCAATTTTGATGAGTTTCAAAATTGTAAAACATTATTTATCTTGTTTTATTAAATTAAAGTCGTTCGTGTCGCGTTTTCGTTTCGTCGAATCGCGTCACCATCGCGCGTATTCGTTCGAATCGTCATTCGAACGAACACGACGATGGTTTTGCTTTCCGACTTTTGTTTTCTACTTTCCAGTTATCATTTCAGAACGTTAAACTCACAGATATGTTTGTGTGAATCGTCACCCACGCAAACACACTGTCAGTTCGTTATTCTGAAACAACACTGTGAATTATGTTTGAATTGTGTTTCCTCACTGTCGGACTCAACTAAACATCCTGTTTTTCACATTGATCTTGTACTGATTCGTCGGCCATCTGATTCCTGTCATCTATGGACATCAGATCGCAACCGATATGTTTTCGTTGTTCACTTGTAAACTGTTGTTTCTCTTGATTCGTTGTGTTAACTGTTATTAAGTTTTCACTTAATAAACACAACTAATGTTTCAAATGTGTGTTGCACTTAATGTATTTAAGTTTACACTAAAATACGTACAACTGTGTATTGTATTCCGAGTTCTGTTATCACAAACACTGTTCATGTATATGTATTTGCACATAGTATAAAGTGAAAGTACACGTACCGTACGGACTTGCCGGACGATCTGGTACTTGATGTTACAGTCTCCCCTTGTTAAAGAAATTTCGTCCCGAAATTTAAGCATCAAAGTCGGGCTCTAATTCTCGAACAGGTGGGGATACTTTGCTTTCATGTTGTCCTCGCGTTCCCAGGTAAACTCTGGTCCACGCTTGGAGTTCCATCGAACCTTTTCAATAGGGATACGGATTCGTTTCAGTCTCTTGACTTCACGTTCCATAATCTCTACAGGTTCTTCAATGAAGTGTAATTGTTCGTCAATTTGTATCTCTTCCAATGGTATGATCAATGTTTCATCTGCTAGACACCTCTTGAGATTTGATACATGAAACACATCGTGTACTCCACTGAGTTCATCAGGGAGTCTGAGTCTGTATGCCACAAGACCTATGCGTTGAGTAATCTCAAACGGTCCGACATATCGAGGTGCTAGTTTGCCTTTAGCCCCAAAACGAACTACGCCTTTCCATGGGGACACTTTCAACATGACTCGGTCACCCACATCAAATTCCAAAGGCTTGCGCCGTTTGTCTGCGTAACTCTTTTGGCGGCTACGTGTTGCTTGTAATCGTCGTTGTATCTGGGCTATCTTATCAGTAGTTTCCTGAATAAGTTCAGGCCCAGTTATTCTGTTGTCTCCCACTTCGGTCCAACAAATTGGAGACCGACATTTTCTACCGTAGAGTGCTTCAAAAGGAGCACATCCAATGCTGCTGTGGTAGCTGTTGTTGTAGGAGAACTCAATGAGTGGTAAATGTGTGTCCCAACTTCCACCGAAGTCTAGGATGCATGTTCTCAACATATCCTCTAGGGTTTGAATAGTGCGCTCGCTTTGTCCATCCGTTTGTGGATGATAAGCAGTGCTCAAGTTAACACTTGTCCCTAAGGATTGTTGCAATGATTGCCAGAACCGCGAAGTGAATCGACTGTCCCGGTCTGAAATAATAGACAACGGCACACCGTGCCTTACTACTATTTCATCGATGTATAGTCTCGCTAGTTTCTCCATCTTGTAAGTCTCTCTGATCGGTAAGAAATGTGCGGACTTGGTTAATCTATCAATGATAACCCAAATCGAATCGTGTCCGCTGGAAGTGCGGGGTAGCTTGGTAATGAAATCCATAGCTATTTGTTCCCACTTCCATTGAGGTATCTCTGGTTGTTCCAGCAAACCCGAAGGTTTCTGGTGTTCAGCTTTGACTTTGGCACATGTGATACATTTACCAACATAAGTGGCAATGTCTTTCTTCATACCCCGCCACCAATAAAATGACCTAATATCTTGGTACATTTTATCTGCACCAGGATGAACTGAGTAACGTGACTTGTGTGCCTCGTCAAGAATGAGTGTTCGAAGTTCATCTACTGCCGGGATCCATACACGATCCAGATAGTAAATAACTCCGTCTTGTCTTGTCTCGAAATGTTTCTCGGCTCCACAATCGTGTTCGCGTTTCAGATTGTCTCTTGCCACTGCCTCCTGTTGTGCTTGTAGAATATGATCTCTCAAACTTGTTTGCACTGTCATTCCCATTGCGCGAACACGTAAGGGTTTGACTCTTTCCTTCCGACTCAAAGCATCTGCAACAACATTTGCTTTGCCCGGATGGTATTTGATCACACAATCGTAATCGTTCAGAAGCTCAACCCAACGTCTCTGTCTCATGTTAAGCTCCTTCTGATCAAATATGTGCTGTAAACTCTTGTGATCTGTGGAGATAGTACACTTAGTACCATAAAGGTAGTGTCTCCAAATCTTTAATGCAAATACAACAGCTCCCAGTTCAAGATCGTGTGTCGTGTAATTCTTCTCGTGTATCTTCAGCTGTCGTGAGGCATAAGCAATGACTTTGTCTCGTTGCATTAAAACACATCCGAGTCCCTGATGGGAAGCATCACAATAGACCACAAAGTCATCATTGCCTTCTGGGAGTGTTAGGATTGGAGCATTGCACAATCTTTGTTTCAGTGTCTGGAATGCCTCTTCTTGTCTATGAGTCCACACAAAAAAAAGTTCAGACTTCTGTGTGAGTTTGGTGAGAGGCAAGGCTATCTTAGAGAAATTTGAGATACATCTCCTGTAATAACCTGCCAATCCCAAGAATGATCGGATCTCTGTCGGGGTTGTAGGCACATCCCAGTTCTTGATTGCTTCTATCTTGGCAGGATCCACGTGAATACCATCACTGTTAATCACGTGACCCAAAAACTGAACTTCTCTTAACCAAAATTCACACTTGGAGAATTTGGCATAGAGTCGTTCTTCTTTCAGAAGCTCTAAAACTGTCTTGAGGTGTTGTTCGTGTTCCTTCTTGTTCTTCGAATAAATCAGTATATCATCAATAAAGACGATAACAAACTGATCTAGATACGGCTTGCACACCCGGTTCATCAAGTCCATGAACACAGCCGGTGCGTTCATCAATCCGAATGGCATCACCATGAATTCGTAATGACCATATCGGGTATGAAAGGTCGTCTTTGGTATGTCTTCCTCTTGAATCCGGAGCTGATGATAACCTGATCTCAGGTCTATCTTTGAGAAGTACTGTGCTCCATGTAACTGATCTAACAAATCATCAATCCTCGATAACGGGTACCGATTCTTGATGGTGAGTTTGTTAAGCCCTCGATAATCTAATCAATTCGAAACTACACCGATCTCTCGGTGGTAGTCCCGGTAAGTCATCCGGAAAGGCTTCTGCAAAATCTCTCACCCCTGGTACGTCCTGAACCTTGATTGCCTTCATGTGCAGTATTACATTGACACGACGCTTCACTTGATCTTCATGAATCTCCAACAATTGATTATTCTCCGTTCAAGCGTAGGTATTATTTATACGAAGTTCTATTATATAAGTGGCACCTAATTAATCTATAGTTAATCTTAATTATGTTACTAATTCCCTACAATATATATCAAGTTTTAATATCCTACATAATTTGGTACACATGCTAAAAATAACATACCTTCGGAGTCATTCGTCTCCGTGTGCACATCTGGTGCTGGTAGAGCGAGCAGTTCCTCGGTGGTGGTTGATGCGGTTGGAACAGTTGGAGTTGTTGGAGGCTTCCTCCTGGGGCAATCTCTTGCGAAATGTCCAAGTATTCCGCAGGTGTAGCAGTGGTGGTTGTGTTGAGAAGAGGTAGATGTGTTTGCTCCATGATTCTGATTCTGTGTTGGAAGGTTTCGACACTCCTGAATTAGGTGTCCCTTCTTTCCACAGCTCAGACAATGTCTACATGGCTTGTTCCCAGCATGATGAAACCTACACTTGTTACACTTGGGATAATCACCAATGTACCGATGAGGATTTGATGTCGTAGAGCTTTTGCAACAAACAGCCCAGTGCCCTGTCTTTCCACATCGGGTACACAATCGACATGGGTCTCTGTCATAATGATGATATTGACAGAGTTGACAGAAAGGGGCCGTCCCACCATAATTTTTGTTATCCTTTTTGGACAAATCCGGCATGACTTGACTGATCGGGATGGCCTCGGTGTAGCTCACCGGTCTCTTCTGCTTTTTAGCAGGATGCCGTTTGCGTTTCTTGCTGGTGTCGCCTTCCGCAGGTTCTTTTCCTTTGGAGGTGACAGGTGGAAAGTTCCTAGCATATTCTTCGCTGCTCCTGATCCTATTGATGATCTCAGGAATGATTGCAACCAATTGCTCAGTAATCAAGGTTGCCAGTGCAGCAGTCGCTGATTCCACCTCAGGTAGAGGGGAATGAGGTAGTGATGGTGGTTGTCCCCGTGACATGTCAATCCTAACCGAAAAATCATCGGTTAGCATTTATGCCCAAATAATGTATCGTATGCAAGTAAGTTCAATGTCCTGTGTTTTCTACATGAGGGTCCCTAGGTTATAGTCTAGGTCAAACCGTTTAAGTAATATGACCTATATTTCTCTATAACCAAGGCTCTGATACCAATCTGTCACACCCCGGGCCGGCGGGAACGGATCGGGTTTTCCCGTCGGGCGGAAGGTTCCCGGGGCGCTATATCTTTGGGTGATAATCAATTGATCAGATTGTTTACATAGCACATGAGATATAAATGAGAAATGCTAATCATGACATGAAATAGAATTACAAAGTTAAATTACATTGTACATCATAATTTAACTAAGTAAATCTAATCAAAAAGAATCATTGAGTTTATATCTTGAACTGTACAAGATATACAAAAGTGATTCACTATTTTGTCATATCAAAAGTATGCTGTCAAAAGTAAGCTAGGTCTTCTAAGAGTCCACTAGCTTAACACTTGCACAATTGTATCTACACCTGTCCGTCACCTGAGAAAACATGCATTTAAACAAAGTCAACACTAGGTTGGTGAGTTCATAAGTAAGTAAATTGAAAACCATTGAATTGATCATGCACACATCCACAATGTCATAGTTGTTGCTTGTAAAACTTGTTTCATCTGTACCACCCAATGGCCTCTCCTTAGTTATATGTACAAGTAGTGTATCACCTGATCAAGTATGCTTATATATAGGGAATCCTGAAAGGGTCAAGCCCAGACGCTATCCCACCACATACTCAGTCAAGTTCCACACCACTTGCGATACAACTAAAGATATCCATTTACCCGCTTATTCATTTCACTTGAGAGGTATTCAGTTATTGTATTGATGATAGAATAATATATTGTATGGGGTTTAATTATCAAACCGAAGTATTGATAACCCTCGATGTATTAAGGAATTTTAGATTAATATAATATTGTCCTTGTATTATTCTATACTTGAAGTGGGTTAACTGATGATACTCTATTAAATATTAAGAGTGTGAGTTAACCCCTTGCAACTTGTTCTTGAACCATAGTACATAGAGCCTAAAAGGAATCCATTGAAATCCTCACGTAATCAGATTTCAATGCATCCGATTTATCTCTACCACTTTGCATGTCTATTGTCCTCAACAAAATCTATTACTAGTAGTGTCACATGAGAGCAGATCACCTTCTCAACCCACTAGTCAATAGGGTTCTCGCTGGATTAATTACTTATCACTGTAGATTAATATCACCATGTGTCGCTTACCAGAACCTGACTTGAGGTCGCCCTGTCACCGATCATACGTTACCGGCCATTGAATTGTTACGATCAACATACTAGCCCTACAAGCTAGAGGTTTGTCAAACCTATGGTACCACTATGCTATCGTCGGTTTAGTCACGTCAAACTAACTGGTCAGCGAATTAAAGGGACTTACATGATCAACTTGAATAATTTGGCACATGATTGGAGTGATATAATACAAACAGGTCAAATGTAATTAATTGTAATTGTATTCACTTGTACTCTTGTTCTCATTGTCATATGTTCTCCGTGATATTAACAAAGTTAAATAAGAACTAGTCTCATTAGGTTATGTTAATTAATTGAGTGAATGATGTTGTTATCATGAAATTATGTTATCATGATTATCATTCCATGCTACATGTTCTTCTTGTAATATGTGTTGAGTTATAAGGTTAAGTATTATAAGATCTAGTCTTATCACACTTATTTAACTCTTGTATTGAATGATGTAATAAAGATATATTATCTTTATATCATTCTTGTGTTTTGCTCTTGTAATCATGTCATCATGTTTCCTTGTAATTGTTACCATGTCATTTCTTGTAAGAATAACTACGTGTTGTAAGAGTTAACTTACTACTAAGTTATTCTATTGTATCGATGAGTTATGATATTAAAAATATCATCATCATCTTATCTTTCCTGTATTCTTGAATTCAAACAAGCATGCATACAATGATTTATGATAATAAACAATTTAATATCAAATAATCAAAGTATTAACAATATGTAAGCAAAACTTTTAAATAAATAAAAGTAAAGCATGTTTCTCAGCCCCGAGAGTTTAAAATCAGTAAAGATTAAAGAAAAGGGGCATATGAACTCACCTTGTAGTAGTTGAGGGTTGACTTAGCTTATATGAGAATGCACGCGCTCTCGTTTGAATTTGTTGTGTTCACGATCCTGTATTGATTTCACATTGTTGTAACTTGTAAGTATAAGTTCAGGAGGTTTTGTATGTGTATGTGTAATTGTTAGCCCTAAGGTTGGCTTTCACGCGTAGGACTTGGTCATGATCACCGTTCGGTCCCTTATATTGGTTTTAAGTCAAAAACCTTATAAGTTTTTATCTTGCAATCTTTGAACTTGATTATTCTTGAACTTGTACACCTTGTCATTAATTGTAAGCCATACGCTTTGGTAAAAGACTTAGTGTTTATGACAATTCCACTTTGTTGATCTTGCACATTTGAACATGTATTGCATACTTATGAGTTGTTTGAACAAACATCCTTTTAACATATTTTGATTTGATCTTATGAAATGTGTTAACCCAGGTGGTTTGAAATGAAGTGTAGGCCGAACTATGTGACCAAGTCCTATGTTGGGCCTCTAGGTAACTTGTTGGGCCCTAGGCCCAAACCTATGGGCCTTGGATTTTTCTTGGACAACCGGAAGTGTTAGACTATGTTAGAACATGTGAATCAATGATATATGCTTGTGGAAATACGAAGGCCGGGTCAATTGCTACAAGGCCTAGTGAATAGGTGGCCTTGTGGGCCTCCATTGGGCCACGAAGGGAAACCGTTGGGCCCGAGGTGGGCCCCTGCAAGTTTTGTTGGGCCAAGGGTTAATGCGAACAATAGAAACCATAATTGGGCTAGAAATAGGCTGTTGTCCAAGTCGTTTGCAAAGTGGCCTCAAGGTTAGGACATGGGCCTAACGAGTAGGCCTTGGATCAAGTTTTGTGGGCCACGGGCTGAATTTGCTGGGCCCCAAGAGATTTCATCCAGGCCCGGACTATAATATGTGTTGGGCCAACATGGGCCTGGGTCAATTGGGCCGAAACCGTTGTGGGCCCAATTCAAGGAAAAAGGTGGCCTTTCATGTGTGTATGAGTTGAATCCAAGGGCCATTTTAATCCAAACAAATTTTATGATTAAATTATCTCATATTGGGCCATGTTATGTCAAATTATGGGGCTGGACCATCAATGGGCCAAAATAGGAGACATAGGCCCAGTAATGGGCCAAGGGGCGGCTTAAGTCCATTGTTTTGGACCAAGGTGGAGGATGTGGACCAAGTGTCCTGGGCTCTGGACTCCAGCAGCTCATGGGCCACTATTGGGCCGAAATAAAGGTGTTGCTGGGCTACTAACAAATCTTGGTTCAAGTTGTTAACCGAAGTGGGTCTCTACCATTCGGCCTAAGTTTGTTAGTCGCATCCGGTTTAGTAGCTGGATGAGCTGCATGGAGGCCGGAGGTGGCTCCAAGTGGGGTTGGCCGGATGGAGGTGATACTGCCGAATGAGGATTCCAGGGAGCGAGTGTCGAATGAAGGCTAGTTGGCGAATGGGAAGGGATCGAATGAAGGCATGGTCGACTGAGGTTGTCGAATGAGTTGCAGCGAATGAGTTCCCTTCGGTGGTGTTTCTGCGAATGACCATCAACGAGGGTGGCAGTGGCGAATGAATATGTCGAATGAAGGTCTGCCGAGTGAGGGACCAGCGAAGGAGCTTCTTTCGGCCGAAGGTGGTCTCATTCGACACATGGTCATTCGACTGGACCCATTCGTCGCTCTGGGTGGGGGTCGACTTGGGTGATTCTTGTTGGGGATCTATGGTGGTTTCATGTGATGGAGTGCATTAGAACCGGTCTCAAAAGTGAAGAAGTCGGTATGCATAGCAAGGAAACCGATTAGGGTTTAGAAACAAGAACAAGGAGATGAAAACCCTAGAAATCGTGATTTTCTTTGCCTCATACCTCGATTTCTGGTGGTTTTTGGCTCCGATCGGTTGTACTTTCGTGTAGAGGGTGTTGAGAGCTTCAATTTGGTCCAAAGATGGAAGGATTTGGTGAAGAAATGGAGAAGTTATGGAGGAGAGAAGGTTGGATATGGTTAGGGTTTTCAAAACCGGGATTTCTAGATTTTGTGAAGAAGATGAAGTGGAAAAGTGAGAAAATGAGCTCACTGGTGGTATTTATACCACGAGTGAGTTCGGGTTCGTTTTCGTTGCTCGGTTCGCGTTTTCGTTACGTTTCCGGAACGTAACGCGCGTATTTTTGGACTTTAAATTAAATGGTTTTAATTACCCAATTTTGATGAGTTTCAAAATTGTAAAACATTATTTATCTTGTTTTATTAAATTAAAGTCGTTCGTGTCGCGTTTTCGTTTCGTTGAATCGCGTCACCATCGCGCGTATTCGTTCGAATCGTCATTCGAACGAACACGACGATGGTTTTGCTTTCCGACTTTTGTTTTCTACTTTCCAGTTATCATTTCAGAACGTTAAACTCACAGATATGTTTGTGTGAATCGTCACCCACGCAAACACACTGTCAGTTCGTTATTCTGAAACGACACTGTGAATTATGTTTGAATTGTGTTTCCTCACTGTCGGACTCAACTAAACATCCTGTTTTTCACATTGATCTTGTACTGATTCGTCGGCCATCTGATTCCTGTCATCTATGGACATCAGATCGCAACCGATATGTTTTCGTTGTTCACTTGTAAACTGTTGTTTCTCTTGATTCGTTGTGTTAACTGTTATTAAGTTTTCACTTAATAAACACAACTAATGTTTCAAATGTGTGTTGCACTTAATGTATTTAAGTTTACACTAAAATACGTACAACTGTGTATTGTATTCCGAGTTCTGTTATCACAAACACTGTTCATGTATATGTATTTGCACATAGTATAAAGTGAAAGTACACGTACCGTACGGACTTGCCGGACGATCTGGTACTTGATGTTACAGTTAGTAATGAGTGTTTGAACTTCAAAAATGGAAATAGCACAATGTGATGAACTAGTGCTTTGTGTTGTGCTTTATTTGCTATTGGTGTTGTTTAACATATTTGTAAGTGTTATACTTGTTACCTCAAATGATCTTCTAACTTACTAAATATGTGTGGTTGTCTTTGTAGGACATGGGTCGCACAAAAGCCACCGGCTCAAAAGGCAAAGAGGTTGCCTCATCATCCACTCAATCTAAAAGACAAAGACTAGCCGACCAAGAATCGGATTCCGATTTTGAGATGGAGGATATGAACATGTACGATGACGATGAAGACATTGTGGTGGGGGATCAACCCCAATGGACGAGAAATGCCCCACTGAACACCTTCGATCCTATTTGGCAACCCGTCCTCTATAGACAGAAGATGCAAGCGGTCTCAAGCATCAAGAAAGTCCTCGTCTGCGAGCGAGCCGTGCAACTCGACCAGTTTAGCATTTTTGGGGTCGTTCAATGTTTTGAAGTCTTGGATGGGAAAACATTCTGAAATTTAACAACAACAATTTAGACAACGTCTACATGAAAGAGATTGTAGAGTGGATGGCCACTCTAAGGAAAGATGAGGGGAATAACCCACCAAAGACCACACGATTAATTGGAACAGTAAACGGGAAGGAAATGGTGCTGTCATTTGAAACAATGAACAAGATTGTCAAGTTCGATACAAAGCCACAAAGGGAGTATGTGTATCCCGACAGGATGCAAATTTTAGGTGAAGCCACAAACGATGATGAATGGCATGCAATGGTTCAAACTTTATTTGCCAGAGTACCAGATGACATGCCAAAGAAACTAGCGAGGAGCGATCTGAAAGTGCTCCCAAAACTCCTGTCACTTATTTCTGCATTCAATATGATACCAAGACTTGGGGACAAGCTGTTCATTAGGAATTTTGAGGTCAGGGTACTGCATGCCCTAGTCACCGGACACCCTAAGCTATCTTTTCGGCAATTGGTACTGTTAAATGTTTGGGAAAGCAGGGTCAGCAAGGCAAGATGTTTGTTGCCTCATTGTAGGTTGTTGTCAAGCTTGTTGCTTAAACAGAAGGTGGTCACTTCCACCACCCCATTAGAGAAAATGACACAACGTTACTTCCGATTCGATCGGTTAGCTGCTTTCGGTTGGATTTACAGGGAAAGGCCAACCGAACATGTTCTCATTGATGATAAAACTCAGAGGCAGCTTGTTGTGCCCAAAGAAGGAGTAGCACCACCTGATGAAGAAGAGGCCGAACAGCGGGGACCTGCAGAAACGGAGGGGTCCCACCAACCCCATCTGTCAACTTTTGAATCAACACCTTTCACTGAATCAATTCTGCAGGGGAGGCCTGCAGGTTTTACTAGATGGCCTGAAGATGCAAGAGCCAATTGGGACCGGATGACCGCCTGGAGGAATGAAGACATCCAGTACAGAGACAGTATGAAGAAGAGTTAAGGAGGGAAAGGAGGGATCAGGCGGAGCAGGCAGAACTGTATGCTAGGGCCGCGGCTTACAGGTTAGAGGAGTTTCGTAACGATTATTTTTTGCAGGAAGAAGCCGTGCGACAACGCACCGATTACCTAGCTGGATACACTTCCCAGGTGCGGCCTATGCAAGTGGATTATCCAAGCCTGCCACCGTACGTTCATGGAGATCAACCCCCAAGGTATCCACAAATGTTCAACCCATCTCCATGGGTCCCATACCAACATCCTGGAGACCAAGGATCCAGCACTTCAGGGGGTTCAGATCCTTTCAACATGCAGTCTCTGCAGGAGAGTTTAATGGGAAGATGGTTTGGGCCACCAATGCCCAGACCACCATACGACGATGATTTCCACAGCACTCACTGATCGCATGTGATCAGGTCCATGTGCTTGTTCCTTTAAACTTGTCTTGATGTTAAACAATTGAACTATGATGTGTGGGGTCTCAAACTTGATAACTGCTACTATGTTGGTTGGGTGATCTAGGTTAATGGAACTAGGTATTAATGATTAGCTCATATCTTATACCTGTGATGAAACAACTGATTACATTGAGGGCAATGTAATATTAAATGTGGGGATGGGGAGATTAGGGGTAATTTTCAAAAATTTTGCAAACTTTTTCCAATGCAAGTTAAATGTGCATGAAAACACGGTTTGAAAACAAAATGGTGAATACATGATTGAACCAAATGATGAAGTAATTTCTTAAGTTGTGATTGATCTTTTAAGTTGCGGAATAAAGTATTCTTGACAAGCAATCCGTAAGTGTTAATAGTATTGCATGACTAAGGATATGAAGTGGAGAATGAGTTGTTAGGTGTGTCACATTGTAACCTTTAACCACCGTTTCCGTGAGATATTGAGCCTATGTTGAGCAGAATATGGTAATAGAAATACATGCTCATTTTCTTTGATGTGTGATGACTATAGTGAACACCTAAGGTAGAACTTGCATTGTCAATGCAACTTGAGACCACAACCTAAGGTATGCATTTAAAATGATAGAGGCATTAGGAAAACCCATTGTTTCAACCTGTTTAATTGTTTTACCTACCCACAACAAAATCCCCTAGTTGCCCCGTTGAGCCCAACACCTAGTCGTTGTAACCCATGAAATCAGCCACAATTAGCCTTGTTAGCCAATTAAAATTTCAACCCATGTGGTGGATCCAAAGTAGGAAGTATTCATGTTTTGATAGGAAAAAGGAAAGAAAAAGAAAAGAGAAGAAAAATAAACAAAATGAATCAAGATTGTGCAAAAGAAAGACTAACATGAAAAGCAAGCACAATACAAAACATGTGCATAAGTTATGTATATCGAAGTGTTGAGCTATCTAGTTGGATTCACCCATTGTCACCTATAACAACACAAAACATACCTACCCTAGCCAAGCCAACCCGAAAAAGTCCTCTTGATTTGTGTATGTCTTAGTAATCAGTGATGGAGAGTTGATTGCCTTGCAAGCTTATACTAAGGGTGTTTCACCATAGGAGTGAGTGTCATAAACATACTAGTTCATAACTACTAGTCCATATATGAAACCGAGTGGAGTGTGCATTGTGAGACATGTGAACGCATATGATGATTCATTCGACATGGAATATATGTAGTTGTGTAGGGTATTGGCATTTATGGATTGTTTGATAGATGTAAATCTATTGCACGTTGTAAGTCTTGGGGATCGATCATGATTTTTGAATTTCTTTGTTATTGGGGAGGTTATGGACAAACCATTAGTTGAATAATCATTGTTAAAGTGTGCATGAGACTTTGCTTGGGGCAAGCAAAGGGCAAATGTGGGGATGTGATGGGTTGGGTAATTTCATGTGATTTAGGTGCGTAATGATGCATTTTTATGAATTAAATACATGGAATATGGTGATTGTTTGTGTGTTTTGATGATTTGCAGGTTTTCGGGTGAAGAAAATAAGTGGTTGATGTCCAAGAATCAAAGGGTGGTCAAGAAATGGTGCTTGGGAGGCCAAAACATCCAAAAATGAAGGTTTTCACGAAGTGGCGTATCAACACGGCGTATCTGGGGCGTATCACAGAGCAAAATCACCCAGGAGATCAGCTGGGGCGTATCATACGCCCCTGGGAGGCGTATGATACGCCGGGGTCAGCCCGAATTGCGGAATTTCTCCGTTTTGCCACATATTTAAGCCTAAGGACCTAGGGTTTCTGGATATCTTCTACTTGGACGACTTTTGGAGGTTCTAGGGGGTTTCAAAGGCTTAGGAACTCATCAATTAACACTTCTAAACATCACGGTGATTCCCGAATTGATGATTGTACACAACCGATTGAAGATGCAAGGCTAGTTTCTTGAGATCATGCCCGGGTGAATGGTTCATTAGGGTTAAGTATTTTTATGGCTTTCATTGTATTGGGATGCAAACTTTGTTTGGTTTATGATCTTTGAATGTTTGTATGCTTTGATTCGTATGAGATTGAACGATTTGATTCTTATGGTTGACCTAGGGTTTCATCATTTTTCAGTAGTTATTGTAAAACATTGAACTTTAGGTTGAGTATTTCTTTCAAATTGGCTTTTGCAATTGAAGCATTAGGTTTAACATTGATTGGTTCTTATCAATTAATTTACAAAATCAATCCTTTAAATTGTAATTGTCTGTCCATGCGGATTATGAGCAAGTCATGTCTATGTGGCTTCCTTAAGAATGTAAATCATAAAGGTGCTTAATTTCCTATATAATTCAAAACCCGGGTGTGATTCGTTTTCATAATTAAGTTAAAAGTCATTTGCTTTCATTGTTAATTTGTTACAAGATTGTTTTCTTATTAAAGTTCAAACATCTTTTAAGTCAATTTTACAATTTCTTGTCTAGTTAAATTAGGTCAAATCAACTAACGTTACACCATCCACCTAAACTCTTCGTGGTTCGACACCCTACTTACCCTACTAGTTAAGGTAGCTAGGAACACACTCATTAACTCTTATTTGATCGGTACTTCGACGTCGGTCACCGGGCCGGCCCTCCATTTTTCCGGTCAGAAGAGTTGATTTAGTAGTATTTTGTTAGAAAACCATTCGGTCTCCTTTGTTTTCTTTCTAAAAATCCTTCGGCCCCAGCCTTTTTCTTCATAAAAATCCTTCGGCCCCCTCCGTTTTCTTCCTAAAAGTTATTCGGCCCCCTCCGAGTTTTTTTTTCAAGCTTCGTCAATGGGCTTATAATCAAGAAACAAAAGTTCAAAATTTAAACTCACCTCACGAACCCAAACATTCGTCCAAAACGTATGCTTCTTGCACTTGCGTCTACACAAATAAATATACATATATTCTGTTTAAAAAATAAGTAAATAATTGTAGTTTGTGTGTTTTGGTTATATGTGTGTATTTTATTTCTAATTGCTTTTTTTAATGCAATTGTCCGCTTTAGGATGAATGAACCTGGGCATAGTGAATGTAGGCGCGGTGACCGAATTTATAATCTACTAGACATATTATTCAGTCCAAATTTTAAAGGTAGCATTGACTTGTCTTGTGTGATGAATTGAATTACTAATTGTTTATTTTATTTCCTATGGAACTAAATTATTATTATCCTATATACAAATACATGTATGATCCAAATTCATTATATAAAAAAAAACTCAAGTTGGTTAAAGAAATAAAAAAAATGGTGAACACCACCATTTGACGCCCCTCACCGACCGGTCTTACGGCCAACATTAGGGAGGTAAATCACGTGACCCAGGGAAAATTGGGTGCTGCTGGGCTTTGAACCCTAGATCTCTATTATAGATTCTCACTTACTTACCACCAGGTCACCATCGCGAGAACTGGTTAAAGAAATTAAGTGCTCATAGCTGAATGTGTTATGTACTAGGATTTTTATAATTATACACAAGTATACCTATAATGATGTTAGTTAAAAATATTGTACCTAATGCTTGACTAATTAGCTACTACTTTACGTAAGGTCTGGTAAAAGACCGGATTACTTTACGATATGATGTACGCAATCTTACCTTACATATTTGTGAAACAGGCCGGTTGTCTCCACGATTGAACCAATTGACGTTAGGTAATGAAGGATTATTGGTTCTTAACGTAGCCTAATGCTATTAATTATCATGGGTTATATATCTTAGAATTTCCATATATAGACCACAACTCTAATTTCCTTAGCCATCGGGTTGCCCCAATGAGCCAGGTAACCCAATCAAGGGCTTATGACTTACGGGTACTAAAAAATATATGGTCCTTAATTATTTAAATATATAGGGTACGCAGCCTTTTTTAGTTTGTTAGCTTTGGAAGGAATACAAGTATAAGAAAAACCCAAATAAAAGCCCTTTTTCTAATATTATGAAGATTTAGTGAAAGGCCCTGGATTTTTTGTTTCGCCTAGAGCCAACAAAATGGTCGAGCCGGCCCCTAGTTAGCCATAGACTTGTTGATTAAGGAACTGTTTGGTTGGGTCTGAATGATTAAGTGCTGAATGGTTAAGATGTCTAAATGGTTAAGAGGGTCTGAATGATTAAGTGTTGAACCAGTTAAGAGCGTTTGATTTAAACATCTGAATAAAACAAAAGAAATTCCTCTTTCTCTCAAAAACCCTACTTTTCCCGTCCCTGTCTACCCTTCGGCCATAACACCAGACCCCATCGGCGAGCACCGCCATGAACACCACTGTTAAGTTGTCTACCCCTTCGGCCTCACCACCGCGAGCACCACCACGAGGTCGTGTCCCATCTTCATTGATTTTAGGGTTTCGTTTGCGTCCGTCGCCGCCTCCATCGTTATCCCTTGTGGTATGAACCATCGAGCGGCAGTGGTCGATTGTTCAAACCATCTTCGGTTGTCAATGGTGATGGCTGGATTGAATGAGTCGTCGATGGTGGAGCTGCAGTGGTGTAACGATTGTGGTGGTTGAGCTGCAGTGGTGGTGTGATGGTGGTGGCTGGATCGGAGGAGTCATCGATGGTGGTGGCTGGATCTATGTTCGAACGATTTAGATGTGTGGTGGTTGGATCCACGATCTATCTATCCCCCATTCACCATTCTGAATGATTCAGGCCCTCATTCAGACATTGAAACCCATTCCACTGTGTGTTTTTTCCCCGAAACAAACGGTCTCCATTCAGACCCATTCAAATCCAAACAAACAACCTCTAACTCACAATATATATATATTTCTTGCCTAGTATTGTGTATATAATATTCTCTACATCCGGACAACGGTCTGGTCAAAAAGCGCACTGGGAGTCGGTGGTTCCGAAGAGTCATGCGCGGTCCATAGTTTCACTTTCAAGTTTCACCTATTCCATCCCAAGAACTAAAAGTATGAAATTACATAAATTAATAATATGTGATCATGTTAAATAACAATTATTGAAGATCCTAAGTTTTAATTCTTACCCTAATGTTTGTAAAAAAGAAAATAAATAAACGAAAGCAAATGCTACTAATTATTTTAGTCTACAAAAAGATAAAAAAACGTAAATTAATTTGATTATCAAATTTTCTCACTTAGAAAACACGATTACATATTTTTGTTTATTGCTTAATAGTAAATATAGGTTTATGCGAGCAATCGAGCATTCTACGACAATAACCCCTCATTGAAGATAATACAAACATGATTGCAAATATCATAACTTATATAAGATAAAAGCCGTGATTATATCGTAAAACCTTAATGCATAATCTAAAAAGTTTTAAAAAAATAAAAACAACATAAAACCCACTTCACACAATATCAACCAATTAAATTTTTCAAAAAAAAAAAAACACGTAACATTGTTTTGCCGATATAACTATTGGGAGTGACAACACTACATATATGAAAATGCAATTAAAAAAAGGTTGTAACAGCACTCAATTCGACCTAAAACGCCAATCTGAACCATGTCGTAAAGGTAGCCGTTATTCATAACGACCATGAACCTAATGTAAGCATTGTAACATGAAAATTATAAAACTTAAATAATAAAAATTCTAAAAGAAAAATGAAATTCAAAATAGAGTAAAAATTTACGCTTGAATTTTTTTATCAAATTTAACATTTACAAAAAAATTAGAAAAAATTATAGAATTTCGCTTAATTTCATTAACTAACAAAAAAAACTAATTGTTTCGATTGTTGACCAACAAATAAAACATTATTTAATTACTGTAAAAAGAAAACTAAACAAAGTGTTAATTTATGCTTTATTTTTTATTAAAAATCTGTTTACCAAAAACTAATTTATTTAATACATGAAAAACAATGACCAAATAACAAGCTATAAGATAAAGAAAATAATACACAATAATAAATATGTATTACACAATAACAAAGATATGTTACACAATAACTAGAAATATTATACACACTCACCAAAATGCTCTTTTTAAAAAATTAATAAATGTCAAATGTCAACTCTACAATCGTTTTAATCTTTTTTTTTACAAATTAAACCCTTTTTACTAGAACCCAATATTCATTCATTAATCAACATGCTAAACAAAAAAAACGGTTATTTACTTTTTTGCATTTTTAAATTGTCTCTATTTGCTTATTATTTTTTTTTATTTAATATTATTACTACTATTCAGTTATTTCATACATACAACAAATAAACAATATTATTGCTTATAATTGTCTAGAAATACTTAATTAAGTAATAATTTCATCAATAAATACTATTTAAAAATATAATAATAATTAAATAATTTAATTAGTTTTAATTGATTATAATTATTGTTAATATTATTTAATTACTTGATATACATTTTTCCAATAATTTTTTTTTCAAGATTTATGTTTGATTAAGTAATGATTTCTTTGATAAATATATTTTAAATAATAATAAGAATTGTTAAATAAAAATAACTATAATGAAATACTAATATTATTAATAAAATTTATAAATAATAATTATATTAATTGATATTATCATTTAAAAATTATTTTAATTATTCTTATTATTTATTATTTTTATTTAAATAATATTTATCAATGAAAAGTTTACCTATAAAAAATATTGACCATAATAAAAATGCTGATGTTTAAATAATAACACTAAGTGAATAATTTTATATTTATATTAAATTCCTAAAATATTTTTTTATATCATTATTATTTATATTAGTTCTATTGTGTTAAATGCAATGATATTTTATTTATACAAAATATTCAAATAATTTATTTTCTTTTATTACCATTTTAATTTATCCATTAAACTAATGTAATTGAAACTTGTAAGTCATGCAATATTTTATTTTAATTTTTTTCCATTTTTAGCATGTTTTTTTTTGTGACACCTAAGGCTTTTATTAAGACGAGTTTAAATCATAATTTATTTAAGTTCTTTTTTGCGCACGCGTGTGTGTATATATAAAGGGATTGAATCCTATAAAAATTAAATCTCAGAGTGAAAACCCTTATACCCTATGTGAACCATTTATTTGAAATCTTGAAAATAAATATGTGGTACACATTAACCCATATTAAAAATGATTCGTTTATTTAAAACCCAATTTTTTATTCAGGTTTAATTTATACCATGTATTTATTTTGAAGATTTCAAATCAATGGCTCACATAGGGTTTAAGGTTTTCCCTCAAAGATTGAGTTTTCATAGGATTCAATCTATATATATACATATATATATATAGGGTATGGTTATTTTGAAAACCACATCTCAATAAGAAAACAGCGAAAACCATGCAAAAATCACGTAAAAACAACGTTTTTTTTTGAATTTTTTTACAGGTTTGTAACACTATTGGGCACATTTTTATAAAAAAAATCAAAAAAGCGCCGACCAAATATTTTTAAAAAAATATTTTATAAACCCACGTAAAACCTACATAACAAAACGTAAATTTTTTTATGTTTTGTTACGTAGGTTTTACGTGGGTTTATAAAATATTTTTTTAAAAAATATTTGGTCGGCGCTTTTTTGATTTTTTTATAAAAATGTGTCCAATAGTGTTACAAACCTGTAAAAAAAAATTCAAAAAAAAACGTTGTTTTTACGTGATTTTTGCATGGTTTTCGGGATTTTCTCATTGAGATATGGTTTTCATTTTATCGTTTCCCTACCATACATACATACATACATACATACATACATACATACATACATACATACATACATACATATATGAAAGTGCCCAAATGAAAACACTTTGATTAAGTAATAACACATTAATTTTAATCTAATGGTTAATCAAAAAATTATGTGTATAAGATTATAACGTGTGTCATCATTTATATTTTAATAGACAAGGGTATTTATGTCATTTTATACCAAATCAAAAAATCTATAATTAATATGATTGTGTCTGTTGTCACCTTTTAATATTATTATAACAAATAGAGTTTTTATTTAAATTTTACCCCCTCTTTTTTAAAACATCCATAACTTTTTTATAATATAATAATTTTTTAAAAATTGAACAATTTTACTTGTCTTGTTTTTTTTTATTCCGTTATAATTTTGACTATGTTTTTTTTTATTTTTTTTCCGGATAATTGTACTTACATCAATGTAACAACATCAAAAAACTAGAATTAATATATTGGTGTCATGTGCCACCTTTTAATATATTATAATAAACTTGTTTTTTTATTTAAAGATTATCCCCTCTCTTTTTATACATTCATAATTTTTTTATACAATAGTATTTTTTTCATACAAATTGCCTCATTTTACTTCTCTTATTTTTCTTTTTAATTCCGTTATAGTCTTGACGATGTTTTTTTATTCTTTTCCTAACATTCGAATTACATCAATGTAACAAACATAAACATAACAAATTATTTGTAACGAGTTGTAACTAAATTTGGTTTACATTGTTGTAAATTAAATATGGGTTACATTATATCATTTATTTATTTACAATGATGTAACAAAGGTGTTAGGCTTACTTTATCAATTATTTAATTACAATAATCTAATTTACTGCAGTAAAAAAACCAAAATAACATGTTATGTTTATTTTCGTTAAATTGATTTAAACAAAAAAATTTTAGTACAAAATCAACAAAAAGTTACGTTTATAATAAATTTAAAACGATTTGTAACGAATTTTTGTTTACATTTCTGTAAATTAAATATGAGTTGCGTTGTATCAATTATCTAATTACAGTGATATAACAAAGATGTTAAACCCACTTTATATCCATTATTTAACTACAATGATGTAATTTATTTTCGTCAAAAAATCAAAATAATTTGTTATGTCTATGCTCGTCACATTGATGCAAACCCTAATTTTTGTGTCCAAAATCAACTAAAAATTACATTGTTTCAAGTTTGTAACAAATTGTAACGAATTTTGGTTTACATGGTTGTAAAGTAAAATGTATGTTACGTTGTATTATTTATTTAATTACAGTGATATATAAAACGTATTAGGATCACCTTATTTATTTAATTATAGTGATGTAATTTATTGTTGTCAGAAAAAAATTCAAATAATGTGTTATGTTTATACTTGTTACATTTATGTAAATATGAATATTCAAAACAAATAAAAAAAACACAGTACATACTATAATGGAATTAAAGAGAAAAATAAGACGAGTAAAATGATGCAATTTTTATAAAAAAATATTATTGTATAAAAAAGTTTTGTGTGTATAAAAAAAGGAGGTAAATTTTAAATAAAAGAGTAGATTTATTATAATATATTCGAAGTTTACAAATTGCACCACCATATTAATTACACCTTTTTGATGTGTTACAAAATGATTTAAATACCCTTGTATATTAATATATATATATATATATATATATATATATATATAAAAGATAACACATGACACAATTTTGTACGCTTAACTTTTAGATTAATCATTAGATTAGAGTTAATGGGTTACTGTTTAGTTTCAAGGTTTTATAACATCCTGGTCCTATATATATATATATATATATATATATATATATATATAGGGGATTAATAAAATGAAAACTTTATTTTAGTGAGAAAACCTTGAAAACTCATGTAAAACAAACGTTTTTTTTTGAAAATTTTTTATAGGTTTGTAACATTATTGGACACATTTTTATACAAAAATCAAAAAAGCGCCGAAGAAATATTTTTAAAAAAATATTTTATAATTTTTTTTTACGTTGTAAAACATACGTAATACTGCATCAGATCTGACAAAATTTTTTTACGTTTTTATGTATTTAGTTTTGTTACGTATACTTTATATGAGATTTTCTAGATTTTCACATTAAAAAGTGGTTTTCAAATTATCCATAATAATCCAGTTTAATTGTGGTAACACAACATATTCCGTCAAGATAACCCAACAAATTCCGTCAAGATAAACATAAATCTTTAATTTTTTTCATTATCTTTATTATATTGTTAGACTGGCGTAATTATGATTTTTTTGGATACCTTTCAACACTTATAATAATCTTTACACTGTATATATCCCCTGTCTACAAATATATTTACATATATATAACTAACTCAAAAGTTCAATTACATATATTTCCTTATTTTATAACTTCCTTCTCTAGATAAATATATGTATGTAATTTAAAACTTTATGCAATTAGATATAAATATAATTTAAAGTGTTAGGTAAGATGATATATGTTATTTATTTTTTAATCTTACTATTATAATAAAAAAAAATTTTGACACTTGTCATATTTTTAAACCAATATTATAAGTTGTCATCTTCTTGATTTGGAAACAAAAATTTTTTGACAAAAAATACCAACTAAAGTTTTAAATGTCATTTAGTTTAAAATTTTAATTGTTAAAAATCAAGAAGGTCATGTAATAATTCGTTAGTTATTATAGATTTTAGATATATATTTTTTAATTAAATTAGTTATTAATACATAATTCGTTTTATAAGAAAAAATCGTTTTATATTTTACTTGATTTTTGCTATTTATTATTTTATATTAAACTCGTGTAATATATGAGATAATAGTTTAACTAGACACACACACACATATATATATTATAAAAATATATATGTGATTTACACTTAAAATATTTTACCTCATCCTGTGCAATATTCATGAATTGGTTTTGGGTAGATAATGTTGATATTTAACCGTTTGCACATTTGAATTCATATAAAAGAATGGAAAAATGCCCAAAATGTCCATCTTGAGCAAAAGTTTTCTCAAAATAACCATTTAACTTTTAAATGTCAATTTTGTCTATGTTTTGTACGGGCGTCGGCATATGTATGTACATAGACGGGCGCATATATAACCATCACTTAAAAGTTGACATGTGTGTTCTAGAGGCGTAAACGCCTGTATACTCTGAATCCCGCCCGTATGTTCTCAGTTTTTGTCACGAGCGGGTTGCTTTTTTTAACAGGCGGATGCCTGGTTCATTTAGGTGGGCGCCCGCTTCATTTAGGCGGGCGCCGGGTTCAATCAGACGGGTGCCTGTGAAGAAGTTAGAGTACCGGGGTGCTGTTTTTTTTAAAAGGCGGACATCTGGTTCGTTCAGTGTCAGTGTGGGTCGGACGCATGTGACAAAATTTGAGAACTTACGGGCGAGAGTCAGAGTATATGAGCGTCCATGCCTATGTAAGACACGTGTCAAATTTTAAGTGGTGGTTTTTACAAGTGTCCGCCTGTATACAACACAGGCATCGGCGTCCGTACATAACATGAACAAAACCTACATTTGAAAGTTAAATGGTTATTGTAGATAAACTTTTGGTCAAGATGGACATTTTAGGCATTCAATTTTTTTTATATTTAAAATAATTTTTTTTATTTGTATCATCCTATCTCTCTCTCTCTCTATATATATATACTAGGTTATTAACCCGTGTATTACACGGATTTAATATAAAATATTAAGTAGTTAGTGATGAAAATTTAACAATTATAAACCAATATTTTGATGTTAAATGATTAATTTACATATTAATAAATATTTTAAATAATAAAAAATAGGTAAAAACTTTAAGTACTATACAAATGATATATGATCTTTTAATGTGTAACATTGATATTTTCGAAATAACTAACGTTAAAAACTTTAGTTTTGTATTATATTAAAAATTAACTTTTATAAATCAATAATATAAAATAAAAACTTTATAATTATTAAAGTTGAATGACCCAATTTAAAAATTACATTAAACATAACGGACCAAAAGTGTAACATTCTCTATCATTTTTATTACTTCAGTTTTTAAATAAATTAAAAAACATCATTTGTTTGAAAAATCTCATTGTTTAAATACTACTTTTATAGTATATATTATTTTAAGAAAAAATCGTTTTTTAAGATAACTTGTTTTTTACATCAATTTTGTTTTTTATAAGTAAATTATTTCTTACTATAAAAATTTTGATTATAAAATATTTTGTATTTTATAAAAAAAATTTAAGTGTCTTTTAGAGTAAAAAGATAACAGATAAATTATATATTAGTTATTAATATTATAATTATTTAATAAGTGAAAACAATTTATTTAATAAGAGAGATAATATAGTTATTTAATATGAGAGAGAATTAAGTGTAATAATAAAAATTTGACACGTGACAATAGTGATGTAAAAATATGACAAGTGGCAATAGTTGTGTAAGAATTTGACATCTGTCAAAATTGTTACTCATTTATTATAGAGTATAGATATAGATATAAATATGAAGAGAATCAAATGTTAATCTATGTTTATTGCGTTAACCCAATAACTACATCCTATTGCTTTGGGGCTCATATTAAAGTAAATCTAAAGGTGTATGTTTTTTTTAATTAATGTATGACTCACTTACATTAATAAAAAAAGAATAAAAAACTAAATCTTTAGATTTACTTTAATGTGAGCCTCAAAGTAATATGATGTAGTTATTCGGCTAACGCAATAAGAAAGGGTTAACAATAGACACATCCCCTATATATATATAGGAGAAAGATCAAATAAAAAGTTTATTTTGCCTAAGAAGGCTAAAAAGGAATTTCAAAAACTTCAAAACCGACATAAATGAACTCCGATTGAACTCATTTCGAAGGCATTGGAACCGTCTCATCGAACCCTACAATATTAGCTTTTAAATTTTAGATTTAACAATTAGTTTAAGAATTTAGATTTTAGGGCTTGATTTTTAGATTTTAAGTTTTATCTTTAGGTTTAGGGTTTGTTTTTAAAGTTTTGATTTTAGTATTAGGGTTTATTGTTTATAATTTAGGGTTCGGGTTTTAGGGTTCGACAAGACGGTTCCAATGATGCAAAAATGAATTTAATCGGAGCTTGTTTGGGTCGGATTTTTAGTTTTTAGAAATCTTTCTTAGCCTTCTTAGGCAAAATAGACTTTTTAGGGGAACCATCCCCTATATATATATATATATATATATATATATATATATATATAAACAAACGGAAATAGGAAAAAGATTATGCAAGTTGGTTGCTACCACTTGCATGTCCGGCGTAATCCCTGTGTTTCTTCGTCTTTAAACCTTTCCACCATTACAACTTGCTACCATGCCTCCATTCCTCACGCTATATCTATCTATCTGTATATATATCACTCACCCATCACCATCTGATCTACGTACCATCCAAAGATCACCGGCCGGTAATTAAAACCATGCCTTCTTCAATTCAAATTCAAAGAATTCAACCTACCACCACCAACACCACCACCACGGCCACCGTTAACAACCACAAACAACCGTCTGCAACCACCATATGGAGAGTCCCAACATCCATCTGCCTCCCGGAAGATCTCATCCATCATCACACCCACGCCGTTGGTGCTCACCAGTGCTCCTCCGCCGTCGTTCAAACCATCTCCGCCCCCATCGACGCCGTCTGGTCCGTCGTCCGGCGATTCGACAACCCGCAGGCGTATAAACACTTCCTTAAAAGTTGTCAAGTGATTCTTGGTGACGGTGATGTGGGTACCCTGAGAGAAGTCCACGTGGTGTCAGGATTGCCAGCTGGATCCAGCACTGAGAGGCTTGAGATCCTTGATGATGATCGTCATGTTATGAGTTTTAGCGTTGTCGGTGGTGACCATCGGCTTAAGAATTACCGATCTGTCACCACCCTCCACGCATCATCGGTCTGCGACGGTGCCACCGTCGTGGTGGAGTCGTATGTGGTGGACGTGCCGCCGGAAAACACCAAGGAAGAGACGTGTGTGTTCGTGGATACCATCGTACGATGTAACTTGATTTCGTTGAAGCAAACTGCTGAAAATATGGTGAAGAACAACTGACAAGTAAATAAAATTGAATATAATTCGACTCGACTTAATTTGTGCATTAATGAATTAATCTATCGTTGTTTTTTCATGGGTTTTATTTAATCTATGATTGTGAGTAGATCAGATTAGAATTAGAACAATGTTTTTTTTTAGCTCATCTTGGCTGCTCATCCGATTTCGACTAATGTTTTTTCATGATTTAGAAGAAAGATTTTATAGCTCTGCATCGAATGTTTTGAATATATTCAAAAAAAATCAAGTTTTTACAAGTTTCCAAGGACTTGATAATTTCTTATCTCCTTTCTTAAACGTGATACCAAAAAAATGATAACAGTATATAAGGTTTAACTTAAAAAAAGAAAAAAGAATATAATAATACGGTTGATGAAGAAAAAAAATTAGAAAAATAATAAAACAATAAAGCTTGATTTTTATATCAGTGATCGCCGTAACTAAAGATAGACTATAAGTAGGGGTATTTGGAACCCAATAATGTCTTGTCGTAGTGGTAAAATAAAGGTATGTGGGAAGTGATAGGAGACCCAGGTCATGGGTTCGTTTCTTGATCCCAGCCGGTTTTACCGGCCTTTCACCGTCGTGTCTTTAGTCTGGTGCTTGGGTCGGGTTTTCCCCGGGAATTGGTGGTTGGTGGGCTAGGGGTTCCGTCCGTCTAGACTAGTGGCAAGCTTGGACATTCTTTAGCCATTGAGGGCCGCGTACGAAGTACCCGGCAGTTAATTAGTTGGCCATTCAAAAAAAAAGTACGGGTGTCTGGAGTCCTTTTTACGGTCTTTGTATGGAACTATAAACCAAAATGTTTAAAATGGCTTTTGATTAATGAAACTAAGACCAAACCGTTAATTATAAAAACCAAATCAAACCTTTATCAAGGCTTCGTTAATTGCTTTTGAGCATGTTAATAATAAAATTCGACTAACTTTAAACATTTTACGGTTTGAAAAAGAACTAAAAATGACTTGTAAAACTTGAAAAAGACTCAAACAAAATTTTATTGAACTCATTTTTGCATTACTGGAACCAGCATGTCAAACCTTAAACCTCGAACTTAAGTCTTAAACAATAAACTTTAATAATAAAACCAAAATTATAAAAAAAAATCTTAAACTCTGAACATAAAACATAAAAGTTAAAAAGCAAGTCCCAAAACCTAAACTGTAAAATAGTTTTTAAAACTCAAACCTAAAAACTAATATTGTATAATTCGATGAGACGAGTTCTAATTCTGTTGAAATGAGTTCAATCGGAGTTCTTTTGTAACTTCATAGGTTTCACAAATACTTTTCATCCTTCTTAGACATTGCACACTTTTTATTTGATCTTGCCTTACACACATGCGGTATAGTCTATTTCTTTATGACTATTTTTGATGAAAACTGCAAACTAGACCGTTTATTATGGTTTCAAATTTTTAAAACCGACTAACCAAATATTTGAAAAAACAACCGCAAAACCGAACCGATGATCAATTTGGTCGGTTTCACGATTTAAAACCGTACCGTGAACACCCAAACTATAACTCCTCTGTCATGATGAGCAGAATAGGGTATTAAAAATATGATAAGATGTCATGCTGGTGGTATCACGACTCATTAGATATGGTTGTTTGTAATAGACATTATTAATGTCTTGTAGTTGTTGAATAAGTTGATAAATTTGAAATCTTTTAAAATTATTATTTTTCCATATAAAAAAATTGCCATATTATCTTTAACGGATAATGATATCATTGTTGCTATTTTTATTATACTAGGGTTTAGGACCCGCGCGCTGCGGCGGGTCTGAAATACCGAACTGATGTATCTCAATGTAAACCGATGCATTCTAGCAAAGGCGTTGATAATACCAGAATTCGTATGTAAAAAGTTGTGACACGCACAATTGACATACTAACAAATAGTTATTACTTGAGTCATCTCATAATGTGCAATTAATGGAACTTCAGTTCAATTTCATCTTGCTTGAATAAAGTTGGATTTAACATAAGCATATCATTTACTAAGTAATTTATATAAAAGAACAAAATCCATTTAAATGTCTTTGAACATGGTGGATGATAAAGCAGTAAGTAGCACTTTGAAGAGTTGTAGATGATGTTCATGTACCTTTAAATTGGTTGATTTTTTAAACAATCATCAGCCAACACATTACGCAGGCTTCTTTTCAATATGAAATCCAAAAAAGAAAAACATAAGCAAATAAATACAACACCAAACCGTAAGAGAAGCAACATGTAGCTCAAGTTTAAGAACGTATGACATACCTGCAGTGAACCAAGTTTGTCATACGCTCTCTCCATGACAGAAGCCTGATATGAAGAAACATAAAACTTAAATCTCATCTTGGGGAAAAAGTTAACTATTGCCCTCCATAACTTCATATACTTTTAAATTGGACTATATAGAACCTATAGTTGGCTATTACAATTGTTTTTGGTTGTGCAGGAGGAAAAACGTCAGCACCTAAGAAGAAAAAGTCAACAGATAATTGTAGGATATGAGTAAAGCAGTAAGAAAGAAAGAAATAAACACCTAAACCACTAACCTCCTCTTAGAACTGCAAATCTCCCTCCGATAGTTAGGTCGTTGCTGGCCCGAAGGAGTTTTTAGTTTTTGGTGAATTAATAAAATTGTTAAAAAAAAAGATTTTGAGTAAACGCATGTAACCGAAACCATAAGTAATCATAACCTGAAATCAAGAGATAGATGAACGAAAACTGAATGAAATCGTGATTCAACAATACTCTAATGAAGAGAAAACAATCAAAGATCTACTAAATTAAAAGCTAGGGTTTTACCTCGTTACGACCTTCGCGTTCTGCAATCGCCAGCCGACAGAATCGTTATGAATTTCCACTAAGAGGATGTAATTATCAAAGGACACTAAAACAGTATAACAACTCATCAAGGAGTTAAATAAAACAATAAATAATCAGTAGATATGGAGGATAGATCTTACCAAAGGGCATTGGCAGCAGAGGCTTGAATCATTAATATGTTCAACATCAAGACTAAAAAACCAAGAGCCTAATGGAACATCTTCATATGCATACTTGTGAAGTATGTGACCAATAACCAAGATTACATTGTTTACGTCAATACTCAAAATTAAAGTAAGAAAAAGTACCACCAACTTGACATGAAATAGTTACCGATTAATTAAAATATGAGTGGGCAGGTTCATGATACTTCACGCCTCTGCATTCAATTTGATTTGAAGGTCAGTCCAATGTTTTGTATGTTTAGGCTATGTTATACATCATCATTTACTTTGATGTATAAATCAGCATCCCACCTTGCAGTAACTGTTGAGAAATAAAACCAAGTTTTGAAAGACAACTCATGATATCTCACTATGAGGCTCTACAGTTATAGAAAACTATAATGTTATACATATAAATAAATCTAATTATGTGTATCGATAAAGATATAGATCTGTTTTCATGATTATCATATATGTAAGTATGTGACATACCGCTCTTAGGAAATCTTTATGCACTTCATCTTCAACATCAATGTCAAGATCCAAACTGAAGCTACCTATACATCACATAAAATTGGATCACCTGTAGAGAATAATCAATAATAGATATACTTTTACTTCTTTTGAAGAAAGACATAAAACACTACAAAGACCAATTAACCAATTAAAAATTGAATTAATATACCCAAGCTAAGAATAAGTATTAGCAAAGATAAAACAATATTTAAAGTACCATTAGTAAACTGCAAAACTCAAACCAACAGTCCTTTTTCTTATTTATGATTCCATTTATTATTGCACATAAACCTTTGAAGAGTCGGTTACACCTACAACTTCAAATTATCCCAAAAGTGTAGCTGCAAGGCAGGTTGCAGGTTTAAATCTACCATCCACCATCCTTGCCATGCCATCTTCATGACTTTTCTGGAAAGTTTAGAACTCATCATAGCCACCAACGAAATGGTAACCCTAGTCATAGGCTCAGACACAATGTCATCATCGCCAACAACAAAAGTGAACAATAACTTGCCATAAAGGAAGTAATAAATTTGTTGCAATGAACTAACTATCAACACAAAATGTCCCAACCAAAACGATACATTTGAGAGAGTCAAACCCTCCAAAAGGCATAACTGCAAGGCACAAAAAAGATATCGATGAGAGGCTTAGAGTTCCCAAAAGTGTAGCTGCAAGGCAGGTTGCAGGTTTAAACCTACCATCCACCATCCTTGCCATGCCATCTTCATGACTTTTCTGGAAAGTTTAGAACTCATCATAGCCACCAACGAAATGGTAACCCTATTCGCAACCCACCACCGTCGCTTCTGAGGCCGGCTCTCATCCGAACAAAAGCACCTTCACTCTTTAGCTGAAACCCTCACTGAGGAGAGAGAGGGGCGATTGAAAGTGCAGTGAGATAGAGAGCATCAGGGAGACGGATCGGTGAATGGAGAAAGAAAGAGGTTCACTTTCACCGTCAACCAACAACCCTCCAACACCCTCACTCTTGTGCCTCTGGCTATCCACCGTCCCCATCGTGCGTGACCACATTCACCGTCGATCGATTTTTTAAGAACAGAAACCCTAGATCAAAGGGAGAGAAGTAGAGCACAGAGGCTGCAGTTGTCGGAGGACGGTGAAGGTTTGGGGGGCTACCTCCACGAAGCGGACGGATGGTGGAGAAGCAGCAAGGGAGGCCGAAGGGTGTGATCGTCGGTGGGTGTGGCGTCTGGGAGAACACAGAGGAGCAGGAAGTAATAGGCGGTGAAGAGGATGGGAAACCGAGATGTACAACATGCATCAAGGGTTGTAAGAAAAGGAATAGTATTTTCCCCTCACATTGTTATTGTGGTTTTTAATATATATACTAGTGATGAGGACCGCGCGTTGCGGCGGGGTCTGATATACAGACGCGAGCGAACAAAAAACCATAAAATTAGTATATTCGTATTAGATAGAATTACCAATTTGACGATTTGCTAATACAATTGGCATATCAACAAATAATTATTACCTGCATTTTCCTATAATGTATACAGAACCTAAAAGATAAACCAAGATAAAAGAACTTAATGTCATTAAATTTTACTTTTAAGAAAAAAAGAAAAGAAAGGGAAAAAATATATAGGTCCACCCAAAAAATAAACTTGTTTATATACATGTAATATCATACATTTGATTCAAAAGGTAACTGATGGTTTCTATCATTGAGCAAATTGCATGTCATGCAAGAGAAATATTCAAATGTTAGAACTTAGAATTACCATTAGCAGTGTGATTCAGATGGATCAAGAGCCAATTGTATAATATGCATCAAAACATGTAAAATAGGAATAGTGATTCTCCACACAAACAAACTAAACCATTAGAACTTAACTTACCTTAAAATGGCCAATACCTATTAACTTCTAATCTTTCCTAAAGTTGTTTCCTTCATCTTTACGAATGCTGATGTCAAAAGTACTGTCAAATTCAATGAGATGGTGTTCTTCAATAGACACCATCAAAGTAACAGTAACACCAACTATATGCTAAAGTTTGCATGATTTCCTGAGAAATCTTGTATCCCCTGTTTTAATTAGTCTCAACACATGAACCTGCTATTACATATTTATCTTTCTACGACTTGTTTTCAAATTCTACGTTGTAACTTATAGACAATTAGATTTCATATGGAAGCAATGATAATTAGATCAAATAAAAAAAAGAAATTAGAACTTACCAAACGAAAATCAACGATTCAGGAATCGAGAAGGAGAGAGATGAGTCAAGAACCAACAATTTCTAGATGCACCGGGGAATCCTCAACAAAGATGGTTTCAATCAACATTAATCTTGAAACATATTTAGTATGTAAAAAAACATAACGATTTGAAGAACAAAACTTCATAAAGAAGAATGAAATCAAACCTGAATCGCATTTGGTGGGATGATCTGTGTAACATACGAAATCTAGGGTTTCAAATAGGAACCGTGTATTTGTGTGTGTGTGAGAGAGAGAGGCTTTAGTGAATATAAGCATGCATCGATTGAGTGTCGGCACCTATATGAGGATGAAGAGAAGGGGATGTGGCGGCGATTGGTGATGACGGTGAGAACTTGAGAGAGGAAAAGAGCCAAGATATGTAAAAAAGGAAACCCTAGACTGAAAAAGAGAGAAATGTCTGCAGTAGTTAGAGGACGATGAGAACTTGGTGGACTGTGTCCACGATACAGGCGGATGGTGGAGGGGTGGGCGGAGGACCGGTGGAGGCTGTGTTTATCACAGGGAGCTTAAACTTCAGAGAGGAAGATGAATGAATAATATGGATATCATTGTTGTACCTTATGCTTATCTAGTGAGACTAAAAGGAATAGTGATCCTTCCTCACATATTTTTTTGGTTTTTAATATATATACTAATATCAATTTGCTGTTTTTATTATCTATCAATATGTCTTCGGAACATAACATGGTTTCAAAAGAATGCATGGGTCCTAATTTTGAAATGGGCATATTAGAAATAATCAAATTCTAATCTACATCTATATCTATATCTATATCTATATTATATAATAAAAAAATAACAAATTTGTCACATGACACTCCCATTTATCAATTATAATAAATAAATGCTTCTAAAAACACATGGCATGTTCTTAGGGCACCTCAACCTTAATTTCACGTCTTTCACTGCTATTAATTACATCTCCTAATAGATAATAATATTAAATATTAAATATTAAATAATCTTTTTATACATTTTAAAATAAAAAAAGATTTTAATTCATTAAAATATATTAATATTAAGAAACACACTTTTTAATTTTCAAAAAGAATTATTTAAAACACAATGTTTAAAGAAAAACAAGCTATAAAAGTTAATATGTAAAGAAATGATATTATTATTTTTATACTTAAAGTATTAATTAAATCATACGAAATCGTAATCATATTTTATATTAAAAAATCATTTTATATTTTCTAAATTTTCATTGGCAACTATTGGTTATATTCTTTATTCAACCCGTGTAACCTAATATAGTATTCGTTTAGTATTAATTTTTGACACTTGTTATTTTTACATTAATCTCTCATTAAATTATATTTTATAACTATCTCTCCTATTTAATATTAACGATTTTAAATAATTTTTTTGAACGGCGAATGTCTCAATCGTGAACCCATGTTTCTAGACCATGTTACTAAGATATAGTTACCTAGACCTTCCATGAGCCCTCACAGCCACCCCAGGAGCTAAGGTATAGTTACCTGGACCTTCTATGAGCCCTCACAGCCACCACAGGAGGAAACCTCACAGGAAATCCCCCTGATCCCCCACAAACCCCTTTTTCGATGCGGGCGGATTTCGAACCCGAGATCTCCCATTTGGGAGAATCCCGGGGTAGCGCTGAGGCACCGCCTCGTTGTAAAAAATAATTAAATTATATAATTCATTGTAAAAAAACATAAATCTTTTTATTTAATAATTTATTATAACTTAATAATCATTATTAATTTTCAATTATATCTTATTTTAAAATAAAATTTATAAATTTTAAATATTATTATTTTTAATTCTTAATAATTTCAATAACGATTTATAAGATATCCAACATATAAATTTTTCATAAAACAACTGGTTTGCAATATGTTAAATTTATTCATTTCATGTTTTTCCATTTTTATGTATTTGTTGGTTGTTGAAAAAAATTAATAATTACGAAAATAATATCTTAGCTTGTTGTAACATAAAATAAGTTCGAATACAAATTACTTAGTTATTAAACTTTTTAATTGTTGTTTTACTACTTAAAGTATTTATTAATACTTAGCATAATTATTTTATATCAAAATATTATTTATAATCTCTAAATTAACAGTTTTAACTATTTAATATTTTTGTATTTATTCCATGTAATACACGGGGTAATAACTTAGTTTCCAATAAAACATTAGAACACAGGCGTTGTAAACAATATTTACGCTCTCTTCAACCGTTACAAAGAATTATAGGTTCAATGCACAGAGAACATGAATGCATGACTCCATTATTCAACTTTGTAACTAGTTTTAAACAAATGCTCTTTTACACCTCAACTATTATTATACCCCTTCTATCTATAAACAATCCCCTCTATCCATACAACAAGGCCCACATATATAATCGTATAGGCCCTATGCTGACATATAGAAGTATAGAACTGTGGTGTTAGAAAATTGTCGGATCATGTTACACGGCCGTATATAATTTTTTTTTTTTACGAAAATCAATTTGGCTATGTAACCGGTAATTTCATAATCGTTTGGTTATATAAACGATTAAAGAACCACATTAATATATACACAACCATATAACAAACACATAAATTACACACAACCAAATAAGAAATATATATAAAACAAAACCATATAACATATAAAAATATATATACATATAACAAAAGTTATACACCCGCCCGTATAGGGCCTATACAGCCGTACATGGTCTATAAGGCCGTATAAAAATAAACTATACGCACGTATGGAGCCTATACGGTCGAATAATTTCACTTCAAACTTTATACGTCAACAGTAGCAGCTTTTATTGGGTTAACTGACTTTATATAAAACGTATAGAAGACAGTCTGATGATGTCTCGCAATTAAGGATGGTGTATATTTAGTAGGGCTTATATATAATATTGAGTACCATCTTTAGCAACATAAGAACAGACGACTTTTGTCCATCATCATCGGCGGATTAGAATGGAACCCACCAAAATCTAAATCTAAAATAATAGTGAAAAAAATAAAAATTATATAATCCATCATAAAAGAATGATTCACAGAATATCTTTGTATTAAAAGAAATTAAGAAAATTATCATAATTATTACCAATCAATTTTTTTCTTGTTTTTTTTCATTTCTTTTAATTATAAGGTTAGAATATTAACAAAAAGAAAAAATAAAAAAATATATGTGGTTCATATTATTACATATATGCAGCTTTTACGATACAATTTTTTTTGAACGGCGAATGTATCAATCGTGTGAACTCACTGTTTCCAAGTAAGTCAACAAAGTCTAGTTACCTGAACCTCATATGAGTCATCACAACCACCCTAGGAGGAAACCCCATTGGGAAAAACTCCCTGACCCCCCTCAGACCCTTTTTTTGCTACGGAAGAGATTTGAACCCAATACCTCCCATTTGAAAGAATCATGTGGTATCATTGAGGCAATGTCTCATTGGTATTTATACGATACATGAGTTACATATATGTAACTTTATATGTTACATTCAAAACATTATGATCTGCATATCTTTATTAAAAAAAATATTTTTACAGATAACATTTCTAACCTTATAATTAAAAATGATAAAAAGAATATTAAAAATTGATTGATTAATTAGTAAAAGTTTTCTTAGTTTTTCTTAAAATGATAAGTTTTCTTTTGAACCCTCTCTTCCATCGTAATGTATCGAATGATCCATCCTGATGTATCTTTTAACACCACTCAAAACAAAACAAGATGATTAGGTAAATTAATTAGACATATATAGGACATGGAGTTCTTTATGGCCCGATCCTGATCAACAATGTACGTGCATACTCGTTCCCCTCAAACACAACGATGGATTCATTAACAGAGTCAATTGGTTAATTTATGCATAATCGTATTACCTACATTACTCTATTTCATTTCGAAACTCAAGACTAATTCAATAATTAATTCAATAAGTGAATTTGATGATATATTAATGTTTGGGTGCTCTTACTGTAAAATTATTTCGAAATTTCATGCTATTTTTCTAAGGCGTGATCCCAACCAATAAAATCCGAAATAATATAATATTAAACATACTCTTTATCTTACTCGGCAGATAGAAAATAATGGCGACTTCAACGTCAGTGAAAAGTAATATTGACACATCACTGCCAATAATAGTATCACACAATGTTTTCATAACCGGATCGGACATTGAACATAACGTCTTACTAGTTACTTGTCGGACCGGTCAGACCGGTTCGACCGACGGATTCACAAACCGGGTGACATAATAAATATATAAAAAATTTCAAAAAAATTATATAATTATAATCACATTTAAACAAACATGATTACTATTCACACAAACATAATCATTTTTTAAAAAAAATACAAGGTTTGATTGTGATGTTATATTTTTTGGATATTGGTTTAAAAAAAAAAGAAAAAAAACTTTTTTCTCATCCCACATAGGTTCACACATCTTTCCCTTCCTAACTTTTCATCCCACATTAGTGAGAGTACAAGAAGAACCTTCATCCCCTCCCTATAAAAAGAAGAGAGGAGGGCACCATTTGTATGAAAAAGCTACTATTTCAACCCCTTGTTTGGTTTTAATGGTTTATTTTTTAGATTTTAGTTTTTTTTAAAAAAAAAAAAACTAAAACCGGTCCGACCAGTGGTATGGTTCCCGGTCCGACCGGTCACCCGGATGGGCTGGCCAGTTCTCCTCCAAGCGGTTCGCCTGCTTATTTTGGGCCGGTTTAGTGGCCGGTTCCAGGCCGGACCGGTCCGGCCGGCCTGTCCGGTTCAAACAACATTATCACGTTACAAAAATAATAGCAATTAAAAAAACAACTATATTTTTGTTTTCTTTTGAACGATTAATTTGGATAACTGGCGGATCACTACAGTATTATCATGTCATCATCGGTGCCACTTGATCATATCCATCACCAAGTTACCAGTTTAGAAGGAAACTAATACTATAAGAAAATCTTCTTATGGGATTTGAACCGAAGGTTTTTGAGTATTATCATGGGAGGAAACTAATACTATAAGAAAATCTTCTTATGGGATTTGAACAGAAGGTTTTTGAGTCTTATTCAACCACCAAAACGCCGCAAGTTTATAAGACCGCCCACAGCCGATGCCCCGCCCATCTCCGCAGCCTGCCCCCTTCCGCGGCCACTAGCGAGAACACTGCCCCCCTCTTGCGCGGCCCCTGCCCGGTGCGGCTCCACGGCCCCCGCTCCCGGTGCACAAGTCTCTCTTCTCATTGGTCCATTGAAAAATCAAGTGGACCCCCTCCATTCCATTTGAACGGCTACTTTTTTTTTTAAAAAAATCAAACTTTATATAAACATTTCATTCCAACCATTTTATACAATTAATTTTTATATAAATGTCATCATCCTCTTCGGTGTTTTCATCATCTTCTTCATCTTCAAATAGCGAGGGTACGAGGTTTTTTATCTCGTTGTTGGCGACGATGGCTCAACGAAACGCGTCTCAAATTCCTTGGCCTATCATTAGAAGACTTCAAATTAATCGAGACAGGGAAGCGAAACATGATCTTTTGATGCGTCATTATTTTGGAAGCGAACCATTGTATAATGAGAAGGCGTTCAAGAGGCGTTTCCAGATGCAACGACCTTTATTTGAACGTATCGTCAACGACCTAAAGGATGCGGATATTTATTTTCAATTGAGATGGGATGCTCGAGGCAAGCGATGATTTACACCTTTACAAAAGTGTACGTCGGCTATTCGACAATTGGCATACTGGAGTACGGCAGACTTAATGGATGACTAATTATATATGTCAGACAACACTTTCAGAAAATGCCTTTATAATTTCTGTAAGAATATCCGTCAACTCTATGGTCCTAAATATTTGCGCAAACCAAATTATAATGATGTTATGAATTTGTATGAATACCATGAAAATTATCATGGGTTTCCCGGTATGCTTGGTAGTATTGATGTATGCACTGGGATTGAGAAAATTGTCCGGTTGCATGAATAGGACAATTCATGAGAGGCGATCATAGATGCCCTCAATTATTTTTGAAGCAGTTGCTTCACAGAATTTATGGATTTGGCATGCATATTTTGGCATGCCCGGTGCGAACAGCGACGTAAACGTTCTAAACTCGTCACCGTTACTCAATGATATGGAAAACAGTGTGTTTACACAATAATCGTTTTTTTGTAACGATAACGAGTACGCTCACGGTTACTATCTTGCTGATGGGATTTACCTAAAATGGCCGGTTTTTATGCAAACAATAACATGTCCAACAACCTTTCAACGGAAAAGGTTTCAAGTAGCTCAAGAGGGTGAAAGGAAGGATGTCGAGCGGGCTTTTGATGTTCTTAAAAAAAGATTTTAAATTATAAAAAATCCGGCTAGAGCATGGCATCCCAAAAAAATTAGATCAGTTATGTATGCATGTTTCATAATACACAATATGATACTTGAATGTGAGGACAACCCAATTAGCCCGTTTGTACCGGATGAAGACGAACCACCATATCCTTTTTGACGTTGATGACCCGCAAAAAGATAACCAATTTTTGGCATTGCGAAACAAAAACATTCACGAGTCATTAAAAGCCAATTTGGTCAAACATATCGAAAGGGTTCGCACCGATATTGTTGTTCGTAGCATCTAAGGCGATTAATATGTTTTTAATATGTTTTTGTTTTTTTTAATGTAATTTGTGTTTTTTGTAAGATATTGCATTATTTTAAATTAATGTAATGTTTTTATTTATTTTTAATGTTGATGATGTGGGATAGTGAGGAAGGGTTTCAGTAGGATGATCATTGTGGGGGTTTAGGGTTTTCAGTGAGGTGATGACGTGGCAGGTTTAAAGGTTTTTAGTGAGGTGATAACGTGACAGGAAATTTCGATGGAAAGAGATTTTCAGTCGGATGAACGTTATGGATAGCCTAATGACTTTCACCTATATTGTTATTAGGAAGACGTTTCGTTACACGTACCATTAAATGGGTACAAACTTTTGGATAGATATGACTATATCAGGAAACTAGTGAACTCACTGTTATTACTGTTAGTTTTTTTTTTTAATATTTATCATGTGAAGGTACTCAATTAAATCTTTTTTTAACATATAATTTGGATTATTAACAAATCATACACTCAACTGATCATATCCACACCCTATAGGAGAAAAACCATTATAAGTGAGAAAAGCTCCTAACTCAGCATGAAACCCCTATTTTGTGTATGTCAGGACTTGAATATGTCATCTCCCTAATATTGAAGTCACATAATACATTTACTCAATCACTTGAAATGAGGATCATTGGTACTCAATTACATCTGCGATCGAAATAAACTTAATTGGTTACTTTCAATCACGCATATAAATAATTTAAATCATACTTAAAGCTAAGCATTTTCCAATGTTTGTTTCATATCAATGACAATTAATGATTAAAATAAAGGCTAGATTCACATGGCATCTACTTATTATAGTTATTCTTTTAAATGTAATTTGTCTTACTTATACGTGACACCTAAAATTTCTTAGATGACCCAGAGTAATTTTAACGTACTGAAAAGCTAAGAGTAATATTAACGTACTGAAAAGCCATCTCAAAGGCTGTAAGAGATGAGAGAAGATTTTAAAGATTCTCGAGTCCAAGTGTTTTCGAAGACCGAAATTATTTTAACACATATATGCATAGCGTCTTCTTATAATCTTATTCTCACACCTTCCTCGCATTCTTTACATCTTTTATATGTCTCGTATCAGCTTATACGACGCGTATATGGAGACAATTATTGTTAGTCAGAATTTGTTAATGTCAGTATTTGAACTCATATACACTTCTTATAGGTCTATATGAGAAGTACAGATCATGTACGAGGCATATACGAGACCGGTTAATGTCGTATCCATTGATGTCAGTGGGGGCTATACGCCTCATATACAAATACACAAGACATATTACATTGATGGGGTGTTAAAATAAAAAAATTGGGTGTGCACATGCATTGACCTAATTTTAGTTTTCTTGCTCGCAGAAAATGTAGAAACGTACATCATATTGCTTTTTATAATTATTTAATAATATAAGTTATAAATTTTAAAAATTATAAATTTAAAATATGCACACACAAATGGGAAAGTTTCGCTAGAAAATATAATTTGTGTAAGAAATGCAAAAATAATTTTTTTTAAAAACACGAAAACCGATTTAAACAAACTCTAAATGAACTTATTTTCGTGTCGTCTGAAATTGCTTGTCGAAATCTAAACGTTTAAAAGAAGTTATATGAAAGTTTAAACGAAGTTAAATGAGATTGCCCCTTAGATTATTACAGAGATTAAAGTATCAAAAAGGTGTAAGAATGTAATTGAAAACCACATTTTTAACGTTTTTTTCAATTTTCTCATTTTCTAAATGTATATAATTTTTTAGTATGAATATATTTTTTTAAAAATAATAATACCCTAAAATCAAGCTTCATTTTCCTCTATCATTTGAGTATAACAAATGTTATATATATTTTATAAAAAATATAGTACGTGTACTGTAGTTTTACGTAACTTATATTTTTTGAGTGTCATATTTTAAAGCATTTTTTGTGTTGTATTTTGATATGTTGTTGTGAGGCCCTGAATCCCGGGAGTCCCCTTGGTTGGTACACATCAAACCCATAGTCCTTAAAACATATTTACTTTATTACAGCAGCGGAATTTCAGGTGGTTACAGAAAACATGGCACACATATTATACAAACGTTAAACTTAGCCCACACTCTATGATTTTATACATAGCCAGTTTATGCCAGATTATGCCAGGGTAGTCTTCAGGGCATGCCTCGAGCCTTCCTGCTATTCTTTCTCAATACCATTCAACCTAATATGCATGCTAAAACAAGTCAGCTTTCGCTGGTGAGTTCTAAGTTAATCTTTTTATAAACATAAAATCTTTACTATACATAAAAATGTTAGCATTCACTGTTGACCGAAGTCAACAGTCTCAAAACTTTAGAACATAACATAATTCACATGTATAACATACATGTTATCATAACATAAATACATTTCATACTGTACATAAAACCTTGCCGTCGCGCGTAGTCAACCGTCTCGTGCAACACAAGACTCTTTAACTATCAACCCGCAGCTGATAACTCATACATGTATAAGATTTCTTTAACTCTATAACCGCGCAGCTGATAACTCAACCATACCTAAGATTTCTTTAACTGAACTGGCGACACACAGTTGACAAGCCTGTTCTTTCACAGGACTTCTTAAACCATCAACCGAAATTGACGGCTTATACCGGTACAAGACTTCTTAACATACATCATAACATGGTTTAAATCATTTAAACCATCATACGCATAAGCGGCTCCTTTCACCGCAGTGCGCATGTTATGCCCAACCGCAGCTGGGACTTTCATAACACATTTCCTGCTCGACCTCGGTCGATGTCTTTCAAAAATCATTTTTTTCTCAACCACAGTTGAGACTTCAAACACTCTTTATGTCTCATGAGAGACTCTTAAAATCAGTTACTTCTCAACCGCAGTTGAGTCTTAAAACATTCTTTACATAAAAACCTTCTTTATTTGAAAACATACTTTACCTGAAAACATACTTTACCTGAAAACATACTTTACTAGATCATAATCAGGTTGCAATCACTTTCATACAATAATTTTATAACATGAAACATTCTTTACTTTAACATACTCTTTTATCTAACCGTAGTCAGGTAAAGCAATCATTTACATAAAATAACTTTATAACATGTATATCAGCCCAAAATGATAAAACATGTAAAATAGGGCTATAAGAACTCACTTGATGTCTTACTGTAACAAGATCCCTCGTAACTGGTACTAACAGTATAACTCTGCATTAGTTTGCATTTAATTAGCTATCTATACTTTAACTTACAGATTAAATATTTCTAAACGTTCAATGTCAAAGACATTGCCTTGATAGTCTTGAAACCGATATTAGGTTGATAACACACTTGATTAGTCAGAATAAATCTGGGATTAATCAAATAGCTAATATTGTTGATTGAACTGCTAAAACAGGTTCCTAGACAGATTAATGGCTTAGAAATGACCAACCCTTGTTATTGATTACCCAGATATAATGAAATATCACAACATAGCATTAGAATAGGTTTAACAACCATATTTAACATACTAATCTGCTTGTTATCATAAAAATTAGATAACCATTCCAATGAGTATGTTAATGGTTGTGATTAGTTTGAAACACCTGGATTTCACGTTGCATGTCAAGGATTAATCAAACTAATCACCTACAGTGTCATAATCACATGGTTTAAACCATTATAACCATTGTTATGATTCCATGCAAACCAGGCATTACAATGGCTCAAAACAAGGATTTACCCATTAACAGTTCAAGTTTGTCATTTATAATCAATCCTAGCCATCATCTAGGCAATAATCTACAACCCTAACTATATCATCACGTTCAGAAACAAGATTTAATCAATCATAATCAATCTAGAAGGTTAAAATGAACCGTTGCCTCTTCAAACAAAGTTCTGTGTGTAAAAAGACGATCTGGACTTGTATTAACGATCCTTGGTGCGATCCATATAATCAAAAGGCTTCAAAATTGAATATTTGATGGATTTGATGTTGCTTTTTCGTCTGGATGAAGGAATGGTCGAAGATGAGATCAAATTTGTGAGTTCTAGAAGAAAACTGACTTTTTAAGCCCATTTTGCGTTTCGCTGACGTCAGGCGCATCGCCCCAGGCCAGACGGTGGTCCGGGGCGTACCGCGCGAGAGCTGGAGGCCAGATATTTTCTTTGTGACCCACGCGCAACGCCTAGGTCCGTCACATGGCCCGGGGCGTACCGCCCCAGGGCAATTTTGTCCATTTTTCGACAGAAACTTCGTTTCGCAATTCCGGACAATCCGTAACTCCGTTTCACGCACGGTTTTCGCCCACATTCATCATTTTTCACATACTATCATCCCATAATAATTTCAACTGTCAACTCAACGTGGATTTTAAACACGATCACATGTGCTAAATTTTCGGTTGTTACAAATCTACCCTCCTTACAATAGGTTTCGTCCTCGAAACCTGTTACGTTTCAAACAAATGTGGGTAGAGTCGTTTCATCTCCTCTTGAGTTTCCCATGTAGCCTCAGATCCTTTTCGGTGTTTCCATTAAACCTTAACTTAGGGGTGTCGTTCGGGTTGGTTCCTCGGGTTTCGGGTTGCTCGGGTCGGGTTATTCGGGTTTTTGTAATATGAAATTGGAACCGAGAACCGAACCATTTAACTTCGGTTTAATTGGTTCTCGGGTTTCGGTTCTCGGGTTTAATCGGGTTGGGTTAAACGGTTCTCGGGTAATACTTGAAAAACTAATATACTATTTTTCAAACAAATAAAATTAAAACATGTTTAATCAAAACATACATTTCTTTAAAAATTTCAAATGTTTAACCATAACATAACAAAAACATGTTTAACCAAAACATACATTTCTTCAATAATGTCAAAACATATAAAGGATTTGAAAATAAAAAAATGTTATCGCCCCTTAGAATCCTAGTTCGGGTTATTTGGGTTATTCGGGTTTACCCGAACAAATCTCGTGGGTAACCAAGGACCGAACCATTCTAAGTTTTCGGGTTCGGGTAATAGGCTTTTTCGGGTTGGGTATTTTCGGGTTCGGGTTTTTCGGGTTAGGGTAGGAGTTTTTCGGGTTGGTTCTTCGGGTTCGGGTAAAAAACACACCCCTACCTTAACTTGCTTAATTATCTTGTTACGTAACTGTTTCTCTTTCGTATCAACAATTGCAACTGGTTCTTCTATGTAATTTAGCTTCTCATCAATCTCAATGTCATTTAACGGCACATATGCTGCATCATCGGCTAGACATTTTCTCAGATGTGAAACGCCGGCAATTCTAATCGGTAGGCTACCTTACCGATTCGTGCTGTTATTCGAAAAGGTCCAATAAATCTCGGACTCAGCTTTCCTCTTTTCCTGAATCGAATAACTCCCTTCCACGGTGAAACTTTTAACAGTGCTTGATCACCTACTTCAAATTCTATTGGTCTCCGTCTTTTATCGGCATAGGACTTTTGTCGATCCTGTGCAGCTTTCATTCGCGCTTGAACCAGTTGAAGTTTTTCAGACAATTCAATCACTGCAGCTTTGCTTCCCACCTCTTTCTGTCCTACTCCTCCCCAACACACAGGTGTTCTACAGCATCGCCCATACAACGCCTCATATGGTGGCATGCCAATACTAGCAGGGTAGCTGTTGTTGTACGAGAATTCCACTAGTGGTAAATGATCATCCCAACTACCACCAAAATCAATAATACAGGCTCTGAGCATATCCTCTAAAGTTTGGATAGTCCTCTCAGACTGTTCGTCGGTCTGAGGATGATACGCAGTGCTGATATTGAGTCTTGTGCCCATTGATTCATGAAACTGTTTCCAGAATCTTGAAACAAATCGCGTGTCACGATCTAACACTATAGAAACTGGAACTCCATGTCTGGTAATTATTTCTTTCACGAATAATTCGGACAGTTTCTCTGATGTATAAGTCTCACGTATAGGAAAGAAATGAGCACTTTTCGTTAATCGGTCTACAATCACCCAAATAGTATCATGACGTTTCGCCGTGAGAGGCAACTTGCTAATAAAATCCATGGTGATGTGTTCCCACTTCCATTCTGGGACTTCTAAAGGTTGCACATAACCATAAGTTTTCTGATGTTCAGCTTTTACTTGCGCACATGTCAAACATTTGTTTACGTACTGCATCACATTAAACTTTATACCTGGCCACCAGTAATCCTTTCTGAGGTCTTGATACATTTTCGTTGCACCAGGATGAATAGAGTAACGTGACTTATGTGCTTCGTTTAGAATACTTGACCTGATGTCCCCGTTTCGTGGCACCCACATTCGACCAAATCGGATCTTAACACTAAATTCATTTTCTTCTAAATTCTTAACTTGACCAAAAATTCTTTCAAATCCAACATTTTCTTCCTTTAATCCTTCCTCCTGTACATCTTTGAGTTCATTCAGGAAATCTGGTGTTATCACCAAACTGTAAGACTTAACCCGTATAGCAGGGTGTTCCGTCTTGCGACTTAGAGCATCAGCCACAACCTTGGCCTTGCCCGGGTGATACAAAATCTCACAGTCATAATCTTTGAGCAGTTCTGTAATACCCAAACTTTACACACGATTACACGTGTCCCATTTTAGGTCCCAGATTAAAAGTTTTTCATAAATTATGTTCGGAAGCGTGAAATTAACATTTCATGATTTAAACACACTTAATTTCAAATCATTTACATTTATGATTAATAAAAACTAGTGTGTTTAAGTTTATTACCACCATAGGCTTTACATAACGTTTGGTTCTGCTTCACAACGTGCCCGATCTGATCGCCCAATGCATATCTATCTTTGACCTATAACATCACATATAAGTCACAATTAGTTCATATGAACTAAGTAAGTAACCCATTCCAGAGTTCCCAAAACTTATTTAAACACATCCACATATATATCATATGGATGTTTATCATGTTTAGATAATTATACATCATATTCCAACATCAACTTGCACCCCACACACATTGTGCATTTATTTCCCTTAATATGACATTTTCACAATATGAGTATATTATCTAATCCAACTCTATCACCAGCACCTCTTGCTAAATTTAAAATACCAAATATATATATTTTATTGGGTTAACCAATTACCCCCACACATGTGGTTTCAACAATTTAGTTTCGGGATTAACCGGTTATCCACACATTTGTGGTATCATACATATATTAAAAATCTATCACAAGGCAATAATATCATATTACCAATCATCAACTATTGCTCACAATAGTTTAATCATAATTACACTATGGTGTTCACATTTCTGTGCTTCCACCATAGCTATTTGTCAGCACCTCTGACTAGTCACACATTCGTGATATCATAATTAATTTAAGTCTTAAGATGTTCACCCACCGATCCTTCCATCTAAGACAATTGCCAGCACCTCTAGCTATCCATATTGTGGAGTCATAAATATTAAGTCTAAGATGTTCACCCACCGGTACTTCCATCTAGACAATTGCCAGCACCTCTGGCTATCCACCATTGTGGAGTCATAATTATTAAGTCTAAGATGTTCACCCCCCGGTACTTCCATCTAGACAATTGCCAGCACCTCTGGCTATCCACCATTGTGGAGTCATAAATAATTCAATTCCCGGATTAACCGGTTAGCCACACATTTGTGGTTCAACAATTTAGTTCCCGGATTAACCGGTGAGCCACACATTTGTGGTTCAATTAAATCAATTTCACCGGCTCATCCGGCTAAATTTTAAAGCATTTATACTATGCATACCACACAAGCATAACATTCGTTTTGAAACTAATAACGCCTTCTCATAGGTCTTATAATTCCATTAGTTTCATTAATCAAGTTATGCGCCATCATTATATAAAAACCAAAATCATATTAATTAATCACCGGTTCATCCGGTTATTCTAATGCAAATATACTGCATATACGTTTCCCATTGAAACTTAACAAACACAAACTAAAGGATTTCTCATCCCATAGTTTCAATCACATATTTAACACTATTCACACATTTCAAGCACGCAAGTAGACTCTTTCTACTACTTATATGTAATGTTACAGTAAGTTGGGTAACTTACCTGGTTCAAGCGGTTGTTCACTTCCTACAACCTCTTTTCCACTTCTGTGGCCTATCCCTTGATTTTCACCACCAATACCTAGTTGCATATTCACACATATACAACTATATTCAATACATATACCACATACAATCAAGTTCAACGCACTTGACTGGTTTGACTTCTTCAAAGTCAATTTATCACATAATTGACTTTATCTTGCTATATTTAGCAAGTTTTAGTCAATTATTACAATTAATCATATTTTCATGCCTCCTTAGGCATTTCATCAAATAATTGATTTTCATTATATTAGTTACGATCTTTAATCATTTTTATTATTCAAAATTCATTTATGATCATAACTGTTAATAAGTTTAACATCAATTCATCATAATCATCGTTTAATCCATGGATCATAATCCATATATATTTCAAAACCACAATTTAACCATCATACCAGTTATCATACCATGATATGGGTTTCATAACAACCGGACATTATACCGGCTTCAAAACGAAGATTTCACCGTCAAAATATCAAGTTCTTCGTTTCTAACAATCCCTAGTCATCAACTAGGCAATAATCAATATCCATATAATACATTCAAAACTAGATTTAATCCACAAAATATTAAACTAGTAGGATAAAACGGACCGTTACCTAATCTGACGGATTTCTGCGGGTAGAACAGCGATCTAGACTTGCAGAAACGTTCCTGGGTGCGATCCAGATGTTTGAAAGGCTTTGAAATGGAGTTTGGAGGCTGAAAATAGAGTCTGGAAGCGTTTTTGGGCGTACAAGATCGAAAATGAAGAAAAAAATGCGTTCTGATGCAATCTAATCCATTTAAACCATTTTTGCCGACATAGGCCTCCGGGCGCATCGCCCCAGACCAAAGTTTGGCCCGGGGCGTACCGCCCCACGTCTGTTTCGTCTAATTTTGATCTTATCTTGTTTTCGTGATTCCGGACAATCCGTAACTCCGTTTCGCGCACGGTTTTCGGCCACGTTCACCATTTTTCGCATACTATCAACCTATAATAATTACAATCATCAATTCAACATGGATTTCTAGAACGATCACATGTGCTCTTGCCATTGAAGACGTAATTCTCACATATTTTCGAATTACAACAATCACAATCGTTCAATTAACGATTATTTGCAATACATTCATTATTAAAAACAGGTTGTTACAAGTTCAAGCCATCTTCGTTGTCTCATATTCAAGTCCTTCTGTTCAAAGAAGTATTTTAAACTTTTGTGATCTGTGTAGATTGTACATTTCACTCCATATAGATAATGCCTCCAAATTTTTAAAGCAAATACCACAGCAGCCAATTCCAAATCATGAGTTGGATAATTAGCCTCGTGGTTTTTCAATTGTCTTGAGGCATATGCTATTACATTTCCCCTTTGCATAAGTACACAACCCAAGCCCAAATAAGACGCATATGAGTATACAACCATGTCTTCATTACCATCCGGTAATGTTAAAATAGGAGCTTCGGTTAACCTCTTCTTTAGTTCTTCAAAAGCTTGGACCTGAGTTGGACCCCAATCATATTTTACTTCTTTCCTTGTCAATTTTGTCAACGGTGTAGCAATCCTAGAAAAATCCTGAATAAATCTTCTGTAATAACCTGCTAAACCGAGAAAGCTACGTACTTCCGTTGGTATTTTCGGATGATTCCATTTCATTACTGCTTCTATTTTAGCTGGGTCCACCATTATGCCTTCTGGGCTAATAACATGACCTAGGAACGGCACTTCTCGTAACCAAAAGGCACATTTGGAGAATGTGACAATCCGGTATTTTCGAATTAACCTCGTTAACCCTCGTAGGCCCAATGAGCCCAAGGTAGGCCCAATGAGGCCAAGGTAGGCCCAATGAGGCCAAGGTAGGCCCAATGAGGCCCAAGGTAGGCCCAATTGTATTTATGAGGCCAAAAGGATTAATCTAGTCCAACAATGTTCTAAGTAGCCCAATTAGTGACAATTCGATATTTTCGGGATTAACTCCGTTAGCAATAATTAGCAGAAATGATTATGATGATTAGAAATCAGATTAGAAGGATTTAAATTGGTCAAATAAGTCCAAACATATTTGAAATAGGGGAAATTGGTTTGTAATTAGTTAAATGAGTCAATTTTGACTATTAGAAGTCAAAATTCGAATTTTGGATGTTATTAGGAATTGAAATTACTTTCAATAATCATCTATAGTCGAATTAAGCTATCTTAGAATAATCCATTATGGTTATAAACATCTAGTATATAAGGATTAAGGTAGGAATCAAGTAAAAATGAGGTTTTGACTTTATAAGTCAAAATTTCGGCCAAGAGGGTAATCAAATTCGAAATTTGAAAGAAACTATAGTAATTGATTGAATTAATCATGCAATCAACACACATTGATGATGAACAACAGTTACCAACCGTTAGTGATCTCATAATTGTCGAAATTAAGCGAGATAATAACTTAGGATTAGTAACCGAAGTCGGTTGGACTCAAATGGGTATAATACGATGTTAATCAGTCGAATTGAGGGTTCCTAAATATCATTCGGCATTTTTAGAACATCCTTCAAACCACAATTCCATTCCAACAATTCAAGATAGAGGACTTCGATCTCGAAGTGGCCGAAACTAGGGCTTCTAATCAATCTCCTTGAATCGAACAACAAAACAGGTAACATTCGATCTCTATTCCATCTAAAGGTTCCGAATAAGCATAGCCCTATGCTAATTAGAGATTCTATTATCGAATTATACGATTTCGAGTTCTAGGGTTTTTAATTCAAAACGATTTGGGGGTTTCGGTCGAGATGGGTCTAAAAATGAAATCCAATAGTGTCATTAGTTTCAGAAAGCTCCGATAAAACTAACTCATGTGTCAATTTCTGGAAACATTAACGAATTGATTAAGATCAAGTCCCTAGGGTTCATATATAATCGGTTTTGGGGATTTTCATACAATCGAGTTTAAGAATCAAATTAATGTACATGGATAATTTCAGAAGGTTTCGAATAAGCTAAACCATGTATCAATTTTATGGAGTTGCAACGATTTGATGGATTTCAATCCTAGGGTTTATACTTAGAAAAAGAATTGGGGTTTTCAACTTGAACGTGTTTGTTCAACTAATTAATTAGTACAGAGAGGTTCGGAATTTCTATTACAATGAAAACCCTATGACTCCAATAACAATAGATCATCAATTCAATCAATTTGAATTGAGAATGAGGGAATTCAAGTTCGAACATGTGGATACCCGATTTATTAGGCTATGGTGATTTGTTTTCAAATTAAAACTCCCTGTATAGTCGACTAAATATTTGGAACAAAAACCCTAAGGTTGTGAGTTGATTTCTATCGAATTGGGGTTCGAATTGGAGCCACATGGTGCGGTCAAAGAGGGTTCAAGAGAACCGGTGGGTTTGGGTTTAAAATGATTAATTGGGCTTCTTGTTAACAAATGTATGATGGGTTGAGATGGTAGTTAGTGAAGGTTGGAGATGGAGGTCGCGGGTTCGAACCCGGCTCCATCTGTTATTGAGGTTTTAAGCCATTTTTGATGTTTTAGTCATAACTCACTCGTTTTAACTCCGATTCGACTTGTTCGAATTGCGTTAGAACCAGAATTCAATTCCGAACACATTTGAATAATAAAATTCACATTTTTGATCGAAAACGTAATCGCGTATAATTACGTTTATTTAAATAAAATCGTATACGAATATGTGATTTTATTTAAACGATCTTAAAGGTACGCGTACATACGAATGTACATTTCTAATACTCTAACATACGTGTGTTGACACGTATGTGATTTCAAGCACAAAACAACAATCCGAATAACATTAGGTTATTGTTACAACACAGGTTCTTCGTAGGGGGACTTTTTACACGAGTTTAAGTGTATTTGATCATTCTGCAACAATCAAAGGTGCGTACACGGCCCCTTTCTTAATTTAAACTGTTTTGGGGGAGAAAACATGTGCAACAAACATTTTTGATACATATCACTTGCATGAGTTAGCTGTTTACATTATGTGACAACATAGCATTTAAAAGTCCTTACACTTCGAACCGTTTAGTTTGCCGTAGCGCAAAGCGTGGTAGTTGGAAATAGATCTATTAGGTTTGACAAACCTCGCTTGGTAGATGGGATCTACGCAGGTGTTTGACTGACCAAACATTCATTACTATTGTTTATGCTAGACAATAGTGGCAAGGCAAAAACATACTATAGCATGGCAATCGTCAGCTTCGGTGTCGACCACTTATGTAAATAGTACAAATGACTAGCTATCATGACTATGCATGTGTGATTATGTTATCTGCAAACTTGATATTCAAACTGTTGTTTTGAACATTGTGAATACTTAAACCTGTGTTATGCACCAACCTTTGTGTTGACTTGATTTACATGTTTTCTCAGGACGTTAAGGTGCACAAGAAAGAAGGCATGGACTCGGAGATTGAGTCGCATGCATGACTTTACATTTTAATTATTTGAAATTGAACATTTGAAAACTTTACATTGTAATTTGCATTTTTACACTGTTAATGTTTTAAACGCTTCCGCAAACTTTGTAAACTTTGATGTTGATGTTTCAAGACCAAAGTATGTTTTGAAAACCATATAGAGGTCTTCGTTATGTCTAATGATCTGAGATCCTGGTTTGTCACGTTCCCAAATGGTATGATTCCGTTAGTTGAAAATTGGGGGTGTGACAGAGAACTTGGCATACAACTGCAATTCTAGCATAGGTCTGCACACCCGATTCATCAAATCCATAAACGCTGCAGGAGCGTTAGTTAACCCAAAAGACATTACAAGGAACTCATAATGTCCATAACGTGTGCGAAATGCTGTCTTTGGAATGTCTTGTCCTCTCACCTTTAGTTGATGATATCCTGATCTGAGATCAATTTTAGAAAACCAACTTGCCCCTTGCAATTGGTCAAATAGATCATCAATTCTTGGTAACGGATACTTGTTCTTTATCGTGAGCTTATTCAATTCTCTATAATCAATGCACATTCTCATGCTTCCATCCTTTTTCTTTACAAACAACACTGGTGCACCCCAAGGTGACACACTTGGTCATATAAAACCTTTGTCTAGAAGGTCTTGTAGTTGGGTCATTAATTCTTTCATCTCTGTTGGAGCCAAACGGTACGGTGCCTTGGCGACAGGTTGAGCTCCTGGCACAACATCAATTTGGAATTCGATTTCCCGATCAGGTGGAATTCCTGGCAAATCCTCAGGAAATACATCAGGAAAGTTACACACCACGGGTACGTCTTCCAATTCCTTTACTTTAGATTCTTTATTAATAACATAGGCCAGGTAAGCCCCACACCATCGCCTCATAAATTCACTCGCCTTAATCATTGAAATGACTTTAGGCACGTTGAACACTTTATCCCCGTAAACCGTTACTGAACTCCCATCAAGAGTCGTTAAGAAAATCATATTTTGTCGACAAACGATGTTAGCCTCATATTTGGCCAACCAATCCATGCCCAAAACTACATCAAAACCTCCTAACGTAATCAGAAACAACTTAACAGGGAATATATGACCTTCTATATCAATATAACAATTATCCTCGATGGCTTCTGTTACTCTAGTCGATTTACCAAGAGCAGTTTCTATGTTAAAGACATGTTCTATCTCTTTAACATTTGCACACAGTTTATCACAAAATGCAATAGCCACAAAGCTCATACTTGCACCAGAATCAAATAGTACTGAAGCAGGGATATCATTAATAAAAAATGTACCTGTCACCACATCAGGGTCTTTGGCTGCCTGATCTTTAGCCATTGTAAAGGCATGAGTTTTTGCCTTTTGCTTCTCCCCTCCCTTGCTACTTTCAGGTTTGGTAGATTCAGTAGGTATTGTCTTTGGTTTAAAACAATTTTTGCTCAAGTGACCGATTCCACCACAATTGTAACACTTTAGTATAGTTGGACAATTATACGAGAGGTGTCCAGTTTTTCCACAACGGTAGAACAAAGTAGTCCCCGTACGACATTCTCCTCCATGTTTCCTTCCACACTTAGAGCATGTTTCAAATTCTTCCATTCTAAGCCTTTTCATAGGAGGTACTGATTTGTCATTTCTATGTCTTTTAAATTTAGATGACCACTTTTGCTTCAGTTCCTCCTTTGTTGGTTCAGCTTCAACAACATCATCCTAGACAATGCCGCTAATTTCTACGGCTGATTCAAAAGTTCTAGGAGCATGCGCCTTCACATGTGTTCGGACTTTAGGTGGTAGTCCTTCCACATATAACTTCAATCTGCGTTCCTACGTGTTTACCAAATGAGGAACCAGTCTTGACATTTCATTGAATTTTGAAGTGTATTGCCGATGATTTATACGTCCAGCTTTCAATGTCAGGAATTCCCGCTCAATTTTATCAATTTCATTCTTCGGACAAATGTGTTTCATAACTAATTCCTTCAAGTCTTCCCATTTCAAGCCTTCAACATCAGTAATGGTCTTTGACTGCTTGATAGTGTTCCACCAATGTAGAGCTTCTTCAGTAAATGAATGAGCTGCAAATTTCACAGCTTGATCTTCCAGACATTCACTGATAGCGATCAACGCCTCCATAGCCGAAACCCAGTGGCATGTGGCCACGGCGTCCTTCTTACTATCAAAGGAGGGTGGACTGCATCCATTGAAGGCCTTGTAATCACAACCCTTCTTTTTCTCTGGCACAGAATCATCGTTCTTAGTCCCGGTGATCACAACTTCGTCTTCTTTGGTGCTCTCCTTAGTTCCTTCAGACTTGTCTTTCAAAGTATCCTTCAGTATTTTTGTAATCAAAGCTGGTAGCTTATCATCCAAAACTTTGGAGACCTCATCAGAAATGGCTTTCACCACCACAGGCTCGAGTGTGAACTCTGGCTCCTCTTCTGACCGTTCCTCGTACTCTTCTTCCTCAATGATCGGTTTTTCGATCTCAATACGTGGTTCTTCAGGTTCCTGTGGTTGCTTACGTGGTCTACCCCTTTGTCCAGCCATCTAACTACCTACAGGATGAAACAATTGATGAGTCAGTACAGGATCAGTTTAGCACGAAATAAGCTTTGTAAATCGTTAATGACGTTGATCAGGTGTTATTAACCATTTACCCAACTCATAGGCTCTAAACGTTTCCCATCCCATCACCCCAACGTGCATAACACTAACTATCTTTCTAATCTTGCACCTACGCCTTAACTCATACATAACATTCAGCTCGTGGCATCAAACTACCCTTGACTGGCATTCTTATCATTCAGTCCCATTTTCAGTTTAAGTACAGTCATTAAGGATGACCGGATCTCTCAAACTATGGCTCTGATACCAACTTGTGAGGCCCCGAATCCTGATTCGGGAGTCCCCTCGGTTGGTACACATCAAACCCATAGTCCTTAAAACATATTTACTTTATTACAGCAGCGGAATTTCAGGTGATTACATAAAACATGGCACACATATTATACAAACGTTAAACATAGCCCACACTCTATGATTTTATACATAGCCAGTTTATGCCAGATTATGCCAGGGTAGTCTTCAAGGTATGCCTCGAGCCTTCCTGCTATTCTTTCTCAATACCATTCAACCTGATATGCATGCTAAAACAAGTCAGCTTTCGCTGGTGAGTTCTAAGTTAATCTTTTTATAAACATAAAATCTTTACTATACATAAAAATGTTAGCATTCACTGTTGACCGAACTCAACAGTCTCAAAACTTTATAGAACATAACATAATTCACATGTATAACATACATGTTATCATAACATAAATACATTTCATACTGTACATAAAACCTTAGCCTTTGCCGCCGCACGTAGTCAACCGGCTCGTGCAACACAAGACTCTTTAACTATCAACCCGCAGCTGATAAGTCATACATGTATAAGATTTCTTTAACTCTATCAACGCGCAGCTGATAACTCAAGCATGCCTAAGATTTCTTTAACTGAACTGGCGACACACAGTCGACAGGCCTGTTCTTTCACAGGACTTCTTAAACCATCAACCGAAATTGACGGCTCATACCGGTACAAGACTTCTTAACATACATCATAACATGGTTTAAATCATTTAAACCATCATACGCATAAGCGGCTCCTTTCACCGCAGTGCACATGTTATGCCCAACTGCAGCTGGGACTTTCATAACATATTCCCTGCTCGACCTCGGTCGATGTCTTTCAAAAATCATTTTCTTCTCAACCACAGTTGAGACTTCAAACACTCTTTATGTCTCATGAGAGACTCTTAAAATCAGTTACTTCTCAACCGCAGTTGAGTCTTAAAACATTCTTTACATAAAAACCTTCTTTATTGGAAACATACTTTACCTGAAAACATATTTTACCTGATCATAATCAGGTTGCAGTCACTTTCATACAATAATTTTATAACATGAAACATTCTTTACTTTAACATACTCTTTTATCTAACCGTAGTCAGGTAAAGCAATCGTTTACATAAAATAACTTTATAACATGTATATCAGCCCAAAATAATAAAACATGTAAAATAGGGCTATAAGAACTCACTTGATGTCTTACTGTAGCAAGATCCTTCGTAACTGGTACTAACAGTATAACTCTGCATTGGTTTGCGTTTAATTAGCTATCTATACTTTAACTTACAGATTAAATCTTTCTGAACAGGCAATGTCAAAGACATTGCCTTGATAGTCATCAAACCGATATTAGGTTGATAACACACTTGATTAGTCAGAATAAATCTGGGATTAATCAAATAGCTAATGTTGTTGATTGAACTGCTAAAACAGGTTCCTAGACAGATTAATGGCTTAGAAATGACCAATCCTTGTTATTGATTACCCAGATATCATGAAATATCACAACATAGCATTAGAATAGGTTTAACAACCATATTTAACATACTAATCTGCCTGTTATCATAAACATCAGATAACCATTCCTATGAGTATGTTAATGGTTGTGATTAGTTTGAAACACCTGGATTTCACGTTGCATGTCAAGGATTAATCAAACTAATCACCTACAGTGTCATAATCACATGGTTTAAACAATTATAACCATTGTTATGATTCAATGCAAACCAGGCATTACAACGGCTCAAAATAAGGATTTACCCATTAAGAGTTCAAGTTTGTCATTTATAATCAATCCTAGCCATCATCTAGGCAATAATCAACAACCCTAACTATATCATCACGTTCAGAAACACGATTTAATCAATCATAATCAATCTAGAAGGTTAAAATGAACCGTTACCTCTTCAAACAAAGTTCTGTGCGTAAAAAGACGATCTGGACTTGTATTAACGATCCTTGGTGCGATCCATATAATCAAAGGGCTTCAAAATTGAATATTTGATGGATTTGATGTTGCTTTTTCGTCTTGATGAAGGAATGGTCGAAGATGAGATCAAATTTGTGAGTTCTAGAAGAAAACTGACTTTTTAAGCCCATTTTGCGTTTCGCTGACGTCAGGCGCATCGCCCCAGGCCAGACAGTGGTCTGGGGCATACCGCGCGAGAGCTGGAGGCCAGATATTTTCTTTGTGACCCGCGCGCAACGCCTAGGTCCGTCACATGGCCCGGGGTGTACCGCCTCAGGGCAATTTTGTCCATTTTTCGACAGAAACTTCGTTTCGCAATTCCGGACAATCCGTAACTCCGTTTTACGCACGGTTTTCGCACACATTCATCATTTTTCACATACTATCATCCCATAATAATTTCAACTGTCAACTCAACGTGGATTTTAAACATGATCAAATGTGCTAAATTTTCGGTTGTTACAGTTGTAATTACTAAAAGCAATATATTTTTTTAAAAGATATAATAAAAGTACCATACTTCCTAACTCATAAAATTCTATTTTATTAATAGTTTATTAGCCTTTATAATATATATAAAATCAAATACACAATATATTAATCAGACATAAAGCAATGCTTAATTAATATTAAACTATACATGCTTGAAATCTTGAAATAACTGAATGTTTAACGTCCCCAGTTAACTCACGACAAAATTACGTTTATAGTAACGGTCGAGATACATGATTTATAGTTGCGTCTATTTGATATCACACATTTAATATAAAATTTATATGTAGTCATGTTATATAGCGTACTTATATATTTAATATCTATGTAACAAGTATTTACGATTTTTTTATATTTTATATTTTTTTCCTTTTATTATAATCACATATATTACATACTTAAACAAAAAAAATCAAAATTTTACATTGGGTTTTCACAAGTTTTAAAAACTCGAGTTCTCAAATTATTCTTTGTGTGTGTGTGTTGTATATACATATATACTGGGGTTGTTTCCTGTGAAAAATTGATTTTAAGGAGAAAACATTTAGATTATATTTGAGCCCTTTGTTTGAATATTTAGAAATTAATACGTGTTTTACATTAAAATTAAATTAAAAAATAGGGTTCGAATAAAAAATCAATTTTAAAGAAGAAATCATTAAATACTATATGAGTCTTTCATTTAAAAATTTTGAAAATAAATATGTGGTCTATATTAATTACACTTATTTTAAATCATAAAATGAATATAAATTAGCACATGCACACAACACATAAAAAAAAATCTTGTACATTTACATTAAATATCGTAAAAATAAAAGATTTGAGTTTATTTTGGTGAGAGTTAGTTGTGTTAGCATAATTAAGTTAAATTATTATTTAAAATAAAAGATTTGAGTTTATTTTGGTGAGAGTTAGTTGTGTTAGCATAATCAAGTTAAGTTATTATTTGAGTACAGTGATAATATAATTTTTAAAAGAAACCAATATGTTAATATTTGTAACGTATTTTTTTGGAATATTTTCATGTATTATATTTTTGTAATATATTTTTTGTGTGCACTTTTAGTTGTGCATTTTGATTAACTATATTATGTTAAAAATAAAGTACGATATTTAAAAAAATAAGCGTGTTTTTAAAAAATACAATATATGTACAAAAAACCTAATACAATTTAAAAAATTTAAAAATTGTAATATTTATATATCAATAATATAGTTATACTAAAGTTAAAAAAATCTTTGATCTTATTATGTATTTTTTAAAATATTGTTGTAAAAGTTAATGAATATTCAAAAACAAGATAGAGAAACTTGAAAAAAGTAAATTAAAAATATTCCTTTCTTTTTTATATCATACCACATTTCTAAATACAAAATTAATTTCTTATTTAAATATTTTTCATATTGATATATATTTAGTTTTACCTATTATTCGATCTGTATTTGAATTTGAACGATGATCATTCTAGAATGCATCAACACAACGCACACGGTTTTCTCAACTTTAAAAAACACGCACTTAAATTACTTTGTTGTCTGCTAACGGGTCCACTTACCCACACCTTCATATTTATATCAGCTTGGTACATTTTTTTTATATTTTTCTCTAAATTTTTTAATCCTGTATTCTTAACTTTTTTCTGTATCGATTGTTTACTTTGAAAGACGAACCTTTTAACTTTGTTATACAACGATCGAACACAAACAAACGAAACGAAACATCAAGTTAAAAACCTCTTTACCTCTTTTGCTTTTAGATGCATCAACTCAAACCTTGTTAAGGAAACATTAAACTTGTTAATGAACATATGTTATCTAAAAAATAAAAATTAACGTTTTCTAATATTAAATACTAGACATTCACCTTAAATAAATATAAAGTTATACATTTAATATAAAAAAAATCGTATATCTAATTATTTCAAAACTAAACATAAGTTCAGATTAATAATCATATTTATATTTATCCCAAAATAGTGCTCAAGTATTTTAGTTTCAAATGACTAACTTTTTAACAAAACACATGCTTCAAATAACTTGATTTATACTTTAAGGTTAAGTTAAGAAACTAAACATTAATTTTTAATTTATAAAACATATTATATGAATGAACACAAATAAACAAACATGACTAAGTTGTTCATTCATCTATCAAACACACAAGGGTAAGTGAATTTTTTGCCAAAACGGTTCACGATTTGTTCAATAAATGTTTAGTTCGTTTCAACTTTGTCTATGAAGACCAAAATTCTAAATTATTTTCAATATGGTCGCTCGTAGAAAGGAAGGTGATGGTTAAACCGTTAAACTGTTAAAGTAAGGATCCAATCTGCTTTATATTTTAAAGAAGCCCAATGGGCTAAGGCTTGGGCCCCTAATTCTTGCAAATGTTTTTACATGTAATGAATTTTTGTTATAAGATGTGGGCTTGAAGTGAGTGGTATATGTAATGGGGTTTGGGGGATTGCTTTTCACTTTAACATAAAAACGGAAGACGTGACATATGATCATATCTTTTATCTTACACTAAGCATAAGGGAAAAATAATACCTAAAGAGATATGCATATTGAAAATACATAAACACTAATATATTCAAGAAAAACCTCAAATAAGCACGCGGCTAAAAACACGCGAAATAAAAGAAACCCTAACAAGAAGAACAAAACGGTTTCTAAAGTGGGCTCCACCACAAAGAAATTGCCCTCATAATCCTAACAGACAGATATGAGGGACCCATTGCAATTTGTATGCATATATAAGGGCAGAGGAAAGAGAGCGACTCTCTCAGAACTTGCCCCAAAAATACACACAAACGCACACACATAAAAATTTCCCTGAATCATCTTCCTTCATCAGAGAAAGTACATTGACATTGCTAAGCTCAGTAAAGGATGATGACATAGAGATCAGTTAATCGGAAGGTTGGTCCCGATTGTTCCGATTAATACATCTTAAAAAACAAATATAAAAGAAAAAACAATGATTGAATCTTTTGATAGTTAATTGGATGATAATAGATTTGTGTAGCAAGTTTACTGTAATTTTGAAAATTATAAACTTTTTAGTTTATCATTTCCGTTTTCAAATCAAAAGATAAAAGATCAGGGTTTTTAATATTACTTCGAAAAAAAAGCTTAAATTTTAGTTTGCTTGAGATATCAAAATCAATTTAAGCGCAAGTTACATATTATTTGCCTATACAAAACTAAACTATGAATAATGTTATGCCTACTTTAAAGCCTTAAATACAAGTAAATGATGGACCATTTGTTTTTGATGTTCCCCTTGGCTGTGAAGGTTCGACGAAGCAGTTGATGTCTCCACCACTGTTGACCCAACATCTCCCGGGTTTGGAGTTGCACGACGACTTTTCATTCAGATGACGTATTTGTGTTATCGACATTATCCATTTTTGTATTAAGGCCTCCTATCATTGACGAAGCTCTTCAAGAGCGAGGGGGGACCACTCTTCTTTTTCAGTGCACAATATTAATTTTTCGATCGAAATGTTATTTTTAGTTAAAAATAATGATTCCGTCCCCTCTTGTTAAAGCAAGAACTTAAAAAAAACAAGAACTTAAAAATGTTTTGCTTGAAAAAAAAAATCGCTTAAAACAAGCCGGCCTAAGCCAGGGCTAACTTGTGGATCGGATTTATTTTTTTATTATATATCTTATCAGATACATATGTGTGCGTGCCGCATATATAAAGTTAAGTTATAATATAAAAGATATTTAATGTATAATTAATAATGATTTAAGACTATTAGATATGTAATTAATGAATAATTAAGTTGCAAAGAAAAGACTTTTGTAATGACATTTTAGTAAAGTTCATTATTGTTAATTTTTATTATGTTTCACTATTTTTTATAAATGATCATAATTTTTATACAACATTATTTCAAAAAGAATTACTCTATACAAACAAGTATTTTTTTTCATCTTTAAAATAAATATATAATTTTTGTATTTAAAAAAAAATGATTAGTATGCATAATTCTTATAAGAAATAAGTAGGGGTGTTCATCGGATTATTCGGTTTTGAAAATTTTTTTTGTCTATCCAAAATCTGACCCGAAACTCAAAATATATTATCCGACCCAAACAACCTGGAAAACAACAATAAAGAATAAGAAAAGTCAAATGAAAGAGATTAAGGGGGTGTTTGTTTTTTTATAAAAACCTCTTCTTGCCTCTTTTGTCTGCCCCGTGCAGACACGGGCAGAGGTTTTGGAGCTACAGACCGTTTGTTTTCTCGAAGACAATTTATTAAAAAACATCTGCCCGTCCTCTTCTTGGCCTCTTCTTGACGCAGACATGATCCAAAGTCTTTTGAGCTCTTCCCAGCCTCTTCTCCCTTCTTCATAGCTAGCCTCCCCAAAACCTCCTCCACAGTCGGCCTCCCCTGCCGCCTCCTCCACAGCCGGCCTCTCCCACCGCCGCTTCATCCACAACCAGCGCAATCACCACCGCACCTCCACAGCCGGCGCCACCAGCGCTCCTCCACAGCCAACGCCACCACTGCCGCTCCTACACAGCAGGCGCCCTCACCGCCGCATTATCCACAGACGGCGCAACCACCGCGCTCCTCCACAGCCGCATCAAGGTAGGTTAGGATGGATCTTTGATCGGGTAGCTTCGATTTGACGTGTTTGGACCGCCGTCGTTGGTGGCGGTGGCGAAGTGGTGGAGCTGGTGTCGGAGTCGACGCTGGCTACGGCGGTTGAAGCGGATCTAGTGGCAGTGGCGAAGTGATGACGGTGAGAGCGACGGTGAAGCAAATCTATTGGCGGTGGCTACGATTTTGGTTTGACGAGAAGACGTGAAGGATGAGGACAAAAGATGAAAAGAGGGGAAGAAAAACAAACAGGTTCTTTTTTAAGAAGAGAAGAGATTTTGTCCAACTCTTTTGCTACAGACATCTGCAGACGTGGTCCGCAGACCGCAGACATTTTACCCCAGAAAAAACAAACACCACCTAAGAGAATCTCGGATCTCCACAGCATGGCCAGCTTCTTCCATCTTCTTTCCCGCACACGCAAGACCAAAAACTATAGTCGCCGGATTTTACGGCCAAAATATGTTGTCCTCATCACAGATTCTCATTACTCTATATATCTTGTTATTAAAAAAACTAACGTAGAGTTTGAATAGGAAAGATACAAAGAATCTTATCTTTATATTTTTATCTCATAAGAATAGGGAGACTGTTTTTAATGAGACCACGGCTCATAATGTTTGATCAACCAGTCAACCTAATGTTTTTAATGTTATTTATATAAACTTTAAGTAAAACAATGTTAAAATTAGTGAAATTTATTTTTAACTATAAATGACTGACACATATATATATATTTTGATGCGCACACGCACACCGTAAGTAGAAACATTTAAAAAAAATTTAACGATTAATTTAAATATATACGGTTAATTACTTTATAGTTATACCTACTAAAAGCTTAAATGTTACTTTACACCGCAAACGACGACCCGATCTCGTCAACGTGGGATTATAATACAAGGCTGGACCCCTCTCAATTTCTCGAACCCACCTCTCTCTGCTCTTAAGTTTCGGAACCATTGATTCCGCCTATTGCTGTTACGACGGTCACCTCACAAACAACCGACTCTTGCCGTTATCTTTTTTCTTGGACTCGAAAAACCACGTTGGACGTATTCAAGAGATTCCGGTGATACCGTTACGCTCCGATCGACTTGCGTTTTAAGGTACACACTCGTTTTAGGTAAACTACACATATCCGGTAAAAGAAACCTCCGGCGATGAAATTAGATATTACGATGAAGATAATAAAAACATTCATGAAATTATTCATTGGTCTTTAGCTTTATTCATTGTTGGTTAATTTTGTGTTGAAAATATGTTTTTAATCCTCGCACATAATATGAAGTTTGAAGCTAAGGTTTGTGTTATTTATCAACAAATTATACTTATACATGTGTTTGATCGAGTAATCTTCCTCTATTTGTACTCATAAATAAATAAATTACATGAAAGATGAATCTTTAGGTACACAATTTACGTTTTTTATTTTTTCTATCTCTTAATAAATTAAAAGTCTCGCGTATCTATGGCTTCATTCTTCTTTTAAATGTAAAAAAAAAAAAAGTAAAGTATACCTATAAATATATAAGTTTTTTTAAAATTTAAGGTTTATGTTTCACTTTTAGACTTTTATTCCATCTTTATTATATTGCGTAAAATATCATTTTGACATTTCTTATGGTTTTTAGAATCTTATTTTATTGTTTAATTTTATTCTTCTTTCATGTTTAATTTTTAAGTTTTATGTTTGATTATTAGACTTTGGAAAATGATGCTTTGATTCTTCATATGTTTTTCAAGTTTAAAGTTTATTCATACACTTAGTATTAAAACTTTTATGATTCATTATTAAACTTTTATGTGCATCTTTAAAAATCTGTATAATGCCACTTTAACCTTTTTATGTTTTTTGAGTTTAAAATTTCTACATATTCAAAAATGTCTAAACTTTTAAATTTAACCTATACTTTTAGATTTTATCCAAAAAAATTGTAAATTGTCCCTTTGACAACTTAAGTTTTTAAGCCTAAAGTTATCAATAAACTTAACTTCCAAACTTTTAGGTTTCTTAATTTTGTAGAATTTCGCTTTAACTTCACCCCTACGTCTATTATCAAAATCTTTAAGATTCGCTCATAAACTTCATGTAATATTTATATATAAATTTTATGCTTCACTGATAATAATTTTAGTTTTTTATCTTTAAATTTTGTAATATGTCACCTTGACCCTTTCTATCTTTTTGTCATTAACCAATTATAATATTTCTAACTTACAAAATTTTTTATTTCACTTTATTTTGTAGTTTTTATTTTTAAATTTTTGTTGTAGTTTTTATTTTTAAGTTTTTGTTTATGAAAATATTGTATTTTTTAATAATTATTTTAAGTTTTAATTACACGCGCCAATCTTATATGCAGTGCAGCCAGCAAACCATAATGTCAAAGGCCTTCTTCGTTTTCGTTTCCCTCTCAGATCGCAACACAGACTGACGAAGTTTCTTCTCTTCTATGTTAAACTTCCTCCTTCGAACATTCATAGACCGCCAAACCCTAATCTCAATTCGAAAATTTTGCACTTCAATCATCCATCCAATCTTCTCTCCGTTTCCCCCCAAAATGAGCACTGAAGATGCCCCACAACCCGGTTTCGACCCGAATGTGCCGTCCACACCCGTATCTTATCCGATCAAAACCCTAGAAGACTTGAAACAACGTACCTATTTCAATTCGTTCCATTTTCAGTTCAACAGAGCTTCCATCCCTTTAAGTTACAGCAGCGTTGACGGAGCTTCGTTGCCGAATCGGAGGAGGATGATGGTGTGTCATGATATGGCGGGAGGGTATATTGATGACAAGTGGATTCAAGGAGGAAGTAATGCGGATGCTTATGCGATATGGCATTGGTATTTGATGGATGTGTTCATCTATTTCTCGCATAATTTGGTCACTTTGCCTCCTCCTTGTTGGGTTAATGCTGCTCATAAGCATGGAGTTAAGGTATTTTGTTATGGAGATATGAGATGATTTTAGAATTTTGAATATGCCAGGCAAAATGGTTGGGTAGCAGACCTCAGCGTATGCTGTCTAAGTTTTAAGCAAAATTAGTATGGGTCTAAATGAGTATCTTTTAAAAAACATCAATTTATTTCAAGTTAAAATAAATTATAACGAAACAAATGGTTTATTTTAATAATTTTTAATGATTTTCTAATCAAATATATTATTGATCATTATTACTCTTTTGAATCAATTATATTTACATAGTTTTTAAGTTACCTATCTTGATCCGTAATGTGTTAAGTTGCTATCCATCTCATCTATTCAATGTCTTAATGCTACCCATTTTAACCAAAAGAACAATCATTGTTCACCCAAATCTACTTATTTATTTTGTTACGGGTCAAGATTGTCATGTCTAATTTTGAACTTATTGTTCATTCATAAGGAGGCTGTGAAGTCATGTCTAATTTCTTTTGAAAATCAAGTTAGTTTGTTTGAGAGAAAACTAATAATCCGAATTCAGGTTCATAGCATTTTTTAATGATTTGTTAATTTAACTGCTGCAATTGTTCTAATTGTTTACCAAATATCAGGTATTGGGAACTTTTATAGTGGAGTGGGATGAAGGAAAAGTTATTGCCGAGCAGTTTCTGGCAACAACTGCAGTTGCTAAGATGTATGCTGAGCGTTTGTCTGAGCTTGCTGTTGCATTAGGTTTTGATGGGTGGCTGGTAATTCTATACATCCTATGCATGGATTTGCTTATTGATGCTTTTTTTATGTATTTTACATTGAATTTAGAGTAATGTTCTTATTACTTTGATTTATAAATTGTGCATGCTGTTGGTGAATTTTGTGTTGCATTGACATAAGGTTTATGTTTAGATTGATTGTTTTTCTTTCTTCAAGATGAACCTTTTGTGATAATAGTGACAAAATTAGAACTTGACTCATTCTTGACCCTGTTTCAATAGATAAATATGGAGGTCAGTTTGAATGTTGAAAAGATTCCTATTTTGAAAGAATTTGTGTCCCATTTAACCGAGGTTATGCATTCTTCAGTTCCTGGATCTTTAGTTATATGGTTGGTATTCTAAGAATCATGTTGTTGATAAAATTTATCTTTCGTTTATTATAAATTGAAGCATGTGCTTTATATCTACTATTTAGGTATGACAGTGTTACGATTGATGGCCAACTTAAGTGGCAAGATCAATTGAATGACAGTAACAAACCATTTTTTGATGTATGTGATGGTATATTCATAAACTATACCTGGAAGGTATTCTATACTTTAATATGCTTTTTTTTATTATTTGATTTGAATGTTACTACTTCCATATGAAATGTAACGTTTACTATGCAGGAAGATTATCCAGGCCTCTCAGCTGCTGTTGCTGGTAATAGAAAGTTTGATGTCTACATGGGAATTGATGTTTTTGGTAGAGGCACTTATGGTGGTGGACAATGGACAGTGAGTATCTAATTTGTTCATTAGATGTTAAATACCACCTTTTTTTTTCTTTTTATGCTATTCAACAACTGTATAAGCTTTCAAACTATCAGGCATTCATCAAATACTCATTTATTCCATTTGTTGAGGTATCTTGTTAAATAACTAATAAGTTGAATCTTTTGAAGCATGTTGTAACTTTTAATTATCTTTTGCATAGTAGACAAATGTGGCCCTTGATGTAATAAAGGAGAATGATGTGTCAGCAGCCATGTTTGCTCCTGGGTGGGTTTACGAGAGAAAGCAAGCCACTGATTTTCAGACAGCTCAGAATCAGTATTACACTCTGATATGATACTGCTAATTTTAGATCTTATTTATTTCATTATTTGATTATTTTTCTCAAAGGGTTTCTTTAATTGCTTCAATGTTCTTAGACACCACACTTTTGTTTGGGTTACTCATGTCATGTATTGTTAGGTGGTGGAACCTTGTTGAGAAATCTTGGGGAATATCACAAATTTACCCCAAAGTTCTTCCGTTCTACTCAAACTTTGATCAGGTTCATAATATGCATAATTTTTCCTTTTGTTTCTCTTTGATTGCACAGATACAAAAATATCCATCATCTATTGAATATGTAAAATATTTTTATGTAGAATTGTTAGACACAATGTGCTCCGTGCTCATGCTTTTGCAGTTTTTACTTTTTAGGCTTATGTTGCTGATTAGCATTTAATTATTGATATCATGTAACAATATTATAGATTAAAATATCTAAATAATATATTTGTGAAGTTTGTAAATGCTAATTTGCAACTATATAATGAAATTGTATTGTTGCATTATCTTAGTTTGAAGTTCACATTTATTTTTCTAGGGCCATGGTTACCATTTAGCTGTTGGTGGAAATCTAGCATCAGACACACCCTGGAATAATCTTTCAAATCAAAGCTTCCAGGTACCATATTTAGCGAGTTCTTTTTGTTACATCACAATTTAGGCTACTGTATTTGAATATGCCCTTTTCATTTCTGCATATAAGAATCATGTTATAACTTCATGGTTTATTTCACAGCCATGCCTTGAGTTTTTTGGAGATGCTGCAACAGAAACAATTCAAACATTTATCAAGTAAGTTAGCGAGTATGTAGCATGATAGTGCTGCTGAATCTCATATGGTCACTGAATTTATCTGGACATTTTAAGTAATTCCAAATTCCTTAAATTACTAATTTTAAACTTTTGGAATTTTTAGTTTTAAAGAAGCATCTTATAGTGGAGGAGGGAACATTACATTTCAAGGAGTCCTCCAAGGTGATGCTTATATTACAAGAAGAATCTTTCAGGGAGAAATTCATTTGGAAAATTTACCACTTCGCTTTACATTCTCGGTAATCCTATATCTATGAATTGACACGTATTAAAAACTTCATGATTACTTGTGAATGGGTTGATTTGGATCCTGTTTGATCCCAAATGGGCCAAACCAGAAAATTTGGCTAGAAGAGAAACAAGTTGAAAGTCATCCAAAGTTTATTTTTAACATAAATAGCCTCTTAAATTGTTTTATTCAAAGATTTATTGAAACAATACTTTTTGTAATTATGACTAGCATTCATAAAGTTCTAAAAGATGGACAAAAAGTGTCTTGGGTCTAACATGTTCCGGCCCAGCCCATTTCAGTCTTATTTTCGTGATTTGTAACAACTATCCAATAGGTGAAAGCAGAAGGGAGCTCTGTGATTGGTCTCTCTCTTGAAATTACCAACAAAAAAGATGATGTGGAAAAGAAAACATTAATTCTTCTTGCATCATCAGGAGACGCCTTGCTTACCATAGAACGGTTTTCCGCTAACTTTAGCACTGTCATAATGCCACATCATGTGAAGAAACTCGAAACAGCACCCGAATGGATCATACAAGAAAGTAATGTCACAATCAAAGAATCCACATTAACTGGAATCCATGCTCTATGCTACAAATCAGATCCTAAATCTACATCATCAGATTATCACGCCGTCCTTGGTCATATATCCATTCAAGCTTCTGCAAATAACATGGTTTTCCCATCAGCCTCAGAATGGCATGTTGAAAGCCAAAATCTCAACTGGAGATCTGATTCTCAGGGAAACAAAACTCTCTCTCTTAAAATTCTCTGGAAATTGATCAGTAATGTTGCTTCTATATTTTCTAAATACAACATTTACGTCGAAAATGAAACAAATGAATTAGCGCAAGCATCAAAATATGTTGGATTAGCATTAGTGAATGCTTATTATGTATCTGAGCTTTTGATTCCAGCTGGCGTCTCGAGTGTTAAATTGATCATCCAAGCTTGTGGTATTAATGGAGATTTCCAGGAGCTTGCTGATTCTCCATTTCTTCGATTGTGTGTTGAAGATTTGTAGATTGATTGCGTTAAATTCAGTTGCTGTTGATTTAAGTTGCGTAATAATGCATGCATCATGCTGTTGATGTGTTCCTACAGTTAAAACTTTTGATTATGTCATATATAGAACTAACGTGAGATGATGTCTTCACTCTCTTAATAATGTAAACCTGATTTTTGTTGGTGAAAACCATATCTGAAGGGTTCGGTACAAGTGAGAGTCATGTATTTTGTGAGAATCGTGAGGACTCATTTTAATTTTAAGTTTTAAACTAGTATATTAGCCAATCGTGTGTTGTTGTTGGGATTCCATCATGTTTTCAAGTATCAAAACACATACATAAACATAAATATTAAAACAAATAAGCAAAAACACAAATTACTGTCATGCCGATATAAAATTTTAAAGTATATCTTTATCGTAAAAACAATCACCTCTTCAACGAAAGACCCAAAAACATAAACACACGTAACATTTAAGACAACATAAATAAAAAACTTCTAACCAGAACATTAAAAAAGACAAGAAAAAAGTAAATAAATAGATAAAACACAAAAACAATAAAAAATACTGCTTGATAAGCCATAGTCACATACTCACACACATTTAAAATAATGATTTAAAATAGTAAAACAAATTAATATAATAAAAAATTAATAAAAATAAAACTAAATAATGTAATATAATAAAACAATTTAATATATATGACATTATAAAACAATTTAATATAGGTTAGGTACTCACTATTGATAAGAACTAGAAAAGCAAACTGCGCGATGCGGCGGAGTGATACGATTAAAACTTGCGTGTCACAATGTGGTGCTAAGGTTAAAAGAAATATTTAAAGTAGCGACTGATTTGTCATGAAGATTGAAATATAATCTTGTAAGCGAAATCGTGTGATGCGACGTGCTTACGAATTTCATTATGTACATTGCATCTTAAGAACATAAAATAGATGATCAAGTTACAATGACTCAAGTTTTAGAGATTAGAACATATTAAAAAAAGTTATATAAAGATGAGATGTTATTAGTTGGTCTTGGTTTTATTTTTAATGTGCAACACGTTACTTTCAGTATGTATCAAGTTACAACGACTCGGTTTTGGAATGAAATATATAAAAAAACAGAGATGAGATGTTATTTAGTCAGTATCGGCCTAATTATTCATGAAAACATGTCACTTTTGGACGATATAACCCACCATTATATATATATTAACAAAGAAAATTATTGTGATAAATCAGATCATATATAAAATAAGAGATAAACTCTATACTTTAAAAGATATGTTGCGACATTTGAAAATCAAAATAAGTTATATCGTTGTAGAAAAAATGTTAAGAAAAATGAAAATGATTGAAATATAGTTAAAAGATCATGTAGTTGTAAAAATTATAATTAAGAAACCCGAAATTGAATTTAAGAAAGCAAAAATATATTATTGAAAAAAAAAAAAAAGTATTCTAAAAAGATTAATATAATAAAACTAAATGTAAAAAAAAAGAGAAAAAAAAGTAGTAAAAATATATTATTGAAAAAAAAAACCAAAAAAAAACGAATTCTAATTTATGCATATATTGCTGCTTAGAGTCAAACCCGCCTTATTTTCCTTGAATGAAGTTCACTTAACCAACTCATCCATAACAAAGGAAGTTAGCTTTTCTTGAAAGAAACATATATAACATAAATTATTTGTTTTGTAATTTATGCATAAAAAGTTGTACCAACTGACCTTTGAAATTAAGAATATACTAGAAAAGATAACGCGCGCTGCGGCGGCTAGTACAAGTAAATTAAACTCTTGTGTTGCGGCACAATCGTATGATTAAAAGAAACATATAACGTCATGACTGAACGAATATGAATATTAAAAAGTAGATAGACAACATTATTGTGTCTTATACATCGCGACATATGAATTAAAAAAATAAATTGTTACGGATATATGAATTTAAAACACAACCTAACACAAAAAGGTATAAGAAATATCAAAACCGAAATCACGTGAAGTGGTTCTTTTACGTATTTCATTACGTACGTTGCATCCTATGCACATAAAAGAGATGTATAAATTTACATCAACTCGGTTTTTATAGACCTGAATTTATATAAAAAAACAGTTATATAACGAACCGCCCCATCTATCTTCTTGAGGAGAAGTAACGAAAAAAGGATAAATCAAAAGGATACACTAAATAATTAGGTAGTGATATTTGGGGATAGATGAACATGAACCGGCGCAATGTTATTAAGCATGTGTCTTTAGGCCTGTAAACGAACCAAATAGTTTGTGAACTGTTCGGCGGAAAATTCATTTATGTTCGTTTAATTATGCGAACAAACATGAACACACCTAGCGTTTATTTATTTGTATTTGTTAATGTTCGTTTATTTGTATTTGATAATGTTCGTTTATGTTCCTTTAACTATCTAATTTAATGATTTATGGAAGATATTTATACCGAAATATACTTATCAAAAGAACACTATAACATTAACTAAAAGTATCAAAAAGTTAGATTGGAAAAAATGGTAAAAGAAAAAAAATAAAAGGTCAGCTTAGTATAGAACACCCAACCCCTTGAATAACAAATCATAACTTACCAAGTGTACCAAAGTTTTCAATTGAGATAATGTCAAGCAATATATATGTATATATATATATGTGTGTGTATATATATATATATACATATATATTAGAAGGCCATGTTAAAAACAAAAAAATGTGTGCAGACTATGGGAATCGAACATGGGGCAACGCACAAATAAAAGTTAACACTTACCAGCTGCTATAGCTCACGATTGTTAACAATTTTCGAAAGTAATCTATTTAAACAAAACATGTTTTTTGTACAAGACTAAAGAAAGGATAAAAACAGTGAATCACGCAGAGCCACACATCGTGCAGCACACATCTCGATAGACCACTGACCTTTCAAATTAAGTTTATAGGAATTTTTTTTATACAAGACTAAAGAAAGGATAAAAACAGTGAATCACGCAGAGCCACACATCGCGCAACACACATCTCGATAGACCAACGACCTTTCAAATTAAGTTTATAGGAATTGGTTTTTCAAATGTAGTATATAATATAATATTTGGTATCATCTTCTTACTAAAATTAACGATGCTCACGTGATCTTTTTTTTTTCCTAGAAAACAAATAAAATAAATATAAGCGTTGCCGAAGTGGGTCATAAAGAGGAACGAGTTGTGAAATGAAACAAAGATGAAATTTGCAAATAAATAACATCTCAACACACACTAGTAAGGGTGGTCACTAGGTTGTAAATTTTCGACATTACAAGAAAAACAATAAGAATATGCTTAGCTAAACAATTCATGTTTCTGGCAACTCTAGCAGATTCACGGGTTGATCTTTGTAACTTGTTGATATATATACATAGTTAGTTGTAATTGTATTTTTAAGTTAACTTGTTTGGTAATTTAATGTTGAAAGTTTAAACTAAAATAATCGACATAAGATTTTATAGTTATGTCACACACACATACATATAAATTGTATATTTCTATTTTTTGCTATAAAATTGTATTTATGAAAAGTACTAATATTCTAATAAAAATAACAAAAAAAATTGTATCAAACGAATCATATACGTGTTAAAATATAAATATTCGTGTCATGCTCATGTTCGTATGCATAACATTATTTTTGGGTTCGTATATGTTCAAATTCAAGTTAAATTTAAGGTTTATATTAGATTGACCCTTCAACTCTTTAGCATGATTTATTTAACAACCTAGTAGTCACCTATCTTGAAATCAACTCATATCCTGTCTGTGTGTCCAAGACCTATTACTCTGTAAGGGTACTTAAGGTCGAATATTTTTTTAATCTATAAACGACATGAGCTTTATCTAAAAGTGGCTTAATTGTTAAAATTTTAGCATCTTTCTTGAAAGAAGAAAGTAGAATATGGGAGTGTTTTGGTAAAAAAATTGTAAAAGAAACCATACCCAAAACAGGGTAATTTAGGGTGAAGTTGGGTCCGGATAACAAAGTCCTCGAATGTAGGTAAGCTTGGTAAAATAAGCGGGTTGGGTTGTGTAGTTGGTCAGAATATGTTTGAGTCATGATGAGTGCGGGTCATAATGAACATTAAACAAAATCAGTATGGGTCTTAATGTGTCAATTTTTAAAACCTATCAATTTTGTTTAAGTCAAAATAAGTTGTAACTAAACAAATAACTTAATTGAACAATTTTTAATGATTTTCTATTCAAATATATTATTGATTATTATATATGTTTAAATCCATTATATTCACATAATTCTTACGTTACTCATCTTGACATACATTGTGTTAAATTGTCATTTATCTCAACCCTTGGATGGTGCTACATATTTTAACCCAAAATACATTAAATAGTCACACAAATCAACTAATTTATCTTGTTTTAGATTAAGATTGTCGAGTTTAATTATGCGTCCTGTTCTTCGCCAATCACAGCTAGAATGATATAGTTATTGTTAATTTTTATAAAAAAGAGCAATTTATGTTGGAAAAAAATAAATAAACGCACACCTTATGAAGCATTAAAGTCCTCCTCGAGCCCATCCGTCGTAGTCAAAATCAAATTGGGTTATTTAATTCACTTTTATGGTTGAATTAGTTTGAGCCAGTTTTTGTTGTATTTTTAATTTTACCTGTTCGCTTCTGATTCACTTTTGTCTCGTATGTTTGCATTTTTTGTCTTCATATTCTTTTGTTCCCACATAACCATCCCCATTCAGAGAATTGACTTTGTCACTCACGGACACTCTCTCTTTGTCACTACATATATTTAACCTACTAGCATACTATATCCGTTCATTACAGCAAGAATCACAATACTTAAGTTGGGTGATTATAAATTTTCTTTTATAATCATTCTATTTTACTTTAATTATATATATGGATGCCAGTGAACTCAACCGACTCCAAATGAATTCACATCCGTCTAAATTCTTCAAGATTAAATCATGACTCTTTAAATTAGGAGGTTACATAAATTATGTGGTTGTTTTCAGCAGTTTATGGTGGTTTTCGGCGGTTTATGGTGGTTTTCTGGTTACCCTACGGATCATTGACATATGTCCTATGTCTTGACACATGTCACATGTCTCAGGTTATGTAATTTGGAAGTGTTTGGTTTACAATCAAATTTTTAAAGAAATTGGAAAATGGCAGAAGTATGTGATGGCTTCAATTCAATTACACGAGATGTATTAGTTATATTGTATACTATGATCCGCATTTGCACCGGCCCAAAAATGGACAATAATGAAATTGAAGTACTGTTAAAACTGAAAAAATTAATTAAGTAACAAAAATATTATAAAAAAATACACGGCTACCAGATGAGTATATAACTAGTTGTTGATGGCTACTAATGTGGGATAAAGTGAAAAAAGAAAAAAAATTATTTAGATTAAATTAAAAAAGTTGTGTTATATGCTATAAGAGTTGTAAAACTCTAATTTTAAGAGACGTATTTAAATTACTATTTTATCTTTCTAATATGTATTTTATAATAGTATAGAAGTACAAATATATGTTTGCCTTAAATATTTTTGAAGTTTGATTACTTTGTCACATTTGGTAGCATTAACTCCTTTCTTAGAAACATTTCATCAAGATTTTGACGTGTTACGTGTATCACATGTTGCATAGTAGCATTTTTTTTTGAACGGCAAGTTGCATAGTTGCATGATGCGGTTGTTTGCTACTGATCCTTAAGTCTACGAATAAATGCTTTAAATTAACGACAACCTAAAAATTAAGACCCGATCACCCGAGTAACATTAATTTAGCAATATATACCTTCTTTTATATATATACTAGCTTAAAATATATGTATTACATATGTTAAATATTTAAATTTTAAATTTCTTTTGTTTAAGATAACATAATATATATTTTTCAAAGCGTTTTATAAAAAATAAAGAATTGATTATTAATATTTAATTAAAGAGACATAATAAAAAACTATCAAAATTTAATTAGAAAAATGAAATACAAATATTTGTTTGGAAAGAGGCAAAAATTCGTTTAAAGTGACCAAAAAATTGACACATGTAATATCAAAACATTTATTTATTATAATATATATATATGGAAGTGATCATATAATAACCCACTCTAAATGAGAAAACTCTATAACTCAAATCCAATGGTTCAAATTTCCAAGATTTAATCTAATGATGACATGTGCCACTAATTAACTTTTAATACAAAAGGGCATTATGGTCTTTTGTGTTAGTTACAAAAATCATATTTAATATAAGAGTGACAAGTGTCACACTCTTAAAAAACCATCTATTTTCCTATTTTTTAAATTAAAGTTCCCCCTTGTTTTTTATACACTTATAACTTTTTTATACTATGTTATTTTTTTATAAAAATTACACCATTAAACTCGTCATATTTTTCTCGTTAATTTCATTATAGTCATGCCAAATTTTTTCGAGCGTTCGTAATTACACTAATGTAAAAAACATAAGTACAATACTTTTTTTCTTCTTCTCAAAAATTTTCCATCAAAATTTTTTTTCTCTCATCTTAAATATATATTACAAACTTATTTTTATTATAAAATTTAGTTAATTAAATAAATTTATATCAAATAAGATAGAAAGTTAGATAATTGTAACGTAAAAAAAATAATAAGTTACAGCTCGTTACATCAATGTAATTATGAACACTTTGAAAAAATTCAGCTCGTTACATCAGTGTAATTAGGAACACTTTGAAAAAATTCAGCTCGTTACATCAGTGTAATTACGAACACTTTGAAAAACTTCAACTCGTTACGTCAGTGTAATTTCGAAAACTTTAAAATTTTTTGACAAAACTATACTTGAATTAAAGATAAAAATGTGACAAATTTAATGGTGTAATTTTTTTTAAAAAATAATAATGTATATAAAAGTTATGAAGGTTTAAAAAATTGAGGGGTAAACTTTTATTTTAAAAATCAAATCAAGTACACCTCACAAATCTCCAAAATACCCTTAAAGAAATCTCAACCACTCATTTTTCCCAAATTTAATATGGAGCACACATTTCAAATTCATTAAATTAAACAACCAATCAAATTGGGTTTATAAGTTACCTCAATTACCATGGGTTACCATTCACTTCTTTCCCTTATACATACATATATATATATATATAGGGGATGGTTCCATTGTTAACCCTCCCTTATAACGTTAACCCGTTTTAACCCGGCATTTTTTGCCCGAATCTTTGTTTTTTTTCATGGTTTTTGTTATACATAAATAGGGGGTTTTCTTTTTTGTGTTTTTGCTAATTCATCACCGTTTAGAAATTATTTACAATTGTAAGTAAGTGTAAGTTACTTACACTAAGGGCAGTGTAAGTAACTTACACTTACTTACACTTGTAAATAATTTCTAAACGGTGATGAATTAGCAAAAACACAAAAAAGAAATCCCCCCATATTTATGTATAAACATTTTAAAACCCAGTTAACAACTTTGCTTTCAAAAATTATATAGATAATTAAATTGCTATCGTAATTTTGTTTTGTTTATAACTATAACACCTATTATAATATCAATCGCTTTTGTTTAGGCATGCACACTTAAATAACTAATTACCTAATTTATTAAATTGAAGATTTTTTTCTCGTTACTCTTATTTCAACTTTTATAATTTTTCTTATTCATGTAATACAATACACATGTATCTAACATTATATGTGTATGTCCATATATATAAGTTTATGTTTCAAGAGTCTTATTTTTAGTTGCCGTGCAAAGCTTTTGAAATCTAAAGTGCGGCGCTATAGTTCATGTACTTGTGTTGATATATTTAAAAAAAAAAGAGTATCCTCAATGTATTGAACTAACTAGATTGGTTATATGACGTTGATTGTATGATTATTAAAGCTCTATTTGTTAAATGTGTTTTGACTTTCGACAAATGCTTTGGTCATTAGTTAAACTATGTATGTGAATGTGGCAGCTTTTGGTACCCTCACTCGCATCTCTATTCATCGTTTTTTTATCGTTTTCTAATCATCCAAACACTTGGATTTAGAGGTGGGCAAAAAAACCGGACCCGGAACTGGAACCGACAACCGGAACCGGAACCGGTCATACCCGAACCGGTGGGTACGAACGGGTATGGTTTGGAATTCCAGGTGTGAGACAGAGTGTTGCTCGAGACAGACAGAAAAGCTATGCTGACAAACGACGAAAACCGTTGGAATTCTAGGTGGGAGACAGAGTGTTGCTCAAGGTCTCGCCCTGGAAGGGAGTCATTCGGTTTGTCAAACGAGGAAAGTTGAACCCTCGTTACATTGGACCTTTTAAGATCACCAAACGAATAGGCCCGGTGGCCTACGAGCTAAACCTGCCGAACAAGCTGAGCAGTGTACACAACGTATTTCATATCTCAAATCTCAAGAAGTGTTTATCTGATGAAACGCTTGTTATTCCTCTCGAGGAAATACAGATCGACGAACAACTGAACTTCGTTGAGGAACCGGTGGAAATTATGGACCGGGAAATCAAGAAGCTCAAACTCAGCAAGATACCGATTGTAAAAGTGCAATGGAATTCGCGACGAGGACTAGAATTCACGTGGGAACGTGAAGACCAGATGAAACAGAAATACCCACACCTGTTCGCGGAACAGACAAACTCTCGCAACACGAGTTGAATTTCTGGACGAAATTCTTTCTAACAAGGGGATGATGTGACACCCCGCAATTTCCAAGTCAGCTTATTGTTTATTTAAATATTTATTTAAATGATTTATGTACACGTGGCACTAGAATTAGTTGAATTTAGTGTGACACGTGGCATGACAGTACGAACACTGGCACACAACGAGATAGTTCGAGGAATTATCGAGAAACCGCACACACGTGTCAAAACACACGAACGTTGGTGAACGTTTAGCACATCGTGTAACACAACACTCGAAACCTCACGAAATGCTCAAACATTGAACTTGGAAGTTCAAACGAGGCCAAACGATAGTTCGGAAACGTGAAAACAACGACGAACGGATCAAACCCATGAGACTAGGCTTATTGGGCTCTTCAGGGGCCTATCGCGGTACACGATGGCCCATAAGAGGCCCTATCACGGTACGCAACGAGATTCGGGAGAATTTGAATCCCGAAATCCATCGCGGTACGCGGAAGGAATCTGGGAGCCTCTCCGCGGTACGCGATGGGTGTCAGACGGCAAATCTTTATAAAACCAAGATTGTAATCTTTTTCTAGCCACCTATCTACATTTCTCGATTCCCAGACGCTCCAACCCGTCTTCAACCTCTGAAAAACCACCATTGGAGCCTGAAGAAGCCATTGAAGGACCCTTTGGAAGCTTGGGACTTGGAGGTTGAAGCTTGGAGACCATATAGAAGCTCGCACACCATCGTTTTCATCTTGTACTCATCGAAACCCACGAACCAAGAGGTCAAGGAGGCTGTTATTCATCATCTCAGTGTTCCTTGAAGCTTTGAAAGGTAGTATGTCATCCCTTGTAGCCTAAAAACACTCACAAACACACATGCAAGCTTCGAAACTCACATGCATGCACTTCACCCTCACATGCACGAATTTCTTGTGATTTTAATCTGGGTTTGATGATTTATCTACTGTTATTGATGATCCATGGTGTTATTATGAGGATTTATGACTATCTATGGTTAAGTGTTTGTGAAAATCTCATGATTTATATATGGATTGATGAAATAATGCCATGCATGGATGATCTAAGATGGCTAGATGCATTTTTGATGATTATAAATGTTGTTGACAGTATATCACATGATTCGTTATGGTTGAAATGGTTAAAAATGTGTTTGTTGTTGAACTTTCCATTAATAGAAACTTTTTATTTATAAAATGGTGTAATAGATAAGATTGTTAACATGCATGCATGCATATAGACTTGTTATTTGAATGATAATATGATGATATTAATGCTTGGAATGTAATTTTGATGTTGATTGTGGTCATTTGGGCATAGTTACTATATTTAGTAACTTTTCGGATCAAAATAATGATAGGTGATGATTTGGGCTATGTTGGTATGTTTAAATGATGTTAAATGGATTATTATGATGACTTGTGACATAAAAATGATTTAGAAGTGTTTAGGATAATCAATGGTATGTAAATTGATAAAGTTACTATTTTTAGTAACTTTATTGTTAGAAAAACCGACTTATGAATATTTTGTATGGTTTGAGCATGCTAAGTGGTTTATTATGTTTTAATATGATGATTGAATGCTAAGTTAGATGGTTTCCGATATCGCATATGCTAGAAATGGAAACTTTCCATTTTAGGAAACTTTTAAGTGCCAACATGACTTAAGTGACTTAATTGAATCGCATGACAATGTGCTATGTGTTAACATGATCACGTAGGACTAAACGAGCATGCTAGAACTTTAAAATCGCTATGCTTTGTGAAACTTGCCATAAATGGAAACTTACTATATATAGTAAGTTGTTCATAGACGCGATTTGCGCGTTTTGCACACGACGAGCACTTACACGATTGCTACACGATTCACAACTGACACACGGTTCACCAACGGGTCGTTGACTCGACACGGTCAACTTTGGTCAAACACGGTCAACGTGAACCAACACGAGCAAACACGGGCATTGTGGACCGACACGGACAAACATGAACAACCGAGGGTTGTTCAGCACAAACACGAGCACAAACACGAGCACTAACACGAACACGGTCACTTACACGAACTCACGTATGGTATACGATATAGGTAGCCGGTGACCGACGGGCATACTACACGAGGAGCTTACGCATTCTCTTACTTGCACACTAAGGTGAGTTTACGGCCCTTTTTACTCTTTTCAAACTTTTCAAATAGGGGGAGAATGTTAGTTGAATCGAGTCAAACAATTATGCTATTACAAACATTTTATGTGTATGCTAGTTTATTAGACAAACATTAAGTGTTGAACTCGTAACAAGCCCTCACAAAGTCTTACCGTTAATGTACGAACAACGTGGTAGGTTTGAATGGATTCGTTTGGGTGTGACTAATCACACGGGGCACAATATTGACTGGATGTCATAACCCGTGAAACTCTGACCTAACTTGCTATGTATACGAGACATAGCGGAGGCAAGGACAAACAAGTCTAGTTCGGTAGTGACGCACTGACACTTGGAGCCTAGGGCTCGGTGCTAACATTTGATAAACAACATGACACATGTTTTACTTACTATATGTATATATCAAAACCTGTGAACTCACCAACCATTGTGTTGACACTTTTTCTTAAACTGGTATTCTCAGGTAACTGACAGGCACACGGAACAGGAATGCACACTTAAGGGACGAGCAACTAGGATCCTCATGCATTCTGTTTTAGCTTTTGAAAACAATTAAATTTTTGTTATGTATTATTCATTGTTGTGTTAAACAATTTGTATTTTCCGCTGCATTTATCAAACTTATAATATTTCCGCTGCATTGCTTAATCTTTCCGATGCAAACTATTTTGTTAAGTGTATGTTAAACATTGTGTTTGAAACGCATATAGAGTTGTTCTATATGACTATGAGCTGTGATTCTGGCCACGTCACACCCACGTGGACTGACTCCACGAGTGGGAAATTGAGGGTGTGACAGACTGGTATCAGAGCCTTGTTTATAGAGAATTAGGTTTGCATGTAGTAAACTTAGACTATAGCTATTGCTCAACTTTAGACACTACACTTAGAACTTGCACACTGATGTAGTTATTATTACTATTAAACTGTTACTTACTGATTTGAGACTTACAGGATGACCGATAACAACGATGACGCTAGGAGGAACCCGAGAAAACACCCGGTGAGCGATGAGCTGACGGAGGAGAGCCATCGGAGAGTCTATGACATTGTAGCACAGGTGGACGAGGAGATGGACCGGCGAGCCCGACGGGCTACGCATGACCGGTTTTGGGGTTGGTACCACATGACCATTCGGGAGTGGATCGAGGGGGAGAGAGTACCTCCACCACGATATCCCGGGGATACATCCACTGGCCATCGACTACCACCTCTTGGGGTGCCGATGGAGCGAGCCTTCGTAGCCCACGTAGCCTATACCAGGCTCGAGGCTAGGAGGAACCATGATCTGTCGGACGAGGTCCGAGTTCTTCGTGAGAATAACCAACGCCTTGAGAGGCGTAATGATAGCCTGCAAGAGCAGGTAGAGACACTGCTCCTTCAGATGGCACAACTGATGGGACAGCACGGACAGATTGTCGAGATCATGCAATGGACGCATAGCCGTGACTGAGGTCGCCACGGAGGAGAATCACGCGATGATTCATGTGACACCTCGTAAATTCCAGGTCAGCAACTCTATTATTCTATTAATAATGTTTATTATTATTACATACGTTGCACTAGAATGAATGCATTTAGTGTGACACGTGGCACAACAGTCTAAACACACCGATAATTCGAGGAATTATCGCACGAAACTCGCACGTGTCTTGAATGACGAACGTTGGTGAACGGATCGAACCACTGTACACATACACTGCACAATTAGGTTCCGGAGAACCTAATTTAGTAGAACAACGCTTAAGTGTCGAGAAATACGAGAAATTCGGTTCAAAACAATGAAATTGAGCCTATTGGGCTCAACCGAGACCCATCGCGGTACGTGTAACACCCTGCCTCGTTTTACCAGCAATATTGTCCGCTTTGCCAAATTATAACTCACGGCTTTGCTTTTGGTCTCCCGGGTGAAAACTTCCCAGGGGGTCACCCATCCTGGATTGCTGTCACCTGAGCACGCTTAACTGTGGAGTTCTCCTCTCATCCACTACTATTAAGCCCCAAAACGCGTTGTTGGTATAAGAGGCGGGTTATTACATATGAACCAAGGATCTCTCCTGTCCACGGCCAATGTGGGATTTGCCTAAGGTGTCACAGTACGCGATGGGCACCCAATTGGGCCTTCGCGGTACGCGAAGCCTGGGCGGGGGAATTTGAATTCTCCGAAAACCATCGCGGTACGCGATGGCCGATCATCTGCCACCATCGCGATACGCGGCGTGTTTCGGGAACCGAATGATTATTTTAATCATCGCGCTACGCGATGATACTTTTTGGACAGTTGTCGCGGTACGCGACGACCCCAACACGCAAAAATCTTTATAAAACCAATGTTAATCATTCTGTTTATCCCTTCACCGATTTCTCTCAACTGAAACCTTCATTCTCGACCGATTTAGCTCAGTTACACCCATCTTTAGCAACAAGGAGCCATCTTGAACCATTTGAAAGCCATCTTTGAAGATCAAGGCATTGTGGGAGCTCCAAGAACACTCTACCATCTTCCTTCTCTGCACTTGAGTCGATCTCAGCCTCCTTAGCATTGTTCCAGAAGCTGCTCAAGCCTTATTTCGTGGATTTGAAGCGTTGTAAGGTAGTTTCTATGGTTAATCTCGCCTAAAAACTCTCGAAATCTCACATGCAAGCCATTTAGGCCACATGCATCACTATCAACACTTGACCCACGAAATTTTGATAGATTAGATCTGTATTTGAAGGTGTTCATTACTGATTTAATGATTTGATGATGATCTATGATGATCTTATTTGAAAACAATAGTGGGTTATTGATGTTACTAGTAAATGGTTACTTTTATCAACATGCATGCATGATCTAGCATGATTCACATGATATTCGATATTGAAATGTTGCTATATATGTTATTGATGGTGTTCTACATGATTTGTAATGTATGATTTTGTCAACAATGGTCATTTGGGATTTATTACTAAATTTAGAAACTTTATTCTTGCAAGTATATGATTAGTGGTGATAATGGTCACATGCATGTGTTTGAATCCATTATCTATGCTTAGAATGAAGTTTAGGAAACTAACATGATGATTCCTAGAACATTTAGATGGTTAGAATTGCTAAAAGCATGATTATTAGGAATGTTACTATAAATAGAAGCTTTTTGACACAAGTTGCAAATACGTGATGAAAATGATGATGTATTGAGTCTAAGATGCTTACTTAGTGATTTAATAATGATATTGAAAGAATTATGTTGATTGGGAAACTTGATTATGGTTATTTCTATAAGTTACTAAATATAGTAACTTTATTTCGCGAAATTGTAAGTAGGAGCATGCTAGGCGTAACGGTTATGATTAAATGGCTAATTATGACTAGGATAACAATGTTAAATTATATTAGTAGTTAAATTTGGTGGAAAATGCTTGTTTGTGCGCACTTTCTAAATATGGAAACTTTTACGCGCAAACTATGTTAAACCGACTATGTGCAACGATGTGCTATGTGATAACATGCTCATTTAGGATAAATACGCATGTTAGAATAATCGGAATATGATTTATGCATTACTTGCTAAATAAGGAAACTTTCCTAAAATTGGAACTTACTATAAATAGTAAGTTCCCTCATAGGAATGGTTTTGGTATCCGTACACCTCACACGACACTAAAACCTCACGATACACGAACACTTGATCCAAACCGTCACCAACGGGTCGTTAGGTCAAACACGGTCAACACAGTCAAACACGGTCAACTTGACCCACATAACCACTTAGTGTTGTTGAACACTAACACGGTCCGGTGAGACCCGCACTTGTGAACATGAACTCATAGTACCTATGTGATATAGGTGACTACTAGCCGGCGAGCTACACTATCTCTTATTGAGCTAACGCATTACACGAACTCAGGTGAGTTTACGGCCCCACTTTTACTCTTAACTGATTTGCTAAACTATTGGGGTGAGAATACTATGCAACTGTTTAGATGTATGACTGGTATGTTGTGAAACTATTTTCGAGTGTAACTTTTATCGCATAAAGTCCTCACTTATCCTTACCGTCAATTGTATGACAAACGGGTCGTTATTACGTAGTACTACTGGGTTTGACTAGCCCCACTCGTCAACAACTTTGACTGGAGGTCATAACGAGTGTAATAATCGATGTTGATGTCGGGTTCAGCGATGACTCACGGAGGCAAACAGAAACAGTCTAGTTTCGGTAAGATGACATGACACACTCACGGATCGTAGATCCAACAACTAAACTTAACATACCCAGTATATATCTGTTTACTATTTTGTGTATGTCTAAACCTGTGAACTCACCAACTTTTTAGTTGACACTTTTTCGCATGTATTCTCAGGTAATTAATGGAGCACACGCTAGGACGCTCACCAGGACACACTAAGGAGTCAAGCGTACATCTAGACTCATGTCCTAGGCTTGTGTGCATTTGTTATGTTTGAAAACAATTTGAACATTGTAGTGTCTGTTAAACAGTTTACTTTCCGCTGCAACTTACTTATTTTATCAAACTATTTCCGCTGCTTATGTAATGATTATTCCGCTGCTTTGATTAAAAACTTGTTTGTCTTGAAACTGTGTGATTGTACAACTCATATAGAGTCGTTCTATATGACCATGAGCTGTGATCCTGGCCACGTCACACCCACGTGGACTGACACCACGAGTGGGAATTTGGGGGTGTGACAATTCAGGCCAGTGACGCCATGCTTAACGCATGGGCAGAGCAGTTTATTGTCGAACCACCACCAGAGGATGGACCGCAGTTCGAGGTCGAGGACCTCGAGGAAGGCGACTTCGACGAGGATCCTGAAGAGGATCCCGAAGAGGATGAAGACGATGAGGAAGCTGGGAGTGATGTCTCACACGCTACCATAGACTCGGATTAGATAGTTTATTTCATTTTGTATTTCCTTTTGTATTGCCTAGACGAGCGGGATGTGCTCGAATGAACTCGTAGTATTATTATCTTTTGAAAAGTATTGTACTTCAAATCTTATATTAATGAGAATGATGTTTTGTTTTAGTTATCGCATATTCTGACTATGGTTGTTTGCTAACATAACACCTAACATGACATCTAACATGACATCTGGCTAACACTCTAACTGACTAACATTCTATCCCCTCCGTATAGTATCCATCTATGGCTGGAAGAGGAACATATGCGCGCCACCCTAAGCTAACGATGGATGCGGCAGTCATTAAAATGATGGTTGACCGTCGGGTCAACAAGGCGCTTGCTGAGTACGAAGCGAGTCGCCATCATAGTGAAACCAGTGGGACAAACTACGGTACCAACATTCGCCTAACATGACTAACATAGTGTAGCTAACACAATTACTAACACGTGACATTGGTTTCTGACGAACAGGATCGCACGGCAGCAACAACAAAGGGTGCTCGTTCAAATCGTTCCTGAACTGCCACTCTCATACCTTTAAGGGAACAGAAGGAGCTGTGGGAATGCTCCGCTGGGTTGAGAAAGCCGAATCCTTATTCGCAATGTGCAAATGTACTGAGGAAAACCGGGTTAAGTTTGCAACCGGTACACTGGAGGGACCAGCCCTCACATGATGGAACACCCATGTTCAAACCCTGGGGTTGGACGGTGCCAACTCAATTAGCTGGACTGATTTCACCAGACTACTGCAGGAAGAATATTGCCCTTGTGATGAGATCAGAAAGTTGGAGGCTGAATTCTGGGTTCTGAAGATGGTGGGATCGGAAATCGAGAAGTATTGTACTCGATTTCACGAGCTGTGTAAGCTATGCCCGGCAATGGTGACGCCGGAGTACAAAAAGATCGAGCAGTTCATCAGCGGACTGCCCGAACAGATTCAAAGCATGGTGACAACGTCTGACCTCACCACCATCCAACCGTTGATCAGACTGGCTCACAAACTGACCGATCAAGCAGTGGCTTAGGGTAAGCTACCTAAACGAGGTGAACATCTGAAGCCTCAGGAAAGCCACAAGCGAAAGTGGGAGCCCAGTCACCACCAGTCTCAACCAACTCATCAACAACAACAAAGGTCTGCACCAGCCAGAGCTTTCACTGCCACACAACCCGATGACAAGGGGAAGGGTGTGTATCAAGGGAAATACCCTCTGTGCAACTGGTGTTCATATCACCACTTCGGGCAATGCGACCGGTACCGTTGCCTAAAGTGCGAAAGACATGGCCATATGGCCAAGGATTGCAGAACGAAGCTACCCAACAACAACAACAACAATTCCAACCACAACCAGAACAACAACAACCAGAACACCCTTCGAGGGTGTTATGAATGTGGAAAACCTGGTCACATGCGGAGGGATTGCCCGCAGTTGAAGAAAGCCGGAGGTGGAGCGGCAAAGGGCCGAGCGTTTGTGATTGGCTCGGGGGAAGCCAAGGATGATCCTAACATCGTAACCGGTACGTTCCTTTTAAATAATGTCTATGCTAGCATATTATATGACACCGGTGCCGATAGGAGTTTTATATCTAGTGAGTTTAGTGAATTGCTAGATATTACCCCAGCACCACTAGACTATAAGTATACCGTACAGTTAGCCGACGACAAACTAATTGAAACACAACACGTCTTTCGAGGATGCGTCATGATCTTGGCGGATCACGAGCTCGAAATCGACCTAATGCTGGTGACTCTCGGGAGCTTCGATGTGGTCGTTGGAATGGACTGGTTATCCGCAAACCAGGCAGAGATCGTATGCAACGAAAAGATCGTACGAGTGACGTTGCAGAACGAAGAACAGATTTCGATTCAGGGAGAACGACGAGGAGTACCTTTGAATATTATGTCCTGCATGAAGGCGGGCAAGTACATACAGAAGGGATACACCGCTATATTGGCCCTTATCACGGAGCAACCGAAGAAAGAAAAGAAGATTGAGGACATCGCTGTAGTCCGCGATTTTCTCGAAGTGTTTCCCGAGGATCTACCTGGACTACCTCCGAAACGACAGGTCGAGTTCCAGATAGACCTCACTCCCGGAGCAGCACCGATTGCTAAGGCCCCATACTGACTAGCATCGACTGAGATGCAAGAACTGTCTAACCAGTTGCAGGAACTGTTAGACAACGGATTTATCAGACCGAGCTTCTCGCCTTGGGGAGCACCGGTCTTGTTCGTAAAGAAGAAAGACGGATCATTCTGTATGTGCATCGATTACAGAGAGCTGAACAAGGTGACGATCAAGAATCGATACCCGTTACCACGAATAGACGATTTGTTTGACCAGTTGCAAGGGTCAAGCTACTATTTTAGTCCACCACAGCCTTACATATTGTAGTTAGCCTTTGCCTCTAGTGACCGCCTCTGGTGAACTTTTGGACAAAATCCACGATCGGTTTTGAATGTTAACGGATTTGAACTTATGGTTGCCGCAAGTGATGGTTGAGGGCCCAAATGCACCGGCCAGATGGGTGAGCAGATGAGGTTTTCATTGTTGTTTGAATGTAATGAATGGAGGTGATGGTCGCGATTGTCGTTGTGGTGTTGGCTAATATGGACTAACATATTTGGTATAGACATTGTCTCTTCAGAATAATGTATTGAGTTTAAATTTAGGAAAGTAGAGAACATATAAGAGTAGTTTAAAAGTTGGATAATATTGCTTTCGAAAACCAAAAAAAAAATGGTTTATGATCATTGTCTATAAATGAAACGTAATACGAATAGGTGAGGGGAGTTAGGGGTATTTTATTTAATTTTTAAACTTTGCGACCATTTATTCCAGAAATCATCTGTTAACCACATGTGTAATTTTCCCAAATCTAGATCCTCAGTATAAAATCGATATATATAATAAAACAACTTTGTAGTTCACTCATTTTCATAATAAAAATGTTATGTTCTCTGGTTTTAAAAATAATAGAAAATAAGAGAATTGTAATTTAGGAAGAAAAAAATGGAAGAGAATATACACACACACGCATATTATGTTATGTAAAATGGTAATATAGTAAAAAATAAACCTTATATTTTCCCCTATTTCATTTTCTTCTATTTGCTTTTATTTTGTTAAAAAAAAAGTTGGATGAAAAGATCATTAAAATTATATTTCACTTCCCTACATTAAAAAAATTAACAACATAAATATTTTTTTAATATCTTTTATCTTCTAATTTTATTTTTTTATTTTTCTCTATCAAAACAACGCGATAACAGAGTTTTTATTTACCCTTTGCTTATCATAAATTCATTAATTAGTTTACCTACCCAGCCACTTAACGTTTCCACGTGACGATCACGTTGCAAACATATGTATCACAAAACACGTACTATACTATTGTGTTTGCTGTAGGTACAAGCAGTATTAAATGCATATATAATCATAGAATATTTATGTTATATATGCCTCAATCTTCCTATATAATAAGTAATAATTTTACCTCTAAGTATACTGTTGTTTTTGAGTTTACTATTTGCATATTAAATAAGACCTATAGGGACTATTTTTTTTAATAGGTATAGACTACCATGACGAAGTCTACTGTATAAAAGGTTGTTATTGTATTTTTTAAATAATTTTGAATATTTCTTGTCTTGAATTTCTTTTAAAAAACATAGGTTAAGCGACAATATATTGTCAATGGAAACCTTAATTTTATTAAATACCTTTTTGAAAAATTAATAAAATAAAGACTATAAGTCTATAACAACATCTTGTCATCGTTATAAGCTTATTATCAGTGGCGGATGTAGCATATGGGAATGGGTTTACAGGAACCCACCGAGTTTCGACTCGTTAGTAGGAATTTTTTTTTAAAAGAGTTAAACAATAGGGTGAACCCATTAATATTTTCGGGGTGAATCCTGAGATGAACCCATTAAGATTTTTAAGAGTGAATTCTTATTATAATTTTCACATAAATTTGTCAACTTAATTGAGACAAGTGATCTTTGTTAGAGAAGTCTTGATAATCGATGATTAAATTTCTATATGATTGTGTTAAAATTACTTTCCGGTCATATAAACTTAGCAAGCAAAATGGTAGATATTAATAGTTAAACCCTCGGATCAAGTTAATGTTGGTTATACAAACTTAGCAAATTTCGTTTAGGTTTCGGGGCATTGCCCCAAACCCTACAACATGCATTGCCCCCTTGACCCATGTCTGCTGAATGGCCAGCAGGACCATCAACTTGGACCCCACAAGGGCGCGTGACCCCCTTGACTCCCGCTTGGTCTGAAGTTCAGAAATCTTAAACGAAAATGTACTATGTACCTTCGAACTCTTTGATGACGACGTTTTGTAATTTTAATCTTTGACTTAATATATCGCATTGTTATTACGCAAAGAACATTACAAGACTCAAATCGTCAACCCGACCCGGAAATTTTTATGTCCTGTTCTATTTAATTAAAAAGTCGGAAAATGGTGAACCCACTGAAAAAAATCCTGGATCCGCCACTGCTTATTATTATCATTCTTTTTAACCTTTTAGGCTTTTCGAGCTATAAAATCATGTCAAATAAATAAAAGTAGCTAATGCATCCAAAACAAAACTATAAACTAACAAATAAACCAAATTATATTTTAAATGAAACCAAACCTAGATTGTTCATCAACATTTATTCAAATGCATGAATCAAAACAATTCAAAATACCTAAGATTAAAATTTTATAGCTATATAATTGGCATGATAACATCGGTTTATTAAAGCATATATGTCTAACTTGCCAGCTCTCAGCCAACCAAATATAGATAAACATAACCAATTTCAATTGTATATATAAATATAACTATGGGTTACCTTCCGAACATTGCAGCGGTACCTCTTATTTAACATGATAAAAACATTATTTCAAAAATCAAACCCAACTAACATAAATTTTTCAGTGTCGTAAAACTTTAACACAAAACTTTTTAAAAATAATATTAAAAAAATAAAAATTGACTAAAGCTTGCATTACACAATATATAAAAACATATCTTTATGTTAATATGACTATTAGATCATAACAGTGATGTAATAATATTATTATACTAATATTATAATATTTTTATTATTATTATTATTACGGTTTTGGCCCCTGTGGTTTGTGTATTTTAACTATTTTGACCCAAAATAGAATCTTCTATCAATTCAGCCCCTGTGGTTTAGACAAACTAACATTTTTGGCCCCCAACCATAGTCATAGTTAGACTTTGGGCCAAAACCGTTATAATAATTAAGTTTGAGGGGCCAAAACCGATAGCTATCTAAACCACAGGGGCTGAATTGATAGAAGATTCTATTTTGGGCCGAAATAGTTAAAACACATAAACCACAGGGGCCAAAACCGTAATTTACTCTTATTATTATTATTATTTTTAATGTTATATAATAATATTATTAAATAGTATTATATTTTAAGATTATTATTATTATAGTAGTATTTTATATTATCAGTAATATTGTATTATTATTATTATTATTATTATTATTATTATTATTAACTTAATATTACTCTTCATTGATCTTCTTTTTTTTTGAATGACGATATTCTCACGTGTTCCCTACCCTTTGGGGGCGATCGTCCAAGGTCGCACTCCTCCAACCGCCGTGAGAACACATACCTCCATGATGCGCAGGATCCCCGTTGAATGGGTAAATCTTCGCCCCCCATCGGAATTAAACCTGGGATAAATCTCAAGCTGAACTTGTCTTCAGATGGATTCGAACTCCTGACCTCCATATTAGAAAGTGAGAGACCTAACCATTGGACTGAGTTTTCAGGAGCATTGATCTTCTAAATATATATATCTCTAAATGTAGATATGATAATTTCTGAAAACTCCACTAACGATAAAATGCTATTTTTGAACAAAAAATTAATAACGATATCACCACGGAGACGGTGGTTGTCGCGCGCCATATTGAATCAAAGAAATTAATGAAGGGTGAATACAAGTTTGGTGGGGCCGTGGGGGTATAAAGGGAACTAATCGCTTTGCTATAATCTACCTATACTAATAAATAAAAGTTTTTTGTGTCACATGGCATGTTTATAGGGCTTCTCAACCTTCATTTCTCGCCTCTCTTTCTTATTAAACACATTTAATATTAAATATACTTTTAATACATTTTTAAAATATTTTTTTAAATATATTAATATTAAATACACACTTTTTTAAAAAACATTACAATAAATTATAAAATTTTTTAAAAACAATTACTTGAAACATAATGTTTAAAGGAAAACAAACTATATCAAAAAAGTTAGTTTTTAAAGAAATAATATTATTATTTTAATACTTAAAATATTAAATCATGCGAAATTATAATCGTATTTTATATTAAAAAAATCTTATATTTTTTCTAAATTTTCATTAATAATTATTCGTTATATTTTTTTATTTAATCCGTGTAATACACGGGATACTAACCTAGTAGTTTATATAGATGAGTTGTCTACACGTGAGAGCCATATTTTTAAATTTTTAATATTAAGGATTTAAGGGACATTTTAATTGGGTATTTAACATTTACCAGAAAATGAAAACCATGTTCATGTTAATTAGTGGCATAAATTCGAGCATCGTTTAGATCAAAGTAATGGTTTCGCAAGTGGTGCGGCTAGAATTCAGTCACGATTACGAATATCTCTTGAATCAAAACATAGATATAAAAAGTACGTCACAACGTTGTTACTCCGATGTAAAACCATAAAGTGTAACCATCATAACATGTTTGTCACGGCATAAAAAATGTCATGTTTAGTCGTAAAATTTAGCATCGTTAAACACGATCATTAAACCAACAAATAAAAAAGGAATAATAATAATAATAATAATAATTATAATTATTATTATTATTATTTAAATAATATTACTATTCGTTTCTAATTACTTAATAGTTAATAGTAGTAAAAATAAAAACGATCTAAACTTGTCTCACACAATGTCACCAATTAAAAGTCTACAAAAAAATAAAGCCATACCACTCTGTCGATATACTTGTTCGATTACGACAACTGTGACAACATCACTAACATTAAAACGCATACAAAAAATCGGCCGCAACGATTGAACGGTACTATCAAAGAATACGAATCTAAATATAAATGCACAATTTAAAAAAATATTAAACCAAACCATAATAAAAAAGATATATGTTCGTAGTCGTAAATATAACATTAACAAATAGAACATAAGGCCAACAATAAAATGGAAGAATTTTTTTCTCGTTGTTTTTTGTTGTTATTTAATTGTTACTAATATTTAAATAGTATTATTTAACTATTAATATTATTTAATTAATCATTAATGTTATTTAATTGAATAAATAATATTATTCAAATATTAGCATTAAATTTAAGTTTTTTTTTTTTTGAACAGCTAAACAAGTCCTCGGACCCAACAACCCACGCGCTGCGACCACAGACCGCTACCAACACCAGGAAACATTTAAAGCCAGGCGTTGGCTAGTGCCGAATCGAGAAACCGCCACACCATCTAGGAGGAAACTCACACTGAGAAAACCCCCTAGCTCACCCAGAACATTTTTTGCTCTAGGCGAGACTCGAACCCAAGACCTCCCATTGCTGGTGGTCAAGGAGTACCACTAGGCTATAAGCCCAATGATAAATTTAAGTATTTTTGATAAATGATTGATTTTATTTAATTAATATCTAAACATTATTATTATTTAATTATTAGTATTTATTGGCCACAGTCATGTTTGCTCATGGAAAAGACGTTCGTAGATACTAAATGTATAGTATATAAATATACAATACAGAGAAAATGTTAAATTATTAGATAATAAAAAGTCAAGCTAAAACACTAAAAGGCTATTTGATAGTCTTTTATGGTCACTAAGAAGCAACCTTTTAGGCTTTTAATGGTTCATATACTTTAGTTAAAAGATAATTTTAAGTATGAATAATTAAGGGGCTACCTTTTAATGTTATATTTTAATTATTTAAACTTAAGGTTACATTTTAATCATTAAAAAACCCGTTAAAATGTAACATCTTAATGATCATTAATAGGCTACTAAACATCCCCTAAATCTGTTAAAGTTGAAAAGATAAACAAAAAAGAAAAAAACACTACATGCAAGAGTCAAACCTAATCCGCTTCAAAGAGGAAAGCTAAACCCTCAAGTTGCAACCAAGTTCGCTACCTCAACATATGTGTCCTATTCTCTATACATTCCAATCTTAACCTATAAAAAGATAAATAAGTAGATTTAGGTAAATAATTTCTGTATTTTTAGGTGAAGTGAGTAGCACCGTAACATTATGATGTAGAACGAGTTGAGATGAGTAAAACCTTAACACATTAATATGGGTCAAATTAGATACTTAAAACGACTCAAATTGAAGCTTTTTTAAAAATAACACATTAACATGGGTCAAATTAGATACTTAAAACGACTCAAATTGAAGCTTTTTTAAAAATAACACATTAATATGGGTCAAATTCGATACTTAAAACGACTCAAATTGAAGCTTTTTTAAAAATAACTCAAATTGATCCGTTATCCAGCCCTGCCCAACCCAATATGTCCATTTTAAGAAACATTTAGTATTCTTTAAACAAACAATATTTTACATTTTACATGCATGAAATCTCAAAAAAAGAAAAAAGAAAAGAAAACCTTTAAAACGAACGGTTCTAAAGAAGGGTTAACAAAAGCTACTTAATTATATGAAAGTTGAGATAAAAAATTAATATCTACGTTGTAGTCGGAACTTTTTAGGCATTACTCGATCCTTGTAAGTGGGCCAGTGGGGTATTAATGCCACACTTTGGATACCAGGAATTGATCGCTCGTTGCTATTTTATTTTATTATATATATATTATAATAATAATATATGTATGTATTTGTTTATGGTTAATATTATACAGTTTATTGTTTATAAATAGGGCCACATGTTATAGGCCTGTAGCTTTGACTCCATCAAACCGAGCCATGCTTGTTTTCAAACATTTACCTGCTCTTAACTTGGTATTCTAATTTTGTTGGCTTGCTCAAATAAAGACAAAACTCAGGTGAGTGTAACTCTCTTTCACACACCCATGCAAAACACGCACAATATTACTAACTATGATCCAAGACTTTCACAAGTGGACGCGCGGTTGCAATTGCGTGTCCATCACTCCATCTTCACTTCACGTAAAAGTCGCATAAAATAATAATATTCATCACTCTTCATATACATATAATTATCACTCTCCTTATTTCATCTCCTTATACAACATCGTTTCCCCTTGCTATCGTTTCATTTCCCCTCTCTTCTTTCGCTCATGACTGTGCTAACGCCTAGTCACTCATGTAGCCCATGTAATGGGGTGTTGGGTGAGACAGGGTGTGACACCATCGCCACCCAGGGTTTCACGTCCCACTACACATGGTCTAATATAATTAATCGAACCAAAAAAGATATATAAATAAGTTCTATTATAATTAATTAACCAAGTTAAATATATTAATGATATAAGTTTATTCATCATGTCTCAATTATACTAAAGAGGAGAAGAATCTCTCTTTAGAAGGATGCTCATACGTACTGAATTACATTGTTGGAAGCAAAGTTATTGAAGTACTGATGATCATTAAGATGATGATGATGGTGATGATTGGAGATGTTGTATAGACATGGATATGATGTGTCATCAGAAGAAGCCCTTGAAACGACATCGTCTGTTAACATACTGGTGTTTGTGGGGACATGATGTACCGGGACCTGCAGACCGTTGACAAATGGTGCAGGTGCAGGTGCGGGTGCGAGTGGTTGTTCTTGTTGCATTTGGATGCATAGTATCTCGGCTTGGGCCATGGCTAGCTGCATTTGCAACCGTGTAACCTCCTTCTGTAAATATGAAATTGCCCCGACACATCCATATATTGGATCCCTCATTCTGGCGCTCGCTTCGTAGACTAGGCTTCTAACCGCATCCCCTCTTTGATGAACCTGAAGCTCCTGTAACAAATTAAATGATCGGTTTGTGTCAACAAATTATTAATTTATTATTATAAACACATATATAATTCAGATAATATGGCTAATTAATTAAGGGCGTATAGCCTAATGGTTTCACTTTAGTTCCCTATGCAAGGTCTTGAGTTCGAATCCAAGCTGAGACATATTTGTTTAGACAAGGTTAAGTTACGGTGTTTATTCAGTTACTAGGTTTCTCCTAGGGTGAGCTTGGGCATACTCCCCGTCAAATTCAATGGAGACGGTTGAAATCTCGTCTTGGGTGTCGTGTTACCAAGCAGTTTAAAAAAAATAAGTGTGTGTGTGTTAATTAATGAATTACTATACCTGTAACATCTTGCTAACATTGCTAGCACCAAAGACCTTATGAACAATGGCGAACTTATGTGGTTCGTTTGGAGGAAAGTAGGGTGCAAAAATGCAGTCGTTGGCGCATCGTCTTCTTAGTAGTTTGCATGATGCACACGGAGAATGGCCTGGTGCCATGGTGTGTGTAGACTTAGTACGTGTGTGTGAGAGAGAGACCAGAAGTCTTGAGTGGGTGGGTAGTAGGAAGGTTCTGTGAAAGAATCATACTGGATTCATGTGCTTATTTATATTTTGTGAAATTAACTGTACTTGTTTGCTACTAGCCAGATGGACCATCTCTAGTGGGACGTGACCCACATCTCGTTATCACCCTCAAGCCCTCAAACACGCCTCCTTAGGATATGAAAGAAATCATCTACAAACCATAATCAAGAAAACCAAAAACAAGAACAAATGTAAAGAACAAGATACGTATTTTTCTTATAGATACGATCGATCAAATTTACAGGGAACCATGGTCGGGTTTAAATAAACCTAACTGGGGTTATTAAGATTACCACTTGACATTCACCCCCTAATTGTTAATCCAAGTTTGAGTATCCTTCTTGGATCTCCACTTGTTCTTTTAAATCTTCTGATTGTTGCATTCTATACTCTTTTCTTATTCATGAATCCATTGTAAATTTAGAGAATCAATCATGTTTTAAAACTGAACGAGCAAAATCTTCCTTTGGTACTCATGACCCAATACTGCTTTGAAATATATGGCTACATGATCCCTCTTGAATCTGCCATAAGCGCTACTAAAACATACATTACCTTCTATAAGATTTGCAAATGGCCCATTACATATTCTGTTTCCAAACATCCCTAAACTAAACAGCCTTTTGGCTTCTTGAACCATTCTTTTTTTTTTTTTTTACAACCAACAAATAGTAGCCGACAACAAACATATTAATATAATTTTTGAGTTTCTGACCTCCAATTTGAACCAGAGGCAACACTCCTTTTGTTGCCTTTCGAACAACAACCAAACATTGAACAAAGTTTTGGTTTTTTTCATCATTGTAGTCAATCCTCCCTTTTGTTACCGATCCCTTCCTTGTTTAATAACATAGTTTTCGCATATAAGAGTATTCGATCCGACATCATTATTTTAAAGGCCCCTTATAATTCATCATGGGTCTGCCTCGGGTTTCAACCATCGTCTGTACCTATGTACGAGACCCACATGGTCCCTCGCGGTTCTATTGAACTCGTTTAGCCCCTTAAAATCATTGCCTAAACAAAACTGTTCGAGGCCCAGGGGCGGATGTAGGTTTAATGGAGTGGGTTCACAGGAACCCACCGCGCTTCGACTCGTTAGTAGGAAAAAAATTTTTCGAGAGAGTTAAACAATAGGGTGAACCCATTAATATTTTAGGGGTGAATCCTGAGGTGAACCTATTAAAATTTTAAAAGTGAATTCTTAATATAATTTTCATAGAAATTTGTCAACTTGATTGTGACAAGTGATCTTTGTTAGATAAATCTCGATAATCAATTATTAGATTTCTATATGATCTTGTTAAAATCACTTTCCGGTTATATAAACTTAGCAAGCAAAATGGTAGTTATTAGTAGTTAAACTCTTGGATCAAGTTAATTTTGGTCATACAAACTTAGCATATTTCTTTAAGATTTCGGGGCGTTGCCCCGAACCCTACAACTGGCGTTGCCCCCTTGATCCATGCATGCTGAATGGCCAGCACGACCGCCACCTTGGACCCAGGGGCGAAGCTTAATAAGGGCAAGGGGTGACCGCCCCTCTTTTTCCATTCGTAGTGTTAATTTTTCTGTCGAAATATTATTTTTAGTTAAAAATAGTGGTTTCGTCTCTTTGCTTCAAAAAATTAACATGTATTATGGGTTTCAAAAATTTCCGCCCCCTCTCATTTTGTTCAAGTTCCGCCACTGCTTGGACCCCGCAAAGGCACGTGACCCACTTGATTCCCGCTTGGTATCTGGAGCTCAGAAATCTTAAACCAAAATGCACTATGTACATTCTAACTATTTAATAACGATGTTTTTTTTTAATTTTAATCATTGACTTAATATATCACACTGTTATTACGTGAAAAACATTACAAGACCTAAACCGTCAACCCGACCCGAAAATTTTTATGCCCGGTTCTATTTAATTAAAACGTCAGAAAATGGTGAACCCACCGAAAAAAATTCCTGGATCCGCCACTGTCGAGGCCAGGAAAAAAAAATCGGTTTTTCGTCTACTCCTTCTGTGAACATGAGCAATATCCAATAAATATTGGAAAAAAAAAATCTCTAATTTTGTTGATGCCTTGCTACAACCAATAAATATGGTTCTCGGTTCCAATTTTTGACTATCAGAATTAAATCACAAATGTGTAATTTTCTATTTACTGTGTAATTCCTTAATCATTCATTAAAGGGCCAATCACTAGTTGAATCCAAATCTAAAAAAAAAATTGATATGCTGTTGGGAATTAAAGTGAATCCGTAAAGGCCTAATGCATGTGGGAATTCACATCTCATCCAAACCAATTTGAAAAAAGATTCCGGTCGATGCCCATGTTTTCTTCTGCCATAAAAGTTCCCGGCGGCGTCTTTTTTTCAAAATTGATTGATGAAGAAATAAAACACATAATCACGATCTGGATCAGAAAAACCAAAAATGATTTCATGATTTATGGTATGCAAAGATGTTCTTTCCTTGATTATTCGAATAAAAAACATATATTATTTGTATATTAATTAAACTTTTAATTATTGTTTTATTACTTAAAGTATTCATTAATTTGTAAATTAATCATTTTATTATAAAATATCCTTTCATAATTTTTAAATTTTTATGATTAATTATTTAATAGTTTATATTATATCTGTGTTACACACTGGGTAATACTCTATTATTAATTAAAATAGGGTTGTGCTAAATATACCCCCCTTTGTATTTTTTTTACTTGTCGTACCACATTCTTAAGTTTTTTTAAATATATACAAATAAACCTTGTGTTTTTAGTTGTTAACTAAAAAGATTCATAAGCCTTTAAACAAAAAAGTGAGGGACTGTTCTTGTAAATGTTCCAAACTTCATCTTCTTCCCCACCATACTCTACCCGTAATCAACCATATATCCATGGATACCCACCTTTGACCCGATCTTTATATAGCTCGTGTTAACGGATAAAATCAATCAAAATTTGAAATTAAAACAATTACAAACATCACGGAATCGTTATCATTATCAATTCATCGTTTAAAAACACAAATCAATACTAAATCTAAGCCTAAATAACGGTAGTAGAACGAAAACTCAAACTCTAAATCTAAGCCTAAATAATTGTTATCATTATCAATTCATACACCATTACACTCGTTTATGTTCGAGAAATGAAAGGCCTATGTTTGTAACAACGATCGGGCCTCGGTTCAATCGAACTTGAACAAAGAGGAACTAGGGTTCATACGATTAAATATGATTTTGGATGAATTTATATTTTATATTTCGTAGAGAGGGGTATGACAAGTAAGAAGGGGTACGTTTAGTATAATTTAAGGTGGAAATAACGTGTGATGCATTTTGGTTGTGTTATAAAGTTGAAGGGTTGATTTTTACAAATTTATATTTAATATTTTGGAGGAGGGGGGTATGACAAGTCAAAATGGGAGGTACATTTAGCCTGATCCATTAAAATAATTTATGTATTAATGTTAAGACGGAGAGTTTAAATCTGTGGTTGTAATATACATGTAATTTAACAAAAATTGTATACGCCTCTCTACGTACGTATACACACGTGCTTGTATGTTGTGGTCAATGTAGCACAAAATATTAAAGATATCCGACTTTTTAAAGAGTTTGACTCTTTGTTTTTTTAACAACAGTAATCTACTCTTACTATACTCTCAAATGATATCCCCTTGTCTGAATTTGAACCTAAGACATTCTTTTCAATAGGCAATGTCTTTGACTATTTGTTAATCTTATATATCTTTCTAACATCAAATTGTTTTCACTTGTTTTTCACTATGCAATTTGAATCCTCAATCAATTTAAGAGAAAACACCTTAACATCATCTTGATACATACCATGGCGTCCTTTGGTCATTTGTTAATCTTCTAATACTGGATTAAACAGGAAGACATTTTTGCTTAACAAGAGTATCAACCAATATGAATTAAAATGTGTCATGATAAATACACAAAATTAAAAATCCAACAAAAAAAATAAAATCTAGTATAAAAAACAAAATTTAATACAAAAAAACAAAAATTCTACTAAAAAAATCAAAAATCTTGTACAAATAAGAAAAAATCTAGTACAAAAAATAAAATATTTATTACAAAAAAATAAAAATGTGGTACAAAAAAAAATATAGTACAAAAAATCAAGTATAAAAAATATAGAAAAAATAATAATCTAGTACAAAAAAATAAAAATCAATTAAAAAAATAATATATTATGCCTAAATTATCATTTATTCCTTTTTTTCTACATGTCACATGTTAAACTCGTATTAAATTTTATTATTGTTAAACAAAAATCTTTTATTATTTGATCATTCTTTTCTATATATGTGTTTATACACACACACACATATTAACCCTGTTGTCGATTTGGCCCTATGCGGCCTAGGCATTTTTTTTACTTTTTTTGGGTAAAAGGACCAGATACATGATTATTCGAGACAATTTTTAACTTAAAATCCCTAATATGTCTTTAGAACATCGAATCAAACATCTAAAACATCGAATTTAACCACTGAACATCGAAATCTAACTCTAAATCTTGAACTCATTGTTTAAATTTCAACTTTGAACTATTTGACTTAGGCTATGTTTGGGATTTCATCTAAAAACAACCTATTGACTTATTGGTTTTTGTAAAAGACAATAAGTCAATAAGTTGTTTGCCAAACCTAAAAAGACTTTTGAAAATTACTTTTTGTAAAAGGGTAATAAGTTGTTTTTCAAAATGGCTTATGACTTATTGACATAAAATTACAAATATACCCCACTCTTTACCCTTTATCCAATAACCTTAAAATAGTGTCAATAAAAAAATGTCATTTTTGTTCATTTTGAAAAAGCTAATCCAAACACATTTTTAAAAACTTTATTTCAAAAAATCATAAGTTAATAAGCACTTTTAACAAAAAATTCTTTTAAAGTTGAATAAGCAATCTCAAACAGGACCTTAGTATATTTATTTTTTTTAATTATTTGAAGTGTTATATTGAATTATTGATATTGCTGTATGTATATAATATGTTTGTAAAATTACATATAAAATATAAAATCCGTCTAGCGTCGATTAATCTCTAGGCGGTACATCACCGCCCGAATAATGCATATCGCCTTTTACAACGATGTATATTAGACTTAAAAGTAGCATAATATATTTATTTGAACGGCAGGTTAAGATTCAATGACATGCCTCTTCATAGTTGATATATAAGCTGGTTACTTTTAGATACGCTAAAAATGCCTTGCTTCGTTCAGGACGAGGTTACTTTTATGGGACCGTTGTCCCAGGACATCATATATTTTTCTTAGCATATATGATTTATGAACGGTGTTTTCATGTGACAACATCGATTTTTGTACTAGTGGCAACACCGGTTGCAACGGCTAGTGTTGAAATAACTTTTTTTTCAATGAAGCATCTGATGACATTTTTGCGTAAGAGGAAAAAAGATGGATACCTGAACGATTTTTTCATTTTTTATGTTAAAAAATAGTTATTCCGACAAGTTTCGGTCGAACATATAATGCAACATTTTCAAAAGATGAAACTCGTAAAGAACAACTCTAAATATATATATTTTTTTCTAATTTGTAAAACTATCGAATTTATATTACATGTATTTTAAATTTTATTCACTATTTTTATTTGATCATTTTAATTTTGTGACAAGCATTACCCAACCCAAAAGGTAAAACCGACCCGGAAAACTTAAGTCCGATACTAGGAAACTTAAATATACAAATACAGTGACATAATTAAAAAAAATCATGGATATGTCAGTGAGCTTATTAGTTGTTTACCAAAGCTAAGAGCCGTAGAAAACATTAATCTCATCTAGAAATTTTAAAAGTAAATACCATAGGAACTAAAATTCGTTTTAACTAATTTATATAAAAGTGTCAATCATTCTAAGTTTGCTATAAATGTGTTATATATGATAAACTAGGTAACTACCCCGTGTATTATACGAGATGAATAAAAAAATATTATTACTTAATAGTTACCAATAAAAATTTAAACTATATAAGATGTTTTTTTAATATAAAATATGAGTAAATATAATTTCATAGATTAAATAATAAGATAATTATATTATTTTTTTAAACACTAATTTTTTCAAAGTTTGTTTAAATATTTCGTTTTGTAAAACTATTTTTAAAAATTATATATTTTATAATAATTTGTTTTTTTTTAAAGTGTGTTTTTTAATATTAAAATATTTTTAATGTATTAAAATATTTTTAATGTATTAAAAAGCCATTTATTTAATTTTAAAATGTGTTAAAAAGTATATTTAATATTTAATATAGGGTATATTTATTAGGAGAGAGAGGCGAGAGAAAAACATTAAAAGTGCTTTACAGATGTGCCAAGTGTCTCTATAAAACATTTATTTATTAGTTAAGTAAGATGGGTTAACCATATTTACAATGGATTGACTTTATAAAATTTATACCACTTTTAACTTTAAACAATTAAACAATTATTAATTACTAGGTTATTAGCCCATGCACTACACGAGCTAATTTGCAAAATTATATTAAAATACGAATTAGTAATATATATTTAAAAATTATAAAATTATTTTTTGAGACATTTTTCTGTTGAAAAGAGATATTTAATTTAGGTGAGATTGACAGAATAAATTAATAAATAAGTTATAAATACCACAATAATTATTTTCATGTATAATTGGAAATATATATACACATTAGACCATTTAAATGTTAGAGTAAATACAGAAAAATAATTTAAGATTTCAAAAATGTCTAATAATTTCAAACAATCATTCATTTAAGTGACTAAGATAAACATAAAATAAATAAAATCTAAAAAATCTAAAATTAAATAACTAAAATCACAATTATCTATATATACATTTTGGAACTTCAACTTCCGGAACAGTAATAATATATTTTAATAATAATAATAATATAATATTTATAATATAATAATATTAAAATATATTATTATTATAAAATAATAATATTATAATAATATAATATTAATAATATCATTATATTCAAATATATTATTCTTTGGTCCACATTTTGATATTTATTATGTTGTCATCGCAATATGACAATAATAACTACATTTTAGGGTTTTGCGTCGGAGTGACAACTTTTGTAACATTATATGCATTTAAGAAACGACATCTTATTTTATTATTATATATACGCATTTACAAACTGCCATCATGTCAAGTAACCGCGGCAAAAAATAGGTTTGAATTGGCAAAACCGCGGCAAAAATCAACAACCTCTACAAAAAAAATGAAACTGCGGCAAAAAAAAGAGGCAAAACCGCATCAAAAGCTTCAGTAACTCATTCAAAAGGTTTTGAATTAATTTGAATATTTCGTTTTAATCCTAAACTTTGAACTCTTATTTTTAAAGCCTTTTCACTTTACTCATATATTTTAAATGTTCACATGATTTTAACACGTCATTAAATTATCGGATAACAATCATGATTATATTAATTTGATCACAATGACCTCACGAGCGTTTATATAAATTTTGAACTCAAACGGTTACAAAAATTTTACAAGTTATTCACAAGCTTTTAATGTGTCCGTACATTATCGAATGCTTGTATCGTTTATATATTATTTTGATCGTAATTAGTTCACAAACGAGTTAGATTTAATAGTAATATTTACCTAATAATAATTAAATTTTCATTAAACGTTAAATAATAGTATTAAAATAATAATAATAATAATTAGAAAACGTAAATGATTTTTTATAGTTTTGTTTTACTAATCATACTCAATTCGATAAAATTGTTTAATATTAAGGGACAAGAAAATCATATATACTCAATTCGATATGATTGTTTAATCTTAAGGGATATCTTTTGTTTGTTGTTAATGCTATCATAATCGAATACTCATATCACACAAAATCGTTACGGAATACCCGCGGCAACGCGCGAGTAACCCTCTAGTTATAAATGATATGTCAACTTTGGATTCATCATATTTATTCTCTTCATTAAATGTACGAATGAACATAGGTTTAATGATAAAAAGAATTAGAAATTATTCATATAATATAATTATTATCATTATTCTTTCTTTTTTAATTGGAAATTGGAATTTAAAATTTTTGAATTTTGTATCTTGATAATTTAATTTGAAAATTTTTTGAATTTCAAAAATATTAATCGAAGATGGAAAGCTTGATATGATTGAATTTTCATAGATATTTAAAAAAATTAAGTATCATTTTTTTTTATAATAGTAAGTTTAACTAGATTATATTATTAAATAAAATTTAATTTTAAATTAGTGGTGACATACTAACATATGACATCATTTGTTATTTGTTGAGTCATTTAATGTCAGAAAATGATAAGTGTCGAAATGTTACTATTTAATTATAAGAGTAAAATGTCATTTTAGTCCTCGTGGTTTAGCAACTTTTGTCATTTTAGTCCAATAGTTTGAATTTTGCCATTTTGGTCACTGTGGTTTCATTTTATTGTCATTTGGTCATTATGGTTTCCATTTTATTGTCATTTTAGTCCAATTAAATTTAAAATTTTGGACTAAAATGACAAAATTTACCAAACCATAGGGATGAAAATGGCTATAAAATGAAATTATAATGACCAAAATTGTAAAATTTAAATTATTGGACTAAAATGACAAAAGTTTTCAAACCACAATGACTAAAATGACATTTTACTCTAATTATAAAGTATACATTAAGCATTATGCTAGATGCTTATTAAAAAATTTAAAAGTATTGTTTTTTTTAATGTGTTTGTCTTATGTATCATATCGTGATAGGATTTGAAACCCTAGGACATGGTGAACCAACTAAACCATTATTGTTGCAACCAACTAACCATGATCGGTGGTTAACCAGTTAAGGACTATAGCAATTCAATTAAAAGAATTAAAAGAAAATAATAAATATAATATAATATATATATATATATAGTATAAGGTTTGGCTAGAAAGTCTAGAAACAATGAGAAGTGTGAGAAGGGATCTCAACCATTAGATAAATTTGTTTTGTGGTTGAGATTAATCTGGTGGTATTTTCGTAATTAATTATAAGTTAAAATCATCAGTAAGGGTAGAATGAGAAGATCTAGCAAAAAATCTGCACATGCAAGTCACATGCATTTTTCTCCATCTTTTTTAAACGTTCATAACTTTTTTATACGTTATTATTTTTTTAAAAAAGTTACACCATAAAATCAAGCATTTCTTTATCTTTATAACGAGTATAATATTAATTGTTTAGAAAAATTAACAAAACTAGATGTTCATAAAACTTGCATTTTTACGTCACTTCTAAATTTTTCTCAGATAACAATATTTTATGGTGTTTTTATCTTAAAAATACACATGGTGTTTTTCATTCAGCAAATGTACATGTTGTTGAATACATACATTCGTTTTATTTTGTAAATCAACGTGGTGTTTTGCGAATTTTGGTGTTTTATCGTAGGTGCATGAAAACTAAGCATTTTATGGTTTTTTTGATGTTCATAAAATTACTTGTTTTATAGTGTTTTTTAATGAATAAACAAAAAGAAAAATGATGCTTTATGGTGTTTTTCTATATGTTTTTTCTTAAGTTCACAATTTTCTTCGAATAACAATGTTTTATGGTGTTTTATCTTTAAAATACATGCTGTGTTTTTATTTAGCAAATACACATAGAAAACACCATAAAATGCCCCTCTGTAAAATTATGAAGTTTAAAAACACCAAGTGCAAAATTAAGCGTTATTATTTTGTTTAGTGCTCAAAAACACCATAAAACATTTAGTTTCATCCTGCAAAAACACCATAAAGCAAAAGCAGCATAAAATCAAGCATAAATGTGTTTTATGGTGTTTTTCAATATATTTTATTCGATAATACCATAAAACGAAACTTAAAAAACATCAGGTTTAAACTTAAGTGTTTATGGTGTTTTTTGCATTCAAAAACACCATAAAATGCCCTGTGGTGTTTTATGTTCTGCTAGTAGTGTTCAAAAACACCATAAAAACGCAAGTTTCATGAACATCTAGTTTTGTTAATTTTTTTTAATATAGCAATATTATACTCGTTAAAAAGGTAAAAAAACACTTGATTTTATGGTGTAATTTTTTTAAAAAATGTTAACGTGTAAAATAGTTACGAACGTTTAAAAAAATGGATAGAGTTGCATGTGACTTGCATGTGCAACATCCTTTTTTATTTTGCCATCTATACCCTTTAACCTAATGTACACATGTCACTTCCTTGTTGCTTCTTACACTTCTCATGGTTTTTAGCCTTCTTAAAATATCCCTCCCCTATATAGTATATATTTAGGGGAGTGTTCCTAAGAAAACCACAATTTTGGAGAAAACTAAGAAAACTAATCACAATTGTTATCAATCAATTTCGTTTTTTATTTTTTCATTTTTTCTTTTACAATTTGTTTTATTATAAGGTTATATTTGTTAACAAAAATAAAAAATAAAAAAATATATGCAATTCATGTTATTACATATATGTAACTTGTAAATTACATATATTAGTTACATATACGTAACCTTATAGGTTACATATACGTAACTTCGTGATTTACATATTTGTATCAATTTTTTTTATAACATTTCTAAGCTAATAATAAAAAATTATGAATTTTTTTTTTAAATTGATTGGTTAGTATGAGTTTTCTTAGTTTTTCTTCAATGTGAGGAGTTTTCTTTTGAACCCTCCTATATATATATATAGGATTTGAATTAAATGAAAACTGATTTTAAAGAGAAAACCCTTAAACCCTATATCAACCATTAGATCAACATTTTTTTCTTTCTAATTTATTAATATGAAAAAGGTATAATAATCTTTAACCACTCACCTATATATATAATAATTTATCTCTTTCTCTCTCATTTAAAATCACTCATATATATAATAATTTATTAATATCAAATTTCTCTCTCATCTATCTTTTCTCTCATCATCCATTTAAAAAAATATTTTTTAAAATTTCAAAACAACAACAAAAATGTATATTTTTTATACAAAATAAAAAAAACATATTTTTACAAGAAGATATAAAAAAATACAAATACGTATAAATAAAAATGTACAAGTTTTAATACACAAAGTACACTTTACTCGAAATACTACACATGTGTATGTTTTATATATTTAAGATATATAAAATTTACACCTACACATGTGTAGTTTTTGATGTTTTGGTTAATTTGATGTTTTTTATAAATTTACACATGTGTAATTTTTTGTTTCATATGTAAAATATACACATGTGTGATATTTATTATGATTGAGAATATGTAATATTGTGTTTGTGTAGTGAAAATTTTGTATGACACGCATGTGTATATTTTTTGTTTTTCTTTAAAAAATAACTTTTTTTATTTTGATAGTCAAACATATAGAAAAAAAAAGAGAGAGAGGAGAGAGAAGGATGAAGAGAGAGGAGAGATAATTTGATAAAGAGAGAGAGGAGATGAAAGAGAGATGAGAGAGAATCTAACATAATTAAAAAGGAGAGATAATGAAAAAAAATCATTTATACCTCTTAAAGGGTAAAAGAGATATTTTCTTCTCAAAAACCCCATTAAAATATTTAACTTTAATTGTGGACCACATGTTTTTTTCTATTTAATTAATTAAAATCAAAAATAAGTTTGATCTAATGATCAACGTAGGGTTTAAGAGTTTCTCTTTAAGATCGGGTTTTCAAATGATTCAAACCCTATATATATATATATATATATATATATATATATAAAAGCTTAATTAAGCATAAAATTTAATTATTTTCTTTTAAAATCTTGCTATTTGCATATGATATTCTAAAAAGGGATAAAAGCTTAAAAAGTGTAAGAAGCCACAAAATGTTGACACGTGGATAAGAAGCCAAAGGGTAAACATGTTAAAACAAAAAATGAACATACACATGCAAGTCACATGCAAGTTTCTCTCATTTTTTTAAACGTTCATAAATTTTGTATACGTTAATATTTTCTAAAAAAATTACACCAATAAAATCAAGCGTTTTTTTATCTTTCTAATGAGTATAATATTAATATATATTTTTTAAATTAAAATAGCGTCTTAAGTTTATGTCGTTTTTTTCGAATATTATTCAAACTAGACTTTTATGGTGCTTTTTAAGACGCATCTGTATATTTTATGGTGTTCACATTTTACGGTATTTTTCGATATATATTATGGTGTTAATATTTTATGGTGTTTATAGTGTTTGGGTATTAATGAAACTAAAACAGTGCATTTTATGGTGATTTTAAAAAACTAAAAACACCATAAACACTTAAAGTGTGTACATTATGTTTTTTTAACTTAGTTTATGGTGTTTTTTCGAGATATTTTATTGTGTTTATATTGTTCACGTTTTATGGTGTTTTTTCAAGTTATTTTATTGTGTTTATGGTGTTAACATTTTATGGTGTTTGAATATTTTTGAAACTAACATGAGCATTTTATGGAGTTTGTGAACACTAAAAACACCATAAAACTTAAGTTTGTAAATGATGTTTCCGAACTAAGCAACTTCATATATGAACACTAAAAACACCATAATATTTTACCCTTTTTTTATTTAGAGAAAAAACACCCTAAAAATGTTCAGTTTTATGAACTTTCGAAAAAACAATATGAAATGCTTAGTTTCATGAACATCCGGAAAACATATAAAAAGTCACCGTAAACAATTGTTATCCTTTTTGTTTATTCAGTGAAAACACTATTAAATGTTCAGTTTCATGTATCTATAAAAACACACCATAAAACATTAGGTTCATAAAGCGCCATAAAAACACTCAGTTATCAAACACATGAAAAAACACCACAAAAACACCCAATTTCATACAACGCATATTTGTTCGTTTTTTTATATAACAATGTTATACTCGTTGTAAAGATAAAAAAATTCTCGATTTTATAGTGTAGTTTTTTTTTAAAATAATAACGTGTAAAAAAGTTGTTGTAGTTTGAAAAAAAATGGGGAAGTTGTTAAAAGTTAACAGTTGTTGCAATACCTATTATACCCTTCCAGCCATCTTATTTCCTTTTGAAATCCCCCTTGTGAGGTGTCACGTTTAGAGCCATCCATTTTTAAAATAAGTGGCTAAGATTTCTTCTTACACTTTTTAAGGATATATATATATATATATATATATATATATATTAAAAACTTAATTAAGCATAAAATTTAATTATTTTCTTTTAAAATCTTGCTATTTGCATATGATTAATGACACCAAATAATATCATTAATACAATCAAGTGATTAGTATTTGTTTGTATGTATTTTGGCATAACGAAAACCATTGAATTGGTATTAAGATCCGATGGCTTGTATCTTCTGTGTCAATGTCTATATATGACAAGTTGTGCGGGACGTCAAATGCCTTCTTAAATTATTGTGGGCCCCTTGATTGTTTCATTTGTCCATCTTTTAAGACAAATTTTTACACATACGAATTTGATTTTGCTTGAACCATTGATTTTAAAAAATCAACATCATCACTTTAGTGGTTTTGACAAACTAAGTTGTTTACTTGTTAAGTAAAACTATCTCATTTAATATAGACTTTGTTTAGCCAAATCATTAACTGACTTATTCGGTTATGGTTATGGCTATGGTTAAGTCAAACCATTAATTGACGTTAACCAAAACGAACGGATTATTGTATATTTGTTTTTTTTTGTATTTTTTAACATTTCTAGGTGTGTGGTTTTTTTTTTCAAAAAATTATGATATAAATCAAGTATAGAAGGTGAGACGTAACTTTTTTATTTGATGAAAATATTATTGGTTAAATGAAAGACTAAGGTGGTGTTTGTTTTTTCAGAGGCAAAACGTTTCCAGTCTGCGGACCATGTCTGTGAAACTCTTTTGCAGAAGAGTTGGCCAAAACCCCTGCAAGAAGAGATTTAGGTGGTGTTTGTTTTTCAAGTTTTTCAAAAACTCTTCTCCAACCCTAACCCCACCGTCCCCACGGCTCGATTGAGGCGACGGGCGAAGAGGTTGTGCGGCAACTACTCGATTGAGACGACTTGTGGAGGAGAGCGACCAGTGGAGTGGAGGAGAGCGGCGGTGGAGGAGAACCGTGATACAGGAGAGCGGTGGTGGAGCAGAGTCGCGATAGAGGAGGCAGTGGAGGAGAGCCGCGATAGAGGAGGCAGTGGAGGAGGGCGGCGGTGTAGGAGAGCAGCGGTGTAGGAGGGCAGCGGTGGAGCAAAGCCGCGATAGAGGAGGCGCTGTAGGAGAGCGGCGATGTAGGAGGGCGGTGGTGGAGGTGGTGGGCTGGTGGGCGCCGATCGAGAAGGAGAGCGTTGGTGGAGGTTGTGGGGCTGGTGGGACGCCGATCGGGAAGGAGAGCGTCGACTGGGTTTTTTTAACCTAACAAGAGAAGAAGAGGCAAGAAGGGGTGAGAAGTGATTGGTTCACGTCTGCGCCAAGAAGAGGTCGGACAGACCTTTTTTAATGAAATGTCTGCGAGAAAACAAATAATCTGTAGGCCTTTAACCCCTTCCCGTGTCTACGCAAGATGTTTTTTTAGAAAAACAAACACCCCTTAAATATATCAGGAGGTGAGCTAAGAATCATATGATTTTTTACTTTTTGTTCACTAATTCTCTATTATTCAAAAGTCCTATAAGCTGATCACTTAGATTTCCGTCATCAATATATCTTTTATGCACGAGCTTATTAAAAAAAATTTCTTAACTTTTTAACAATTTCATTATTCGTCGAATTTAACTGAAACCAAACCATACCAATGGTTAACCGATTGATGGTTAACTAACAAATTGATTTTGGTTATGGATATGGATTTAGAATTAACTAAAGTATAGGTTTTGGTTATAGAAAGAGACATAAACGAATTGGTAAATACAAAAAATCGCACCAAACCGAAACAAATTGAACCATGCTCCCTCCTAATAAATCTAATTGGTAAATACAAAAATCAACATTGTTTAATTTTGTTAACAGAAAATACCCAAGCATCCAAGAATCAAGATTTCTCTAACAAATGAATTCATGAACAGGTGACCAAACCTACCCCGTATGAAAGGAACCTCAAAATTAAGAAAACTCATCGGTTCAAAGTTCAAACCGAGGCAAATTTTATACTATGTAAAACTTCAACATATGAATGGTATTGTTTAATTTAAGTTGAAACTATGTGAAGAGGTAACATCTTAACTCCAATCTCCAAGATGCAGAAGAAGGGTACAATTATATTCCAAGCTTAATGTTTTTTTTAGAACAATAAATCAATCTTACTCCTATACTACCTTCAAATTAAACTTATGGCTAGAAATGGTACCACCCAATTTTCCCTGTGTCACGCGATTTACTTCTCTCATGTTGGTCGTAAGACCGGTTGGTCATGAGGGGCGCCTAATGGTGGTGTTCACCATTTACCTTCAAATTATATATTCTTCTTGCCTAAGTTTGAACCTAGAATCTCCCATTTATGAGGTAAAGCCTCTATCAAATAGGCTACTTCTAACGTTGCAGTAGTTGATGTCGTTAATTTATAGTTGGTCGTTTTTTAATTTATTTTTCATTTTTCTATTTCTTTTTTCGTATTCACTTTATATTTAATTTGTTTCTTCAATACCATTTCATATTTAACTTTTTTAAATGTAAAAAACAGTCTTATATAATTTTGTTTTTGTAAATGTGCTGATATGAGTTTTATTGAAAACATAGTTTGTTCAAAAAAATGATTCTTTTGTTAAATAAAACTCCAACTATCATTATAATCTTTATTATTTAAAAAATAATTAATTAACCTGATCTACTTTATATTTGTGAATTAAAAAAATTAATTTCTTTAAGTAAAATTTTATATGTCAAACAATAATCGTAAATTATATTTAATAAAAAAATATTTGAAATATGTTGGATTGTAAATGAGTTCAAAAATTGGCTGGCTTGGGTTGGAATGTTGGATATGTTGAAAGTAGGGCTGTAAACAAACCAGTGTTTAGCGAACAGTTCGTGAACCGTTCGGCGGGAAGTTCATTTATGTTCGTTCGTTTAATAAATTAACGAATATGAACAAGAAATTCCATTCGTTTAGTTAAATGAACGAACATTAACAAAGGTCGTTTTCGTTCATTTGTGTTCGTGAACGTTTGGTAACGTGTTCGTTTATGTTCATTTATACATTTATTCATTAAATATGTTATATATTCTTCAATTTTTTATTATTCGTTTAATAACATAATATTTAAGCTATTTCAGCATAATACTATAATATTTAACTTTATATTTATATAAATGATTATCTCTAATGTTTGAATTTAAGAAAGTTGATTTTTACTGTTTAAATAGTATGTGATCGTTTGCGTTCGTGAACAAGTTAAATTCCTTAATGAACAAGTTAAAAGTTAAACAAACGAACATGAAGAAGGGCTCGTTCGTGTTCGTTTACAGCCCTAGCTTAGAGAGATTTAACCTTTTTTGATTTTCCATGTGACACTTGTAACTATATTCAAAATTTTGGAGCAGTTGACTTTTATAAGCGTTTCAAATATTAAAACTTTTTTGAAACGTTTTGCTTTTTGCAGTGGTGGTTAGTATTTTGAAGCGGTTCAAATATTAAGAACGAAATATTGTAGCGGTTTCTACGTTCAACTGCTTCTAAAACTCAATAGTTAACTATTAGTGCTGTTCACTCGTAATCATTACAGTTCAAAATGTATATATAGTACTTTAATTTATTTTTTATTTTTTTAAACCTCATTTGGTGGCAATTCAAGTAACTAATTGAAATAGTTTTATCATTTTATTAATACGAGAAATAATGCAAATATGGAATTAAACAATGGAAATGGAAGTGATGTCAATTTATAATTTTATTGATAATTATGTGCATACATTGAATCTGATATATATTAATTAAACTTATGATGTTGTAGGACCCTAAAAATACCACTACCAAATTAAATCCCGTTTTGCATTAAGTTACGTATTATGTTATGCTTCATCTTTCCTCTCATATTCTTTTACACAATTATATATGACTAAAGTGATAAAACATAATAGAATCTCTAGGAATGAATTATATCGTATCGCTATTATAAGATTTATAGTTGTTTATGTGAGCTTGCTAAGACTCAGAATGTAACACTCATTTCATAATAAGTTGACATTTAACCTTTGAAGAAATCAAAGATACTAAATGATATGAATCGACAGATAAACTAGCTATGCTATTTTTTTTAACGGCTAACTTTATTAATTGCCAGGTACAGAAATAAGTTATAATATTAGAACTTCTAAATCATACTAATAAATAATACAAGTTGGAGTCTATTAATTATTTTTCTTTCAGCACATGCCTCTCTTTATCACTTTTGTAATTTCCATTAATCAAAGTTCCCCAAATAATTCATATACTTGTAAAGAAAAAAAATAAATCTGTGTGAGGTTATTTAATGCAGGCAAAATAAACAGTAAAAAGTTCTAACAGTTAATATAAATAATAAGGAAAAATTACCAATATAAACAAAGTTGACCAAAGAATTACCAAAATAATCAATCAAAAAAGGGCCCCTAAGACGCCTCTTTAAAGTACTTTAGACGCCCCTTTAGACGCCCTTTTTCGGTACTTTTTGAAAACATGCGGGCCCACATGTCGGCGGCTTTGTCGGAGTCTAAATGGGTGTCTTAAGACCCATTTTCTACCGGCGTCTTAAGACGCCTTTAGACGCCCAATTTAGACACCGGCTAAAATCTCACATTGGGCGTCTAAAGGTGTCTAAATTGGGCGTCTAAAGGCGTCTTAAGACGCCGTTAGAAAATGGATCATAAGACACCCATTTAGACCCCGACAAAGCCGCCGACATGTGGGCCCCCATGTTTTCAAAAAGTACCGAAAAAGGGCGTCTAAAGTGGCGTCTAAAGGCGTCTTAAGACGCCGGTAAAAAATGGGTCTTAAGACACCCATTTAGACCCCGAAAAAGCCGCCGACATGTGGGTCCGCATGTTTTCAAAAAGTACCGAAAAAGGGCGTCTAAAGTACTTTAAATAGGCGTCTTAGGGGCCCTTTTTGACTGATTAGTTTGGTAATTTTTTGGTCAACTTTGATCAAATTGGTAATTTTCCCAAAAAATAAAGGTGGACAATATCCTCTTAATATGTTCATCGAATTATTTTCTTACAATATTTATAACTAGCCTAGAAACACATGTATTACATGGGTTTAATACTAAAAAATATAAAATATTAACATAAAATAACAATAAATATTTATTAATTATAAAATTATATTTGAATATAAAATATAATTGAAATATTCTTATAATTTATTAAATTTTAATAAATTAATAGCATATTAGAATAAGAAGATTTATATTATTAATAATTAATTATATAATTTAATCACTAAAAATTATTAGTATCAAATATGAAAGAGAGGCGGGAAAAGTAATTCCAGATTTCACTACAAAGTGACACGTGTCTTCTATAAATACTCCTTTATTAGACTATCCACAGCGGTCACCCCACTGAAAACCCTTCCCCACTGAAATTTCATGCCACGTCATCACCCCACTGAAAACCTTAATCACCCACAATGGTCACCCCACTGAAAACCCTTCCCCACTATTCCACGTCATCAACATTTAAAATTAAATAAAAAACATTACTCTAATTTAAAAATAATTCAATATTTTACAAAAAAAACACACATTACATTAAAAAAACAATAACATATTAAAAATATACTAGTCGGCTTAGATGCTACGAACGACAATATCGGTTCGAACCCTTTCGATATGTTCGACCAAATCGGCTTTTAACGACTCGTGAATGCTTTTGTTTCGCAACGCCAAAATTTGGTTATCTCTACGCGGGTCATCAATGTCAAAAGGAGACGGCGGTTCGTCTTCATCGGGAACAAACGGGCTAATCGACTTGCCCTCACATTCAAGTATCATATTGTGTATTATGATACATGCATACATAACGGGTCTAATTTTTTTAGGATGCCATGCTCTAGCCGGATTTTTTATAATTTGAAATCTTTTTTTAAGAACACCAAACGCCCGTTCAATATCCTTCCTTGCACCCTCTTGTGCTACTTGAAACCTTTTCCGTTTAAAGGTTGTTGGACATGTTATTGTTTGCATAAAAACCGGCCATTCTGGGTAAATCCCGTCAGCAAGATAATAACCGTGAGCGTACTCGTTATCGTTACAAAAAAACGATGATTGTGGAAACACACCGTTTTCCATATCATTGATTAACGGCGACGAGTTTAGAACGTTTAGGTCGTTATTCGCACCAGGCATGCCAAAATATGCATGCCAGATCCATAAATCCTGTGAACAAACTGCTTCAAGAATAATCGAGGGGCATCCGTGATCGCCTCTCATAAATTGTCCTCTCCATGCAACCGGACAATTTTCCCAATCCCAGTGCATACAATCAATACTACCAAGCATACCGGGAAACCCATGATAATTTTCATGGTGTTCATACAAATTCATAACATCATTATAATTTGGTTTGCGCAAATATTTAGGACCATAGAGTCGACGGATATTCTTACAGAAATTATAAAGGCACTCTCTGGAAGTGCTGTCTGACATCTGTAAATAGTCGTCCATTAAGTCTGCCGTACTCCCGTATGCCAATTGTCGAATAGCCGACGTACACTTTTGTAACGGTGTGAATCCTCGCTTGCCGCGAGCATCCCATCTCAATTGAAAATAAGTATCTGCAACCTCCAGATCGTTCACGATACGTTCAAATAGAGGTCGTTGCATCCGGAAACGCCTCTTGAACAACTTCTCATTATACAACTGTTCGGGCCCAAAATAATGACGCATCAACAGATCATGCCCCGCTTCCCTGTCTCGATTAATCTGAATTCTTCTAATTATAGGCCGAGGAATCTGAGAAGCGTTTTCTTGAGCCATGGTAGACAAAGCCGCGATAAAAAGATCAGTACCCTCGCTATCAGAAGATGAGAACACCGTAGAGGATGATGACATTTTTATAAAAACAATGTATAAAAATTAAGAGAGTTTTGAATGAAAATGAGTGTGTAAAATGGTTGAAATGAGTGATTTATATAAAGATTGATTTTATTATAAATTTTTTTTTTAAATTGTAACCGTTAGAAAAATAGGGGGCCCACCCATTTTCAAATCAACCAATCAAGATTGAGAAACTTTTAGCTCTTCGACTCAAAATGGTGATTCATAGAATTGTGGGTCCAGAACAAACGGCTTTTGTTAAGGGTCGTAGCATTTTTGATGGCCATATCCTAATCAATGAAGTGCAGAATTGGGTAAAGAAAAATAATTCTAAACTTATGTTGTTCAAGGTGGATTTTGCTAAAGCCTTCGATTCATTAAACTGGGATTATCTGGATTCTATTATGGATCAAATGCAATTCGGTATGCGTTGGAGAAGATGGATTATGGGGTATCTCAAGTCGGGGAGATGTTCGGTAATTGTTAACGGATCTCCAACTGAGGAATTTCAGATTGAACGGGGAGTGAGACAAGGTGATCCAGTATCACCATTTCTATTCATACTTGCAATGGAGGGACTTTCTGCTATGATTTCTTCGGCTGTTGTAAAGAATCTTTTTAAAGGAATTCACCTTCCGAATAATGGTCCGATTATAACCCACTCAATGTATGCGGATGATGTGGTCATTTTGGGGGCATGGGATTCTCAAAACATGTCTAATCTTAAAAGACTATTGAGATGTTTTTACATGGTGTCGGGCCTAAGAATCAACTACCATAAGAGTAAGATTGTTGGGATAGGTGTACATACTTCGGAGAGACAAAGGGCAGCTAGTTTATTGGGATGTGAGAATGTTATGCTTCCGATTGACCACTTGGGTATGCCAATTGGAGCGAATATGAAATTATCAAAATTCTGGAATCCCATAGTCGATAATTTCAAGAAGAAGTTAAGTGTATGGAAAGCGAGACATCTATCTTTTGCTGGAAGATTAACACTCGTATCAAGTGTTTTGGGTAGTCTACCACTATACTTCTTCTCCATGTTTAAGGCACCTAAGAAGACATTGCAACAATTGGAAGCAATAAGACGGAAATTCTTATGGGGAGGTAATACAAATCATAAGAAAATCCATTGGGTCGCTTGGGACAGAATTTGTAGACCAAAATATGCAGGTGGATTAGGCGTTTGTAGATTGGAATCTCTTAACAAAGCATTAATAATCAAGTGGTGGTGGAGAGCACTGAATGGAGATAATGGATTATGGTCGGCAACAATTAAGGCGATTCACAATGTATCCTTTGGCGAAATTGGAAATTTGGGAAAAACCTCACTTGGTGGAATTTGGGCAAGCATAATTAAAACAGGAAAGAGCTTGAATGAAGACGGCCGGAGAATAAGTTCGGTAATCAGAAGACAAGTAGGTGATGGATCAAATACCTTATTCTGGAAACATGCATGGTTCGGTCACATCCCATTCAAAAATATTTTCCCTAGTCTATACTCAATCGAAGCACAGAAGGATTGCACGGTTGCTCAAAGAATTAAGAAGGAAGCAGGAGGTTCTGTTAGCTTCAACTGGGAATGGAACAGGGTATCTTTGAATCCAATTTCACTTCAGGATGTTCAAGAAATCGAAGACATGCTACTTAGCTATATCTTTAAAAATGGAGGTGATACTTGGACTTGGAATGGAGATGCCAAGAATCAATTCTATACCAGATCGTGTAGAGACTGGATTGATGAATTTTATGGTGATGCTCCTGTTAGTAATATTTTCTGGCTTAAATGGGTTCCACCCAAGGTACTTTGTTTCGTTTGGAAAGTATCTTTGGATCGTATCCCGGTCATGGTTAATCTGAATTCAAGAGGAATTAATGTACAATCTCTAAGATGTTCGCTATGCTTAGTGGAAGACGAGGACGGGGAACACCTTCTATTCAGGTGTCGAATTGCCCAGGAAGTATGGCGGAGAATTTCATGGTGGGCAGGAATTGACTTTGTATATTCTGGGTCTATTCAAAACATATTATGTTCATTAAGGGACGGTAGCGAAGTGGGTCTCAAGAGAAAGATTAAGATGTTGCTTGCAGCTTCAACAATTTGGTGTTTATGGCTATGTAGGAACAATTGGTGCTTCCATAGGATAAGGAAGTCAATTGATTGTTTGGTGGAAGATGTTAAGTTGCAGGCATTTACATGGGCGGAACAACGTGGTAACAAGATTTCAACTGATTGGGAGAAATGGGTTGTCAACCCATGGGAAGGAATCAGTAAGATATAGGCTTGGGTTTTCTTCTTGGTGTATGGGTTTTTATATCTCTCCTTGTTCTGTATGTTTTTCTTGCTAGTTACCCGCTAGCTTTTCTATTGATCAAAATTCTTATTGCTGTTCAAAAAAAAAAAAAAAAAAAAAAAAGTAAGTGTTGGAAGACGCAACTCTCTTCTCTTCTCTTGAAAAGTTAATTTGATTTGTTTGCCCATTTGGTTGGTTGTGGGCATCTTTGGTTAATAAATAATAACTAAACAAACATGGATTATTTGATGACACACAACCAAGGGCTTCTAGCCTAATGGTTACCCCTTTGGCTTCCCTGTGATAGGTCACGGGTTCAAATCCCTCCCAAGGCGAAATAGGGGTCCTTGGGAGGTCAGGGGGTTTTTCCGGTGCGGTTTCCTCCTGGGGTGATGGTGGGGTCTCAACGGAGGTCATGGTAACTAGACCTTGGTGACGTGGCCTGGAAATCAGTGGTTCACACGTTGAGATTAAATGTCGTTCAAAAAAAATTTGATGACGCACAAATTTCAACACGTGGCATTGCAACATCTATTTTTGAAATTATTTAAAAGGTAAATGATGAAAATTACAGACGTTATGGAAGCAGATTTTGAGTGATGAATAATATCATGGATTCATGGTCATGGACTTGTGGGCCTTTGCCATCTTATTTTTCTTACTTAAGTTTAAACTTATGGTTATGTAAAAGCCCATTACAACTGATATGGGCTTATGACTTTATGAGTCTTAGGAATTTAGTATCTTTCAACTAGGGGTGTTCAAAAAAATCCGCATCCGAATCCGAAATATCCGAAAATCTGAATCCGAAATATCCGAAAAAATCGGATATCTGAAACTTCGGATTCGGATACCTATTTTGAAAATTTTCGGATAGTTCGGATATCCGATATCCGAAATATATATTTTTTTCGGATATTTTTTCGGATATTCGGATACTTTTTTCGGATATCCGGATAATTTTCGGATATCCGGATAATTTTCGGATATCCGGATATTTTTCGGATATCCGAAATATATATTTTTTAAATTTTTTATTATTTTTTTCTAATTTCGGATATCCGAATCCGTATCCGAAATTTTCGGATATCTGAAAATGAACACCCTACTTTCAAGTTTCAACAATGCGTCAATGGCTCAATGCGTGCGGTATTATTGCGGTTAGACTCGAGTTACAGAAGTATTTGACATTGTGAGTGTAAAATTCAAAAAAGTTCGAGAGGAGGAAATACTGGTAACAATACCATTTTAAGTTAAATGTTTTGTAACAAATAATAGTACCGAACTGATATCATACCAGTAGCGTATTGATCGATTTTGTTAAGTGGAGTTTAATTTGTAAATTTTAGGAAATGCGAATTATAAAAAAATCTACCCTAAAAAGTTTTTTAACCCTCCTCATAATATTCGCGGTCCTGAGATTGTTAGTGCCCCGGACGAGCTGGGATAAAAAGGCCCCTTTTGAATTGTAAATTTATGTTTTTTCAGTTTTATATTCTCAAGTATAAATAAATCTTACTTAACTAATAAATTATATTTTCTCTTTCTCGCCTCTCTCTCCTATTAAATATATTATATTTTAAATATTACATATAAGTTTAACACAAGTTTAAATTAAAAATAAGGTTTTTTAATAAATTGAAAATGTTTTAATATAAAAAAAAACTTTTTTAAAAAACCAAATTATTACAAAATTTAGAATTTTTAAAAATAAGTTTACAAAACCAAAAATTTAAATTAACAAACTTTAAAAAATTAGTGTTTAAAAAACTAATACAACTATTTCATTATTTAATCTATCAAATTATATTTAATCATATTTTATATTAAAAAAAATTTATACATAGATTAAATTCTTATTGGTAACTATTGGTTAGTAATATTTTTTATTTATCATGTGTAATACACAGGGTACTAACCTAGTATATAAAATATATAAAAGATTTTTAAAATTTTTGTGCCCCTAAAAAATTGGGTGTATGGACATTCCCGACAGTACACAAATTGTTTTGGTTGTTGTAGCATTGGAAACAAACACGTATAATATATGTTGCAGTTTAGAATAAGTGGAAGACATAATAGATTGAAAACTATAGTCAACAATACCACAAGAATGAATCTTGAAGAATTTGTTGCAGCAATTGGTTTGAATTATATATAATAATTTGTATAAATTGGATTTTATATTTATATTATCATACATTTAGTATGCATGATATTGTATTACTTTGTTTACCAAATATAACGAAAGTATCGTTAATCTATTTTATTATAATTTAAAAAAAAACGTAACCCACTTCTTACATCAATGACACTTAATTATACTATCAAGTATGTTTTCGAGCATTGCCACATAGGGAAGACACTTTTAAAACGAGATATGTTTTAAGGTTTTGTGACGGAGTGAAATTTGTTTAAACGTAAGTTTTTTAATTGCAGTTTAGTATTTGAAGTTGTACCACACATTAACAAAATAATTTTTTACCAATGCATTTGTCTCTATGAATCATTTAGATTTTTTTAATTGGTTTGGCTATGACATGTAGTAAGAGTGTGAAACTACCAATGATGTCTTGTCATAGTGGTAAAATAGAGGTATAGGGAAAGTGATAAAAGACTCAGATCCTAGGTTTGATTCTTGATCCCACCCGGTTTTACCGACCTTCCACCTTTGTGTCTTTGGGCGGGTGTTTGGGTTGGGTTTTCCCAGGGAATTGGTGGCTGGTGGGCTAGGGGCTCCGTCCGTATGAACTAGTGGCCAGCTTGGGCATCCTTTAGCCATTTGGGACCGCGTACGGAGTACTCGACAGTGGATTAGTTGACCGTTCAAAAAAAAAAGTAAGAGTGTGAAACTGAGCTTAGCCGGTCAGATCGCATGCACCAATAAACAACCAACCTCTATATATTTAAAGTTTAGAAAAGGTGATAGTGAGAGTGTTTTGCACTAGAAAATGTTTAGGGGTTTTAATGTTTTATTATTAAATTTTATTTACGTGAGAAGAAATACAAATATCATATTTCTTTTCAAACTTTTGACTCTAAATAAACAAATTTTACAACTACCGCTTTGAAACATATTACCTTTCAGTCTTTTATTGAAAGGTTGTGCAACTTCTAAGTTTTTTAATAATCGGAGTTACATACAAATTTTCTTTCACATAAACGGGTTCTTTTTGCATACCACGCAAAAAGCTGATTTCGGTCGTCCTCGTTAAACCATAATGTGGAATTTGTTGGAATATGATTGGCGTGGGTTCTTCTTTCACATGGATGGTACGAAGGTAAGGATCGTTGATTTATTTGAACCATGATTTGCTTACACACAGGAAACGAGCCAAAGATTTGATCGGCAAACTTGACAGGATTCCATATATGATATCATCCGCCATTTAAAGGTTGAAAGTAGGGTTTATTCACTTATTGTGCGTTTGATGAATTATGTCAATTGTCGATGAATACTTATAGATGAATAAATCCAGTAGGCTTCAAAAATTCCTCCTAAGCCCATGATTATTATCATAAACGAACATGAACACAAACACTATGAAACAAGCATAAATGAACGCAAACGACAAGTCTTGTAAATGTAAATACATATCATCCATAAATGAAAAAGTTAACCGAACATAAACTTATTAGATAGTTAACGAACATAACCGAACAATAAATGAACATAAATAAACGAACACTAGGTGCGTTTATGTTGTTCATTTAACTAAAGAAAAACAAATTTTATGTTCGTATTTGTTTAGTTATTAAATAAACGAATTTCCGGCCGAATAATTCATAAATAGTTCACAAACTGTTCGAATCATTTATATAAGTAGATGCAAACCTCTTAATCTCTAACATCGCTGACAGCTTTTGCAGTATGTGTATGTGTCAATAGAATTTATATCCTTGTTAATTTTAGATATCTTTTTTTAATGGCAATTTGGATCACTGACGGGTTATAAACTCACACGATCATATCCACACCCAATAGGAGGATACCCACCATAGGTGAGAAAACCCCTAGCTCAGCATGGAACCCCTAATTTGTCCATGCTATGATTTAAACCTGTAAATTCTCCAATATTGAAGCCATCCCTTAAACACTTGAGCTGAGGATGATTGGTGAGTTTTGGATATCTTTTTTTTTTTGAACGGCGAAGGTTTCAATCGTGTGAACCCACTGTTTTCAGTCTATGTCACCAAGGTCTAGTTACATGGACCCCATGAGCCACTACAGCCACCCCAGGAGGAAACCTCACTGGGAAAACCCCATGACCCCTGTTTCATTGCGAGAAAGATTTGAACCCAAGACGTATTTAGAAGAATCTTAGGGTAATATTAAGACAATGTTTTATTGGTGAATTTTGGATATCTTTTTTTTTTGAACGGCAATTTGGATCACTGACGGGTCATAGACCCACCCAATCATATCCACACCTTATAGGAGAAAACCCACCATAGGTGAGAGAAAACTCCTAGCCTAGCATGGAACCCCTATTTTGTCCATGCCAGGACTTGAACTCGTGACCTCCCAATATTGAAGGCACATGGTATCTCCCCTCAACCGCTTGAGCTAAGGATCATTGGTGAATTTTGGATATCTAATGTACATTTTTTCCTTCAAATACTCGTTTTTTTTTTTTAAAATTTTGACATAACACCTGCCACCTGGTGATCAGTAGTGGTGAGTCCATCCACAAGGTAGCCACGCTCCTCCTCACTTCACTCAATCTCGCACTCCACGTGTCCACCCATCCGACGGCTATATATCCACCGTTGATTGGGTAATATATCGCAGTCGCACATCCTCTTCTTCTTCCTCCTTATCACTTGTTATCAGTAAAAACTGTTATCCGTTTCCGTTGATTCCCCTGATTCTCGCTCTAAACGCTCTCATCGTTAGTTTTCTATCTCAAAAATCATGCTTCTAAGAGCTCCTCCGGCAATCTGCTTGCGAAACGGGGATAATTTCACTGCTTCTCCGATCTCATCGTCGTCTGTTTCCTTCCCGTCGACTATCGTTTGCGCGGCGGCCAAAGGCGGTTCTTCCAACAGCAGGCCGATTACAGGCGTTGTTTTTGAACCGTTTGAGGAGGTCAAAAAGGAACTTAATCTTGTCCCTACTGTTCCTCAACAGTCTCTTGCTCGTCAAAAGTACGCTGATGATTCTGAAGCCGCCATCAATGAACAGATCAAGTGGTTTTCTTACTTTCATTTTCTCATTTTATGTTTCAATTTGTTTTATCGGTTTATTAGTTTTGTGATTACACTGTTCCTTGATTATATGTTATAATTTATCTGTTTTTGCTAATTGAATTCAAACGTGAATCCAGAACGCATGGTATGTGTTTGATAAAAGTACTATGAGAAAATAAGATCTAGTTAACATAATTAGGTTTAATTGAGTATATCTTCACGAGTTTTGGCTTTAGTTGGACTGTACATGATATTGAACAATTGTTCTGTATTTAATCATCTTTTGTTTGTCATTTTGATTGGTATTGAACTTTTTGTTAATCCACCTTTCAGTTTTATATACAGGTTGTCTTTGTTGATGGTGACTTTGTTCTTGTTTCTGATGATAATTTTCTTTTCTTTGTTCCTTTCAGTGTTGAGTACAATGTTTCATATGTATATCATGCTATGTATGCGTACTTCGATAGGGACAATGTAGCTCTCAAAGGGTTAGCCAAGTAAGTTTCTTAACTCGTTGTCAATTTGTCATTCGGCTTATAATAACTGGGATACTGTTTGATCCGGCTAATCGACTATGTGACATGAACACTTGTAGATTTTTTAAGGAGTCCAGTGAAGAGGAAAGGGACCATGCTGAGAAGCTTATGGAATACCAGGTGTTTGATATATTCCCTAACAATTCATATTTTATATATATGAGAGAACTCGGTGCATAAACCGTTTCATCATCATCTTCGTAGAATTTTTCTAAAAATTTTATGTTATCAGAACAAACGTGGTGGGAAGGTGAAGCTGCAGTCCATTTTAATGCCGTTGTCTGAGTTTGATCATGCAGAGAAAGGAGATGCACTTTATGGTAACTTATTTGCTATGATATGATTGATTACCCAAACTTTTTAAGCTATGAGTGCAGAAAATGTTGTTTCTTGGTCTGCTTTGGTTAGGTGAAAGAGCAATTGAGTGGCAATCTTGTTGGTTTTCATTTTTTTTCCTCCTTTTTTGGACTGATTAATTTTGGATTCCCTTCTTATTCATTGTAGCAATGGAGCTTGCATTGTCATTGGAGAAGCTAACAAATGAGAAACTTCTGCACTTGCACGCGGTATGACAACACTTTTTGTATTCTTTCGTATGCCTGCTAGTAAACAGATTGATTGTTACTAGTTAGGTCAAGAAAAAGTGGGATCTGTGGTTAAGAATTGTGATATTTGATGCAAAACAGGTAGCCAACAAGAACAATGATGTGCAATTAGCTGATTTTGTTGAAAGCGAGTTCCTGGGTGAACAGGTAGAATTATAAATTTTAATTCATAAATTCTCACATTTGATTGCTTGGACGTTGATGGTATTTTTACTTTGTTAAAAGGTTGATGCGATTAAAAAGATATCTGAATATGTCGCTCAACTAAGAAGAGTGGGCAAAGGACATGGTAAATTTATTTCTCAACTTTCTAATTAAAATTTGAGGGGGCATCATCTATTATATGGTCACTAAAAGTAGTAATTTTTTTTTTTTTTAATTATCAGGAGTTTGGCATTTTGATCAAGCACTCCTCAATGATGGTGCTGCTGTTTGAACAATTATGAAGGTTTGCAGGTCATTTGGGTATAAGATGAGAGTGGTTAGTTGCTATAAACATTTTGGTTCGCTCTATACCAGAATTGTAACATGGAGACTGGGTGTGTAGTTCTCTATTTCCCTATTATGCTTGTTAGTCATCAAGTTATTTGGCTCGTTTGTAAGAATGGCAGTTTTGGGTTCAGTAATCTGTGGTGATAGTTTAGAATTTGAATAAAAATAATCATGAAAAATGAGGTTTATGAATCATGGCTAGTGCATGCCAAGCGAAGTGTGTTGCAAGTGTCGTGCGGTTTGAGAGCAGGAGCCAAGAGGGATGTTCATAAGCCGTTAAAAAATTTTGAACCATCTTAAATGATTCAACTCATCTCTATTTTATTGATTTGTGATGTTTATGTTTAGGGATTTAGCGGTTTGATTGGGTTTGGAAGTTTGAACTGATCTTGTAAATCTGGTTTGGAAGTTTGCACGAATCATGTAAATCATCGAAACCTTACGCTAGATTGTCCTCATTGCCGTATACTTACAGCTTAAAGCCGAAGGCCGACCAGGGTGAAAGGGTGAACCGGTGAGGTGGGCGAGCCCGAGCCCAACTTTTTATGGGCCCAAAATTTTATAAAAAGTAAAAAATATCAATGTTAATTTGAATGAAAAAGTTAAATTCGGTTGAGTTTTGTTATTTTCTTTAACAATTATAAATATTATTAACTTTTTAATTATATATATTATTAACTTTTTATATATAAATTACTAAGTTAGTTGGCTAGGAGGGCTTGGTTTTATTATTTGCCTCAAACTCTGGAATTTTTACCGAGTGCACCGAAGGCGACGCATGTGTGTTCCAGGGCATTTTTACTTGTTTTATACACATTGTTTAGACTACATTAACATACCATATTTTTTTTAATTAAATCCTGATTTTTTATTTATCTAATGTGTACCACATATTTATTTTTAAAATTTCAAATACACATAGGGTTTAAGAGTTTCTCTTTAAGATCATGTTTTTATAGGATAAACTCCCAGCATATTGTCTATTTATTTATTGATTTAAACTGTTCTTTTTGGATTTTTTCTATGTGAACCTTGATGAATGTAATTGGGACCTGGGAAGCGTTTGGCTCCATAGTTTTTATTACAAATTTTAAATCATTTTTTGCCATTTAAAAACTTTATAGAAACTATCAAAGAAATAAGCATATTCATTAAATTTAAATTTTTGGGTGGGATTTATAGGAAGAGATAAAAGCAAACATTCTTGTTTCTATAAAATAGATAGTGAGTTTGCTTCAAATAGGCCCTCAATCCTTGGCTCATAATTCTTGTTTTATAGAAACTATCACGTACCTATTACATAGGTTCACACCATCAAAACCAACTCGCTGGCTGTTTTGTCAAACTTATCTAATATGTGAACGGTCATTTTTTCGAAAGCTATCTTTAATAATTTGGTTAAAAGTTTATGTTAAAATCGACTGAATTTCAATTAAACCAGCTCGCATGAGACATACAAACGAGTCAAGTTGAGCATGAGTTTGACTTTTATCAACTTAAGAAAGCTTGAGCTTAACTCTTTAAACAGAAATTATTTCAATAAAAAAAACTTATTTAGGCTCGCATGTTAGCTCGAGTTTGACATATAAGGTTTAAGCTAGGATTCGATAACTAAACTTGAGTTTGGTTCATTTAAGCACTCAACCACTTTAAATAGCATCTTTATTACTCACTATATTTATGCTATGCTATGTGTTTGTTTTTGAATTTATAGTTGTTTTATGCACGTCTAAGTGATTCTGACTTCTGATCGGGATTCTTTTACTTGAACACGATACAATATTCACTTGAGTCCAATACAATACGGCAAAAAGTGGCTTGATCTGGAAAAAAAGTCTGAAAGTAGTGAGCATCTTCATGGTGATATGTGGAGGTACAATTATTATTGGATTTAATCACAACAAAGCGAGACCAAATATTCGGAACGAGCCCACTTCTCAAACAAGTTATATTTGGATATGATAGTACGAAAGTAATTATAGCAATCAATTGCTCAAGTCATCAATCAGAACAAAAATAAAAATAAAGATTCAAAGGCACATATCATCATGTCAAAGGGCCCTTCATGTTACAAGCTGAGCTGTCACATCGAACATATCGAGTGCTTGACTTCATTTTACATAGAGACCGGAAGGAGCACTGCGACAAACCTACTTATATTTTTACTAGTTTTACGACTTGAACTCATGATCATAAGATCACAAAATTAACAATCTCATTAGTTATCTAAGGATTAAGGAATCTAGACGGTTAATCGTCAACTCTCTATCCTTCTCTTTACCTTCAATTTTTTTTTTAAATAGTTTCCCATTAATTATTTAATCACAAGAGGGGTTGCGGCAATTTTTTTTAATAAATGGTGTTTACTCCACTACTAGTGACGATTTGAAGGAAATTAATTGAAATAGAGAATGTAGGGGTGTCATGAGTTCCAGTGGAGTAAGCGCCATTTCTACATACAATTCCTAGGTTTGATTTTTATTAAAGTAAAAGAACTATATGTGTTACGAGTGTTTAAATGTTTGAGAGCATATGTGTAATTTTTGAAACCTAAAAACCTAGACTATTAGTATCAATTTGTTGAAACTTTCACTAAAGAAGTCATTTTCTAATAATTGAAAGACAATATTTATTTCAGCATTTTTGCTACCGACGAATGAAAGCATGTGTTATTTGTTTTTCTTTTTCTTCTTTGGTTTTCATAAAGAAATCCATACGCCAAAAGAAACAATATATATTCATTTTTTTGAACGTTTAGTACGATGACATCTAAGACGGGATTTCAACCGTTCCCTCGGATTTGACGCTCTAGGCCATATGCCTAAGCTCACCCAGGAGGAACCTTACAACTGGGTAAACCCCCTGACCTTGCCTTAGCAAATATGCTTCGACCCAGATTCGAATCCAAGACCTCTCATAGAGAAGTAAATGGGGTACCATTAGGCTAGAAGTCCTTTAGTAACTTTACATTTTCATGATGTCATATGAAGGTTTAATGTTGTTTCTAGTAGCCATGATTAACTTCGTATTATGACAATTCGTGAATTAAAGGGTTTGAATTTAATGGTGCACTAATCAAAATAAAGTTTGTCCCCGTGATGGTGGTCTAGAGGTAAAAGGGAAAGAATATATAATAAATGTATAGGGTTCAAAGCTCGTCACCACAAAAAATAAAGTGCCTTGCTATTGCAAGTAAGAAATGCGGCAACACATTAATAAACATATGATATTTGTTCAAATATATATAGAGAGTGGATATGTATGAACACAATTTTGTTCAAAAACAATAAAAACAATCATAAAACGACACTGGACAAATCTAATAAACTCCGATTGAATGAATTCTGGATGCACTAGAACCGTATTATTAAACTATACAATCTTAGCTTTTAGAGTTTAAAATTTATTTTTTATAATTTAAATTAGCATTTAGCTTTAAAGTTTGGTTTTAAGATTTAGATTAGCTTTTCAGGTTTAGCTTTTGCACCATTTTTTTGGAAAAAAACTCCATAGGTTATAAGAAATATTTAAAAGTCGTATATAATTATGTAATACTTTTGATAACCAACTCCGTAAGTCTGTAACTAGCGTTGTATCTATAAACAATGATCGATGTACGAAATTACGAATCGTGGTAGATTGGTAGAGCGCAAAAGTCAAAACAATAAGCCTGGTCATGGGTTCGAACCCTCGAATTTAAAGTTGTTTTGTATTTCCAATTCAATGTACGATCTTGGACGTTAAATTCATGGTTTCAAATTGACACATGTCGTAATCTGAGACGTCAGAATATCCTCGAGGCCCTAATTCTTGCAGATCAGCCTTCACGTGCACTTCAATTCAACTGCATTTTAAATAACACAGGCACTCTTTAGCGCGCTCTCACTTTAAAGAATCCCAAAATTGCTCGCTCATCTTTTTTCGCCTTCTTCATCTTAACAACCAACACATCCCAACCGCTATATTCGTCAAACGTCTTCTCATTCTCCGTCACAAAAATCATCCCTACCACGGCGTTGCCGTTGCCGGAAATTGCCACTAACAGAAGTAAAAACGAGATGAATCGTGATTCGAATGATGCTGAAAGTGGTGAGGTTTTACTATACGAATGGAAGGTGTGTTCATATCCCGTTGCTGTGGATTACATACCGTTTTTGGATAACCGAAAGGCGATAAAATTGTTGAAATCGAGATGGCATATGGAGCATAGAGGGCGGTATTGTTCGAAACCTAAGGCTCGTTGTTAGATTCTACTGCCTGATATATACGAGGTGCCGGTTCCTTCGCCTAACAATGGGGACTTGGTGAGATTGCTACTTTGGTAAGGTCTATTTCACAAATAATTCCTGAAATGGTGCCTAAAGATGTTATCCAGTTTATGTTTTTCAGCTAGGGTTTTTTTTGATCGGAAATTAATATGAATCTATCAAATGGTCTTGCGCACTCAATTTTAAACATATACTTTATTAACTCAGAAATTGTAACCTATTGTTTGAACAGAGTAAAATTTGGCCTGCCATATGCTCATTTTCCAAAATTGTTCTGCCCAATTTGCATAGGCATATTTCTGAGATGTGTATAAACCTCATTTTTAACTATTTCTAGGATAACTATTTCCGAGATGTTTATAAACCTCATTTTAACTATAGGTTTTGTATTTCTAGGATAACTAGTTCTGAGATGTGTACAAACCTCATGTTAACAATCGAGTATTTCATGGCTACTGAATTTTAATTGGAAGCATATAAAGTTCTACAAGAGAATGTATTTCCTGTGAAAAGCAGTTATCGTTTATCTCTAGTACCAATACGTTCGCCTCTGACCATCAAATGAAATGTGAATAATCCGTTCTTTTTCAGGATTCTGTCGAAGAAAGAACAAACCCTAAACTAAAATCTGCGAAGTGCTAATTCATAGCTTTAAACATAGCGGAAACTTCTCTTTTACAGGTTGGGAACCCATCACAATGATTAATGTTGACGCAGCACAACTCTTTGTGAAGGAGAGTGTCAATTGACGAATATAACTGCTGATGGGCATTCAGTTATTCAGTTACATCAACACTTACTATATCATTAGTAACTTCGTTACCATTGGTCACCATTTGCCACCAACACTTGCTACTATCGGATTAAGTTGCCACTCATGAACTATGTTGCAACTGACCTAGGTTACTAATATTGGTTAGTTGTTACTGACTAGGTTCCTGATATTGATTAGTTGTTGCTGACTAGGTTACCTTTAATTATCGGTTACGAGTGATAATCGTTTACAACTAATATATATTATTACTGACAATCCGTTTTCTTCTGATCATCAGCTCCTATTGATACCAATTTCCATACAACTTTACATAAATTTTGAGTGGCTTCCTGCTTGGGGTACTGCCCTCTTGATCTTATGGGTTTGTTGGTATGTGAAACAGTTCAACTCAATTGTGTATTACAACTCCTAACTTGTATCGATGTACACTATATCTTATTTTGGTCTTAAGTAAATCCAATCACACTATATTGATATTTATGCCATCAATAAACAATTTTTCACGCTTCTAATTAAGTTTTGGGTGTGACTTATTTTGAAGTGGGTAAATATTTCCTAAGATTATTATTAATTTGAATCACTGTGCGTGATGCAGGGTGCACTGGATGGATATGGTACTGGTTTTAATGTTTTATTATACTTTCTTTCTCTATGTTATAATTCCAGACTGTCCAATCTTTATGAATGAATTTTCAGGTGGAAAGCCATTGTTGTAGTTGAACAGAGTTCTAAGGCGTGGCTGCCTGGGGGAGTTTTTATCTGGTCTGCCACACCTGTCTATCGTGATGATGAAATGGATAAAAAAAAATCTGGGAATGTATGGTGCAACTCTCAACTAGTGTTTTTCCCTATAGTTAATTGACACTAAATTGTTGTCCATGAGTGGATTGTTTGAAGCTAGAGGTGGAAATTTTGACCCATTTACTTGATAATAAACATGACTTGTTTCAACCTGAAACATTACACAACCTGTGTGAACTATCATCTTGCCCCCGACCCCTCTAATGAAAGTGTTCTTCCATTTTTTATAGTATCAATCATCGATCTCTGTTTCTTGCAGCCATGGTAGCTCTCAACAATTCTATCTGCTAAAAGGTGGTGCCAAAAAAATTTTAAAATATGGAATTGGGATGGTTATATACCAACCCCCGGATATTGACCTACCGGCAGCTTCGAACTCTCACTCTCCTTCAGCCGATTCAGATACCGAATGAGAAGCCTTTTTCATCTGCGTGTTACAAATCCAGTAAAGAAAACAATCCACCACTATGTGATGAAAATATCCGTCTCAAAACTTCATGGTAGATGTAGATGTATCAGCTGCTGCACTATTTAGAACTATCATCATCATAATAATCATCTATATTTTTGTTTAGGTATACACCCCTTGACGGCTATATTTCCACAATTCCTGTAACGTATAAATGGCCCACACCTTGGCCTCAAAGACTTGAAAGCAAACCTTTAAGTCTTTCAACCGATCCAGAGGCTGAACAAGTTTTTCACATGGATACAAACACTGGTCAGAAGTTGTAACAAATATCTGCACAGGAGGCCTTAGTGTGAACTGGTCAAGTATGCATGAAGATAACCTGGTTATAATAATATTTTAGATCTTTGAATAAAGTGTATTAGGAGGTTGTATGCACTAAATAAACTTTGACCGACTTTCAAACAGTTTGACCTATTGACTGCATAAGTAAATGGGTCGAACATGCCACCACAATTTTTGCTAATTGTGATATCTATAATGTTTGTGATCAGGTTTACTGCTGCTTTAAGTCTTTGACTGATCTGCCCGTATGGGTTATGAATATTGTTTCTGTTAATGGGTCCGATACTTTGCCTGTAATATTTGACACAGGGCTGATTGGTATCTACCATGACTGGTGTGAATCGCTTAGTACCTACCCTAGAACTTATGATCTTCAGTATTCCAGCTTCCTTTTTGGCAACCTAACCAGCAGGTATGATCATTTCCCCTGTGTCTCTTTAAATTTCTTTTTCTTTTAACAAAAAAAAATGTATTCATAGTCTTAGCTTTGAACTTATGGATTTTGGAAATAATATTGCAGGTGTGACATGTTGGACATTGCAGTTGAAATGGACCGCATATTAGACCAGTTGGAAGATAGTGGAAGATATCACAGAAACGTTAAAGAAGTTGAAACATATTTTGCGGTCGCTTCATTGGTCAACCGTCTTACATCAGGAGAGATTTCTTGTGGGAAGGATAGGTTTTTGGCGTCCCGAAACTATACGATAAACAAAATTTTTTAATTTAGTACCATGTATCATCATTATTTTATTATAAGTTTATAAAGCAAGTGTAATGTTGAACAAAATTTCACTTTTAGCATAAGGTTTCTCTTTGGTCATACTTTACACCTATAAGTGCAATAAGTTAAAGAAGACATTACATTGGTTATTGAGAAAATGTTATAAAGTTTCAATAAGTTTTGAAGTTTGACCAGAGTCAAAACAAAATACTGTGTATCAAGAAATAGGTTGATTGAGAAGGAGAAATTGTGTTATCAATTCATATCCCATTGTTTGAGCAACTTGTAGGGGTATTGCTCCTCTATTGCACTTGGCATTCAAGTTTGCTCCTCTGTTGATCAGCACCTCCACCGTATCCTTGCTGCCACCAACCACCGCCATATGTAGCGGCGTGCGGCCTTCAACATCTGTGCACTCCAGATCAGAACCGAACTCAACTAACAACATCACCACATCTTTATGGCCTTTTATGGCTGCTATATGAATAGCTGTCAAGCCATATTGATCTCTAAAATCCACACTAGCATCTCTCTCTAGCAGAGATTCAAGGTGAACGAGATCTCCACGGCGTGCGGCATTTAACACATCTTCCCCTCTTTCTAGGATTTCAACAATTTCATTCTGCATTAAATGAAGTTATAATTTTGTTAACACATAAAAAAACAGTCAGATATAGCACCAAAAAAAATATAAGATTAAATGATCTAAGAGCCCCTTTTAGTTGCACTTTTGAGATGGTGAAAAAAGCACTCAAAAAATATGACATTAAAAATAAATTGATAATAAAATTTGATAATTTGCCATAAACAATCACCTCCCATAATGAGCCACAGGTAAAAAAGAAAATTAAATAAAATATTATTTATATATTCAAAACGTTTAATTGGAAGAAAGTTTTTTCTCCTATCTTTTGTAAGAAAAATTCTTAAGAATAATAACCGTGTCAGTTACAATTTACAAGAGAGGGGGAAGATTTTTAATTAATTATTTAAAAATAAGGATTTAATAGAATATTAATAAGATATGTTTCTATTTGATACGTGACTATAATTTTTTTTTGTATTTGATGAGTCGTGCGTGACTTACGTATCCTTCGTCACGGGCAATATCTATTGCGGAGCGATGCCGATCATCAGCTACGATGGAAGGGTCTGCTCCAAGGTCAATAAGCACTTTTACCATTCGACTGTTACCTTTGGCTGCAGCCCTGGATAACGCCGTGCATCCATCATTACGCTTCGCGTCCACGTTAGCACCTGCACCTGCCAACACTCTAACGCACCTCTCATATCCTTTACTTGCCGCCAAATACAACGCTGTCCGTCCTTCTCTGTCTTTGCAATCCAACGTGCAATGTTCTCCCATTTTAATCAATCTCGAAACCTCATCCGTTCGATCAAACGCCACCGCCACGTGTAACTCCGACCACCCTTTCTCCCCCCATCTAGAGTCTTCCACCTCCTCTAAACTCCGGGTTGCTGACTCCACTTTCAACCCCGCCCCGAGTAGTAAGCTCACCATATCACCCGAGTTATCCAGCCTGTTCGCAACCCGGTAGAGCGACTCAGCCTCACGAGTCGACAACTCGGCTAAAAGCATCCTCTGAAACTTAATCATACTCCTCACGGCATCGCAGTCGCCGGAATTCACCGCGTGCCGGAGCAAAAAAGGGCCGACGAATGCAACTTTCAGTTTAACATCATATGTCCAGGAGGTGATGGTTCCCGGGTGGGCGGATCCGACTCTAACAGTGCGAATTAAAAAGCGGTCGTCGGTGGAGCGCGGGAAAGAAGAAGGGATTTGAGGTTGAGGTTTGAGTATTATCTGGAAGGTAGTCTGAGTTAAAGGTGGGATGAGTCCAGTCGGTGGGTTGACCAGGAATTTGTGAGGGGATGATGTTTGGACTTTGAAGGCTATTGAGGCGGTGGCGCTGAGGGATCTCAGGCGGACGGTGGCTCTGCATTTGGTTCCGAGAACAAAATCAATAGGTACCACCTGATCCGATACTTCAACAAGCTTCTCCATTATTGATGGCGGAATTGAAGCTCTGCTGCAATATCGAAAAAGATAACATGTTCAGAGAAAGAGCCTCCAGATTCAGTAATTTTTGGGACCATTGTTGATTTCTTTACGTGCTTCTGGGCCCATGATAATGGTTGCGCCATAAATGTTAAATGTTAATTGTATTTTGTTATTTGTTAACTGTGACATGTGCTTAGGCTTTGGATATTTACCATTTTAAACGAAGAAACTAATGCTACATAGTACATACATTGTCAGTATGAAATAATTAAGTTGATCGATTGCTAAATTGTTTTAAAAGACAGGATATTAGTGGACCCACCTGTTGGGCTTTGATCCATTTCTTGTTGGATCGTCAGGAATTAGGATTGGCGTGTCAGCTGTCAGCATATTAACTTGCACGGATCCACTCACCAACTTGTTTATCATCCGTTTACCCATGTCATACAACTTTTTTGAATGGCCTATTTGGCATGATCAGTGTCTTGTCTGGGCAAGCTCAATGAGCTTAAATTTTAGGCTGCTGCTTAGAACATCTAATTTGTTTAGGGCCTTATAGAAAAATTAGATGGGTCTAGACATGGGCAAAAAACTGGGAACCGAAAACCCGAACCGAATCCAAAATCGATCATATCCGAATCGATGGGTACAGACGGTTCTGGTTTCTTAGAAAAGTCGTAACCAGGGATGGAATTACTATAACTGGTTCCAACTTTACTCGGCTAAAACCGTAATCGGAACCGGAACCGGCCAAAACCCGATAAAACTTGGCTCTAACCGAATTAAAAGTTGAACAAACGAACACGAACAAGGGCCTGTTCGTTTTCGTTCGGTTCGTTTACAGCCCTATATGTAAATGTAAAATTTCAATGTGTTAAAAACATGAAAGACTGAATATTGTTTGTTTTTTTGCTATAATTAATCAAACCCGATAATCAAGATATAGTTTAAAAAATAATGACTCAAATAATTTGTATTTTCCACCTCAAATATTTTTTTCGTCGTTAATTATAAATTATCAAAATCTCACCGAAGATCTCAAAAGAAGATCTCTGGCAATAAATAGATTCTTTTAGATTAAACAAAACTTAAACAAAGTACTCTCGTTCACGTAGTCTTGCCTCTTGTGAAAAAACATTTAAATTTGATTTAAATTCAATTTAAAATTAATCAATTTAAAATTTTACATAGTGGCCAACACGTTTATATTAATCAAATATAGACCTTTTTATTTTCGCTTTTCATCACCTTAGGAAACTATATATATAATGCCTCATACCTCATTCATCTTCATCCTGAACACAACATCCATCTTCATCAATAATGGCAAACAATAAACTCATTACCATCGTCTTCATCCTCCTCCTCCCACTAGCCTTCTTGGCAGCAGCCACCTCTGCGCATGAGGTACCTGTCAAACAGGACAAAACCGCCACCGTTGTGGTGGAAGGAAAAGTGTATTGCCAGAGTTGTAAATACTTCGGATCATGGTCTCTCACCGACGCTGAGCCGCTCCCAACTGCAAAAGTTAGTGTTATCTGCAAAAACCACAAAAAAAGAGTGAGTTATTATAACGTGTTTGAGACCGATAAAAATGGTTACTTTTATGCAGAACTTAAAGATTTCAAGATGACCCATTATCTACTGGACCATCCTCTTCATTCTTGCCATGTGAAACTGGTGTCATCTCCTTCAGAATCATGCAATCTTTTGTCAAATGTCAACAATGGTATCAATGGCTCCCCTTTAAGATTTGAGAACAAGGTGTTATTTGGACAGAATTATGAAGCAGTTGTTTATGGGTCTGGTCCATTGGCTTTTCGTCCTACTAATTGTGATCCAGAAGTCACTCACTAAGCATGATATTGTTCTAAAGTGTTTGATTATATGACTATATATATTGTATTCTTTGTATCTGAATTGGTGATCTTGTTAGAAGAAATATCTATGACAATTATCTTATTATGTAAAGCAGATTTTGCCATGCATTATTATTGTTTTGTAAATATTCTAGTCAAATATACAACAACATTATGATATGGCGAAGCTTTTATAGGGCCGGGTCGCTCCTCTTTTTCCGTTCGTAGTGTTAATTTTTTTAGCTGAATGACTCTTTTTTGTTTAAAATATTAGTTTCGTCCTTCTTTGAAAAATTAGCATGTATTATGGGTTTCAATAATTTCCGCTATCTCATTCAAAACATTCAAGCTCTCCAACTAGTTTAGATGATCTTAGTGACTTTTACAATAAAACTATTAACATTCTCATTAGATGTACTTTTTTTATTTTTTTTATTTTTATTGTCTTTTAGCATGCATAATGACTTTTTGTGGGTAAATTCACATACATATTGTCAGACACTTGTGTAACTTGATTGATGTCGTTTGTTTGAACAAGTAAAATGACGATAAACTTATATTGGTGTTATATTTCACTTCATTAGTAATCACACATGCATGTACAATGGATGAAATGGTGTTTTCACTTTATGACCATACCATAAACCATTTACCTCGGGTTCATATATATTTTTTTCTTGTTCGTATTATATATTTATTTATTTATTTATGACAGCTAAAACGATATTTCAACCGTTCTCTTAAATTTGACACTCTGGATGCACTGCGTACACCCATGCCCACCTCAGTAGAAACCACACCAATGTCAACCCTAACCTTGTCTCAATAAATTAAACTCAACAAATAAAACTCAGCATTTCGCTTCATCAATTAACATTACTATCCCGAGGCTCCGGCACCCCACTGACAATAATCATTGTCTTGGCAAGTTCTGATATCATCATCGAAACAAAAAATGACCCACATAATATGTTGTCAAAAAAACCAAGAAACAGGGCCAAATCCAAAGGAAAGTGCACAATTGTCTAGACCCTTGATTTTTATTTTTTTTTTTATCTTTTTTTTAATTTTAGATGCGTAAAATTACCTCTTTCATTGTTATTGAACAACGAAAGGTCGAAAATTACAACGGATTAATTATTTAAAATTACTTGTTTAAATTGTTTGTTCCAGTGTTCCAATTACAAAAGCTAATAAATAGAATCTCAATATGAATTTGAACCCTTTTTTGATTGATGATCGTATTATATAAACCATAGTGCTATTTAATTATATATATACATATACTTTGGCAAATTTAAATTTAAAGTTATATCAATTGAAAACACATCTATCATTAATATAACATAAGGACAGCAATGAGGTATTCACGATCCGGTTTCGTGGTTAGTTTTTTTCCAAACATTTGGTCATCGGTTTCAAAAGGTTAAAACCGTAGTGAACGGTTTGATTAATCGGATTTCATAAAAAGGTTGTAAAAAACCAGACCGAACCATATGTGTATGTTAAAATATTTATATATATATAAACATAATATATACACACATAGATATATATATAAGAATTGTATAATGTGACAACTTTATCTTAAAAAAAACTCTTAAACCTAGGACATATATGGTATTGTTTAGCTGGAATTAAAAACTCCAACCAAAGGGCTTCTAGCCTAGCGGTATTGCAATGAAGGGGAGAAGCTGCACCTTATTGAGGTCAGGGGTTAAAACTTGAGCAGGTGAGAGGGTTTACGGATTTATCCGGTTCACGCTTATCTGGTGGGTGAAGGGGTGACGACTAGGTCTGCCCTTGGATATGTGCCCGTTTGGCCTTAAATCAGTCGTTAAGCCTGAAGCTATTAAAAAAATTTTGCTTATTATGGCATTCTTTCATAGTAAGCACTTCAAATTCAACAAGTAAACCACATTCCAGTAACCACATAATCTGATGAGAACAAGAATAAAAAAAAATCTGAACTACATTCCATGAACCTCATAATGATAAAATTAAATTTCCAAACAAGAATCGAAACAAGAATAGAGCTGAAGAAGGCCGGCGGTCTGAAAGTAGGAGAAGGCCGGTGGCCGCCGGTGGCCGAAAGCAAGGGCTGAGGGCTGCGGCAGTCTGAGAATCGGAGGTTGAGAGAATCGGAGGTCTAAGAACGTACCTTTGAAGAACGCAGGGCCTAAGGGTGATGGCGACGGTGGTTTACAGCGGTGGCCGGAGGGTGGGTGGTGGTGGCACTGAACGTCCGGTCGTGGAGGGAGAGCCGCTTGAGACTTGAGAGAGAAGCGTGAAATGGGAGACGTGAATGAGGGGATAAACTTTTACCCCTAGGGAGAAACTTTTCATTCAGACTCGTTCAAAATCTGAATGGTTCATACACTTGCTGAATGATTAAGAGGTTATTTTTAAGTGAAACAAACACCCTACCTCTGATCGGTTCAGATGTTACCTCTTAAATGATTAAGATTTAAGAGTTTACCTCTTAATATTACCTTTTAACCATTTAGACTTATGTTTACCTTTTAACCATTTAAAACAATAAATAATTAAAAGTTAACCTCTTAATAACCATTAAAAAACTATTAAATTATATAGTAAGTAACATTCACGTCTACAATAATTGTGGAAACCACTACCAGAAGATAATGAATATTTAATTATTTGTCAAAATAATATTCTATGTTGATTAATCTGTTAAATATTATTTTTAATATATGTTCAAGAATATGTTACTGAATGTTTAGTTTTGCTTTTTTTATCTAGTTATCATCAATAATTTCTTTACTTGAACATGATATGATGTTAAATATTGAGTTCCATAAAAGAAATCTTAATGTTGTGGTAATTATAAGAAGATTAAGCTCTTTGGTCTTACTGAAAAATTATAAAAATGAGTAATTGAGGCAAGAACGAGACATCAAACTCAGGTTACATTGAACATATGTCAGGACGTTAAACTATAGAGACGTTAAATATTTTTGAAGATGTGTCATGTCGAGTGATTTGAGATAGCTTTCAAAGTAGGAGTATTCCTTGAAAATATATAGTTTATAAGAACCAAGGGCTTCTAGCCTAATGGTTACCCCATTGGCTTTCCTATGGGAGGTCTTGGGTTCGAATCCGGGCTGAGACATATTTGCTGAAATAAGGTCATGGGGTTTACCCAGTTGTGGGGTTCCTCCTGGGGTGGGCTCGGGCATACGCCCCAGAGCGTCAAATCCGAGGGAACGGTTGAAATCACGTCTTGGGTGTCGTTGTACCAAGCCGTTCAAAAAAATATATAGTTTATAAGACTTACGAATGATATTGTGTTATAATAACAAGGAGCTAAATGTGAGGCTAGAGGAGTAGTGTGCAACCTTAAAGGATAAAGGTGTACGCACCTGTGACTTAACCCCAAATAACTCTAATATAACTTTAGTGGGACTAATAAGAAGGAGGACACATAGGTGACTATCAAAGGTCAAGTAGTACTACAAAACAAAAAACTTCAAGTATTTAACATCAATCATTCAAAATGATGGTGACAATAATTGTGGCATAACTCATCGTGCTTAGGCATATTGGTGCAAGTTGAGATCAACAACATTTTGCACGACAAGAGGTTTCTAGAAAATTGAAAGGAACCCCGACTATGTTCTATGAAATTGATTGTTTTTTATCAAGAAGATTCAAGAATGATAGTTGGAGATAGTAAAGATGATGATAGACCGGATAATGATGATATTTTCAAATATAGATTAGGGTTATGCTTCAGATAATTTATGGGAGAAAAGATTAAGATAGTTTGAGCATGTGTGGAAAAATAGATGATGACACTTGTACGAAGAGTGAAGAGGAGAAGAAGAGTATAGACAGACCAAAGCTAACACAGGATGAAAAGATTTGATATGATATATATCATAATTGCACCTCTTTAAAGACATGAAAGTTATGGTATTTGCTTAGGCTTTGTAGCTTGGCATTTCCTCATGTTGTCTTCAGTCGCATGAAAGGGTTTGTGCCTTTCTTAGATATTAGATGTATCTTTAAACTTAAGGATTTTTATGTTTGTTTGATATTAACAACATTGGTCTTACCCTTCTTCTATTTGTGCTTTCATAATTTATGTATCCTAACAAAATTGATGTGTCTTAGATAGAGCGTTTTTACATATTAGATTGAGATATGGTTTGTTTTTATCTCATCTTTTATACCCCACTGGTTTAGTTGGATTTTGTTTGGCTGTTTGTTTGTATATCCGATATCAAATTGGACGGCAGTCGAGTTAATCAAGAATATTTGATCCCATTGGTTCTAATACGACCCAGAATTAACCAAACATAAATGAATGTGTTGATTATGAGTGAATCATGCAAAAACTGTAAAAAAACAAAACAAAACAACGGAGATTAAAATTGGTGAAGAACATCAATACTTGCCTTCTCCCTCTATTCTCTTCGATTTTGTAAAATGGTTAAACTGTTTGAACGACAAAGTTACCGATGCAACACGCGGTTTAGTTTCTAAACTTGTAAACATATCATATTAGTTGATTATATTTTAACACTAAAGAATGTATGATATATATTTACATGTACATCTCTACCCATATTACAAACAAACAAATATATCAAATAAAGTCTCAATTTTTAGAACTTATAAAAGCTAGACGAAGACAAACCTTACCTTTATCACAATAAAATAAAGATATTATCTCTAAAAAAACTTCCAACTCATATTTAAACCTATATTAATTACGGAAAAAGCTGATAGTACCACAATAATTTGCATCAATTAGAGCGAAGCATATAAATCAATACAAACAGTTTAATGTGGTAACATAATATAATATTAATTCATCAAGTTATCTAAGTTTAAGATTTAATCCATCATACTCCCTTTTTAATAAATTAGTTAAATTCTAAACACATGATTAAAAATGCTCAAATTTAATTATTGTCAAGGTCAACTCAAAACATATCAATGACCAGAATCTACAAGCAAAGTCGCTACACGTAGTCATGGTTCTTAATACATGAAACTAAATTCTAATTTAGAATTCGGTTCCAAAAGTTACATAGTAGCCACCACCTCTTAATTTCAATCAAAAATCCATTTTTTTAAAAAATAATAATAAACTTGACAACAAAGTATATAAGCTCCAACATTCTTCATCCCACAAACGACTTTCATTTTCATTGTCTTCAAATATTCAACAATAACAAAGAAAGATGGCAAACAATCAATTTGTCACCATCATGTCCATCCTCCTCCTCCTAGCCCTCCTAGCAGCAGCTGCCACCACCACCGCCCATGAGGTACCTACTAAACAAGACAAAACCACCACTGTTGTGGTGGAAGGAAAAGTGTATTGCCTGAATTGTAAATACTTTCGATCATGGTCTCTCACCGATGCCTGAGCCACTCCCAGCTGCAAAAGTTGATGCTATTTGCAAAAATCATGAAAAAATGAGTGAGCTATTATAGCGTGTTTGAAACTGATAAAAATGGTTACTTTTATGAAAAACTCAAAGATTTGATGACCCATTACTTATTGATGATCATCTTCATTTTTGCCATGTGAATCTTGTGTCATATCCTTTACAATCATGCAATCTTTTTTCAAATGTCAACAACGGCATCAGTGGCTTTCCTTCTTAGATTTGAGAACAAGGTTTTGTTTGAAAAAAATTATGAAGCAGTTATTTATGGAATTGGACCATTGGCTTTTCGCCCTACTAATTGTCTAATTGTGACCCAGAAATCACTCACTAAACTTGATCTGTTGGTATTCGTGTCGATTTTCACCCTGTTAATTGGTTCTTTACCTGACATTGTATTGTTTCTACACAACTTTCTTGATGAAATGAAATGAAAATTTTCATTGTCCTAACCAATTTTACAAATATGAAATTAAAGGAATGGAGTAATGCTTTGATGATTAGAATCAGATAGCATTGGAGGTGTTTCTACTAGATAAAGTAAATTACTTTTGATGGTGTTGAGAGTTTGATAGTTCACAATACTTTAGAACTTAATTACCAAATAATAGAACATAATATTTGACCCTTAAATATTATTATAATCATAAGCATAAGCAGATTGCCCAAACACTACAAAGTCTACAAGTAAAAGGATTATTAGCACTTACAAAAAAGGTCTTTAGAAGTCCAATGGCATTGCAAACATCTTATTTATATCATCCATGGCCTGCTTTGTGCAAACAGTTTGCTCAAACAATTCGTTATCTTTTCTTGAAGATGAACTACTTGGCTTACAAATCTTTTCTTGAATAAGGTCGCTTTCATCATCTGGAAGTATCGAAAACGAGCTGCAAATTTGCCTCTTGTCAAAAGGTTTCTCCTGCTTTCTTGGCCTTCCTTTCCTTACAAATTCTATTGGTTTTCCAAACATGCTATTAATATCATCCATGGCCTCCTTTAAGTTTACTGTGGGCTCCACTAGGCCATGGTGGCATACATTTTCCACCTTTGGTTCGTCCGATATGGTGGAGCCTACAAACCGATACACAACTGTATCTTCTCTAAATTTCTCTGGTCTAGATTCTGTATCTTTGAAACATTCTTGAGAAACATCCATAGGATTCGGAAAAACAAACGCCCCTGTTGTAAGGTTTGAACCCATTTTGTGGTCAAGTTTGTCTTTATTACAGTCCTTATTTTCTTCTCCTTCATCATCATCATCGCAATATACTTGAAACGGTTTCTCCATAGGTTGGTTTTCATTTGACAGGCCAACCCTGCCATCTGAGTCATTGTCATTAAACACCTTGAAATCATTTGCTTTGCTTTTATTTGAACTGTTCTTTTGAAACGGTTCTGGGCCTAAAGGAGCCCGGAACATGCTATTTATTGCATCCATGGCTTCTTTAGTGTTGATAGTGGGCTCCACAAGCCCATGATGGCGTGCATCTTCAGCTTTAGATTTTCCAACAATAGCGGTCTTTGTAAATCTAACCACAACAGTGTTTTCACCAGCATGCTCATCTAGTTCACGTCCACTACTTTGTGAAATTATCTTTTTGTCCTCAACTTTTCGCGATATAAGTTGTGTTGAAGCCAAATTGTCCTTCAGTAAGCTTTCCACTGAAGGATTTCCAGTACTTCGTCCTTCATGACGCTGTATGGCATCAGCGCATAACTAGATTTTAAAAGGCATTTTGGACGATATGTAGAAACATAAGCTCATGCCGTAAACTTAAAAAACCTACCTGAATCCTTTTGTTTTTGTATTTCTCCAATCTAATAAGAAATTGATCAAATGCTTTTTGAAGCTCATCTGCTGGCTCTGCAAGGCTAACCCATCTTCACTTGTTAGAGCAACTATGATATTCAAGAATGGTTTAGATATGTGTATTAAAAGTAGTTGTTGAATAAATTAAATTACATAATCTTCTGTAACAAAGCATGCTGCAAGAGATAGTTTTGGACACAGTTTTTTTGCTTGAAGTTGCACTAATCAATTCTGATTATTTAAGGAAGCATTACATAAAGTAAGGCTACAGGTAATACCAAGATTGAGTTTTCTGAATGGATTATTTGATGGTCAAAACCATAACTCCATAAGTATGTTATTCAGATGTCAGAAGCTTACTTTTGCACCCCCAAATGGTACATCTTCTCAGCAGCAGTGAATTTCTTCATCTTCTCATAATAGAGAGCATACGCCTGGTAAAATAATGACCTTTTATTCCCAATATGATTTGCCTTCATATGCTCCAGAACAGCACCAGGATCATCAACGAAATCCAACTTCAACCAAACAATAAAAACACCAATTATAAATCTTTTGAGTGCTAAATGAAGGTTTGTGTTGTTGCAAGAGTCATTTTTGGATTGACAAATGATGTATGTTCATCCTCGATCACAAAACACCAAACTTTGTGGCTTTTGATTATATATATGTTAAGTAAGATGATGATTCTTCAATCTAAACGTAAAGAAATACAACATTAACCAATAACCACCTTATCACAAACTGCAGAATTTGTGGTGCACGCATATAATGTATATATGTGTGGGCTCTTAAGGGGCAAAAGTAAAAGTGCACTAATTTTAACGTTATTTCAATTATTTTGTGAAAATAGCGTTAAAATCATTGGGATTATCAACTTCAAACGATAACTTTGAGCCGGGGACTCTTTCGGAGCAGCCTCTCTATCCCAATTGGGATAGGGGTAAGGTTTGTATCTATCCTTCCCCCAGATCCTACTGAAAAGTGGGAATATACTGGGTAAGGTTGTTGTTGTTGTTGTTGTTGAAGCACATGAAAGACATAGCATAATAAAAGAAACTATAATTTGATGTTTGAGGCGGCAATAGTCATTATGGCTAACAGAAATCAACAATTACAGAAGTAAACCCAGTCACTTTACACATCCAAACAATCCCTTTAGATTTGTACGGATACAGCAAAGCTTATAACCCTAAGGCTAATTTTGCAATTAAAGTGCAAAGTACAAACTTCTACATTTACTTCAGAATTATTTTTATACAGATTAAAAAATCTCAAAAATCAAAATAAACAAAGGGATGCAATCAAAAAACTAGGGTTACCAGTTTCATCCAAACACGAAGGTATCGAATATCATTGCGGTAACGGAGATCGGTTTCGAAAGTTTGAACGCATTTTTGAAGGAATCGAGGAAGTTTCTGTTTGAGTAGCTGTTGAGGTAATGAATCTTTCATCTTCTTAATTCCTCTGTAAGAAAATTATTTGATCAATTAATGCGATCTGTCTCTTTTAGTTTGGTTTAATCTTGTGATGAACAAAGTAGAAAGAATCGATTTAGTATTTTGTGGTTACCTGAGCCATGGCAGAAGAGGGTCTGCGCCATTGTAGTTCTTGACATCGGAAATCAATGAAGTGAAAAAGCTGTCGTTGGGGTTTGTAGAGTTATTCGCCATTGTTGAATTCTCTCGATTGTGACCTGAAACGAAGTGTGTGTGTGTGAAAGGAGGGGGCCTAAATCATTTGAATTCTCTCGAGTGTGTTATGTTTTGTATATTCTACTCTTTACCATGTTTGGTCCCTGCATTTTATGAAACTACCAATTTAGTTTGCAATTTCACTGCAGGGCTGTAAACGAACCGAACGTTTAACAAACAGTTCGTGAACCATTCGGCGGGAAGTTCGTTTAGTTAAAGGAACAAACATGAACAGAGGTCGTGTTCGTTCATTTATGTTCGTGAACGTTCGGTAACAAGTTCAATTACGTTCGTTTATGTTCGATTAAGTTCATTTATTATATTTGTTCATTAAATGTGTTGTTTATATTAATTTTTAATTTTTAGTTTAATACCATCATACTTAAGTTATTTTTAGTTTAATACTATAATATCTTAATTTATATATTTATAAATGATTATCTCCATTGTTTGAGATTAAAAATGTTGATTTTTATTGTTTAAATAATATGTATTCGTTAGCGTTCGTGAACAAGCTAAATTCTTTAATGAACGAACACGAACAAGAATTTTCATTCGGTCAGCGTTCGTGAACAAGTTAAAAGTTAAACAAACGAACACGAACAAGGGCTCGTTCGTGTTCGTTCGGTTCGTTTACAGCCTAAATTTCAGATATCCTCCCTTCAGTTTCTTCATTTATAGTGCACTACTGTGCTACCAAACTGATATATTGGATTAAATATCATGTGTTGTTGTGTTACACGGGTTATATAACAAAAATATATACATTTATTTCTGTTTCTAAAAGTACATTTATATATTTTACATATGATTATAAAAAGCTAGGCTCTTTTACAATTATTTTTTCACCTGTAGTACTTTTGATTTTTATTACTAAAAAAAATAAGATCAACTTTAGTCAAAAACTCTTTGGCAATTAGCAATTACCAAGACATTACAATTAATTATAACAATCACTAAAAAATTATATCTACTTATTGTGATTACTTTCATGCTAACCAATTCAACCTTATTCAAAGCAACTAAGCCATAGCAAGTAAAAAAATTGTGAGTTAATAGACAAACATAATTTCATGTATTGTTCAAACAAATAAGCAAAAGCATCAAACTATCAAAATAACAACACTCTAAACACAAATAACAAAGAAGAGAAATCAACTTAGGAAAACACATATATGAACTAACTGAAGTAAAATCAAACATACCTTATGAAGAATTGTAGAAGAAAATTAGGAAGAATTTACATAGGATTAGAACACTAATAAGTTCAATGGCCTAATTGAGACAAAAAAAAATCCAATGAATTTATTGTAACATTTATTAGGGTTGGTTATTTTTCTGTAAAACATTAACCTATTATTCAAGTTATCTACATAGGATTAGAACATCATTAATAAGTTTAATAACCTAATCAGGACGCAAAAAAGTTACAATGATTTAGTTTGGACTACTATAAAAATTAGTTATATTTATGTAAAGTTATCTCTTTAAAAAATATCCCATGTAAATATGTAATACAAGTGATTTCAAGAGTGATGGTGTGCTGCTGCTTCAGAAAGGGGGAATCAGAGTTAAGACGTTTGGGTGGGAAAATGTTTTGGAAACTACAACATATGTCGACAAACGTTAGTCATTTATTATAATAAATAGATTAATATTTTAAGTAATAAAATAAAATTTTAGGATATGCAAAAGATTTGGCAAATAGACTCATAAATTTTTAACCGATCACTATTTAACTATTTAGTGATAGTCACATATTTAGCTCTTTTTAGATATTAACTTTCATATGTTAGTTATAGGAATATTTCTAACACTAAATCTTACTACTATAATAAACAAAAATATGTTTTGACACTTGTCACAATTTTAAGACAATATTGTCACTTGTCATCTTCTCATCATCTCATTTAATTTTCTCTCATATTAAATAATAATTATATTATCTCTCATATTCAATAATTATAATATTAATGATATTATTTACCTTTTTAATACTAAAATTTTTTATAATAAATTAAAAATATTTTTTTTGTTGAAAAACACTTTAAAAAAAGTTCAAGGATATGATTTTTTTTTTCAAAAAATCAATAACTTTAGTAATAAAAAATAATTTCAATCAGTAACTTAGAAATTTTACTTTTAAAAATTATGTTTTATCAAGAAAAAAAATTAACAAATTAAATAGACTATAAAACATAGATTTGAAACAATTTTCTTTTATAAAAAATAACGTTTTTGGTACTAAATTTTTATAAAATAATTTATTTAAAAACATAATATTTTATCATTTTTATATATCTTAAGTTACCTATTAATGTGTAATTTAATCATTTTATTTCAAAATATCGTTTTCAAATTTATACATTTTTATTAATAATTATTTAATATTTTATATTACATCCGTGTAACACACGGAGTGATAATCTAGTTTATAATAAAACACGAATTTGGGTAATGTATGACATGATTGGATATCTGGTATGCTCTGTCATTGAGTCTTGCTGGCGTGTTTTTTAAGGTGTCAATTTTTTAAGACGGTTCTATTACGGCTAATAGCAAATTTGAGCAGTTTACCTATAAACTGGTACAAAAAAAAATACTTAAAAGGTTAATTTAAGCGGTTTAATTATATTTTTGAAGGCGGTTTTGAGATGCTCGTTTTTTTAGACGATTTCTTTGAGTTTTTAGGAGCGGTTTTACAAAAGTTTTGGATGGTTTCTTTATTTATTTATTTTTGTCAGTTTTAAAAGAAACATTTTTGGGGAGTTTTTTTTAGAACAATTTTAAAAGAGTATTTTTAGGCGGTTATTATAATCTTTGGGGCAATTTTAAATGGTATTTTTCGTCGATTACTGAAAATATTTTGGGCGGTTTATGTACTTTATGAATCTATTTTTTTTTTACTTTTTTTGCAACTATTGTTGTTTTTTATTTTTTTTAGACAGTCATGTGTATTTAAAACTGATTCAAAAAGTAATAATTTCACCCTAAAACCCAATTTTCCCTTTCACTTAACATTTCTACATCTTCAAAATTGTAATTTTACTCATCCTTTCATTTTAAAACATTTTATGTCTTGTTTGTTAAAACATATTTAGCTTTTCTAGTGCAAGTAAATTAAATATTTAAAGTATTAAATGATGATGGACCCAACACAGCCCGAACCATATATAAACCAAAACATACTAATAGAAAAAAAAATTGGGTCTATAAATTGAAAGTTTTTTTTTTCCCAAACTCTGTAAATGTTGCGCGTTCCTCAACTATGATTCAATAAAATTGCTGTTGTTGTGATCTGTGGCATGTGGGAAATGAATTCTTGAATACCACCCCTGTAGAGGTGGCAAAAAAACCCGGACCCAGAACCGGAACCGACAACTGGAACCGGTCATACCCGAACCGGTGGGTACAAACGGGTACGGTTATTCAAACAAATTAGAACCGGAACCAGGAAAACCGGAACTGGTTCCACCTATACCCGGCCAAAACCCGAACCGGACAAAAACCGGAACCGGAGCCGATCGAAACCCGGAACCGGAACCGGGTATTGACTTTGTTGACCAGAACTGGAACCGGTTGAAACCAGAACCGGTTTCAGAAAAAACCGGATTTGCGCACCTCTACACCCCTTTACTTTGGTTCTTTACCTGACAGCTGTGTTCGGGCTCCACTGATTGCCCGTTATGAGGCCCAAGTTCGTTATTGGGGTTCAAGACAAAGGAGTGGAGGACTGGCCCGGTGAGGCTGTGAGCCCACAACAGAGTATCTTGGAGACAAAACAAAATATTCAAAGTGTCATGCTTTAAAGATACTATTTGTATACCTTTGGAAGATGGAACATATTAGAGGATTTCTGTTAGCTCTATCATGTCTATATCTTTATGATTTAACTAAATATTATATTATTTTTCTATCTATTTTTAAGTTTTATTTGACCTATAATACATCATTCTTATATTTTTGTTTCTATCTCAATCACAACAACTACTATTTATATATATATATATATATAGGGGAGGGTTCCATAGAAAACCTCCATTTTGGAGAAAACTAATCACAATTGTTATCAATCAATTTCGTTTTTCGTTTTTCATTTTTCGTTTTTCGTTTTTCGTTTTTCATTTTTCGTTTTTTGTTTTGTTTTATTATAAGGTTAGATCTATTAACAAAAAGAAAAAAAATAAAAAAAATATATGTAACTCATGTTATTATATATGTGTAACTCATTGATTACATATATATGTAACTTGTAAATTACATATGTGAGTTACATATATATAACTTTATTGATTATATATACGTAACTTTGTAATCTACATATTTTTGTTAAAATTTTTTTTTTTTTTTGTATCATTTCTAAGTTAAAAATTAAAAATCATGAGATTTTTTTTTAAAAATTGATTGTTTAGTACGAGTTTTCTTAGTTTTCTACAAAGTAACGAGTTTTTTTTAACCCTCCCCTATATATATATATATATATATATATATATATATATATATATATATATATATATATATAACTTTAAATTTCAGATATCACGACGCAGTATAAAAATAAATGAAATTTTAGAGAAGGAGATCGATTGGAGATGCTGATATGAGTGCTCTTATCCCATTCTAGGTCTTTTTAAAGCTACTTTTTAAATCAAGGTACGATGTCGATGGCCGGGACACAACAAGCGAGTATTTAGGATGTGGGAATTGTAATGATATCGTAGGTACAGAAGAATTTGAGACTTACCAACTAACGTTGTGGAATGTGGACAATGGCAATAATTTGGGTGAAGAAATATTTGATTACGTGCACCAAGACTGAGAATTAGATGTTTCTAAAGGGATCCCATGCATGGTGCCTCATATTCAATATTAACTTGTAACTTGTAAGGTACAAGTTGATCACCTATTACCATACAGGGAAAGAAAAGGAAAAAAAAAAAAAGGTAAAAGGATTGGGTGTGAAATGTTGGACAGAAAATATTTCTACACCAATAAATCCTTCTTATTTTTTTTTTATTTCAATTTTATTCTCTTAGTTTATTTTTGTGATGGGAAGACATATTTATATATTTTAAAGGCTCAATGTAACACGTTTACGACTCATGATGCATCTATCACCTTTCAATTAAGACGGAAGATAAAAAATCACGTAGGATGGATGAATCACGTATAGATCATTCCAAATCTGGCATTGATTTTTCTTTAATAAATATTACAGGTTTACCAAACTCGTGTTGCGGTGATAATTTTGTTAAGGTTTTCCACATCAAACATGATAAAAACACGATTCCGAATATTAAACACATGAATTTTCACTCTATTATAAGACCCTTAAGCCTTACTTTGTCGTAAACATGAGCGTCAACCTGTCGTAAAACCCAAAAAACCCACATTGCGGCGGCGACTACCAATCACGGAAGTAGCAACATGATCCAAAATTTAAAAACACAAATAATAAAGCACATAACAGTTGTCCCTTTTGTCGTAAAACCATAAAACATACCATGTAATGAAGCAAATGTCACTTTGTCATTAAAACAACTAGAAAAAGAAAATGACACTAACTTTTTGTATATTTTGTTGTTAAAAAATATTTAATAAATATATATGAGTAAAAGAAATAAGTTAGAAATATCATTCATATTAGTATAAATGATAGAGATGAACCTTTGAAATTCATAAATTAAATAAACTAAAATTCAAGATATTAATCAAAATGTACTAAAATTAATGGTTCTCTGCGCTGTCTCCGGAATTACATAAATCTACAAAACAGGAAAGGAATTGAAATACAATTTTTACATATTTCAGGCTAATCTCTTCTATTTTTAATAAAAGTGGCATGTTTGTTAACCATTTAAAAAAAAAAAAGAAATACAATGTTTAGCAAAACATGGATCAAAATATTTAAATAATATACTTCCTAAGAATTAATATAACTAGCTCGTTCAACGGTATAAAACGTAGTAAACAATAATGCAAAGAAAAGCACATAAAGTTAAATCTGGATATCAAAAAGGAACATGTCAAGACGTCACATTTATACATAAGATTGAGTGTTAAAAACATGAAAGTGTTTTAAAAAAGAACAAATAAACATACATCTTAGAGCTCAAAAATCTTAAACAAGCGTGCACTCCGTATATCCGAACTCTTTAATATTCTTCTACATTCAATTACACTAAAATATACAACAATTAAAAATGCATAACTACAAACAACGACACCAATTGGCTTCTACCCAGTGATGTCTCCTTGACTTTTGTTATGATAGGTCTTACGTTCGAGTCAAGCTATCATTTTGTCAAATGATGCTTGATTTAACAATTAAAAAAAATGAAAATAAGTAAGAGAAACGTACTTATTCCTATTTTTTTCTTGGTTAGATTTGATTGCATGTCTCTAAGAAAAGAAAAAAATAAGTTACAGATGGATGGTTTAGTGGTGCTATATATTGAGAAAAAGAGGAAAATGTACGTCTATTCAGAGTTGACTGAAATTCTTATATTGCTACGATAGTAACACGACCCATTTCGATACCAGTGACCGGATTTTCTCAAACGACGAAATGACTGTATGTTTTCGGGGCTGTTTGCTAGTATTTTATTAGTCGATAAGAGACTTTTAATGATTCATAACATTTTAATATTTAAGACGTAATCTTAAGTCTGAATAGTTAAGATGTTACCTATTGATAATTCAAACTTAAGTCACCTCTTAACCATTAAGACGCTATAAATCATTAAAAAATAATCTATTAACGTCATTTTCTTCCTCTTCTTAACTGGTGATCATTGTCCTGCGAATTTATCCTACTGGTTGGTGCTTCACCTTGTGACCGAGAGGTCATAGGTTCGAGCCATGTCAGGGGCAATTTAAAAGACATTCAGGTAAGAGACGAAATCTTGAGCTTAATATCAGGTTTTGGACCAATAGGGGACGAGAGTTTACCCATTCCAGGGGATTCCCGCGCATTTGATGTGCCCGTGTCTTACCTTTACCCGGTGGACCTTGTTAAGACAACATACGTGTTATATAAGATCGTCGTTGTTCAAAAAAAGTTGGTGATCATTGAGGGACCCACATATTAATATAATTTGACGACAAAAATCAAAGTAATCTGATTTTTTAATTGGGGGTATCAAAATTTTTTGCTAACATTGAAAAGACATACCTAACATGGAAGGTGTAGGAGTCGGACCGAATTGTAAATTTGGTAACGCTTTTCTATTTAAATCATTAATTGTCCTTTCTACATTATTTTAAATATTAAGTATTTATTCCATATTGACGACTTACGATCCTTTAATTTCCCTTACCAACTCTTTAGTGACTATGACACTTTAATTAAAAAAACGATTAAATAGGAAATTATGCATACATACATTTTTTTTGAACGACATTTGATCTCAACGTGTGAACCACTAATTTCCAGGCCACGTCACCAATGTTTAGTTACCATGACCTTCGTTGAGACACCCTCACCACTGATTTCCATGCTTTTATTTGAAAGCAAGCTGAATTTTTAGATTTCATTATACCAAAAAAAAAAAAAACATAACACACATACCAATCGCTCACGTCTGGTCAACTTAAATCACCTTAACAAATTGATCACTCTTTCGTCCTATGAGAAATGAAACAAAAAGCTGATGAATTAGCCTATTGATTCATAATTAGCCGCGAGCAATCTACATTTGTGACCCGTCAATTTAGGATCTAATTCATATTTTCCTTGAGAGGATAGTGAGAAGATATATATTTTACATCCTAGGGGGCTATTATTGGAGATACCATTGTTTCTCTTTCATTTCTTCCTCTAAGAGCAGGGTGACCTGACCCATCTGTATAGAAAGAAACCTACAATCAAGAAAACATTCTGACTCAACCCAGAGCAACATTTGCTCTATGTTAGGCTCCAACTCAAGACTTATTATAAAAGAAGTACAAATGATGTCTTGTCCTAGTGGTAAGATGGAGGTATGGGGGAAATGATAGGAGACTCAGGTCATGGGTTCGATTTTTGATCCCACCTGGTTTTACCGGCCTTTCACCGTCGTGTCTTTGGGCGGGTGCTTGGGTCGGGTTTTCCCCGGAAATTGGTGGCTGGTGGGCTAGGGGTCCGTCAGTCTGGACCAGTGGCCAGCTTGGGCATCCTTTAGCCATTGGGAGCCGTGTACGGAGTACCCGACAGTAAATTAGTTGGCCGTTCAAAAAAAATTATAAAAGAAGTTAATGAACTACCATTAAGCTATTACTTGTTAAAGAAATAATTGCTATGAAAGTTGTAAACTATTGCGAGGTTATAGCTTCTACTGGTAGGACTAATAAAACTTGTCACATGCGTGAATTTTTTTATTTATTTTACCACGATCTTTTTAATTTTTCTAAAGTATATTCCAACATGAAATTTTCTTTTTCTAGTTTTTATAGAAAATAACGAATTCAAAAAAACTCTTTATAGAAAAAATAATGATAATAAAAACTTAATTTAATGGGGCCTGTGAGATGCTAGAGTACTAGAGTGTAAGAGACATGTGGATCCTAAGAAAGAACGAGATAAACAATAGCTTTTTGGATGTTATAAATTATTAAAGCATTATTACATATTATAATATATTATTTCTTTTGTACGTCCTTAGATCAAAATATTAATCAAACTATAAATATATTAGTGTATCTGGTTGGACTACATGCTGACTTTTGAAGGCTCTATTTCTTAAATCGATATCCCCAAAATTAATTTATGTATTGGTCAAATCAGATATTAGATCTGTAGATGTGGGCCACATCTCATAACTCATCCGGGGAGGAACATATTTACTTTCATCCCAATGTTATTAAGAATGTAAAGATAGAGATAGATGGATAAACAAAAAATAATTGGCATCAGTTTTGTCACTTATCCACTGATTATGGTTTAATCAAATTATGAATTCCATTTGGTTATTAATTGCTAAATTTATCGAAGATCAAACTTAAAATAGTTTCTTCTTTGTAAATTGATCCATCTTTTCAAAGTCCTTGTTAATGCTCTTCCATAATGATATCAAGTTTCTAAGTATATATATATACTAGTCTAGTATTCGCGCGTTGAAGCGCAAAACACAACACTTAAGTCGGATGTTTTAAAGGTTTGCATGGTTCGTTCTTGAGTCATAACCATAACAAAAGCAATTTTTTAACTTGGTAGTTAACTAAAAGTGACGTTAACTACTAACATAAAATGTCAAATGCACCAAAAATGTCAAAAAGTGATTCATTTGTTTTGAAGGGTTTTCTTTTATAATAACTCTATCTCACTTAAATTCTTAAAATCTATCAATGTGGGACAAAGTGAAAACACAAACAAACATTTAGATTATAATTAAAAAGTTGTGTCATATGCTATAAGAATTGTAATTATATAAAACTCTTAATTTTAAGAGATTTAAACAAATTACTATTTTGTTCTTCTAATATATATTATATAGTAGTGTATATATATATATATACACAATGTAACACAAACTTACACATGCTTTAAATCTTAAATGGTGATAAATTTGCTCAAATACTTAAAATAACATCATCTTATACATGTATAATAAATGTTATGAAAAAACCCAAAGATTTGGCTTGATCTTGGTTGTGGTTGGCAGGTTTCTGCAATTAAGATGCGTTAACAACGTATCCTTACGCTACATACTAACATAGAGGAATTAATAAAATGAAAATTCCCTCTTATGAAAAACACGAAAACCACAGTAAAAGCATCTAAAAAACATTTTTTTGAAACTTTTTTACACGTTTGTAAGATTTACATGTGTATTTAAATATATGTATATACGTAGAGCATATTATGATATATGTGTGACCTTACTAGACTAGATAAGATAAGAAATAAGATTCTAGAAATGGATTATGAATAACTCTTATAAAAATAAGATTCTAAATACGGATTAAGAGTCTATTCTTTTTATTTCTTAAAATTCTTTGGGTTCTCTTGGAATTTAGAAAAAAAAAAAAAGTTGAACTAGTCTTTTTACAGTACGTTTAACAGTTTTCGATTAAACTTATGCAGAAATTTCAAATAAATATATTACTGAAACGATAAAGCATAATTTATACAAATGTTTAAGTTGTAGGATAATATATAACATTCTATTTTTTTTAAAAAAAAAAGGAAAGGAAAGGAAAATATGAATTGGAGCCTTATAGGCTTGCAGCCTTGCCTAATTACTTTCATCATCGGTCTAAGTTTTACTTGTTATTAGGATACTCACATATATTAAACATTTTATGTCTTGTTTGTTAAAAACATATTTAGTTTTTTGAGTACAACTACAATTAGATATCTAAAGCTTTTAAATGTTGGACCGACCAGATTAGCCGACTCGAATATATAATCCGAAACATAGAAATAGGAAAAAAAATTCGAGCACGTGACTTTAGGTCCCGTACGAGTTTTTTTCTCAAGCTACATCATTAATGCTATAACACTTTGTTGAAACCCCATACAATACATTTCCACTTCTAACTACTTCAAGGTGTAACACCCAAACTTTACACACGATTACACGTGTCCCATTTTAGGTCCCAGATTAAACTTTCTTAAAAATTTTGTTCGGAAGCGTACAAATAACATTTCATAAGTTAAACACACTTAATTTCAAATCATTTATATTTATGATTAATAAAACTAGTGTGTTTAAGTTTAATACCATCAAAGAATTTTACATAACGTTTGGTTCTGCTTCATAACATGCCCGATCAAATCGTCCGATGCATATCTATCTTTGACCTGTAACATCACATATAAGTCACAATTAGTTCATATGAACTAAGTAAGTAACCCCTCCCAGAGTTCCCAAAACACACTTTAACACATCCACATATATATCATATGGATGTTTATCATGTTTAGATAATAATATATCATATTCAAATATCAACATGCACCCAACACACATGGTGCATTCATTTCCCTTAATAGGGCATTTTCACAATATGAATATATTATCTAATTCAACTCTACCACCAGCACCTCTGGCTAAATTTAAAACACCATATATATATATATTATTGGCTTAATCAATTACCCACACATCTGTGGTTTCAACAATTTAGTTTCCGGATTAACCGGTTATCCACACATTTGTGGTATCATACATATATATTAAGTCTTAAGATGTTCACCCACAGGTCCTTCCATCTAAGACAATTGCTAGCACTTCTAGCTATCCACACATTTGTGGAATCATAAAATGTTCAAGTCTTAGTATGTTCACCCACCGGTACTTCCATCCAAGACAATTGCTAGCACCTCTGGCTATCCACCATTGTGGAGTCATAAATATTAAGTCTAAGATGTTCACCCACCGGTACTTCCATCTAGACAATTGCCAGCACCTCTGGCTATCCACCATTGTGGAGTCATAATATTAAGTCTAAGATGTTCACCCACCGGTACTTCCATCTAGACAATTGCCAGCACCTCTGGCTATCCACCATTGTGGAGTCATAAATATTAAGTCTAAGATGTTCACCCACCGGTACTTCCATCTAGACAATTGCCAGCACCTCTGGCTATCCACCATTGTGGAGTCATAAATATTAAGTCTAAGATGTTCACCCACCGGTACTTCCATCTAGACAATTGCCAGCACCTTTGGCTATCCACCATTGTGGAGTCATAATATTAAGTCTAAGATGTTCACCCACCGGTACTTCCATCTAGACAATTGCCAGCACCTCTGGCTATCCACCATTGTGGAGTCATAATATTAAGTCTAAGATGTTCACCCACCGGTACTTCCATCTAGACAATTGCCAGCACCTCTGGCTATCCACCATTGTGGAGTCATAACAACAAAATGTAAAAATACATTTTTCACAATAAGAATTCAAACTGAGTCAATTCTATATGAATTGACTCTCACAATGTAATAATATCATATTACCAAACATCAACTATTAATCACAATAGTTTAATCAAAGTTACACTATGGTGTTCACATTCCTGTACTTCTACCATAGCTAGTTGTCAGCACCTCTGGCTATTCACACATTTGTGATATCATACTCAAACACCGGCTCATCCGGCTATTCTTATGCAATATATGTTGCATAATCAATTCAATCGTGACATAAATACATTGGAACTTAACATATATACATTAGAGTCTATTAACTCAATTAGTTCCAATCTAGTTATACCCATTCATTCAAATCAACCAATATATATATATGCATCACAATCAAGTAGACTCTTTCTACTACTTATATGTAATGTTACAGTAAGTTGGGTAACTTACCTGGTTCAAGCGGTTGTTCACTTCCTACAACCTCTTTTCCACTTCTGTGGCTTATCCCTTGACTTTCACCGTCAATACCTAGTTGTAATTTCACATATATACAGTTATATTCAATACATATAACACATACAATCAAGTTCAACGCACTTGACTGGTTTGACTTTCTCAAAGTCAATTTATCACATAATTGACTCTATCTTACTATCTTTACCAAGTTTTAGTCAATTATCACAATTAATCACATTTCATGCCTCTGTTAGGCATTTCATCAATTAATTGATGTTCATTATATTAGTTACGATCTTTAATCACTTTTATTATTCAATTTTTATTTAAGATCATAACTTGTTAATAGTTTTTAACATCAATTCATCATAATCATCATTTAACCCATGGATCATAATCCATATATATTTCAAAACCACAATTTACCCATCCTACTAGTTATCACATCATTATATGGGTTTTATATCAACCGGACATTATCCCGGCTTTAAAAGGAAGATTTCACCGTCAAAATATTAAGTTCTTCGTTTCTAACAACCCCTAGTTATCAACTAGGCAATAATCAATACCCATAATCATAGTATTACAATCAAAACTAGATTTAATTCACAAAATATTAAACTAGTAGGATATAACGAATCGTTACCCAATCGAACGGATTTCTGATTGCAGAACAACGATCAGGACTTGCAGAAACGTTCCCTAACGCGTTCGGGATGTTTAGAAACCTTCAAAATGGAGTTTAGATGCTAATTTTATGTGTGGGTACGTCTGGAAATGAAGAACAGTCGAAAAAGAAGAAAAAATTGCGTTCTAGATGCGATCTGATCAATTTAACCCACTTTTGCCGACATAACACGCCAGGCGCATCGCCCCGGCCCGAAGTTTGGCCCGGGGCGTACCGCCCACGTCATTTCACCCAATTTTTGATCTTATCTTGTTTTCGCGATTCCGGGAGCATACGAACTCCGTTTTGCGCACGGTTTTTGCCTACGTTCACGATTTTTCGAGCTCTTTTCAATGGTTATAATTTCAAGACCTGAAAAATTCAAAATATATGATCTCTTATTTAACGATATCTTCAACTCAGCGTATCTTGAAATCAGAGCCTCGTTTCGTGATTCCGCAATTAACGATTATTTCAAACATGTTTGATTTATTGAAAACGGGTCGTTACACAAGGTGTTAACAAAACGATTATTTATCATAGCTTTTAAGACTATGGTTATCATAAAGTTGAGTTTATATAATTTTTTTGTCGTCTTGATCCTAGATCCATGTTACTATCTATAACCGTGATATAATCGGTTAATAAATTGGTAAAAACAACTTCAAACTTATATAAAAATTAATTGTTATTTTAGACAGCGACCAAACAGCAACACACTTAAAAAAATTAAAGACAAATTAAAAAAAATAAGTGACACGTGTTTAAAGTTTTTTATAGGTAGCAGTTGTGAGTAAATTAAAATTATAAGAGTGAAGAATATTCGTAGAAATTCGATTTTAATATATTAATTTCATATTTGAAAGTTGATGCCAAGCAATGCATGATATCCGACATAAAAAGTATTTATTGGCTGGTTGATTTATTATTTTTTAAATGTGATTTTTTTAATTAATATATAAACTAATTTTATTTTTCCCCCTTTTTTTTATCGGATATATAAACCAAGTGACGACCTTAATATTCGGATGGGATCAAAGGAAGGATGTCTGTCAAGGTGTTTGTTGCAGTCACCGGTTATCTTAATATAATCTAATCTGTGTCATGTGCATCATCACTCTGGAAAAAATTTTTAAAGATTGATAGTTTTATAAAAATAATAATGAGAACGATCTAGACTTTTAATATGATATCATCAATGGTTATAAAAGAACTAGCAAAAGATTATAATTAATATGTTTTTTAGAACAGAAATAAGGATATGAAAGGAATTTTCAATAACCAAATTTGTTAAAATCATGTTACATTTAAATTATGGGTGTGGCTAAATGTACCACTGTTTTGAACTTGTCATACCCCCTCCCCTAAAATATTAAATATAAATTTGTTAAAATCAATCCTTCAACTATATAACACAACCAAAATGCACCAAATATTATTTTTACTTTAAATTCTACTAAACGTATCCTCTCTTACTTGTCATACCCTATACAAAATATAAAATTAAATTCATCCAAAATCAGATTTAATTGTATGAACCCTAGTTCCTCTTTGTACAAATTCGATTGAACTGAGGCCCGATTGTTGTTACAAACATAGGGTTTTCATTCCTCGAACAAAAACGAGTGTAATTGTATATGAAACACCTACCTTAGCTAACTAATTCATGTTCATTGCTTGATGAACCGAAGTCGAACTGTCGGTTTCTTACATGCCTTTTTCTTGATTTGTTTGAGATTGTGAATAACTTTTGTTTACGCAGAGAGTTTCACCGAGGTTTAAGGATTGTTTGGGTTCAATTAATTTTGAGTTTTATGCTCGTTTTAATAGACTTTGAGTTTGAGTTCGACTATGGTTATTTAGGCTTAGATTTCGTATTGATTTGATTTTTAAACGATGAATTGATGATGATAATGATTCCGTGATGTTTGAGTTTTGTAAAAACAGTCCCTCACGTTTTTGTTTAAAGGTTTATGGATCTTTTTAGTTAACTAAAAACATAAGGTTTACTTGTATATATTTAAAAAACTTAAGGAGGAGGTACGACAAGTAAAAAAAATACAAAGGGGGGGGTATATTTAGCATAACCCTTAAATTATACACTATCAGTTACGATTTTTAAGGAATCAATTGTGACAATTCAAATTTTTCAGGTTAGAATAATATCTCGGAAATAAAGAAAATGAGTGTAAGCGGAATTACGAAACGAGGCTCTGATTTCAAGATACGCTGAGTTGAAGATAGCGTTAAATAAGAGATCATATATTTTGAATTTTTCAGGTCTTGAAATTATAACCATTGGAAAGAGCTCGAAAAATCGTGAACGTAGGCGAAAACCGTGCGCAAAACGGAGTTCGTATGCTCCCGGAATCGCGAAACGAAGAAAACCAAAATATCTGCGAACTGGAATCCGCACGGTACGCCCCAAACCAACATCCCAGTTGGGGCGATGCGCCCGGGGTGTCTGGCGGCTGAAAAACGAGTTTTAAGATCAGATTGCGTCCATAACTTGATTTTTTCATTAAATGTCGATCTTTCACACTCAAAAACACCTCCCAAATCATATTTTCATCATCCAAACTCCATTTTGGAAGCTTCTAAACGTCCGGATCGTATCAAGGATCGTATCTACAAGTTCTGATCATCATTTCTGTCCGAGAAATCCGTCAGATTAGGTAACGGTTCGTTTTTAAACCTTCTAGCTTGATTTTGATTGGTTAAATCTTGTTTTTGAACGTATTGAGATAGTTAGGGTTGTTGATTATTGCCTAGATGATGGCTAGGAATGATTATAAACAAAGAACACGATGTTCTAACGGGTAAATCCTTGTTTTGAGCCGTTATAATGCCCGGTTTTCATGAAACCACAATAATGATTATAATGGTTTAAATCATTTGATTGTAACAATGATTATGATTGTCTTGACCATTTCTTGAAATGCTAGGTTTCATCCAAGTGTTTCAAACTAATGACAAGCATAAAGATAATCACCAGAATAACAATCTGATGTTTATGATAACAGTCAGATTAGTATATTGAGCATAGTGATTAAGCTTATTTTAATATCACATCCTCATGGTTCATGATACCTAAATGATCAATAACAAGGATTGACTATTCCTAAGCCAGAAATTCATCTAAGAAATCGTTAATGAAATAATCAACAATCAAATCTATTTGATTAATCCGAAAATGCCGTGATTAATCCAGTAAGTCATTAACTCCTTAATAAGGGCCTAAATCATTATAGGTTCCTTGTTTATCGCACCTTGTGCAATATTAACTTAAGGAGGCTGATTAAGGATTAAGATCCGCTTAATGACTTAAACTACGATTCTTTGTTATCAAAAATCAAGGATTATTCCGATAATCCAATTCAAATGCAAGAAACTCATAAAACATTAATAAATTGCAGAACTCTCTTCGAATCTTGAGTGATACTTCGATATCAAAACACTTCGATGATCAGGTGAGTTTCATATTCCCCTTTTCAACATTTTGTTTTCTAAAAACTCGGGGTGGAACATGTAGATATCATTTCAAAACATATTTTATGAATCATTATGAAATCATATCTCATTATCATGAGAAACGTCATGATAAACATTTATCAAACACTATGAAATCATATATCATTATCATGAGGAACGTCATGATAAACATTTATCAAACATTATGAAATCATATATCATTATCAGGAGGAACCTCATGATAAACAATCATCAAATAAATCTTTTATCATGCGTATCACGGTTATGACAAGGGTTGGTGCGCCACTCCGGCATGGCTGGCTAAGTCACCCATAACCAATTAGATGCGTGCAAATGAACATTTATCAACTTATTAAAAACAAGCGTATCACTTGGGAACTTTGGTTATGTGGAGGCTATTTGGGACTATTCTTATGTGAACATCATTAACTTGTTATCAAGCCCTTGGTAGTACTGGTATGATCATATGCGGGAACTCAAGAACATTATTCTTACGGCGTTCCGGCAGGTAGCTGGACGTTGAAACTAAGGCGTCTGGGGTCGCCAAACGTTAGCATTATTCTTTAGGTTTGATGGTTTACATGCCCAGGTAGATTCAATTTCAAAGTACCTACTTGATCACTTGTGAATACTATATCATGGAAATCAAATTTTGAACAATCAATTTAATACTATGAAAATCAATATTTGACAATTAATGTACATCAACAAAACATATGATTCTCACTCAACTATTCGTAGTTGACTTTTTATGCTACATGTTCCAGGTTACAAATCACCCACCAGCGCAAGAACGGTGGATCAAGTATCTATGTAAACCAGAAATCAAGGGGGAATCTTTAACTATGGCTATGCAATCATTACGTCACGCGCCGTGGATTCCGCACTCGGCGTGGGGTGTGACATCAATTGATTGCCTTTTTGTAATATGATAATATGTGCTAGCTATTAGTTGTAATAATTAATACATGTTATCATATATACACATATACATATATAATTATACACCTGTTAACAGTCTTGTTTGCATATATCAACTCATATACATAATCATATATTTGTTAACAATCTTTTTGTTTTGCTATGTGCTATTAATAGGGGTGTAAAATAATCAAGCCGTTTCGTGAAATACTCGATTTTGGATTGGTAAAAGCTCGAACAAGCCGAGCCTAAACGAGTCCGAGCCAAAAAATATGGCTCGTTTAGTTTTCGAGCCCTAGCTCGCGGCTAGCAAGCCTAAATGAGTTTTTTTTTATAACTTTTATTTACTATTTTAATTGTATGTTCAATAAAATTTATTATTTTTATATATAAAGTTATGATAAATATATTTAAATCTTATATTTTATATTAAATTTGGAAAGTAATGTATAAATATATATATAAATTAGTCATTAAAGTAAATAAATTAAATAAGTAAAATATAAACAAACCAAGCCGAGCCGAGTCGAGCTCGAGGCTAAAAAAATTCTAACGAGCCAAACTCGAGCTCTTAAAATAAAACTATTAACGAGCCGAGCTCGAGCTGATCAAGTCATATTTTGTCTAAACGAGCCGAGCTGAAGCCTTAACGAGCTTATGATCGGCTAGTCTCGCTTACACCCTAGCTATTTACACAATCTTGTCAGAATATTATAATTTTTTATGTTAGTACATATTATCATATACCAATATTTTGTATCATGTGTTTCTTCGAAATCATATGTTTAATATTTGTTATTGAAACAAATACTCTGACACGATTTATGAAGTTTTATTTGCTATTAAAATTTTTAATAGAACAATATTGGTGTATATTTGGAATAAAAATTAGTATGTAATTGATTAACAATCTCCCTGTAATTTAGGATCTACATTATTTTTAAACTTACTAAAATACTCTTATATTATAATTAAATATTTTATGAATGCGTCAACACATGATTTGTTCATACTATTTTACAAAACTTTCTATTTATATATGAACTCGGCCATATAATATATATATATATATATATATATATATGAGAATGATAGGAAGGATTTTGATCCTTTAGTTAAATTAATCAATGATTAATTAAGATCTAGTGGACCTCACTTATCTTTAAAAACTTGCCTGATTTTAAAGCTAAAAGGGCAAAAAAAAAGTAACAACCTACCTTAAGTGACTTATTTCGTAGTTAAATCAAGTTCTATCATTTTTCTAAAATCTAATAACTTTTAAACGTTTAATTAGTTTTAAAAAAATTACACCATAAAATTGAGAATTTTATTTTCTTTAATTTGAGTATAGAATTGTTATAGTTTTTTACGATTTTTTACGTGGTCCGCAATTTTAATGGTTGGTACGTGATTATTGGTACGTGATCATGCAAATGATCTTTTGATCATGTATGTTAAATGACGGTCTGTGGTTTTCATATAACATGGTACGGGATTATTGGTACGTAATTATGGAGTTGGTCATTGATTATGTGTGTTAAATTACCTTGATAGCACATGTCAAATTCTCGTGGCTTCTTACGCTTCTCACGTTAAAATTCTTTGTATGTTAACCGTCCCTGTATAAATATAATATATTAAATACTTAAAACTGATAATTTAAAGATTATAAAATAATATGTTGATATAAAATGATTATATTACGTATTAATAAATATTTTAAGTAGTAAAACAACAACTAAAAAGTTTCATAACGACATAATTTGTATTCGACCTTATTTTATAGTACAAGAAGGTAAGATACTATTTTTGTAATTATTAATTTTTTTCAACGACTAACAAATACATAAAAATGGTTTTACAAGAGATGAATAAATTTAACATGTTGCAAACTAGTTGTTTTATGAAAAAAATTTATGTGTTGGATATCATGTCAATCGTTATTGAAATTATTTAGAATTAACCTAATAAATATTTAAAAATTATAAATTTTATTTAAAATAAGATATAATTGAAACTTAATTATGATTATTAAGTTATAATAAAGTATTAAAATAAAAAGATTTATATCTTTTACATTTAATTATATAATTTAATTATTTAAAATCATTAACATTAAATAAGAGAGAGATAGTTAATAAAATATAATTGAATGGAAGATGTATGTAAGAATGACAAGTACCAAAAATTAATAACAAACGAATATGTGACTGACATGTAGCAAATTTGTTATTTTTTTATTATATAGTATAAATAAATAAAAAGCAAGAGAGAGTGAGAGGTATGTTTTTGTCGAACTTTCTTGGGCTAGGTATTTTTTCTTTCCAATTCTAGCAAACTTTTGCTTACAAGATCGCTAAGCTAATTAATTGAACTGCTATATATCTTCCACAGAATAAGTTCCAACTACTTGTCCTCTCACCTTTTATTTGTGTATTTGTGAGAAAAGAGATCAAAACCATGTCTATATCTCCTTAATTAGCACCACAGACTCCCAACAAAAAGTTATAACCCTCTCCATATATACATACAACTGTTTCTTGATCACAACCTATGGTGGATCAAAACCCCAAATCAAAAATGAAAAAAAGTAGCAACTTTTGTGAAGAAGATGCACAAAAAGATTGCACCAACAAGCAAAACCCTAACTTTCATGATGTCGAAGTAGTAGATTATGATGATGAGTCAGAAGAGGTTGATCACAGTTTTACCGGTCTAAGTCCCCCCAAAAATGGATCATCATCAAGCAACAGCACGGTTGAGGAGATCAGTGATAAGAAGGCTACTGGTTCGGTCACAGGATCAGTTCGACCGTATGTTCGATCAAAGAACCCAAGGCTCAGGTGGACACCTGGTCTCCATCTACGATTTGTTCAGGCTATTGAACGATTGGGAGGTCAAGAAAGTTAGTATAATCAATTTATTTTTGATAAATTTACGTCCTTTATTGATT